>CAWUFW010006203.1:0-600000 GCA_963921515.1 Calotriton arnoldi
TCTGCCCCATTAGTTTTGAAAATTTCGCGAAGATTCGTCAACCGGCATCAAAGATATTGGCAAAAAAAAAAACTTTTGAATAGAAACGAGGTCCTAACTATAACTACCTACTGGCGACTGCCAGTAGGTATATATATATATATATATATATATATATATATATATATATATATATATATATATATATATATATATATATATATATATATATATATATATATATATATAATCTACTGGCGGTCGCCAGTAGATAGTTATAATTAGGACCTTTATCCATAGGAAATCTGCAGCATTCTATTTGAAATAACTCTTGCGCCGGTTGACGAATCTTCGCGAAAGCTTCCAACTTGTTGGGGAGCTCCGCTCCGCTCCTACCCTGAAAGTCTCGGGTTGATTCGTCAAGCGGGGGCCGAGAAAAAAGGTGGGTCCCAAAACGCGTTTTCTCCATGTTAATTCCATAGGAAATTTTAGCCACGGCTACAGCCCGAACTGCTGAACGGAATTACACCAAATTTTGCAAAAAGGTAGCGCTTCGTTCAGAAAGCGACCTTTTTTTTAAATGGTGTAAATCCGTTCAGTAGTTGCGGGGAAATTCAAAAAATAAGAGTGAAAAAATCGATTTCCATAGGAAACTTTATGCAAGGCTATAGCAAAAACTGCTGAACGGAATTACACCAAATTTGGCAAAAAGTTAGTGCTTGGTTCAGAAAGCACCCTTTTTAAAAATGGTGTAAATCCGTTCAGTAGTTGCAGAGAAAATCCAAAATAAAAGTTTCAATATTTAGAGGCACGGAGGATCCGCGCACCCTCCCGACCCCCCAAGCCCCGGGGACCGCCACCCCCCGGGGCTTTAAACAAACTGGTGCGGGAGGGCTCTGAGCCCTCCCACAGCCCCGGGGACCGCCACCCCCGGGGCTTCTTTTTTAAAATTAAATCACCTGTGTGGGGGCTCCAGCCCCCCACACGCCCGAGGACCGCCACCTCCCGGGGCACTAACAAATTTAAAATGGGGGTCCGTTTTGGACCCCGAAGCCCAGGGACCACCACCTCCCCAGGGCTTTGCAGATGTGGGGAGGGGGCATTGATGGCCCTGGGGACCGCCACCCCCCAGGGCCGGCTCCTGCAGTGTCCGGGGTGCTCACCCCGGGACACTGTAGTTTGCAATGACAGGACGGGAGCCTCGCGGCTCCCGTCCTGTCATTACAAACTGCTTGCTTCATTGAAGCGAGAGCAGGAAACCTGCTCTCGCTTCAATGAAGCAAAGCAGATTGCTTTCCACATGGGGAGCTGCATGTCAGCAGCTCCCCATGTGGAAAGCAATGCCGGCTCCCGAGGGACGCGGGAGCCGGCTGGGACCGTGGGGGATTGGGGACCCCCCACGGTTCCCAACGGAGAGGGCCAGCCCCGGGGGATGGGGTCCCTGGGGCAAGTAGTGGCCCGGGAGGGGCCACGCGGCCCCCTCCCCCTTCCCAAAAAAGATAAATAAATAAAGGCCTGCCCGGGGGATGGGGTCCCCGGGGCAAAAAGCCTGAGGAGGGGGGCCACGCAGCCCCCTCCTTAAAAAAATTATAAAAGAGTGGCCATGCCCCGGGCGATGGGGTCCCCGGGGCCGGAATCGGCCACGGGAGGGGGGCAACGCGGCCCCCTTCCCGTTTTTAAAAAAAAAGAAAAGAAAAAAAAGGGGTAAGGCCCTGGGGGATGGGGTCCCCAGGGCCCACAAAAAGGAAAAAGGAAGGGGGGCCACACAGCCCCCCTTCGGGGAAAACAAAAACAAAAAAACAATCGGCCGCAGGCCCGCCTCCTTCCTTTACCACTCTGCAAACGCACCCCCTGGCGCGTTTGCAGAGGAGAACAATCCCCTTGAATACTGGGGGTCCTGGGGGCCAACTAGCCCACCAGGAACCTCCAGTATGCGCCAGAGGGCTGCGTTGCAGAGAGGTGTACAGAGGCCACGCCCCTTTTTACACCTCTCTGCAACGCAGCTCTGTGGCGCTTATGGAGGTACCTGGTGGGATAGTTGGACCCCAGGGACCCTCAGGATTCAAGGGGACTTAATTTAATCCCCCAACTTAAAACGCGCCACGGGGCACGTTTGCACAGTGGTGAAGGTAGGGGGCGGGGCTTCAGGTGACATGTGTGCAAACAGGCCCCGTGGCGCGTTTTAAGTTGGGGAATTAAATCCCCTTCAATCCTGAGGGTCCCTGAGGGCCAACTAGCCCACCAGGTACCTCCAGTAAGCGCCACGGAGCTGCGTTGCAGAGTGTTGTAAAAGGGCGTGGCCTCTGAACACCTCTCTGCAACGCAGCTCTCTGGCGCATACTGGAGGTATCTGGTGGGCCAGTTGGCCCCTAGGGACCCTCGGGATTGAGGAGGAATTAATTCTCCAACTTAAAACGCGCCACAGGGCGTGTTTGCAGACATGTCACCTCAGGCCCCACCCCTTCCTTCACCATTGTGCAAATATTCCTCTAAAATCAGCCGAACTACGAATTCCGATTTACTCACCTGTTATCAGGAGAGACCTCAGTGCTGCATCTTTGAGCCCAGTACTGATCCTGAAAAGTAATTTTAACCGTACTTACCAGTAACTTGAATTTCCTTCCATAGGCTAACATTGACTGGTTTCACTTGGAAATTCTTCTAAGTGTGGAGTTTTGGAACTTTATAATATTCCTCTAAAATCAGCCGAACTACGAATTCTGATTTACTCACCTGTTATCAGGAGAGAACCCAGTGCTGCATCTTTTAGCCCAGCACTGACCCTGAAAAGTAATTCTAACCGTACTTACCAGTAACTTGAATTTCCTTCCATAGGCTAACATTGACTGGTTTCACTTGGAAATTCTTCTAAGTGTGGAGTTTTGGAACTTTATAATATTCCTCTAAAATCAGCCAAACTACGAATTCCGATTTACTCACCTGTTGTCAGGAGAGAACCCAATGCTGCATCTTTTAGCCCAGCACTGACCCTGATAAGTAATTCTAACCGTACTTACCAGTAACTTGTATTTCCTTCCATTGGAATCCATTGTCTGGTTTTCCGCAGAAAAGTTTCAAAGTGCCGTTTTTCACAGACTACAAATATTCCTTAAAAATCGCCTGTATGACTTAAACGTATTCTTTCAACTGTTTACAGGAGATGCACCAGTGCTGGATCCATGATCCACCACTGAGTAAGAAAAAGTAACGATAACACTACTTACCTGCTAAGTGAATTTCCTCCCATAGGATAACATTGGTGATTCTATGTGAAAAAGTTTCCAAGTGTCAACTTTTAAAATACAATAATATTCCTTAAAAATCACTACTGTAACCAAAACGCTTTTACTCAACTGTTTACAGGAGATGTCCCAGGACTGAATCTAGGATCCAGTCCTGTGGTTAGAAAAGTAATCCATAAAGTAACTAATTGCATTTAACTAGAAATTCACATTGAGCTCAATGTTGCATTGTGTTTGAAATTGTGTTGCCCATTGCAACAACTGTAACTACTGTACTTAAAAGACTTTTGCCTATTTGCAAAGTATTTAAACTAAAGTAATTCATTCTGAGAAAGTATATTTTGTAATGTAATGTATAATGTAATTACAATGTAATTTAAAAAATAAAATATCTAAAAATAAATAGTTTAAAAAAATGTAGTAAATCAGTATCAAAAAAATAAATATAACAATTAATACATTTAAAAATTGTCATTTACAAAACCTTTGAAATTCACTGAAAAAAACCATAGGTTTCAGGCATGTTATAGTTAGGAATTAGCATTTAAAAAACCTTTGAAATTCACTGAAAAAACCATAGGTTTTAGGCACGTTATAGTTAGAAATTAGCATTTAAAAAACCTTACAAATTCACTGAAAAAACCATAGGTTTCAGACACGTTATAGTTAGAAATTAGCATTTAAAAAACCTTTGAAATTCACTGAAAAAACCATAGGTTTCAGACACGTTATAGTTAGAAATTTGCATTTAAAAAACCTTACAAATTCACTGAAAAAACCATAGGTTTTAGGGACAGTTATAGTTAGTTGGACATTGCACTCGTACAAAACCCATGAAATTCCCCGTTATAGTTAGTTCAGCTAACTATAACTTGCGCCACGCAATGCACTGCTGATGACGTCACATATTACATCACTCATGACATGGTCAGTGACATCACTGATGACATCACTGATGACATCTCAAATGACATCACTGATGACATCACTGATGACATCATCCACGTGATAATCTGATGCACCTCCTCACACCTAATATAACCTTTGATACACCCACTCTAAATTACAGACTGCCATTCGCAAAACCATAGACACTCCAACACCAATAACTACATACCAACTCATTGTTTCTTAGGTCTACACACACATCCACTCACTCACCTGTACAGTCACTCATACTTACGGTCACTCAGTACAGGACTATCATATGCACTCATACTCCTATATAGACACTCAAACACCGCCACTCATCCATAGACGTACTCACACACCTAGTCAGTCATGCAAATAATTAAACACACTGCCATTTACTCACCTATACAGTTATACACACACCAGCTCACTTACTCATACAAATACTAGCACATTCTTACGCTCTTATACAATCACTGATGCAAGCACACACTCATCCATACAGTCACTCTCACAATCACACACTCTCGCTTATAGCTATTTATATACTCCAACACACATATATACTGCCTTTCACATATGTAGTTACTCACACATATACCACTGTGACATACATTCACTCACTAATACACTCTTACACACACTTACCCACCCAAACAGTCTATCACAGATGCACTCTTGAAACCATCCACCCAGTGAATCACCCACTCACACATCTATGCACAGAGTCGCACCCACCCCACCCACACAAACACTCAGGCATCCATACAGATACTCAGACAACCAATCAATAACTCATATAGACACTCATGTAGCTATTCACAAACCCATGCAGCCACTTACACAGCAACAGACAGACGGATACAGACATTCACCCAGTTTAGTCACTAACCCATGCATTCAGTAAGATACGATTAATCACTCACTTATAGAGTTAGTCACGCACCTACTAAATCATCCATACAGACACTTATACACCCACTCATTCTTCAATACGCCTTTCCCTATATATATTAAAAATATTTAAACTTTACAGAAACACACAGTCACTGGATGATGTCATCAGTGATGTCATTTGAGATGTCATCAGTGATGTCATCAGTGATGTCACTGACCATGTCATGAGTGATGTAATATGTGACGTCATCAGCAGTGCATTGCGGGGCGCGAGTTATAGTTAGCTGAACTAACTATAACGGGGAATTTCACGGGTTTTGTACGAGTGCAATGTCCAACTAACTATAACTGCCCCTAAAACCTATGGTTTTTTCAGTGAATTTGTAAGGTTTTTTAAATGAAAATTTCTAACTATAACGTGTCTGAAACCTATGGTTTTTTCAGTGAATATATATATATGTATATATATGTGTATATATATATGTGTATATATATATATACATATATATATATATGTATCAAGGCTCCAATCCCATCATATGCAGGTTAGTGAGGATGGGACTCACGTTTAAATGACAGCTCCAGCGCATGCAATGATACAGCACGCATAGGCACTCACGGGGACTGGAAACCACTTTTAATGATTAGCAGACGTGTTTCAGCAAACAGCTTTCATCAGTGCTTTTTTTTAAAAGTGTGTAACAATGCCAGATGCACGGCGTGCATTTAAAATAAGGAATAGTCTCACCTGATTGGCGCTTCTAAATGGTGGTAAGTGAGGAAGGACTCCAGCGATATTCACTCCTTCTGGCCGCCATGTTAGTAAGATAATGTTACAATGTATCTTTTAGCCATATCGACTTTTATCTTCAATAAATGTTTAAATGTTCAAAGAGTTCTTACTATTCCGACATGCTTTGGTAAAATTAGTCAATTCCAATGTTTACTCCAAGCATGGGCAACTACCATCACGCCATGCAGCACAGTCCCCTCACCAAGCCTCTGATTTATTCACGATGAGTCCGCAGGCAGCAGTAGAATTACCGCGAACCCTGAATTAAATAATTCAGTAGGTAATATATAAATATATGTATATATATATATATATATATATATATATTACCTACTGGCGGTCGCCAGTAGGTAGTTATAGTTAGGACCACGTTTCCATAGGAAAAGCATTTTTTGATGTGCTTATAACTTTGGTGCCGTTTGACGAATCTTTATGAAATTTTACCAAAAGTTCCTCTTTTCAGGTCAGCTCCTATCCTAAAAGTTTGGGGGATTACGTCAAGGGGGGCTAAGAAAAAGGGGGTCCCAAAGCGTGTTTTCTCCATGCAATTTCCATAGGAAACTTTAGACAAGGCTACAGGTCAAACTGCTGAGACGGAATTACGCCAAATTTGGCAGAGAGAAAGGTCTTGGTCCAGAAAGCACGCTTTTGTTTAAATCGGGTAAATCCGTTCAGTAGTTTTAGAGAAATATCACATTTTCCAGATATCGATATTTAAGAATTCTAACATCTGATTGGCTGAGGCGTTATGAGCATGAGCTTGGGCTCATTGGCTGCGAACTGTTGAAACTAGGAAGTGTTGGCAGCCATTTTGTGATTCAGTCCGTCAGCTCACAACTCTCCCTCTACAAGGCATCAGGTCTGTAGTTCTACCTCTGCGAGGCAACACTAAAAATATACCGCAGCTCTGTCTGTGCAAGATACCCCTTTCACGGTCTGTCTCCTCACATCACCAGCTCGCGGCTATGCCTTTAGAAGCGAGTCTGTTGGCTCGCAGCTCTGCGACTGGGAGCTGTCAACCATTTTGTGACTCAGTCCGTCAGCTCGCATCTCTCCCTCTAAAAGGCATTGGATCTGTAATTCTACCTATGCGAGGCAATACTGAAAATATCCTGCAGGTCTGTCTGTGCGAGATACTCCTTTTACGCTCCCTCTCCCCACATCATCAGCTCGCGGCTATGCCTTTAGAAGCCAGTCCGTCGGCTCGCAGCTCTGTGTCTGCGAGCCATCGGGCCCGCAGCTCTACCTCTGTGAGCCACCTCGTTAGCTCATAGCTGTGTCTGTGCTAGGAGGCCCGTCGGCCCGTTACTCTCCCTCTGCGAGTTAGCCCATCGGGTTGCAGCTCGGAGGGCTCGCAGCTGTATCTCTGCGAGCCAGCCCCTTAACTGATAGCTGTGTGTCTGATAGCAGGCCTGTTGGCCCGTTGGTCTCCCTCTGCGAGTCAGACCACAGCTCTCCCTCTGCGAGCCGGTACGGTGCTGTGCCCACGGGCCACAGCTCCTCCTCTGCGAGCCTGCCCGACGGCCCGCAGGTGTCCCTCTGCTAGCAGATCCGCAGGTGACACTCTGCGAGCCAAAATTGGGAATATAAGGCGGCTCTAAAAAGAGCCCTTGTGTTTATTAGTTGGAGCTACATGTAAGTGCGAATGCACAGCTTCAGGTTAATCAGGAAAACTCGGTTTCCCTCATCTGTGAAGTGTACTCCATCACTTCTGTAGATATCAGCCATATCAAAACGTATGTTGTTGTTGTAGATCGACCCCATTCTATGGTCTCTGAGGTATCCAGACACAGCTTTGTTGACATTCTTCCTAGATTTTTCAATCTTATGACAAAATTGGTTTGATCATTTCCACTTCTGTCTTTGGCATATATTGGGATATACAAAGACAGTTTGAGGCAAAAGTAACATCAATTGTCCAAAGGTGTCCTTCATAAGCATTTCCAAACCTACCCCAGTCAATGTGCCTAGGTCGTTACCACCACAGTGCACAATCATGAGATCAGGGTGTTGGAGATGCAAATAGGTTTTAACCAAAGGGAGCAATTGGTGCCACTTCAATCCTCTCTGTGCAAACCATTTAATGTGCACATTTTGTAAACCTAGGTCTAAGTCAATACGTCTCTGTTTTGCATACCTCTTGCATCAGAAAATATAGCTATGTCCTACAATCCACACCACCATTTTGAAGGTGTGGCTAGAAGATATGGATAAATGTCTGTAGCTCATGCAGTCTGTTCGTAGAATGAGAGATATGTTTAAACATGGGGAACTACTTTCTTTTTACATACAAAACGTTAACCGATTGGGAGATGAAATGTATTGTGTCCTAAAAAGTAGGGTGTATATTATTTTTGATGAAAAGCATCTTTGTCATTGGTTAATAAAAAAGCAGTTTATACGTGGAGTACATATTATAGGATGAAATTTGCTCAGCTCAACCACACCTGCTAATTGTATATGGAAGGTGCAGTTCAAACTTGAAAGAATGGTGAACTTTTGACCTCCACGTGCCTTAAATGTTGGAGAAAATGTTGCAAAAAAATTATCAGTAGGTTTAAAAAAATGACGAACTTTTAACCTGCATGTGTCGTAGAATGTTCTAGAAAGTGTTGATACAATACGCTGAACTTTTCACCTGGATGTGTCCTTAAAAAAACTGTTTATACGGAAAGTTCAAAAATAACCAATATAGAGAGGTTTTGCAATCTAAAAAAAATAAGGAACTATTCTGATTTGTTCTTTACATGTATTTATGTGTGGAGCAACAGGGAAATTGTGCCATTACTGGTTCCATTCTTGATGAAAGCGGTGCATTACATGTACTGTGTGACAAGAAAAGAATTGCATGCGTTTGTGACATTTGAAATCTGCATACCAACTACGAAGGTAAATTAGAAATTAAGAAGGTGTGTTATGTGTTTTGTAGTAGTGGTTAAGTATTTGAGACGATATTTTTAACTTTGAAAGTATTTTTTATTTCTAAATAACATAGTGTTAGTAAAGTCTGGTGTTTTATTGGTTCTAAAATATGCATAATGTGTAACCAGTTGTTAAACAAGTACTTTATATATGTTTAGGAGTTTTTCACAAAGAAAAGGTGTAAGTTGTCATATGTAAAAGACTGTGGGCCATATTCTCAAGACCAGCGATAACATTATCGCCACTTTAGCGGCAGTTTCCTGCCGCTAAAGCGGCGATAATGTTATCGCCAATCTTGTGAATATGGCCCTGTATGGTTTGGAAAATTCGAGGTAGCGTTAATTTCGATTTGTATATCTATTCCGGCGAGATAAACAGAATGTCGCAAGTTTGGAAATTATGCTCAGTCTGGAAATAGTGGAGAAGGGGTGACAGTAGAAAATTCATGTATTATTAACTTAAAGAGATGGAAAAAAGAAGAAAGGTTATGTGCACAGTTTGTGGTCTCATTTTTTACACTGAGAGGTAGATTTCAATGTCAGTCAAAGCTGGTGTGGTACTGCGAGGCTTTGCATTTGGGTGTTCTTAGGAAATCTAAGTTGTTGGGGAGCGTTTCTTCAGAAGTCATTTTTTTATATTTGTGAGAGATAAAAAATAAATGAAAATGTTCTTTGTATATTTTCTGTACGATTTTGTTCACAGTGGTAAAGTAAATGTGATTATTAGTGATAGTAATTGTCGCGGTGTGTTCCTCTGCTGAATATACGCAGGCATTTAAGTGGTCCGGGTGTTATCAGTAGTAGGCTCTGCCACCCCTTTAAGAGAGCAGCCAATTTTTTCATCCCAGTTAAAGCTGTTAATATACGTATAGTAAAGGGACGATACATAAAAAGTTTGGAATTACACCTTCATTTACTCTGTCTACCTTGCACCACCATTTTGTGCCCGCAGCAGTACTGTTTATAAAAATAATCTAATACAGCTTTTTGTATTATAAAAATAGCATTTATAGGTTTATTGGCCTATTGGTAGAATTTGTACTATATAAAGAATGTTGCAATCAGTTTCAATGGTATAGAAATGCACTGTATTATGTAGGAAATATAACATATGCATAGGTTGTGATGTCATTTTTTTACTGTAAGGTACATTTGAGTATAAGTGAAAACAGGTGATATACTGCGAACCTGTTCAGAATGTGCACAGATTACATAGAGAGTAAATGGACAAAGTAAACGTGCACGTTGCTTTGTGTATGTATGCATGGTTTGAATCATTTGATGATACTTTAAGACATAATCTAAACACTTTCTGCTTTACAATTGGGTACAGTGCACAGTGTTAGTAGTTAGTGACTAGATGCTGGTAAAGGGATTATGTATTGCTCGTTTGTACGAAATAAAGGTGGAGAGGGGCGTTTCTTTACAAGAGATATTTTATAAATGTGTGAGAGATAAAAAACAATTAAAAATGTTCTTAGTAAATTTTCTGTACAATTTTTTCACACTAGTAAACTAACTGTGATTATAAGTGATGAAAATTGTTAGGGTGTGTCTCTGTGCTGAATATACGCAGGACTTTAAGTGGGCTGGGTCTTACCGGTGCTGAACACTGCTACCCCTTTTAGACACCCACATTTTTCTTCATCCCACTTAAAACCCTCAATATACGTATATTAAAGGAACGGTGCAATAAAAGTTTAGGGATTACACCTCCGTTTCCTCTCCTACTGTGTCACCCCCATTTTGTGCACCAAACAGTAGTGTTTATAAAAATTAAGTAGGAGAGCTTTATCTAGTATGAAAATAGCACTTATACCTTTATTAGCATGTTCATGGGATCTGTAGTGTAAAGAGAAGGTCGTAATCAGTTTCAATGGTACAAAAGTGACGTGACATATGTTTGAAAGATTACATGGTTTTAGGAGTAAAGTATAGAGGTAACAAATAAGCAGTATAGTTTGTTATGTTTAAACGAGTATGTAGTTTTGTAAATCAGATACGGCGTTGATTTGTGCAGCACACAGTACACCCACAATGACCCTGGAACATGTCCCTGAATGCCTTGGCACACTGCAGCACACATCCAAACGCCAAGTAGGCCCCCATCCACAATGTGCACAGAGTGCCCCCCCATCACCAATATCACAACCTACTCTTGCACATATGCTGAATCCAGCAAACCAGCAGATTCGTGACCCACATTGACTATGCAAGTAACACTGCATGTCGGATAGCATAGCAGCTGCGCAAACAAAATGACATGGCCCACGAAGAGACATGGACGGAGCCAAGTGCGGATCACATCCTCAAAGGAGCAGGTCACACTCCGACGTGTCCACGTGCAACCACAACCCATGCCTTACAATACACGCAGCAGACCAACAATGCATCAGGCCACAAAATCAGTCCGCGAGCACACATCACCCAAGTCAAGAGCAAAACAGGCCCCGAAAAGCACGCAATACAAAGGCACCCCGTCTCAAGGGGAGAAGGCTACACGAAATCAGAGCTGCAGGGGCAACTCCCCCACAATGCAGCCCACACACATAGCAATCACAGAACATCAGCAATGAAGGCAATGTGGTACAAAACTCCCCTCATACGGGTTCTGTGTCCGGTGTGTGTGGCGGGGTGATGGCTGCATGGCTGCGTGTTCCTGACACATCAGACTGCGTAGGTGATGGGGCTGCATCAGATGTCATCCAGCACCTATGCAAAAACAATGTCTGGCTCACAGAGGTGGAGCTTGCCAAAGGGATACACCCCCATTGCACATGCAACAGTCAGTTCTTCCCTGTGTTGGGACGAGGCTCATTGTGGCACACGAGTGGACAATCTTTACAACACACCTCACAGTTAGACACCAGTGGAGTGGCATATGCTTTATTGGCATGTGCGTGTCAGTACGGACGAGGCAATGGCCAGAACAGGCACGGACATGCTTAAGACACTTACACGCAGCATGGGTACATGTCGAGGGGCAGATGATGTAGGGGCTGAAATGGACAAGATTCATCACATATGGCAACGCTCACAGCCCTCCTTGCCTTGCTGGACGAGTCATGTGTTGTTTGGCGTCTGCACAGTGCCCCGTGTGAGGGGGCACGACTCACTGTACATGGGGTCTGCATGGTGCTCTGCCTCCGGGGTGCAGCAATTGTCTGCTCTGCCAACAGTGATCAGGTGTGAGGGTCCGACAGGTTCACATGTCGTGCTACATCGCCATGTGTGTGCTCTCACCCAGCAGTGTGTCCGAATTGGCAACGTTGCCAAACGACGCTGTGTTGCTCGGACCATGGACCTGCGTCACCTTGGACAGGTGTGTGTGCACACGCGTTATTCCACGCACAGGCATCCAGAGCCCGACCGAAGACAGACGTGTCCTCTGTTTTGGTGGGATATGTGAGCAATCCCCACTGTGCAACAAGTTGTTGGGCCATGTGGGTGGCAATAGGATGTGGCTGCAGGTACGTAGTTACTCGTCCATGAATGCCCGTGCAGCTTCATGTGCAATGTGTTCCAATAGTACGTCGTTGTCGTTTTCAAGGAACACCAGGGTGAGCCAATCCATTAGGTGGTCCGGGCAGGTGTGCTCAGCCCACGCCGTCTCACCGATCCGCAACACAGCCCAATAGGGGAGCGCCTCGATGTGGTCACTGCACACGAGAAATTGTGCCATCTCCCATGCACAACTACCAATACATACGCCGTATGTCAAGGCATCCCATGCACGGCTGTCTCTGTTACACTCCTGTTCGTGATCCAACAGGGGGCGCAAACACAAGTCATAGTCCAATTCATCAACAGTTGTGTTGGATAGGCAGACATCCATGGGACATTCGAATGTGCATGTTCGGCAGTGGAACCAGGGCTGGACGCAGGTGACGTGGGCAATGCGGAAGCTGAGCCTGTAACTGATCCGCAGCACTGCCAGTGGCAGTGCGCCCAGTAAATGCAGCATACGTGCACGGTACTGTTCCACGTGACGGGTGTTGTGCATGTGCCCGGTATGGCCTGCCATTGTGTTGATGCATCTCGTGAACAGGCACTCTTCTGGACTGCGGCTGTTGTGTGGAGGTTATGCCACAGCTCTGAGCAATTATTTGAATGTGTGTGCAACGTTGTGGGACATGGGTTGCTGTTTCCGTGGGTGTCAAGGGCATCCAATGTGGGGGTACCACAGGCAGGGGCTTCTATGTGTGGGCTGTGGATAAGTCAGATGGTTTATTTGCGGAATGCGTGGTGTGGGAGTCATCCTCATCTGCCATTGTATCTCTATCAGGGTGTTCCAGGCGCGTTCAGGACCAAGGTCAGAGGTGCAGGTGTCCTCCCGGCTTCTGCATTGGGACAATGGTGCTTTCATCCCTGATGTTTGTCTCACTACTACTTTCGTTTTGGGAATGTGATGTGGCTGAGATTGGGACACGGCCTTGGGCTCATGGTGTACGGATGGCGATGTACACACACATGTTGGCATGTGGAGCCAGGTGCCCGTGCAGCCTTGCGCTGCTTGTGCTATCTCACTCCGTCTCTCTCTCTCCCTCGCTCTCTCCCTCTCTTTCCTTTGTTGCGCGCATGGCACACCTTCTTCTCTTGGATTTGGTCTACCGGGCTGTGTGCTACGGATTGTCCAGTGGGAGCAGCTAGGACTCATCCTAGGGGTTGTTTCTGCTTTTGTTTGTCTGGGGTTTTGTGTTGGTGATTGCATTGCTGTATGACTGATTCTCCATTTTCTGGTCACGCACGTATGTTTATTTTGCTGCTTGTGCGACATAAGGCAAGATGTTTGTTTTGGGATTCGTGGTGTTGGTGTGCAATTTCTTAGTCCGGGGTTGGGGGTGGTGCCGGGGGGGGGTGTTCCGGGTGTGGGATGGGGTCCTGGGGTGTTGGCGGTGGGTGTAGTGGCCCTGTTGGGTGTCCGGGCCACATGATGAGTTGCTCCATGGCATCTGTTGCCCTTCGGATATGGCCCTGGGCTGTGCTCCCTTGGCTGCTGTCCAACTTTACACCAGGTCAGAGCAGATGTAAATTTCCTGGTGCTAACGCGCCTTATCGCCGGTTTTGTGTTTTTATCGTGGATGTGGCTGGTCGTTGTGAATGTTGAGGTGTGCTGTTGTCTCGGCTTTTGTCACGGGAACGCCTACTCTGCATCTCATTAGCGATATTTGCGAGGGTCCTCTGTGGCGATGTTTTTTGAGGCTGCTATCGTGGGTATACTGGTGCTGTGGGCTGTTAACACTGGCTTGTGAATGGGGGGGTAAATTTATCACGAGTTTGGCTGCGATAAAGTGCTGTTATTGCGGCGATGGCTCCTTGTGAATAAGTCCCTCAATCTTTCCCCCTCTCCATCTCCATGTCGGTGGTTTTTGTTGCTGTCTAACAGTTGATCTGTACTTGTTTATGTACATCCACAATGAAATGTAAGCCTGTACCATATTTTTGCTAATATGGTGCTGTGTTATGCTTGCTAAGTTGCCGATAGAAGTGTTAAACTAATAAGGGTAACGTTTACATGTGCCATTTAGTTGAGAATATCACTCTAAGTATACAGATAACAATTTTACAAAATAGTATCTACAAAGTTATCTGTAGTGGGTTGCAGAGGAAGTGGCGTGGGACGATGGTGTGCATGGGACGGGGGGGTGGGGCTGGGGGGCGAGGGGAAAAGTAGGAGGTAGTGGAGTCACATATAAAATGGGAAGGTGAATCTAAATAATTCAATAAATACGTGCCGTATGTCGGATGACACTACCTGCCACCCTACTGTTCCCTTATTCCGCTCCAGTACCATGCAGCATTTCCTCTGCAAGCCGCCACTGGAACTTATATAATTGTATGTGATTATTTTAACATATTGAACAGATATAACAAATAATTGAAACTTTTTTTTCATTCGCAGAAAATTATTTTGTTTGGACTAAAAATTGAAAATGCCTAGAAGAACTGAAAAAAAAAGGAAAAACAAAAAGGCAATCTACTTACAGAAAAGTAAAAAATATGGATTAGAAGAAAATCAGAGTACTACAAAAATAGTTTCTTCTGGTAAAAACACTAGACAATTTCTAAAAAAGTACTACGAACATTTAATGAAAATAACATCACACAAAGGAAAAATAAAAAAAATTCAAGTAAGGAGAAGCAGACTTCGACTTCAAATTGCAAGAAAAAAACAGGATAAGGAAAGAGTATTTGTTACCCGTAGACAAAAACAATTTCAAGAAATTCGATCAAAGAGTTTTTCGAAATAGAGTAATTCAGAATTTAATAAAAGGATGCCGCAAATATAAAAAGAAAGTGCTGCAATTGAAACAGAAACAGCGTGTTGAAAGCATAGTGGATACTGCTTTTAAGTTAAAACAAAAAATATTTATTTTCATTTTGAAGAAGATGAAAGTGTTGGATAAAACAATGAAGATTCTGAAAGACAAAAGTTTTAAAAAAAAAAGACGTGTGAACAGAAGCAACTTTTGTAAAATCTTCAGTGGAAAATGGAAACATACATCTAACAGTGAACCTTTTTTTAATGAAGAGAGTTACTTCCAAGAAAATAGTTTACCATTTGCAGTTTATACTGGAGGTCATTGCTACGAAGTTCAGAATGGTTGTCCTGTTGCAAAAGAGGAAATGGTTACTATTAGTGCAGAACAGTTAATAGCTGAAGAAGTGCAAGGGAAACGCACACAAGCTCCTGGGTATAAGTGGGATTGTAGCACTATTTGTAGTATTCGACAGGAATCTATTGATATAATGCGAAATTTGTTACGAGAATATACACAGAAAAGTGTAAAACAGAAGATTAGGTTGTTACAAACACTAGATCCTTGTAATGTAAGAAAATATACTGAGAAATATGGGCATTCTCTGGCTTATCTTTCAAGAAAAGTGTGTAAAAGTGTTTTTCATCACTTAAGGATGTTAGCAGTACACCATTCAGAAATGCGGAAGTTTGTAAGGAAACTGTACTATGTAAAAAGTCCTGCATTATGTTTAGGTGAACTGAATACAGCTCTTTTACATGGTTCTTTATCAGATGTACAAAAAAGTGTGATGATATTCAGTTCCGATATTTTGGTTCAGAAGAGCTGTGTATAGAAAGTGAAAGTTTGACAATTACAGATGTTGAAGAAGATGGGAAAGTGATTATGATTGATCAGTTTGAAGAAGAAATTGGAAAGTTTAACATAGTGTGCTCTGAAATTCCAAACTATGTTTGTGTTTGTTGTCGACGTACTAATTATAAAACTCAAACTAGGAATGTTGATTTGTATTTGAAATCTGAAAAGAAGAATAATGATAAATGGAAAGAATTTGCAACTTACTTGTTAGTGGAAGGTCAATTTGAGTTAGGCAGTGATCAACGTATTTGTAAATATTGTTATAACAAATTAGAAGAGAACAAAATGCCCGCTAGAGCAGTACATAATAAGTTAGAATTAGTAGCTATTCCAGAGGAACTGGCAGATTTGAATACATATGAGTCAGTTCTAATTCAATCTGTTCATCCATTTCAACTATAATTCGCATGGAGCCTAAAACAGGTAAACTGCCACCAACAGACTTACAAAGAGGGCTGAAAGGAAGAGTAGTGTACTTACCTTTGGATTTTAAGAAAAATATTGAAATTGTTGGTGGAGACAAAGAGGAAAATGAAGCAGTAGTCATTCTAGTAAATGGGGTACCAACAAAGAGTCGTAAAATATGGCAAGAATTTGTGGATGTTAAAAAACTTCAAAAGGCTACGTTATATCTTGTGGAGAATAATATTTATTATAAAAGTGTAAATGTGGAACAAGAGGTAATAAGTTTGGAAGATGAATCTGAAATTTCAAGTTGTCAAATAGAGAAAGTGGACAAGTCAAGGAGTGAAGAGATTTATGAACATTACACAATATGTCCTCTACATTCAAAAGAAGTAATAGGAAACAGTATTGAGTTATTTCAAATGAAAAAAGCAAAGGGAACTCCAATGAGTGTATGGGAGAAAAGCTTAGAAGCTCGTTCTTTTCCACAGCTGTTTCCTACTAGAGAAGGTGGACGATATGATGACCGACCTGTACGTATTCCAGCTTCAGAATATCGCTCAACAAGATTATACTCTGAAGATCCTAGATTCCGGCAGTGTATACCATATATATTTCACCTTTTGTTTGAAAGTGATCTGTCTTCTCTGTCCTATGCAGTGAACCACATACTGAAAACTGGAGTTCATCAATCACTTCTTTCAGCAAAGGAATTTGTGGAGAAAGTTCAACAAACAGATGAAAATTTAGAAGCACAGTTAATTAGTTTGATGGCATGTCAACGAGGAACAAATGAGTATTGGTATCGTCGTCATGGAGAACTGAAGTGTATGTTACGGAACTTAGGTACACCAACATGGTTTGTGACACTTAGCTGTGCAGAGTATGCATGGGAAGATTTGCTTGAATTTCTACGAGAAGCAAATTCCGATATAAAGAATGTTGAAATGAAGACACCTGGAGAACTGTGTTCTTTGGATCCTGTAAATGTGTGGAGATATTTTAATCATAGGTTTCAAGCTATGATGTCTTTCATCTGCAATAAAAAGAATCCACCTCTTGGAGAAGTTACCGATTTCTTTTGGAGAAAGGAGTACCAAGCTATTGTGGATCAAGGATGCACCTAAATTTGGAACTGATTCTAATGAAATAGCATTGTCTTTCATTGAACAGTATGTGACATGTGAGATTCCAAGAGAAGGAGGAGATAGAAGCTTGAGACAGCAAGTTTTACGTTTCCAAAGTCACCGTTGTGGAAAGTACTGCCGACGAAAATACAAGTCTAAAGGAAAATTTTATACCAAGTGTCGGTTTGGATTTCCACGTCCAGTAATTTCTAAAGGAAGAGAAAATTCTTTTTTTCTTCTGTAAGGCACACAATAACTTTCAAATCTCCCAAAAATACCTACAACTTGAAAAGAACAGAACTGTCAAAGTATATTAATGACTACAATCCGGTTATTTTAAAAATGTGGAATGCAAATATGGACATCCAGTATGTTGCAGACAACTCAATTGCTGTTGCACGCTACGTTACTTCATATATAACGAAATCAGAAAAAACCGAGATGAAACAAATGTGGGAAGAAATTGCACAAGAGAAAAGCCTTAGCAAAAAATTGTACAGCTTTACTTTGAAAATGCTTTCCCACAGAGAAATTGGATCGTATGAATGTTCAGACCAGTTGTGCTCTTCAAGTTTATATTCAAAATCACGAGGGATCATTTGGGTAAATTTAGGTCTTGCCTGCTCACGAAATAGAGTGTTGAAATCATTAGAAGAAATTGAATACTTAGCAGCAAATGAACCAGACAGTACAGACATTTTTAAAACTAATATGTTGGATACATACTTTCCGAAAAGGAGTCGACATCTGGAACAGCTATGTCTGTATGAAGTACTTCAAAATTACAGCTTCAAAAGAAATGTTAAACAGAATTTAAAACAAGGAAAATATGCAGTACTTGGATGTCATGGATGTTTAGTAAAACACACAAAAGGTAACCTTATCAACCACAGGAAACTCAGTTGTGAAACTGCAGATAAGCGAGAATTTTACTATTTAGCACTTCTCCAACTGTTCAAACCATGGCGTAGCAAAAGTGAATTACTTGGCGATTTCGACTGCTACGAAGATTCTTTTAATGCAGGTAAAGATAGCATTGCATGTTCAATTTTCCCTACATATTTAAAAATGTTGAATGATGAAGTTGAACAGGAAAAGACTATTACAGCTGAAGTTGCAAATGAAAGTTCTCAAGATAGTCAAAGTTCTGGTCCATGTAGTCAAGATCCACTTGGACAACCAATAGTGGAAAATGAAGCAGCGATTGCTTTGCATGAAGTGGAAATTGCAATGCAACAAGCACAAGAGGAGAATATTACATTGGAAAAGTTAGAAGAACAAGTAAATATTGAACAGAAAGAAATATATGTACAAGTGAGAGAGCAGATAGAACATGGTTTGTTGCATGAAAAAAAGAATGTGTATGTTCATCATTTAAACCTATTCTGATGTACATCAGTGGTCAAGCTGGAATGGGTAAAAGTTTTTTAATTAAAGTTTTGACCAGTTATCTTAAAAAACTACTGGTTCACATTTATCTTGTGTAGTAACAGCTCCAACTGGATTAGCTGCGCACAATGTTAAAGGAATTACTTTGCATAGATTACTAATGTTACCAGTTGAGCATGATAATAAATTAGAATATCAGAAGTTGTCTGGAGAAGCTTCTTATGAAGTGTCAAGAGTGCTGAAGAAGATGAAAATTTTTATTATTGATGAGGTGAGCATGGTCTCAAACTTAATGCTTGCTTTCGTGCATTTAAGAATGCAACAGGTATTAAAAACAGATTACGACATTCTCTTTGGAGGAAAACATTTAATTGTATTTGGAGATCTGCTACAACTAACTCCTGTAAAAGGAGAACCAGTCTTTAAAACGCTTCCACATGAAGACACTAGGAAATCTTTGGGAAGTATTGGAAATGTGAATCTCTGGTTAAATTTTGAATATAAAGAACTCACTCAGAATATGCGACAAGCAAGTGATGAAGATTATGGAAATATTCTGAAAGATGTAAGAATTGGTGTTCTAAGCAAACATGGTAAACAAGCTTTACAAAGTCATCTACTAAAGAACTTGTTTACAACTGAAAACACACCACCAGCAGTACTGTACAAGAACATTGCAGACAAAAAGTCTATACTTTGCTTAATGCCTACACTGGAAGAGTGTTATACATTTAATCAAGAACTTCTGAAATTGGAAAATCAAGAAATACATTGAAGCTATTGATAAAATCGAGCATCAAGGAACAACAATTATTCTTTCAAATAAACTACAGACTAAATTGTATTCTTTGGAAAAGTCTGTATCAAAAACATCTGGCTTAGAATTTTTTTTAGATGTATGTATAAACTGTCGGGTAATTTTGAGGCGTAATTTGAATATAGAACAAGGTTTCGTGAATGGAGCAATAGGGAAAGTTGTTGAATTTGTAAATTATCAAAACAGAAATGCAATTGAATTCTTGAAAATTTAATTTGATCAGATTGCAGAGGTGAAACAAATTGGGCATTGTGCTGTACGCTTTTTGCTGGTAAAAGACTTGTATGTTCGTAGAAAACAGTTTCCTTTCTGTTTAGCTTATACAATAACCATTCATAAATCTCAAGGTTTAAGTGTAGATAATGCTTTAGTAAATGTTGGAAGAACTGTGTTTAAAGAGGGAATGGCATATGTTGCATTATCTCGAGTTAGAACATTGTCTGGTTTGTATTTAATTGATTACCTACTGACTTGGAAGAAATTCTGTGAAAAGGTGTCTGAGAAGGCAAAGTTCAGTGGGGCAAGGCTAAAGGAGGTGTCCGAGGAGGTAGAGGGATGTAGCTGAAGACAGTTCCACAAGGCAGGATACCCCTTTGGCAAAAGACTACTGAAGAGGATCTGCTGCTGTGGAGAAGAACGTAACAGGAGAAGCCATGAAGTCAATCCAATTAGGGATGCACATTGGGAGGAAAGGTGAGTAGGTTTGTCCCGATCTCCTCCTGGTTCTCAGTTTTGGATTTTGGCAATCTGGGCACCTTTAACACCACTTTCAAGGGTCCAGGACTGGAGGGGCACCACTTGGTGGGTTAGGACTCACTCAGGCTAGGTCCAGGTGTGGGTTCAAGATGGAAGAAGCTTTTTGTGTCCCTGTGGCTCTGAACAGGAGGTCAGAAAACTAGTCCTTGTGAGTCACTCTGAAGGTCCTGGGAGTGATGAAGATCCAGTCCTTGTACCCAGGCTGAGAGCAGCAGAGCAGCAGGGCAACAGGGCAGCAATCCAGCAGGGCATTAGTTCTTCAGAACAGCAGTACAGCAGATTGGCATTCCTCCCAGCAGCACAGCAGTCCTTCTTCCTGGCATGAGTATCCACAGATCCAGAAGTGTACTGAAGAGTTTGTGTCTGAGGTCCAATTTGTATACCCTTGTGCTCTCCTTCTGAAAGGTGGGAGAAGCTTCTAGACAGTGGCTTTGAAGTGCATGGAATTTCCTGACTCCCCTGCCCTAGCTCCAAGCTGGCTGCAGTTACAATGAAGAGGTGTTAAGTCCTTTGGGTGATGACAGAGCACTCCCTATTCAGTTGCAAGTGAAGATGTGCTCAGCTCTGCCCGATCCTGCCAGCAGATGCCACATCCAGGCATATATAATCCCTCTATTGTATGGAGGAATTCACAAAGTCTAACTGTCAGTTACACCCAATCATGTGACTCAAGACAGGCTAGAGACACAAAAAGGCAAAGGGCAGCAAAATGTCAAATCTCTAAAAGTGGCATTTGTGAAATTATAATAAAAAATTTGACTTTACCATTAAATAGGGTTTCTCATTACAATTCCAAAGCCACCAAACACAACATAGCTGTCTGCTCCCAATTGAAAATTGCAGCCTATTAAATGTAATAAGGAATCTCCAATGTTATCCTATGGGAGGGGTAGTCCTCACAGTAGTGAACATCGAATTTAGTGGATATTCACTACTAGGACATTTAAAAATTTAAATTATATGTCCAACCTTTTATTTACACAGCACTCTGCCCTAGGGCTACCTAGGGCCTAACTTAGGGGTGACATATGTAATAAAAGGGGAGCTTCAGGCTGGGCAGGGGGGTTTTAATGCCATGTTGACATGGCATTTTGAAACTTCATTCAATCTGCAGCGGCATGCATGGAACATGCATTAAAGTGCTGCTTAAAAGGGTAGAACAATAAGTGCTGCAGGCCCACTAGTAGTATTTAATTTACAGGCTTAGGGTATATGGTATACCACTTTACAAGGGACTTATAAGTACATTTTATATGCTAATTGGGTATTAGCCAATTTAACCATGTTTACGGGAGAGAGAGTGCAAGAACCTTATCACTGGTTAGCAATGATAAATTGAACACAGTTCTAAGGCCAACAAAAAAGTTCAGCAAAATGGAGGAGGAAAAACGCAAAGATTTGGGGGTGAACTTGCAGAGAGGACCAGGTCCAACAGTTCTTCATTTTCCTTTGCCCAGGCAGATTTCTACATCTTGTAACATAACAATAGATGTGCATACAATGAAATAATATGGTCCTTTCTATCTAAATGGGTCCTGTGCAGTTAACTCTCATGACTCGTGTGATTTGTTAGTGGCTCCTTGGCCAGTGTGAATAGCAAAGATAATAAGGGACAACAGTGATGTGCTCCTTTTAAACCACGAGGATGGAGAAAGTGGGATCAAACAACCCCAACTTTTTTAACCCTCGCTATGTAGTAATTATACAATAGACAGACACATCTATACCAGGATCTTTTTCTCAAATCCCATATGTCTTAGAACTTGAAATAAATAATCTCACACAATGCTGTCAAAAACCTTCTTAATATCAATGAAGGTCACTGCTGCATCCATCCTTAGCAGCAACAATTGTCAAGGGCCAGGGCAAAACCTAACTCAAAATCCAATAAACCAGTGTCTGATCCCAAGTACTCTCATTGAGGGGCCTGGTTACCCCAGGGGCCAGACCCAGACCACTGCTGTTCAGACTACTCAACTACGGGGACAGAGACACCATACTTAAAGAAGCCCGCAAGCTCCTGGGAATAAAGGTACAGAACCAATTGGTCATGATGTTCCCTGACTACACAGCACAGGTGCAGAGGAGGTGTAGCTCTTTCGCCGAAGTAAAGCATCAGCTACAGTCCTTGGAAATAAAGTATTCTCTTATGTTCCCTGCGAGGCTGCGCACAGTTGTGAAAGGCCAAACAAGATTCTTTGAGACACCGTCAGAGGCCTGGGACTGGTTGGAGGAGGCGGGGCTACTAACAGGAGGTAGGCCGCCCACGGATACATGAGAGTCCCGTTGGGATAGAAGAAGCCGTCGATGGGCTCGGGGGAAGGGCCCTAGGAAGATACACTCACAAGCAGCAATACCCGACATAGAACAGAGGAAATTGGAGCGCCTGGAGGATCTCAATGTAGCTGCGGCCATTCATGCTAGCTCCACGACCTCCGATCCGGAATCACGCTCGCTCTGCTTATAGAGTCCAGTCGGATCGACACCAGCAAGATCAGAATACCATGATTCCCTCCAACTGCCAATCGTCACGCCACAGACATCGGACGATATTGTTTGATGACTGCATAATACTTCACAGATGTGTATCCTTTGCATTGTTGTGGCAGGCGAAATGTATATCAACACACATACCCATTAGCCTGTAGCGCTATGCCTCTTCTCTGACAAACTCAACACTTACCACCTAAGTCAAGCGCGCTGTGCATACCATGCGAGTTGTGCTCCTTAGCGATTTACATCATGGCGCGCCAGACAGTACACAGCCCTTGTAAAGCATATAGCAGGGCAAACACATAAACTCTGCAAAAAACAGCCACTGGGGTGCACCATAGAATGCGCTGAGATGCAACACGCCACCCAATGCATTAGCAACCTATACAAGTTACAGGCTACTGTTGTGCCTTACGGTTTGGACGAATACCGTCTTGGTAATCGCCCTCATATAGTTACATGCAGTCTAGCTGCATTTTCAGTTTCCCCCCTCCTTTTAGTTAAATCCCTCATCCTAATGGAATGGGCAAGCTATCCCTGCACTGCTCAACCAAACACCGCCCCGTACACGGGGGCCATACGGCCCGCGAATGGCACAGACGAATATCGTAACCTGGAACGTGAGGGGCATACATACTCCTGCGCGCAGATACTTGGTATATGCTTACCTGCAGCGTAGACAGGCGCACATCAGTTTCCTTCAGGAAACGCATCTCACCCAAAGTGAGGCAGACCGCTTGTGCAGGCGTTGGCGTGGCCATGTATACAGCACCAATTACTCTTCACACGCACGAGGGGTGCTGATATGGATAAAAGCGTGGGTACCGCATATTGCAGAGGAGGTGGTCACAGACCCAGAGGGGAGATACGTTTTTGTGAGGGGAAGACTCAATGGGCAGGAAAGGCTGCTGGGCACCATATATGCACCAAACACGACCAATCAGCGTTCCTCAGAAAACGTACAGGTGTGGTCGTTAAATGGAATGGACTCCTGTGACTACTGGGAGGGGACTTTAACGCTGTCTTAAGCACAGAATTGGATAGATCATACCCACCCCTCACACGCACAACAGCAATCTCCAATGCTCAAGCCTTAACAGACTGGCTAGCAAACTGGGCGCTAACGGATATATGGCACGAGCTCAACCCCACACTGCACGTTTACTTGTTCCACTCTACAGTACACGACTTGCACGTCTGACTGGATCGCTTTGTGGGGTCATCTGCCCTTCTCCCTCTCATCAAACGTACAGAATATTTAGGCCGCACGCATTTGGACCACAACCCTCAAATCATACAATTTGAATGGGTTGCGGGACGTCCCCCGATTCCCACATGGCGCTTGCAGCCAGCAGCCCTAGAAGACCCTGCGTTTCACGCTTCATTAGGTACCACAATACTAGAATACTTTGAGATTAATGATCAATTCACTGATAGCCGCCTCCTTGAATGGAACGCATTTAAAGTCACCCTAAGAGGCTACTGCTTGGGGGCCACTTGGAATATTCGTAAGCAGTTAAACTTATCACTCAGTAATATTGAAAAGAAACTGCAAGACCTGGAAGACAAACAAGTGGAAGGGACTGGTAGCGACAGAGGGTTAGCAGATGCGCGGGCGAAACATGCTGACTTAATGGAGCAGTTCCGCTGCCACAACTATGCAGCGCATGCAGCATGCACACACGCTACCGCAGATCGGGTGGGCAGAATGTTGGCTTGCCTGACACGCCAATAACAGTCACGCCAACCTATCGCAGCCCTAAGAACTGAAGCGGGACTGATAGTGCATACGCAACGCAAGATACACGAGACAATTACGAAACACTACGCCGCACTATACCAGTCTAAAGGACTGCATGCACCACACCGACTTGCCTCATTTCTAGAACCGTTGAAATTGCCAGAGGCCACAAGAGAGCAAAGGGAGCAGCTGAATGAAGATATCACAGCAGAGGAGATACGTAGTGCAATAATGGCACTGGCAAGGGGAAAAACCCCTGGGTCGGACGGATTCCCAGCAGAATTTTACAAGGCCTACGCCACCGCACTCTCTTCCTGAATGAATTATATAAGTCAGCCATTGATGAAGGACGCCTCCCTCTTTCAATGAACGAGGCCAACTTGGTGTCGCTATCCAAGCCCGACAAAGATCCTATGGACCTGGGTTCATACAGGCCATTGTCACTCTTAATGTCGATTATAAAGTGCTAGCGAAGCTACTGGCGGACCGATTGGCGCAGGTGGTTCCCACCCTGGTACACCCAGACCAGAATGGGTTTGTGCCTTCGAGAAGCACATCTCTGAACCTTAGGAGATTCTTTAGAGCGGGCTGCCTAGTATTGGACTTTGAAAAGGCGTTCGACCCCCTTGAATGGGAGTTTCTCTTTGCAGTGTTAGATAAATACAAATTTGGAGACTCCTTCATGGGGATGGCCTGGCAGCTATATAGTGCTCCCATGGTGAGAGTAAAAACAGGCCCCTATATATCGGAGCCGTTGCATGTCAGGAGAGGGACGAGACAGGGTTGCCCCCTTTCCCCGTTGCTCTTCTCGCTGGTGATTGAGCCACTGGTGGAAGCAGTACAATCTGGGATGAATGACGGCATACCTTTAGGAGACAGCATACATGCAATATCACTGTATGCCAATGACCTCATGGTATATATCAGGGATATCAGTCATATCCTACAGAGCCTGGCAACGATATTGGATAATTTTGCAGCCATATCTGGGTTGCGAGTAAATGCATCCAAGTCCGGTCTCTACCAATTCGGCGAGCAGTGTGAAAATCCTGGCTATGTGCTCGGTGGGACGGAGGTCAGCTGGTGCCCGGACACGTTCCGTTACCTCAGGCTCCGGATATACCGGAACCCAGTAGACTTGCAGGACGGTAATCTAGGCAGGGCCCTGACTGCGATCAGAACGCAATCTGATTTTTGGAGCACGCTTCCGTTATCAGTGACTGGGTGGGTAGCCTTAATAAAGATGGTGATATTACCCCGGTTGCTATACTACTTCATGAATCTTCCACACTATATTGCGCCTTCATTCTTTCGCCCCCTGGAAAGGCTAATCAAGGATTTCATATGGGACAGTCCAGGCACTGGGTAGCCATTTGTAAGCTTTACTTACACACAGACCAGGGGGGCTTAGCAGTCCCACACCTGGAGCAATACTATCCGGCAACACAGCTCCAATGGATATCTAGGTGGTTTGCGGGACGCCACACTGGTGACACAGCGTCTATGCAGCCGCCGTTATCTGCCGCAGAACTAACAATGCTATTCCACCCATGCTCAAAAGTCAAGACGCCAAATTCACTACTAATGACGGCAGCATATAAAAGCTACCGCAGGGCGCTATACATCACTCGGAAAACAGTCCCATATGCGCCTGCACTACCACTGGAGGGCACACTCAGGGGCATCAAAACCACAACAATAGCAGAACTAAAAGATTGTCACGAGGCAGGTGTGCAGACTGTAGGAGATTTATACAATGAAGGCACACTGATCCCGTACACTACGCTCGTGACAGAAGCTGAGGTGCCCCCGGGTCAGTTCCTGCTCCACCGCTCCTTAATAGCAGCACTCACAGAAAAATGGGGTGATTTAACAGCCGAACCTGCCACACATCTCACAATACAATATTTACATGTCATGGGCCAAGGGGGACACCTCACTAACTGGTTCGCCACGTCTCTCAGGCATCATACAGCTATCACTCTAACACCCCTCCGCCAACACTGGGAAGCAGATCTGGGTCGCCCGCTCACAGAGCAAGAATGGGTCTCAGTTTTAGAAGGTCCGACAAAGATCCCTCGGAATGCGCACCTGCGCCAAAATCCAATTTCACATAGTACACAGAGCATATCTCACGCTCGCAAAAATTAATCAATATTTTAAGCGAACCAACTCGGCATGCCCCAGATGTAAGCACGAAGATGCGGACATATTACACATGCTGTGGGGATGCCCGCGACTAACTAGCTACTGGTCAGAAGTGGCAGAAGCGCTGTCTCAATGCACTAGCCACACTATTCTATTTGAGTGGCACAACTACCTACTGCACTTGCATCGCAGGAGTCGTAGTAACAGAGTCACATCCAGATTCTTAGACCTGGGAATGGCAGTGGCAAAACGCTTGATCACTAAGCGCTGGAAACACCCTGATCCCCCAAACATCGACATGTGGAGATATTCAATGCACACCTGGGCCAAAGCAGAAGGTGTTGCATTAAGACGCGAAGACACATTAGGCCTGCGTAAGATACCTCTAGCCACACACTGGGACATAATATTGGCGGCTTTAACCCCCCCACAGGATGCCATAGCCTTGCCTCATACCCCGGAAGAAACCGAGACCCGACCCGCGGAGACCTCCACAGACGACGCCCAAGATAGTATACATCCCAGCGTATGCCATGCATGGTGCCTGTAATTGTTACTGGAGCAAGGTCATACCCAGTGTCAAAGGGGAGGATGGGTTTGGGAAGCACAAGCGCTGGTCCCCTGTTTCACACCCATTATGTATTAATTTGCCCCGGATCAGTTACCACCCGCCTCCAGAGTTTTCTTTTGAACAATGCAGCAATTGACCGTACGTGCAGAATGGTAAAACATGCTAACGTTACTGTATAAATCTTGATGTAATTGCATGAAACAATATATGCAATCCAACAGAACGTTAAAAAAAAGCATAATGAGGCTGCATGTTTTGGAAAAGATTGTCAAATATGTAAAATCAATAAAAACAGATTTAAAAAAAAAATGTAAAAAAAAATTGGGGGTCTGGTTAACCTCTAATTTTATTTGTATCTGCCTACCACTGCACCAATGTGGTCTAAAGCCAATGTAACTTAACATTACAACACAATGATGGCAGCTAGGAGTTCTAAGCCAACACTCAAGGTCCTGTGGTCATCACCATTTCTTCAGCTATAGCAATAGCATGCTATATAATTTGTGTTTACTGGAATAAGGGAAGGCAGTTCATCCCTGCTAGACTATGAATTCACAGAATCGGTGTCCCTCCTGATGCAGTTGCAACAGACTTAATTAAGATGGCCTCTTGGTAAGCCGCCTCATGTCTCTGCTTCTCAGAGACTGCTGCAAGCATTTCCATTTTCATGATGCTATACAATGGGGCCACTGTCTATGCAACTTCTCTAATGTGATTGAAACATAGGCTCTTCAGCTCTCCCACCAATAATGGCCCACTAATCCACCTACTGGCCGATGTGGTGTCCCAGGTGCTGGAGACACAGAAAGAACCCTTTGTGCCCGTTCATCTATGAAGAACCAAGGGGCTACTACTTTGTTGAAACAGACCTTCAAGAACAATTCCACGTGTTTTCTTTCTACTTTCTCAGTTAGGACCACACATTTTATACTTTTTCTCCTTGAACAGCCCTCCACATCCTCAGTTCGATGCTCCAAAATGCTCGATGCTGACAGCCCATTACATCAGTTACATGTGCTTGTATGTCTTCAATGCTTGGATGCTGCTTTCGAAATATCCCTTTATTTGTACTGCCCACTCTGCTAACTTGTTTTGGTCTGTTATGAGCAATCTAAAGACCAGTGGCTCTGTATCAATTTTGCGATCCAGCACCTTCCTCATTAATAATGTCCAAAATTCTGGCCAGGTTATTGAGAATGAGTTGAACTATTCCTGTCACCAGTGATGATGACAGGGTTTTGGAGGTTTGCTACTGCATGGCAGGTGTTGGTGGTTGGAGTGCTGGGTAATGGGTATGGGCCCAGGTCTTTCAGTTTGCCCATGTCATGCAGACTTTGCTGAGAGCACAAAGCTGAAGCCCAACTCCTGTCCCTTGATGTGAGAGAAGTTTGAATAGTTCCTTTTTTAGTCCATACAGGGAAGGGCTCTGTTACAGTGTGACTAGCAACCCCCATGTTTAAGTAATAACCCTTCACTTATTAGAAACAATACAACCATCTATATTGCTTAATTCACATTGCAGGATCTGCAACAATACCACCAGTATCACTAATACCAAGTCACAGAGAAATAATTTGCCACTGTTTCCTTCTGTCCCCTGCTTTTTCTCCCACTCCTCATTGCCTCATGGTGTGCTGCTTCATCTTGTCATGCACTCATCTATCACTGGGCCTCTGCAGCCAAATACAGTCCACTCCCACAGTCTGAGCAAAGAATGTGTGAGAGGGTAGAAGAGGTATTCCAGCACCAGCTGCACGGGGCATCCACTGAGTACACTGAGGTCATTGACATGTCCTCCCATACCTCCTCTAGTGCCCATTTGCGGAAAGTAGCATACTATCTCATAGAGTGCAGATGTCTTTTCTATTGGGGCACAACACTCTGGATTTAGTCCCCTCTCAACTGAGCAGCCTCTGTCGTCCTGGTAACAGGCACCATTTTGGGATCAGCACCACAGGGTAATTGGGCCAAACACTTTCCAAGTGCTCCAAGGTCTCCACACCTCGGCCCACTGGAATTTAACGTGCCTGACTTGATAACCTGGGGGTGTTATAATCAATTATTGAGTAAGACCTTTTCATGTAGCAGGGGTGCTGGTACAGGGAGCCAGGTTGAGTCACATACTACTCCATCAGTTGCCAACCACATCCCCCAGGTGGAATCTCGGTTTCACTGGTAGAAACCCTTAACTAGTCACAGTAGCAGTCACCTTGTCCTATTTAGGATGGCCAGTGGCATGTCCCCAGCAAATGTAAACACATTTATGGAAACATTTCAAAAGGAAAAACATAACACAGCATGAGGTTTGGGGATAATAAATAAAATAAAAGTATGGTTATGTTTCATAGGCAATGTCTTTGGAATATGTAGTTAGAAGTGGAAATAATTGCATTCTTGCAAGAACTACTTACAAGGATGCCACCACTCTATGAAAATGAGAATATAAATTGAAAAAGGTAAAGTGCAAGCTCTTCTCACACCAGCCATGGAAGAAAACAACTGTTTAAAAACAGATTTATATGTTAAACTAACAGCCTGCAACAATTTGCTTCATGCTGAAGGTTTTCATACAGATGCAATCAAAGATAACCTTGCATACAGCCAATTACTAAGAGTGAAGCACATCATTTCAGACAATGTGATATATGAGATGAGTGAACAAGAAACATTACGGAAATTCAGTCTCCGCAGATATGCTGAAAAAACTATTCTGAAAGCCAACATGAGATTATAAAATATCAAAAGAGAAAATTCATTCCACATAAGTGTCTATTCACTCATTATAGAATACAATTGAATATTGCTTCCCGACAATCATCTGAAATAGCTCGAAGTGGTAAAAAGTGTTGGAATATTCTGGGAAATTATGCTAACTCAAAATAATGTTAAAAATTCATTAAGAGTTCATACATGAAAATAGAAATTGAAAGACTGAATTGTCAGAGCATACATTGAAATTTGAAATAATCAAAACAGGTTGGTTCCTAAAAAGATTAACACTTATCCATTATCAAATGTCATCAATTTCAAAATTTCACCAAAGCATCTCTCATGCCTCATCAGCATACAGGTAAGAATAGTTTATTAAGATATGATGCAACATGTGACAGCAAAAACATAATTAACTTCATGATCTGTCCATGTGGCAAACTTTATAGAGGATAAACATTAAGGAAGATCAAAAGTACTAATGCACAATCATTATGAAGGCACTGTGGTCAAGGGCCCCCTGACAAATAAATACCTGGAATTCAAGATTACTCCTTGCTTTGAGCCATTCCTGGATGTAGTCTCCCCGCCTTTAACCAAGAGCCTGTATATGCGCTTCCGACTGGGCATTCTCCCACTGGGATCTTTTACTAGTTGTTAGGTTTGAAAATCCCATTCTCGCAATACACTTGTTCTACGTTATATTAGGTTAGCAGTGTGCGGCTAAATTAGATACCATTCGTATCCACGTTATGCAACCCACTGAGTTATCCCAGCAATGTGCGAGCTTCAGTTAGCGAGTGTGACTCCATTTTGAATTTCGTAATCCCTATTACGCTGTGTCTGTACTAGGCCTCGTTATTCGTATTGCTTGCCTCAGCAGAAGACTGTATTCAGTTATTATTTTCTTTCTGTTCAAGGTTGCCTTCTGACTTACTAATGAATAGGCCATTCTGCCCTCGCATACCTATCCTTGTGTGTAGCTCTGCTCCCATGTTAGGAGACGCCGAAACCCAGCACAGCAACCTTGAGATAGTGATAGCGTGTACCCATCTAGCAGGTGGTAGCCCATCCTTCTGTGCCTCCTTTGTTCATGTTCGGCCTAAGCCGGTAACTTTCCATTGTGGGCGTGGTTGGGAGGTCCTTAGGAGGAATGATTATGCGTTGCAGACTGTTGGGGGGCTAGTCCCTCGGCAGACATCTTAGGGTGCAGGTCAGATTGGACTCCTCAGCAGAGTATTGCTAATAAACAAATGTTTGTATTCTCTACTGTCTGACCGACTCTTCATTTGGTGGAAGGCGATTAGGAGGTTGTAGATAACCCGGGTGGCCCTTTTCGGGCCACTTCCTTCAGTTGGCGCCCGAACAGGGACTCCGCAAGGTGACCCAACTCGCCCGTAATCGGGTTGTAGGGTCGGGGTGGCGTCGGGTCGGTCGGGTCGATCGGGGATCCCCACACGATAAGAGCCCGGTTCTCTTGGCTGCCCCACCCGTCTGATCGGGCGGCTGCTTGTCTAGTGGTCACCGGCTGGAGTCCTGAGAAGGCGGAACCTTGGATTTGACCGTTTGGTCCGACGAGTCGGCAGTGGAGAATAATAGTGCTCGACCTGAGTGCACAAGGTGAGTGATTTGAATTCTTGGAAAATGTGACGCCATGGTTGAACGGCACGAGCCCTACGGGCTGTGTCTGGTACAGTCTGCGGACTGTCTTGTCTTGATCTTGGTGTGTTTGCGGACACTTAAAAGGCACAGAGTGTTTGTGAACAGTCTACCAGGCCAACTGGAAATTTGGCCCACTCTTGAAAAGGTCTGGGGCTGTTTGTGAACAATCTGCCAGGCCAACTGGAAATTTGGCTTATTCTTGAAAAGGTCTGGGGCTAGAGCCTGTCTTCTTGTTTTGGTACAGTCTTTGGACTGTCTTGTCTTGGTACAGTCTGCGGACTGCAGGGTGCGGTTTTCGGACTGCTTCGATTTGGTTTTGGACCGTTTGTTGGTTGGTGCTATATCTGTCCATTGTGGACAGTGCATGTGTCTTACATTAAGATGCCTTGTCTAAGCAAGTTAGGGTGTTTTGGATGTCGGTGTTGTCCACTGAAGCTCGATTGGAAGAGAGGCAGCCTGCGCCTCCAGAGGGTACCCCAAATTTTGATGTATACATCAAGCATGGCATTGGCCCTATTATGTTTAGCACGTTGTGGAATAAATATACGAGGGACAATGCTGATTTACAGTGGCCGCTTACTGGCACATTTGATGAGCAAAATTTGAATTACTTGCAGGACAAATTGTTCGCCAAAAAGAGCAGGCAGTCGATGTTTGATTCTCTGAGGACATGGCAGAAGGAAGCGAAGCAACAACGTATGAGAGCGGAGAAGCAAGCCCGGAGGGGACAGACGCAAACTATAACGCAGAAAGCAATGGCCTATGAGAGAGAAAAGATCGAGAAAGGCATAGAGTGTGCAGACAGGAAGTTTTGATTGCAGAGTGATAAATTATGTTGCTAGAGAGGAAGGTGACGTTTTCGTTGAGGAGTTATTTGATTCTTGACCCCACCTCCTTATGCCCCCGAACGGATATATCCCGTAATCCCAACACCTCAGTCTTCGGCCTCTGGTTCTGCTATTCCTACTCTTCCTGTTTCCAGCTCTACTGCTTCGGCCCCGGCCCCGCCTGCTTCTCCCCCACTTTCGCAAGTTACAGGGGCGGGAGCCGTCAGTTCCCCTACTCTGTCTCCTGACTCCGTACCTGTGGTCACGCCTTCTCTTACTCCTGCAACACAGTCTTTGTTCGCGATGGTACCTGTTTCTTCATCTGCTCTTTCCCCTTTGAGTGTGTTACCTCAGGCATTACAAAATGCTGAGACGCCTGTGCATGGAGTGCATGAAGTGAATTGGGCAGCGGCACGTGAACGCATGGATAAAGTGTTGGTGTGCTCTGCTGTGGGTGATGAGGAATAGAGAATGGTGGCTGACCAGGCTGCACAGTGGGCCCGGAATCCGATTTATAGTGTGGAAGATGTGTGGAGCGTGATGAAAGATTATGAGCCGTTTATACAGCAACATGCTCTTAAGCATATGTCGGCTATGCTGATAGGATTGTGGGAACAGTGTTTCAAGTGTATTGCACCGCAGATAATTTATGACATTCGGGATAGGGTATATGTAACAGATATGGCCCCTAATGAGGTTTTCAGTAATGTGACGACATTGGTGGGTTATCGGGGTAGATTGCTTCAGAAGGTCCAGACGACAGCGTCACAGTTTCCCATGAGGGAAGTTCATCCCATCTACCACCCCGAAATACCAGAGTTGCAAGATGGGAAAGATGTTGTTACTCGCCCACGAGTGGCGGCCCGTTTCCAGTAACAGTGGATCTACACTCCTTGGAAGAGGAGTGAGATAATATCCCTAAAAGGACAGTTGCCGGACCCTCGGAAAAATCCAACTGCGTACTATAAAGAATTGATGGAGGCGGCCTCCTCCACAGTGATGACATTAGCTGATATAGAGTTGTTTTTCGGTCTGTTGGTACCGGTAGATATATGGAGGCAGGTGCATACGCAGGATCATGTGGTGGAATTGGGTGGAACATGGGATGAGATTAGGGCATGGGATAAGGAGCGCAAACCCGGCGAGAAGCCGAAGGTGGATCTATTAGCCTTGCCGGGGCGTATTATCACTTACATGCATTCCCTTATCCTGCCGAGACGAGTGGATTGGGACAAGTTGACTGCGTGTCATCAGAAGAAGGATGAAAGTGTGTCTGATTTCTTTACTAGGTTTGAAGGGGTTTTCTGGATTTTGGTGGCCAAGAACTGTCGCTGGAGGGTGGTGTTCGTTTGTTCGTCAACAGGTTTGTCACCAATTTGCTTCCCGAGATTGCGACTAGGTTGCAGGCTTCGGAAAGTACTTGGACCACCTCATCCCCGTCAGTAATCTTGAGTATGGCACAGTACTATGAGCATAGAGAGAATGAGGAAAAAGAGAAGGTGGAGAAAAAGTCAAAGGAGTTGAAGACGAGGGTGTTGATGCAGCAAGTGGCGAGGGGGAATGGAAGAGGAAGGGGTTTGGGTCCGGCCCAGCGGGGGTCCCGGTCTGACCAGAACAGTACACCTGGTGTGCCCGTGGGGTACAACTAATGTGTGTACTGTAAAAAGGTGGGGCATTGGCGAAGTGAGTGTCCGGAGTTGCTGCAGAAAGTTGAGGCCCCGAGAGGTAGGGGTTTTAGAGGACAAGGTAGAGGAGGAGGGTGCCGAGGAGAGGGGCAGTCTGAGGATACATCGTATGCTCATCGGAACAAGAACTATTTCGACGAACCTCGGGGAAGACAGTACTATCATGACGGCTATGACATGGACAAAGTGATGGGGAAGTCCCACAGCTAGGACAGCCAGGGACAGGGTAAGGGAACGGTTCCAGTGCCTGCAGATCAGCGGGGACCTTATGTCACTGCGGATTTGCAAGGCACGCCCAAGACATTCTTACTTGACATGGGTGCTATGAATAGCTCTGTTTCTCATTTGCTGGTCCCAGGGGCAGCTCTGTCTGGCCAAAACAACGTTTCGGTAGGTTTCTCAGGCATGCCGGTTGTTAGCCCCATTTCCAAACCTCTTGCTCTGACTATTGGTCCCTTTACGGTGGATTCGCCATTCCTGTTAACGACAAATTGTGGGGAGAATTTGATGGGATTGGATTTGTTGAAGAGATTACATGCCACCATCTTTTGTTCTCCAGATGGTGTTTACATGACCGTTGGGCCACAAGTTGCTCGTGCAAAACAATGCTTTGCAAAGGACGCACCTCTCCCCGCTGAATTCAAAGAGGTGCCCCGTAGTTTATGGGCAGCAGGAGACACGGATGTGGGGTTACTCCAGATCCCGCCGGTCTCTATTCAGATCAAAGACATTGCTGTATTGCCACGTATTCCCCAGTATAAGATTTCACAAGCAGGAGAAAAGGCCTTGTTGCAAATAATACAGGATTTGATTAAGTCTGGTGTGGTTAAGGAGACAGTGGCGAATGTGTGTAATAGCCCTATCCTTCCGATTCTCAAGAAGACACCCTTGGAATCTTCTGATGCTCATTCTGATGTTTATCGCTTTGTAATTGACCTCAGAGAGGTTAATAAAATGGTAGTGCCCCAATATCCTGTAGTCCCAGACATTACCATGATATTGACAATGATTCCCCCATCAGCAAAATTATTTTCCGTGATTGATTTGAAGAATGCTTTCTTTAGCATTCCAATTCATACAGATAGCAGATATCTGTTTGGATTCGCCCTAACCGGCAGGAGCTTTAGATTCTGTTGTGCTCCTCAAGGCTATACAGAAAGTCCTAGTATCTATAGTCAAGCTTTAAAAACTCAATTGGATTCTTTGGTACTTCCCACTGGTAATGTGCTATTGCAATACGTTGACGACCTCCTTGTGGCCGCTGATACTGAGGATGGCTGTAAAGATGCCACTGTTAAATTGCTGTTGCATTTGGCACGCCATGGCCATAAGGTGTCCCTTTCCAAATTTCAATATTGTCGACAGGAGGTTACCTACTTAGGTCACCTACTGTCGAAGGAGGGTCACAGACTAACACCTGAGTGCATAGCTGCTATCACTAATATGCCTGTTCCTAAGACCCAACGTGAAGTACGTGCATTTATTGGTATTACCTCATATTGTCGACACTGGAACCCCAATTATTCCTTACTAACAAAACCCCTCCTTTACCTGACCACCAAAGAAGTGCATGAACCCCTGCCTTGGACATCTGCATTCCAGCAAGCTTTTGAGCAATTAAAGGTTGCGCTTTGCTCTGCTCCTGTGCTTGGTACTCCGGATTACCAGAAGCCTTTTGTGCTTTACGTACATGAGGTGGATGGTTGCGCGCTTTCTGTTTTAACACAGGGTTTTGGTGGTAAGCAAAGACCCTGCGCTTATTTTTCTGCTATACTAGATAATGTCGCCAGAGCGCTCCTGAGCTGCCTAAGAGCTGCCACGGCGGTGGCAGTTTCTATCAGACAATCGGCGGGACTCGTTCTTGATACTGATCTCATAGTAATGGTACCTCCTGCTATGGATACGCTTTTGAATAAGACAAAGACACAGCACCTTACTAGTGCACGTCTGACTGGATATGAACTAACCTTGTTTTCTCCGCACAATACCATCAAAAGATGTGCCACTCTGAACCCAGCCACGTTCCCTACCCCTCCGTTCGACGAGTAATGACACAGATGCACATGATTGTGTGTACGGAACGGAAGAGGAGATGAAAGGATGGGTAGACCTGATTGATGTTCCCCTATCTGAACCCCAAGGGGAAATATATGTCGAAGGCTCTTGTTTCAAACTACCAGATCTCACCACCATTGCAGCATATGCAATTACAACGTTGCACACTATAGTTGAGACATCCCGTTTCCCATACCAATCAGCCCAAGCTGCAGAGTTGGTTGCCCTTCTTCGGGCTTGTGAGTTGAGTGAGGGACTGACTGTCAATATTTATACTGACAGCCAGTACGCCTTTGGGGTCGCCCATAATTTTGGACGCCTCTGGGTGGAGAGAGGGTTCTTAACATCACATGGATTACGAATACAGATTGGCCCATTGATACATAGACTCTTGTCAGCTCTAAGACTTCCCAATAAGTTAGCAATAATAAAATGTAGTGCCCATAAAGCAATAACAGATGATGTTGGGAGAGGAAATGCGTTTGCAGATCAAACAGCTAAAGAGACAGCTAGATCAAAGATGAAAAAGATGTTTGTGGCAGGTCCTGCTGTGTGGGTGCCAGACAATGGAATGTTCAAGAACACATTAGAAATTGTCAAGGAGATACAAAGCGAGGCGACCCTAGACAAATTGGCAATATGGCAGGAGAGTACAGGGCGTCTGGATGAGGATGGGTGTTAGACTGATAAGTCCGAGAAGCAGTGATGGATGTTACCTAATGCCTATGTACTTCCTGTGGTTACCATGGCCCATGGCCCAGCCCACATTAGCGCCAAGGGAATATGTAAGGTGTTTGACCCAGTGTGGCAGAACAACAATATTTCCAAGGTAGTCACTCATTTAGTGAAACACTGTTTGATTTGTATGACACATAATCCTGGGAAAGGTACTCCTACACCCTCTGGTAACTTTGCACCGCCTTCCTTCCCTTTCGAGGTTCTCCAGATGGATTTCATCGAAATAGAACGAGTCAACAATTTGAAGTATGTGCTGGTAGTGATTTGTGCATTCAGTAAATGGATTGAAGCTTACCCCACTAAAGAGAATACGGCTATGGCGACGGCGAAGGCACTCATAAAAGAGTTCTTCCCGCGCTTCGGGTTGCTGCGTTTGATCTGGAGTGACAACGGAAGTCACTTCAATTCAAAGGTCATCCAACTGGTGTGCGAAGGTTTGCACATCAAGAAGAAATTCCATTCAGCTAACCACCCCCAGTCAGCAGGTCTGGTTGAGAAGTACAATGGTACTCTCAAACTGAAGTTAGCAAAGATACAAGAAAGCACAGGATTGCGATGGCCAGATGCGTTGCCCTTGGCCTTGTTATCTACCAGGGTGACGGCACACTCTAGGACAGGATTGTCCCCGTATGAAGTAGTTTTTGGTTGCCCTGCCAATATCTGGGGCGTTCCAAGGCCCAAGCGCATTTCTGAGATAGAATACCCTTTGCTTGTAGACTACCTGTACGAGTTAATTAAAGATCTTCATTCTCTTCATCAACAGATTCAGGAGACACTGCGGCCGGTACCAGAGGGGCCCGTGCATCAGCTACAGCCCGGAGACTACGTCCTCGTCAAGAACTTCCAGAGGAAGAGCTACCTGGAGCCTTGTTGGAAAGGCCCGCTGTTGGTCCTCCTTGCCACTAGAACGGTGGTGAAACTCGACGGCCGAAAGAACTGGGTGCATGGTACCCACTGCAAGAAGGTTCCTCTCCAACTTCCCTACGACAAGTGGGTGCTTGACGGCATTGCTGACCAAGAAGGGGAAAGAGTGCCCCACTTTATTCCCATCTCTGATGCCCGGTTAAGGTGGGCACAGATGGAAGCAGAGAGTGATGCCTCCCTGCTTGAGGCGGTCCCTCCAGAGATAAGGGCAGCCCCAGCTTCTTCCCCATCTGATCCACAGGCACCTGAGACCCCATGCCTTTCTGAGCCTGAGTTTCACCCCCTTTTTGTTGATGAAACAGTGCCTGGAGTTGACAGGTACAATTTGCGCCCCCGAAAGAAGGACAGTACGCCAGAGGGACAGTCCAAGAGTTAGGGAAGGACTTGAGATTAGGGTGTAGGTACTATGTCTACAGTGCCTGCATCGGATTAGGGTGAACTACACTGGTGCACTGCCCAAGACACTGGACAGGATCGTTGAGGGTACTTGCCCTGGAGTGAGGGTGCCCTATCCTGAAAGAAGAAGGATCTGTTTCCAGCAAGGGCCGCGATCACACAGCCCCCTCGAGGGAGTGCTTCAGAGCACCATTGTTGATGAACGATAGGAGCCTGCCAGCGAGGCTCTAGATGGACGCTGGGAAACTTGTGCCCCTCTGGTTGGTTGTATTCTTGTTGCTCCAGTTCATAAGGCTCTTCACATGCACCCATTTGGCCATGCTGCCATGGAGGAGGAACAGCTCCTAGTGGCACCACCACCAGGGCAGGGTAGTCCTGTGTGGTCTAGCTGGCCTATTAGGAGTAAGATAGTAGTGGTAGTGTTCCTTCTCATAGTAATGATAATACTGTTTGGGGTAGTATGGTATTTAGAAGAACAGCATCCTGTACACACTTTGATAGGGACTACCCCGTCTCCACCTGAGCATCTGTTTGTTACGTTGACCCCACATAAAGAGAGACATAGACAGACATATGTTGAAAACGCCTTCCTGCAAATGCTTAACCAAGTACACAATACGACTAATGCCACGAATTGCTGGGTGTGTGGATTACTCCCCTCAGTTATGCACAAGAATGATTTACTGGTGTCTTTACCCCTGTCGTACCTATGTAGTTGTGAGGCATGGTTCCTGCTGCTTTCCATGGAATATATACATTATCATACTGATGCTATGAATCTGACGAAGTCTGATTATGAAGCAGTGTCTGAATATATAGTAGTACACCAGGGTTATACACCTGGGACAGGGGGAAAGGAGGGTACCTTACATCCAAATGCTTGCATGAATGTTTACGAGGGTAACAAGAATGCCACATGGCTGCAAAATGAAATGTTGGATTTTCAGGGATTCAATGTTACTGAATACTTTAAATGTTTTCATGCACGAAATATCACTGAAGATAAAGCCATGCCCGTACCTGTGGTTCATACAGCAGCTAGTTTCTGTGTCGAAGGTTCTGGGAATACTCTAGTGGGACAGAGCAGTTGCAACTACACCTATCGATTAAACACTACTAGTAGCCCACCTTTGCTCACTCTCCCAAATGTATACTTTGTTTGTGGGGAGCAGGCTTATACATGGCTCCCTAGGGGATGGTCTGGCCGGTGTTATGTCTCTTTTCTTTTACCTCCCATTTACATTGCACCGTCCAACTATCACAAAGACCATAGGCTGCGGCGGTGAAGTGTATACTTGTTCCGGGTAAGGAGAGTTATTGACACAGCAGATATTGATCAAACTGATACTACTCTACAGCAGTTCACGGATGCCATGAAGGGTATTGTGCCTTTCTGGGGACCTGTGTATAACAGTGTTAGCATTCGTCATCTCACCAGGGTTGTTGAAGGGGTTATCAACACTACAGCAGACATACTCACTAACATCACGGCTGAGCTCCAGGCTACCAGACTCGTTGCTCTTCAAAATCGGATGGTTCTAGACGTCATCCTTGCAGATAGGTGTGGAGCTTGTTGCGTCATAGGCAGCAGTTGCTGCGTTTACATCCCAGACCACGCCCCTAATATATACTCAGCTATCCAGAAGCTAAATAGGCTTGCATCCGATATTCATCAGGACAATGGTTCATGGTCCTTGACAGGGTGGTTTTGGGGTCTGATATCATCCTGGGGTTGGAAGATACTTCTTTTCCTAGTAGCTATTGTAGGTGTCATCTTCACGTGCTGCCTATGTGTCAATTGCCTTCCAGCATGCTGCACCTATTGTGTGAGTAAACTCACCCCTACCCCTAAATTGCATAATGATAAAGTCTCTACTATGATGATGCAAGAAATACAGTATATTATGCAGATAGATGAGGGTATTTTTGAGTACTAAAAATATCTTGCTATACATGTGTTGCTTTATTTTCCTTTGATATTAAAGTGACTATGCATTTTCTCTTTTCCCTGCTTAGAATTGTAAAGATCCTTACCTGATAGCGTCAATAAAGCATTTAGCCTCCACTGCTAAAAGGAGGGTCTGTTAGGTTACAAAATCCCATTCTTGCTATACACTTGTTCTATGTTATATTAGGTTAGCAGTGTGTGGCTAAATTTGACACCATTCGTGTCCACTTTATGCAACCCACTGAGTTATCCCTGCAATGTGCGAGCTTCAGTTAGCGAGTGTGACTCCATTTTGAATTTTGGAATCCCTATTAGGCTGTGTCTGTACTAGGCCTCATTATTCGTATTGCTTGCCTCAGCAGAACACTGTATTCAGTTATTATTTTCTTTTCTGTTCAAGGTTGCCTTCTGACTTACTAATGAATATTCCATTCTGCCCTCGCATACCTATCCTTGTGTGTAGCTCTGGTCCCACGTTAGGAGATGCCGAAACCCAGCACGGCAACCTTGAGATAGTGATAGCGTGTACCCATCTACCAGGTGGTAGCCCATCCTTCTGTGCCTCCTTTGTTCATGTTCGGCCTAAGCCGGTAACTTTCCATTGTGGGCGTGGTTGGGAGGTCTTTGGGAGGAATGATTATGCGTTGCAGACTGTTGGGGGTCTAGTCCCTCGGCAGACATCTTAGGGTGCAGGTCAGAATGGACTCCTATGCAGAGTATTGCTAATAAACAACTGTTTGTATTCTCTACTGTCTGACCGACTCTTCATTTGGTGGAAGGCGATTAGGAGGTTGTAGATAACCCGGGTGGCCCTTTTTGGGCCACTTCCTTCATAGTAAATGGAGTAAAGCCTGTGCCCAGCCTGTGGTCTGGATTCTGAAACTGAGGCGCATGTTTTTTTTATGCTCAGGTTATTTAGGCTTCCGCAAAAAATGGATACGCCCGAGTTGTCTGAAACTGGGGGTAACCAGATATCTTGATGCCCAGAGAATACTAAAAAGTGATACCTCTTACATAATTGTGTTTGGAGTTAGCCATTTCTTAGCTAATGTTTGGTACAAGCTTTGTAAGAATTTCTCGCAAATTTCTACTTGAGTCTTAGCATACAAGAATACTACTTGGATACATTTTAATCGTTTTTCATATACTTTCTTGAGAACTGAATAAAGTATTAATTACTGATGCACATCAATCTGATACAAGATTCAAGGACGTTTGATCTAGCATTGCCCAAATAATTGTGGAATATAGTCATTCCGTACTTTGGGGCTGATTACGATGGCGGAAGGACCACCACCGCCAGCCATGCGGTGGCGATCCGTCCGCCAGCGGACCGCGATTTTCCCCCGCCACATTACGATGGCAGGGGATCCAGACTGCGACCGTGGCGGACGCAAAGACCGTCCGCCACGGGACCGCCACAGGCAATCGTTCCGATTGCCTGGCGGAGCGGTCTGCATCCATAAATTGGTGGCGGTGCCTAGCAGGCACCATCCGCCAAATTAGGATGCTGTCTTTAGCCAGCCTTTCCGTGGTGGGTAAACCGCCAATGAAAGGCTGGTGAAGATTGGTTTTGGGGGCCCGTTGCAGGCCCCCCTTGTGTCTGGGGGTGGTGTTTGTGCACTGGGGGGGTACCCATGGTACCCCCCTACATTTCACTGCACCAAGTGGCAGGCACCGTGTGGCGCCTGCCACGTAGTGCAGTGAAATTCACAACATGCATTTTGAACATCGCGGCGGGTGCTGTAGTCAGCAGCACCCACTGCAATGTTAAAGTGCAAAATGCGACCGCCATGGTGGCGGTCGCATCCTAATTGGGTGTGCGGAACAGCCGCATGTATTGCGGATGGTCCCGGTCACCACCGCGATGGGGGACGGACTCCAGTCCGTCCGCCATCGTAATCGGGCCCTTAGATTTGATTATGTAAAGTTTTACAAACAAGACCATAAAGAGGAGATGATATATAAAAAGAATTCCAGCAGCAGTGTTAGTCGATAGACTATTTAAATACTTTGTAACCAAAAAGTATCAATGAGACTCAATGTTCAAGTGTTTTCTGTGATATATCGATTGATGATGCAAATGAGCATTGTTATTTTTCCATTTTTATTATAGAAACGTAGGGGCGCTTAAAATGAAAGTAAAACTATGGCCCTAAATATGAGTGGAGCAAAGAGTATGATCATTTTCTCAACTTTTAAAATCTGATACAACAGAGATTGGAGTTTAGCAGGTGTGATAATTCACGCCTATTACACTTTATATAGTTTAATTTAGGGCATAGCGTGCAGATTTTTGTTCTTGGCACATGAACAATCTGCATGTTCCAGTATTTTTCTGAGGATATGTGCGGAAGATGTGGTAATTATTTCACTTAGTTTTTGACTGTTTGGTAGAGTTCATCAGCACACTCCATGGTGATGCTGACAACATTTAGGCTTTTCCACTGGATGGGGTGAATTCAACTCTTTCCAGCGTGCTAACGTTCATGTAAACTATTACACTACCAAGCAGGGAATTTTAGGTACGACCCTTCCTAAATAATGACAAAAAACAAAAGCACTCCCCAAAACTCACCATGATTCACAGCTTGCAAGTGCTGCTATGGTCACCTGTTGTTTATCTGCAAGTTCGAACCAGGAAAAAAATAAATGAACATTTTAAGCACATACTATCATGAAATATGTCCAGCAGAGTTCATAATGGATGCATTTGAGCATTTTCAAAACATTCTTACGCATTTTCTTCCAAAAAGTGCACATCTATAAGCAATTATTCTGTTGACAGAATGACTCAACCCACATTTTTAATTGACAGGAGCAATAGACTGGAGGGGGAATTTTTACCTACGTCAATTCTTTGATGGTTGTAAGGAGACGAATTTCTGCAAAAAGAGCGAAATGTATGCCCTATTGTTAAAGATGTGCTCTGAGGCCCTAATGAGCCAAAGCAACAGACACATCTTCAATGGTACCATAACCAGACAGTGTCAGGAGATCCAGATATAGTAAACACTTTACCATTGATACAGGGATATAAATGTGGAAGACTTTGCATAGGTTGTGAAAGCTGCAATGAAAGGCAATCGTTTGATGTTTAATTGAGCATCTTAGAGAATGATTATATGTATTATCTACATCTGAGTGCCCATGACTCACTATTTCAGGTTATTTTATAACATAACTGCCTTCACCTCAAGCATCCACATTGGTGTGAGTAATAGTGTATTAGTTGTCAAAGATCCTTCATCTTGTTCTGTTTCTGGCTCAGCTTTCAGGATATTTTGTGAGTTATGTATGGAAATTGCCTTCTGTTTCAAGATTTAGTGTTATTTCTCGAAATCATTTTATACTCAGTATAGTGAGCAATTAGACAAGTCCCATTGTGGTACCAAGTAATAAAAATGTATGCGTTGACAAGACTAATCGGCTTTGCTTTAAGATAAAGGATTATTTAACTAAAAATTATCAGAATTTATTTTAATTTTATTATAGCTCTTTATTGCAGAGACACATTATGTTATTCCTTTTGGGATTAATATTTAAGTTACAGGAACTTAGAAAGCCATTCATCGTGAATAAATGTAACTGCAGAAATGGAGCATCGCGTGATGCAATACATATTTTATTGTTGTGTCCGGTAGACTTGTTTGAAAGAAAGAAATATTTGAAAAGCTTGTTGAAAACTGTATCCATTAGAACAGTGGGGAATGCATTTTACTATAACATCAGTCGAGGTGACTTTCGCAGTTGAACTGTTTTAATACGACATTCTTAAGAAGGAAGGTTTTCAATGAGATTCTCTAGAGTCTATCCCATTCATATGTTTTTATTGTTTTATGTTATTTATTGATTAGTGTGTTTTATGTAATTGTTAATGGACAATCAAGTCTAAATGCAATATATTATTAATTGGTGTTACTCTCATGAAAGGAATGGGTGGAGTTTCGATTGTCTGAACCTACTATACTTTTCAGTTCAATAATCTTTGTTCGGTACATGTCAATATGACCGTAAAAGCACATAGGTCCTTATTATGAGTTTGGCGGTCCGTGGAACACCGTACCGGTGGTTGCAGTCTGACTGCTATGAGCATGGTGGTTCGACCACCGTATTACAATTTGGGCAGATTGCCTTTTGTGAAGATCGCTGCAGAACCGCTGACACCGCCAGCCAACTCCGACCATAGCAGTTGTGGAGCAGGCCTATAAGGCTGTGGGAGGCTCAGACCGCCAGTGAAACTGCCTGCCCAATTACAAGCTGCATTATAGCCGGCATGACCGTAGCGGTCCAACAACCACGTCTGAGACAGGTGAAAGGGAGGGATATGAGGCCGAAACTCACCTCTACTCACATCTTCTCGTGTTCTACCATCTTTGAGCCCATTGGACACGTCCTGCTGCTGCTCTACCTGATCAACGATGTTCAAAGCCCAGTCTGCCATGGACGAAATTGGAGGTAAGTCATACAACTACCTGTTGAAATAGACTCCTCTGCAAAACGATGCCCAGCCATGGACCAGGCAAGGGAGTAGGGGTTGCTAAGTAATTTGCATGTATGCAGGGAACCTGTCTGGTATTGTTTCATGACAATCATCAAAAATACATCTGTATGAAGCTCTCCCAGGCCAAAACATTGGTACTGCACAGGCACACTGTACACAAATGATATACAGTATGTGCATTATTTTGTGTTCCACAACAGCACCTTCTCAACAATATCACACCTATAAATGTCTGTCACACATCTTTTGCACTTTCTTACTTGCCTCCCATGTTACTACTGATCTTCATTAGTCAGTCAGTCAATTAGCTTTATTCGTTACTTTTCTGTAACATAAAAGTACAGTACGCAATAAAAAGCAAATTATCAAACCAGTTAAACACAATTCATATATATAAATATATAAAATACGTATGTCGGCCAGAGTTAATCTTTACAATGAATTTTCCGACATTGTAACACCCAGCATACTTTTCATGATCTTCAAAACTTGCCACAAATAGGAAGATATTGCATAGCATACAAGCGGGGTGTGTTCTTGTAATAAGAATAAGAGAGCTGGCCTACATTGTCTAAAATTTTACATTATAAAAATCGATAAAATATATCTCTTCCTTGGTATTTCATAAAATGTACAAAAAAATATAATGTGCAAATTAGTTATTGAGTACATATTATCACACAGGCATAATGATAGCTCAGACATAGAGTGACAATTATCTGGGAAGCCCATCATCAACGGGAGCTTATTTACCCTAAAACGTGTTAAAATGAATCTCTGCTGATCATTACAAACCACTGTTAAATATGATTTCAAGCCCTCTTGGGGAATGAGAGTTTTATAAATCGATACAGATGGTTTTATTCCCTCTACCAGTTCTCTCTTTTCTAATAGCTTATGCTGAAAACGTTGTTTCAGTTGATCATTCCCTAACAATATGCTGGATTCTGGGTCGAGAAAGAGTTTTGGTAGACCGATCAGCTCACATGCGGATTTAATATATTCCAGCCATGGAATTTTCAGCATCGTAATTTAGGTTCATGGGGTCACTAAGTATCAATTTATTCAGGCCTGTGTCCTCTTGTGACCAGCACTAGTGCCAGAGCATTATGGGGGCTATCTTAAATCTGTCAGAAATAAACGGCATGCCCAGTTCTGCATGGGCTACGTAGTTTGACGTGCTGGGGGGAAGAGAGAGAATGGACTTAAAAAATGTGTCCTCAACTCTTTGCATGTTTTGTGTACTGGCCATTCCCCAAACTCCTGCACCGTATGAGGCCACAGCCACTACCTTACTCCTGTATATATTAAGAAGCTCCCTCATCGCTTTAAAACCTAATTTCTTAGTAAATAAGCGTAACCCATTTAGAGCCTTCTCCATTTGTGCGCATCTGTTAACTGTCATTGGGGTTCACAAGTTCTTGTTATCAAAGAATCCCCAAGTAGCAGAACATAGGAGTTTCGGCCAACTTTTGCCCTTCTGCATAAAAAGTGAGTTTTGTCTTTGATTTAGCCCCAGTTATCATGATGTAAGTTTTTGAGCTGTTTACTCTTAAGTCCAAGTCCACCATGAAAGTGATGTAATCATTTATAAGCGCTTGCAAACCCCGCCCGTTTCTAGCAATTAACACAGCGTCGTATGCGTATAAAAGAACTGGGAGGGGACGGGAGCCCATCACTGCTGTATCTCTGGTGGATAGAGTTAGGCAGGATTCTACCCGGTTTATATAGAGAGAAAATAAAAACAGGGCTAGGACACAACCCTGCCTGGCCCCCCTGGTGATGTTAAAACTACCTGAGCACTCACCCCTCCTGCCAAAACGGACCTGGTCCTTTGCGTCCACATAAAGTTGCCTTATAAAACTAATGATCCTTAACTCAATCCCCATCTCCTCCATGGTTTTCCACAGCCTTGAGTGAGAAACGCAGTCGAAGGCTGCGGAAAGATCCATGAAGGAGAAGTACAGTGTCCCCTTCCTCGCCACTGTATATTTCCCGAAAATAGTATTTAAAGTTAAACATTGGTGGACAGTACTCAAACCTTTTTTAAAACCATATTGAATGTCTGACAGAGTGTTATTTTCTGCTGCCCATTCTTCCAATTTATTGAGTAAGATGCGCCCCATGACTTTGGCAGTAGCGTCCAATAAAGATTTTGGGTGATAATTTTGTGACAAGGATTTGTCCCCCTTCTTGTAAATCTGAGCTATAATTGAAGTTTTCCAAGAACTAGGAGGTCCTAGAACTATGGTGGCATTATAAACGTTTGTGAGGAGGGGTCCCATAGATCAAGCTGCTCTTTATATAGGTCCAGGGGGGTACCGTCAGGTCCGGGGGCCTTCCCTTTATTACTCTCCGCCAGGGCTCTTTCTACTTTGTACAGGCTCACAAGTTGAGGAGGATGGTACGGAATCAAACTATTTTGCAATTCTACATTTTGTATGCTATTGAGCACCACATGATCTGCTCCATTTGACGGTTGGGCTTCATATATGCCCGCAAAATAGTTTACCCAAGCCTCTTCCGCAATTTGGACCTCCACAGAGGGCTCGTTCTGGGCCTTTAAATAACTATTGTTAATTACCCTCCAGAATAGTCTACTATCCTTTAGGGCACTGGCCCGTGTCAGTTCCTCCCAGGCTGCTTCTCTAATATACTTCTTCCTATTTGCCAGGGTCTGTTTAAAGTGTGTACGAGCCAGTCTAACAGCATGCACATCCCTTGGTTTCTGTTTTAGTGCTTACTGGAGATGTCTTCTTGCGCGTGTACACTTTGAGTCAAACCACCCTCCCTTGCATGCATTGGGGAGGTTTGCTACAGGTCAGAGCTTGCTTCACACTACGAGTGATTGCAGGATATGAGTTAATAATATTTTCTCTGGGTCAAGGCACTGGGTAATCTCTGGCATGGTCTGCCAAAAAAACGATGGTAAAAAGGTAGGAAGACCAGCTTTCTCCCATTTAATAGTAAACCCATTTCTTTTCGAAATGATTGGCTCAAAAGCTGTCTTAGTTCTCTCCATCGGGCTCATGGGTAAGAGCAGTGTAATCCCTATCATGGCATGGTCACTATACCCTGAGAATACAGCCTTGAAGTCACTAATTTCTAGATCTAGGGGTTCTGACACCAAAATGAAATCTATAGTAGACTCGTAATCGTTCCTAGAGAACGTAGGGGCTAGAGTATTACTCCCATTTATCTCCCTATTTTATACTCTCAGGCTTAGTTTTGTCATTAAAGTGTTCAGAGCTGTACCATATGTGTCATGAACAAAATGCGTAAGGGCTTCACCTTTTATGTCTGTAATACCACAGATTGGTTTACCTGAATGTGGGCAGTGATGAATGTTAAATCTCCAGCTCAGATGAGACATACTGGGTTTTGGTAGGGCTCGACAATTGCTGGGATAGCAAGATCCAGGTCGATTACAACTTGGCTTTTTGTATTATCAGAACAGTTATTATAAAAATTGATTAGTAATACGTCCCCCCTTACCCATGGTGCATATGGGGATTCATTAATACATTTCAAAACTTTCCATGGGGTGGTGATCTCTACATAAGTTGCAAGCCCCCCTTTTGCCCTGCCTCTAACAGAGGGAACTGCTGGTGTAAAGAAACCTAGGTAACCATCAATGTGGTGATCTATCACTTCCCATGTTTCTTGCAGGCAGAAGATGTGAATATCTGTTAGCAGGCTATACCAATCTGGAAGCCCAATCTTACTTTTAAGACCTGAGATGTTCCAGGATTTGAGCCCTATCCCGTGTTTAGATGTTTCAAGCACCCCCTTGCACATATCTGTATAGTACTTCCCCCCTGGGTGCAAAACAGTCTTACTTTGAGAGAAATCAGTATTTAAAATTAGAATTTCGCCCACACTGTGAGAAGTTGGCCTGGCATATGCTGTCCACTAATTATAGTGGGCACCGTGCACCAGTCCAAATCGACTCTTATGGTAGGTAGGTTAAAGACAACCTTATTGAAAGCTATCCTAGTGGTAGCTATGGAGAGCAGCCTTCAGGCTAAGTCTTGAAGGAATGTAAAGCAGCTTGTTTTACCAGTCTATAATCTCTTGAGTGACCAAATGAAAGAGCACCACACCAGGTATATATTCAAAATATATGTATTTATTACTAAACACACCCCTCTAGTCTCTTATGGCCAGGTACTACCTACGCCCCCTCCTCCCAACAAGGTACCCCGATTAACTGACTTGAGAAGGGTTTGGATGTGGGGGTCGTAAACCCCCGGCCGTATTTATTAAAACAAATTAAAACATAATTAATATGTACAATATTTACAATTTACGCAGAAAATTATGCATTACACTGATTACAATTGATAAGTACATATGTCGTTTGGCTAACCTTAACATGACTCTAATACAAAGGTTTTCCTATCCGAATCTAACATATCTTTAATACTCATCACAGCATTTTACTTTTCTGCGTATCCTATTTGGGCCTACGGCAAGGTCACTAACTGGTGTCAGATCCTTATCAACTTTTAACCACGCCCTCCAGCCGGAGTGCGCATGCGCAGAGGGCCCGTTTACCGTGAGGGTACTCCCCCCGGTTACCCCCGTACGTTCTGTATATCATCTCCATAAAGGGGCCCTTGCAGTTCTGCGCCGTTTACTGGCGACCTTGTGCACGTGCGGGGTGGCCAACCAGCCTAGGGAAAGCGTGACTCCCCCTCCCCCGCACCCATCCAGCCAACCGGCTGTAAACTGCCCCTGGAGTTCTAGGAGAGACCACTTGTCCCTCCCACTTGGGCGACCCCATTCAAGAATGGCGCCGCCCTCTAAGGACCTTAAATTTACTGCTCACCAATCATGACCTTACCGCCTGACCTAGGAATAGCATTAAAATACGACGATTGAAGACCTATAAACTGAAAACGTTAGTGGGAAAAACACGAATTTGATACTTATACTTGCATATTTCAAACCAGCTTGTTGCTTAGCTACCCCAATACATTTGCTTCAGGGGACGGTGGGTGGGCAAATTTAGTTTACAGCCCCCTAGCGAGGCTGGTGTGGTGGGCTGGGGAGCGAGGAGCAAAGAGACCTACTCCCGCGCTCACCAGCCTTTATTGCTTTCTTGGCGTGCCCCGGAAGTGATTCCAATCACTTCCGGGGCACGCCCCGTCATGTGACTGACCACCAAGCTTGGTGTGGCACGCCCGTCGCGTCACCAGCGCGCGCGACAGGCCTGCCCCTGTGGTCTCCGGAGGGGCCGGCACGACCGCCATACTTTTGGCGTGGCCGATGCCGGCCCCGCCGTTCTTTATGGCCAGGTACTACCTACGCCCCCTCCTCCCAACAAGGTACCCCGATTAACTGACTTGAGAAGGGTTTGGATGTGGGGTCGTAAACCCCGGCCGTATTTATTAAAACAAATTAAAACATAATTAATATGTACAATATTTACAATTTACGCAGAAAATTATGCATTACACTGATTACAATTGATAAGTACATATGTCGTTTGGCTAACCTTAACATGACTCTAATACAAAGGTTTTCCTATCCGAATCTAACATATCTTTAATACTCATCACAGCATTTTACTTTTCTGCGTATCCTATTTGGGCCTACGGCAAGGTCACTAACTGGTGTCAGATCCTTATCAACTTTTAACCACGCCCTCCAGCCGGAGTGCGCATGCGCAGAGGGCCCGTTTACCGTGAGGGTACTCCCCCCGGTTACCCCCGTACGTTCTGTATATCATCTCCATAAAGGGGCCCTTGCAGTTCTGCGCCGTTTACTGGCGACCTTGTGCACGTGCGGGGTGGCCAACCAGCCTAGGGAAGCGTGACTCCCCCCTCCCCCGCACCCATCCAGCCAACCGGCTGTAAACTGCCCCTGGAGTTCTAGGAGAGACCACTTGTCCCTCCCACTTGGGCGACCCCATTCAAGAATGGCGCCGCCCTCTAAGGACCTTAAATTTACTGCTCACCAATCATGACCTTACCGCCACAGGCCAGCATAGTTGACCGACTATCTGGCCCCCCTGCGCTCACTAGGAGGTCATACCCTGCCCCCGGAGATCGAACCATGCCAGAACATTTTCTAGGAAAGCCTCATTGCCTACTCTTGACAGATGGACCCCGTCCTTTACAAAGCAAGACTCCCCCTGATACACCCGTGGGCGATTGTCTGTAGACAGGGAGCCCTGAAAAGCCTGTCTATTTTTATATTTATTCTCCTTACAGAATGATTCAGTGCTCTTACCGACTCCCCCCCCCTCCACTGTAATCTTGGAATCATTTGTGACCATACTATGGTACACCCCGGGAAAGTCTTTGCTAACCAACTTACTTCTGATAGGATTGCTTCCACTAGCCCCCTTCTACCGAGGCTTGCCAGATCGTTCCCCCCTAGGTGTAAGATAATAATACTGGGACGGGGGCCACCCTTCCCTATTAGCCCCAATGTGAAACCCCTAAACTGGCTCAAACGCAGGCCCCCTTCCCATGAAATGATACCCTAAAACCTGCCCGTTCTACCCTAGTCTTGTAGTTCCCTGTAAGGAAAAAAATTAGACAAACGCTTAACATACGAGTGACCAATGATCCATGCGACCTGTGATCCCCGCCCTGGTGATGACGTTCTTTTTGTTGCTTGGTGCTCTTCCGGCGTTCGCAGTTTCCCCCTGCGTGACAGGTTTGAGAAACTGTAGATGAAACAGAGAAGACATATGCATCAGGTCCTGGCCATTGCCCTGCTCATAACATATGCAACCGCACATAGCGCTTGTAACAACTGGAGGACCACCTCCCAATCCTTTGGACGCTGGTGCTGGGTAAACCCCTAGCTGCTGCTTCCGTGGCCGCCCCTATCCTAAAAGAATGCGTCCCAAAACAGCTTGGGTTAAGCCCCGCCCTCTGTATTGCCATATCTAGGACCCTTTTAAACTGAAACCGTGTAAGTGGAACTCCATCCGCATGCACCAGAAAGGGACCCCCTTTGTTAGTAGGTCTACATTGTAGGAAAGCCTCCACCTGTGCCAGGGGGCAACACGGATTGTCCTGTGCCCGATGGAGTACTACTCTGTCCCCCCGTGCCTCTTGGTCCGTCTTAGACTTCCTAATTGTTATTGTTAGAATGTCCCCCCGTACCTTTACATCCTCAAACTGCAATCCGCCTTGCACATCTGTTTTGTTCTGGGCCACCAGTTCCCCAATTCTAAAAGCACCATAAAAGGCCAATGAGAAGGCGGCGGTGAACAACATAACTTCCCCTGTTGTGGTGCAAATCAATGGGAGGGTCCTTAGTAAAGACGTTAGCAGTTCCACCCCGATTGGCCGCCTAGTATCTGGGGTAGCCCCCTGGAGGCGCTGCCAACCCTTCAGTGCTTTCCTGACTATGAAGCTGTTGGTCGGATTGCCTTTGTCCCTAGTTTGGGCAAAAAGGAGATTGCCGCCACATGTCGTTTTGCCGCTGCCGCTGAGCGCCCCTCCCCCTTCAAAAAACCTAGGTAATGAAGGAGTGCCCCTGCGTTGTACCAATTGTCAGCCCACTCATCTCCTAAAAGGAACAATATGCCTCAAACGCTCCTTCATATGCTTTCCTGGTCCTGGGTGCTAGGCTAGCTGCCACGAGGTCCGGTAGTTGGGGGCACCAATTTGCCAAAGTTGTTCTGGGAAAGGGGTGGCCTGCTCCGCCGCCGCCGGGAGGTGAGCCCTGAACACCTGCATTTTAAAGCGAGAAAGCGCATCAGCCGCATGATTTAATACCCCTGGCACATGTTTGGCCTTAAACTGCAAATTTAGCTTCATGCATAATAGTACAATCTCCTTCAGCAGCCGGAGAATCATCCGACACCGTGCCGCTTGCTGATTGATGCATTCTACCACTGTCATGTTGTCCGACCAGAACCCTACTGATTGATTACGCAGTTGCTCTGGCCACACTGTCAATGCCACCCAGATGGGGAACAATTCTAGGAAACCGATGTTGCACGTCAAACCTGTCTCTACCCACCATGCTGGCCACCGTTGCGCCACCCACTCGGTACCGAGTATGGCGCCAAATCCCTCACTCCCCGCGGCGTCAGTCATTAAACCTAACTCCGCGGAGGTAGTGGGCGGACCGGGCCACACTACCCTGCCATTGAAGTCCTGCAGGAATGCCAACCAAATGCGCATGTCCTGCCTGACCTCTGCTGACAGCCTGGTGTGGTGGTGTCTTTCTTGGAGCCCTGTCATTGCCTGTGAGATGGATCGGGAAAATGGCCTTGCCATAGGAATGATCCTTAGTGCAAAATTCAACTGCCCTACCGTCTGCTGTAACTGGTGCAATGTAACCTTCTCACTAACCAAGCATTGCTGCAGTGTGGACCTAAACTTGATGATCTTGTCCGCGGGCAACCTGAAACACCCCTGTATGGAATCTAACTCGATCCCCAGGAACTCGATCGTTGTCCTCGGTCCCACTGTCTTTCCCGGGGCCAAGGGGACCCCAAAAGTACGCATGAGTGCGCAAAACTCCTGCAGCGCCCACGCACATTCCCGCGATCCCGGTGACCCCAAGACAAGGAAATCATCCAGGTAATGCATCACCCACTGGTGCCCTGTCACCTGCCTGAAAACCCACTCTAGAAATGAACTGAATTTTTCAAAATATGCGCAGGAGACAGAGCAACCCATGGGCATACACATATCCATGTAAAATTTTTCCCCAAATTGAAAACCAAGTAGATGAAAATCAGACGGGTGCACTGGTAATAGCCGAAAAGCGGACTCTATGTCTGATTTTGCCAGAAGGGCCCCGGGGCCCAAGCCCCTGAGCATCTCCACCGCTTGATCAAAAGAAGCATATCTCACGCTGCACAACCCCTCATCAATTGCGTCATTCAATGAACTTCCCTGGGTGCTGATAAGTTGTGTATGAGTCTGAATTCCCCACTCTCCTTCTTGGGGACCACGCCCAAAGGAGAGCAGACGAAATTCTCTACCGGAATAGAATTGTATGGGCCAGCTACCCTGCCCAGTCGTAGTTCTTTATTAATCTTCATCGCTGCCACGCTAGGTTTGGCTCGTACTGAAAGCTGATTTTTGCATTCTGATGCCCCCACGTAGTCAGGCGCCGGTATCCTAAAACCGCACCTGAAACCATCTAGCAGCATTTTTGCGGTGGTGTGACAAGGATATCTGTTTAGCCATGGTGTCAAAGCCGTTACATCAATAGGTGACCGTGCCTTTAGCTGACTAGGAGCCTCATTCATGCTTCTTTCCTCCCTTGTCCTTTTGTTTCTTGAAGCACTTGGACTCGGGGTGAGATGGATTCGCGCAGATGGAACACGCATGCTTAAACCTGCACGTGCCTTGTGGTCTAGTGCAAGTACGTCTATTGAAGTCCCAGCATGTCCCTTTACGCCCTCCCCCGGTGTTTGCATTGCTGGGGCCACCTGTGTTTGGCTGTGACCGAAAGGACTGAAAGGACTGAAAGGACTGATTCCTGGACCTATCCTGAAACCAACCGCCCATTTGGTCTAACCATGCAATTGTGTCTAGACGGTCCCATGATAGGGATGTGTCAGAAGCCTTAGTTCTCCTGAAGCTCTTATCATATTCCTTCCACCCCTCTCCCCCGTATTTATCATGCGCCAGCACAATCCTGTTTTGGTAACATGCCATCTCCGCCTGTAAATTAGGGAAACGCTCAGCCATGACTGCCATAAAAATGGAAAAACCTCTAATCCAATTCAACAAGTTTTCTTCAACCCTGTACTTCATGAGTTCGTTTGCCCATTCTCTCGGGAGCATCCAGTCTTTGTTCTTCCTGGCCTCTTCCCTTTCTTTTTCACAAATCAGCAACGAGAACATGTTTATGTACGAACCCGACCAAATCCTATCCTTTACTTCCTGTGTTACATGCCTCCCCAAGTTCTCCCGATCCGTGCGGGACTCCCCACATTCAACATTGGCAGTGGCATTAGCTTACCTCCTCCTGTGGACCCGGCTGACCCTGACGGTTTCTCTTTCGTCAAGCTGCTCCCCGGTACTTCCCCGCTGTGTCCAAGTGGCTTTGACCCCCAGCTGGAATGAGAGGGGACAACGCACCCTGCCCCCCCTGTTTTGTCCGCTGGGGTCCCCTGAAACTGAGCCACTATTCGCCTCGCCTCTACCAGCGGATCCCCGCCCTTATCCCCCACTGTTGATGCCAGGATCCCCATTTGTCCCAACCACGGAAGTATTGCCGCTAAATGTGACACCACATCCTGCGGAGTGCCATCCCCACCCATACCAGGCGGCACTGGCAATTGTGGGCTATCCCCCGCTGGTCCAGGCCCTCCACTAGGCAGGGGGACTGGGACAGGCGCTGGGACTGGCGTTGGGACTGGCGCCGGGACTGGCGCTGGGACTGGCGCTGGGACTGGCGCGACTGGCGGCACCGGTACCTGTTCCGCAGGTGGTGCCTCCTCTGTAGGCACAACCGGGGCCGGTGACGATGGAAAGCTTGGTTCCCTCCGCCCCCTGTTCGACCTAACCTTTTTGCGGAGGGGAGGAAACGCCGACCTCGGGGGCACCATACTGCGCCTGGATCTTTCTTCTCCCCCTCTTCATTCCTCCCTTGCGCGTCTACCCGTTCGGTGAGGTTCGCAAGGCCCTGCCCCAACTCATCTACCTTCTTAAACATCGCCTCCATAAAGCTCTCCATGCGGGAGGGCTTGCCCCCTCTTTGCCTTCCCAGCCATGTTCAGTACCTCCTGGCTGCTGACGCGAATGATACTCCTGGGAGTAATTAGTGCAGTGAGTCAGCAAGTATGCACAGCCCTCAGTACGTCAAAACCTTAACAAACACCCTTCTATTCACAGCATGTCAAAGCACTCTTCCCTGACCGAAATGGAACCGGCCCCGCTGTGAGAGCGCCAAATCCTAAACCCTCGTTCACCCAGGAGCTTATACAGTGACCCACCAACGTGTTCCCATACACAGTGTCACAATCCCGAGCGTACTCACGCCTCGCGCCTCACAGCCCCACCACTGCCGACACAGCAATCCACAAACCGGAAGGGTGCGCGCCCTCTAATCGAGCGCCACCGCAACCGGGTACCTGACGTCCTCTGCAGCCCGCTCTCGGCTCCCCGACGACCCGCTCTGTACCACCGCGGTGCTCCGCTGCTCCGCTGCCCCGAAAACAGGTTGGGCCTCGCGACCACGCCCGCTGCCGATAGCCGCCGCTGTCTACTCCTGGGCCCGGGCGCCGTGGGACTCGCGACTCGACTGAATACTCCTCACGCCTCGTGGGTCCGTTCGATGCCTGCAGTGGATAAAATAAAACAAATTTAGTTTACAGCCCCCTAGCGAGGCTGGTGTGGTGGGCTGGGGAGCGAGGAGCAAAGAGACCTACTCCCGCGCTCACCAGCCTTTTATTGCTTTCTTGGCGTGCCCCGGAAGTGATTCCAATCACTTCCGGGGCACGCCCCCCGTCATGTGACTGACCACCAAGCTTGGTGTGGCACGCCCGTCGCGTCACCAGCGCGCGCGACAGGCCTGCCCCTGTGGTCTCCGGAGGGGGCCGGCACGACCGCCATACTTTTGGCGTGGCCGATGCCGGCCCCGCCGTTCTTTTATGAGGCTAGAGTTCGAAGTACATAGGTTATAAGATCTTAAATCACAGTAATAGCACAAATACACGTTTGGGCCCTAGGGGCGTACCAAACCATATACCAATAAAGTGGTATGCGAACCACGACTGAACTAGACACTAGGCCTAGAGCCTCTAGAAGTGCTTGGACCACAAGGAACCACCCAAGGTAGTGACACAGGGGACCCACGGGAGACGCGTGCAGTGTAAATACACAACCGGGATACGCCGTTAACTTCTATGGAGAAAGTCGGGATCGGGAAAATAGAGGAAAGGGACACTTAGAAGAGGACTAGGACAAAACCCTTTGAGATCTAGGACTTTGAAGAGTCTCTACCCACGGGAGCACCGGAGTACTCGTGTTACCTCACCCAGGGAAGCCGGGTGCATAGGTGCCTTTCGGGGTCGGGTTTCGTCGTCGGTTCTTATGGCGATCTGCTGCAAAGTGCTGCTGGCGACCAGGAGAAAAGTGTCCGGGTGGATCCAAGAGTGGATCGGAGTTCTGAAGAACCTGAAAGCAGAGGGGACAGAGTCTGGGTCACTAGCCAGTGACCAGGGAGGCGATGGACAGATGCCCACCGATGTCGAGTGCTTCCGATTCGATGACGGTTGTCTTGACTCTTCAGCCACGAGGTCCGGGAGGCGTTGTCGGCGACCAGGAGCAGGATTCGGGCTGTTGCTCGATGTCTGTCGAGTGCAGAGGTGTCGGCGACCAGATTGGACCCAACAAGCCTTGGCAACGGCAAGTCTCGAGTAAGATGTAGATCGTCGATGATGCAGACCAGCAAGGTCTGGGGAACTCACCCAGCGAGGGTAAGTGAGGGCAGGCCTGGAGCAACCAGACTGCCAAGTAAAGAAAAGATTGGCCTTCGTTAAGGGCTACTAGCCAACGGGCTAGCGACCGCGAAGGAGCCTCGTGACGCCGCACGTGGAGCTGGCTTACAGGACACTCGTGGAGTGGGGGCCAGTGATCTTCGGTGCAGGTGGTGCTGGAGGCTAGGGCTACTCGGAGCCCAAAGCACGACTTCTTGGGCGACCCAGAAGATGGTGCACTTGCAAATGTGCTCGGTGTCCAGGGGTCACGGTCTCACGTCACCCACGATAGCCACGGGCCTCAGCTTTGCTGGGGACTCAGGGTAGCCTCGGGGAAGTCTGAGAATCTACCTCTGGTGATGCGATGACTTCAGCGTCCGACGGGAGCTTCAGTGATGCGAACCGGACAGATGCTTCTTTGGTGCCTGCCAAGCAGGGGAGTCACTCCTTGACCCCAAGGGAGATTCTTCAGTCCTCTAATCGTGAGTAGAGCGTCGAAGGTCCAGGATTCTGTTTCAGAGTTTCATCCAGGTATAATCTAAAGTCCTAGGGACTGGGTTCCTACCTTTATTCTAAAAATAGGGGATGGACTACTCTGTGGCCCCACCTATGGGTGGGTCAGGGCAGAGGGGTGGCTACACCCCTTTCCCTTTGTCCAGTTCGCGCCAAAGCAGGGGCTGCAAGCCCCTGATCCGGTTTGAACTGGGGTATGCACAGGGACACCAAATGTGCCCCCAGTGCAGGACTTCAAAGCACCCGAAAGTGCTCCCGCCCAGCCCCAATACACATTGTCCTGTCTGGGGAGGTGGTCACACCTCCCTGGGACAGGAAACCTATTGTCCAGGCCTCCCCTGCCGGAGTTTCGTCCAGCAGCAGGAGGCCAGACTCGTGTCTGTGGCAGCAGCATCCATTTTGTGATGCCAGGCTCTGGAAAGAAGTTACCGGACTCGTCAGAGTTAACATGCCTTTCCCTCTAGAAGGGTGGAATGCTACCCCCGCCGCCAGGATTGGCGGGGGGTAGTATTCCAAGATGTTTGACACCAAACACGACATGTTTAGGTGCAGCCATTCCATAGTTAGCATTTTACCGCGAGGATATAATGCGTTTAAGAGTATATGGTCAGGCTGCACTACAAACAGCATCAGAGATGGTCTCCGAACGCTGCAGAGGGGCCCTGCTCATGCAGGGGCACCCTCTCACATAGGAACCATGCACTCTGCCTTTAGGATTGATAAGGCCTGCCTTAGGAGTGACTTATAGGTTTATATGTGTGTATGCATTTAGTGATATAGGTAACCTATACCACAGCAAGGGGTGCATGCACCACCTTACCCAGGCTGCAGTAGCAGACCTGTGGTGCCAGTTTGGATGGCCTACCAGGGGTGGCATAATACATGCTGCAGCCCCTGGCAGGCCTCTGAGGTACCTATGCCCTTGGTACATAGTATACCATATACTAGGGACTTACAAGGGCACTCCAGATCCCAATCAGTGATGTGCCTAAGGCACATGGAGACCCTTTTAAAGAGGAAACAGTTAGGCTGGGGTTCTGAATAGCAGGGCCCCAGCCAGACTAATGTCGAAAACCAGTGAAGTATCAGCAAAAAGTGGGGGTACCCCTGTGAAGCAGATCCTACTCTCCTACACAACCCCCCCAAACGTAGGGACATTAAACTAACCTTGCCCAGTTAAGTCTTCATGTTCTAAGTGGAAATACCTAGAGAGTCCATCTGCATTCGCATGGTTACTCCCAGGCCTATGTTCCACTGTAAAGTCCATCCCCTGTAGGGAAATGGACCACCTAAGCAGTTTGGGGTTTTCACCCTTCATTTGTTTTAGCCATAAGAGGGGCTTATGGTCTGTCTGAACCAGGAAGTGTGTACCAAACAAGTATGGCCTCAACTTCTTCAGAGCCCAGACCACAGCAAAGGCCTCCCTCTCTATGGCTGACCAACGTTTCTCTCTAGGGGTCAGCCTTCTGCTAATAAAAGCTACTGGCTGATCCTGACCTTCTTCATTCAATTGTGACAGTACAGCCCCTACCCCCAATTCAGATGCATCAGTTTGAACAATGAACTTCTTGGAGTAATCAGGACTCTGCAGAATTGGAGCAGTGCACATGGCCTGCTTGAGGTCATCAAATGCCTTTTGACAGCTAACTGTCCACTGAACCTTTTTGGGCATTTTCTTAGAAGTTAAGTCATTCAAGGGTGTCACTATTGATCCATACCCCTTGACAAATCTCCTATAGTACCCAGTCAGGCCTAAGAAGGCTCTCACCTGAGTCTGGGTAGTGGGAGCAGTCCAGTCCATGATGGTCTGGATCTTGCTCTGCAAAGGTTGAACCTGGCCTCCACCCACAAGGTGGCCCAGGTACACAACCTGACTCTGCCCTATCTGGCACTTAGTGGCCTTGATAGTCAGGCCTGCCTTTTGTAGGGCCTGTAAAACATCCCTGAGGTGGACCAGGTGATCCTCCCAGGTGGAGCTAAAGACAGCAATATCATCTAGATAAGCTGCACTATAGGCTTCCAGTCCTGTGAGAACTGTGTTCACCAACCTCTGGAAAGTGGCAGGTGCATTTTTCAGACCAAAGGGCATCACCACAAATTGATAATGCCCACTAGGGGTTGAAAATGCTGTTTTGGGCTTTGCAGCATCAGCTAGTCTGATCTGCCAGTAGCCAGCTGTTAGGTCAAATGTGCTGAGATATTTGGCAGAGGCCAAAGTATCTATGAGCTCATCTGCCCTGGGTATTGGATGGGCATCAGTCCTAGTGACTGCGTTGAGGCCTCTGTAGTCTACACAAAACCTCATCTCTCTTTTCCCACCACTGGTGTGAGGTTTAGGTACTAGGACTACTGGACTAGCCCAAGGGCTATCTGAGGGCTCAATCACTCCCAATTCCAACATCTTCTGGACTTCAGTCCTGATACAGTCCCTGACATGGTCAGGTTGCCTATAAATCTTGTTTTTAATAGGCAGACTGTCCCCAGTGTCCACTTCATGAGTGCACCAGGTGGTCTGACTGGGTGTCAGTGAAAACATATGCCTAAACTGATTGAGGACTTGCCTGCAATCAGTTTGTTGCTGGGTAGTGAGGCTGCCTGCCAAGGCTACACCATCAACTGACCCATCGTCAGGGTTCTGTGAGAGCAGGTCAGGGAGTGGGTCACTCTCTTCCTCCTGCCCTTCATCAGTAGCCATGAGCAAGCCCATGTCTGCCCTGTCCACATATGGCTTAAGTCTGTTGACATGGAGAACCCTTTGGGGACTCCTGGGTGTTCCTAGGTCCACTAAGTAAGTGACCTCACCCTTCTGTTCAACAATAGTGTGGGGTCCACTCCATTTGTCTTGGAGAGCTGCTGGGGCCACTGGCTCCAACACCCACACCTTCTGTCCTGGCTGGTAAACAGTCAGAACAGCCTTTTGGTCATGCCAGGCCTTCTGCAGTTCCTGGCTAGCCTCAAGGTTTTTGGTTGCCTTTTTCATGTACTCAGCCATCCTGGAGCGGAGACCAAGTACATAGTCCACTATATCTTGCTTTGGGGGCTTGAGAGGTAACTCCCATCCTTCCTTCACCAAGCACAGTGGACCCCTCACAGGGTGGCCAAACAGAAGTTCAAAAGGGCTGTAACCAACCCCTTCTGAGGCACCTCCCTATATGCGAATAAAAGGCAGGGCAAGAGTATGTCCCATCTACGCCTAAGCTTTTCTGGGAGCCCTTTAATCATGCCCTTCAAGGTTTTGTTGAATCTCTCAACTAAACCATTGCATTGTGGGTGATAGGGTGTGGTGAACTTATAAGTAACTCCACACTCCTTCCACATTGCTTTTAAGTAACCAGACATGAAGTTTGCACCCCTGTCTGATACTACCTCCTTAGGAAAGCCCACTCTTGAGAAGATTCCCAGGAGGGCCCTTGCCACCACAGGTGCTGTAGTGGTCCTGAGGGGAATAGCTTCTGGGTACCTGGTGGCATGATCCACTACCACCAGGATAAACCTGTGCCCAGAGGCTGTTTGGGGATCCATGGGACCAACAATGTCAATCCCTACCCTCTCAAAGGGCACCCCCACCACAGGTAGTGGTATCAGGGGGCCTTTGTAGTGCCACCTGCTTTGCCACTGGCTTGGCAGGTTACACAGGAGCGACAAAACTCCTTACTGTCTTCAGACATGTGGGGCCAGTGAAAGTGAGGGACAATTCTGTCCCAAGTCTTGTTCTGGCCCAGGTGTCCTGCTAAGGGAATATCATGGGCTAGGGTCAATAGGAAGCCCCTGAACTTCAAAGGTATTACCAACCTCCTGGTAGCACCAGGCTTGGGGTCTCTACTCTCTGAGTACAGGAGTCCATCATCCCAATACACTGTATGGGGACCACTAACTTTCCCAGCAGCCTCAGCAGCAGCTTGCTGTCTGAGGGGTTCAAGGGAGGGGCAGCTCTGCTGCTCCTGGCTCAGATCTGCCCTAGAAGGTCCCCCTGTCCCCAAGAACTCAACCTGTTCAGGTTCAAGTTCCTCTGGGACAGTTCCTTCTTCAGGGCTGAGATCATCCCCCTCAAGGGACTGATCTTCCTCCTGAGCCAAGGGGAAGGCTCTGCCTTAACCCTACTACTCCTCCTCTTGGAAGGCACTTGGTCCATTCTTCCAGAATCCAAGGCCTGTTCAGTTTTAGACAGTTTAGCTTGTGACCTGGTCACAGCAAACACATCTGCAGGGATCCCCAGCATTTCTGCATGGGTCCTGAGCTCCACTTCTGCCCAAGCAGAAGTCTCTAAGTCATTGCCAAGCAAGCATTCGACTGGTAGGTTTGCACTTACCACAACCTTCTTAAGGCCAGTTACCCCTCCCCAGGAGAAGTTAACAACTGCCAGAGTATGGTCTGTTCTGACATTGCTAGCATTGGTCACTTGGTACATTTCACCAAGTATAACTTGCCCAGGTAGCACAAGGTCTTGTGTCACCATTGTGACACTTGCCCCTGTGTCCCTAAATGCCAAAGCCTCTCGTCCATTGATTAAAGGCTGTTGTCTGTACTTGCCCAGATTACTGGGACTCACAGTGGAGGTCACATCCATGCCTCCATCACAGACTAACACAGCCTGAGTCAGTTCCCTGACTAAGTCAGAGCCCAACTCAGTTCCCAGGGTGAACCCTACTAAACCCTTTGCTGGAGCACCTCCACCAACTGTACTAGGGGGAACAGGTGCCTTAGGGGCATTGGTGGGTGCTGGACTGGAGTCTTTGGACTTGGTGCAATCACTGGTCCAGTGGGTCTTTTGCTTACAGACCTTGCACCATGGTTTTCTTTGGCCTTTACCCTTGGTAGACTGGGAATCCCCACCAGAAGAAGATTTTTGGGGGCCTGATGAAGACTTTTGATCTTTACCCTTCTCCCCACCCTTGTCAGAGTTCTTAGCATCTTGCTTCTTGGTTTCCCCACCTTGGTTCTGTACCTTCTGCTTCACCCTGGTTCTGACCCATTTGTCTGCCTTCTTTCCCAATTCTTGGGGAGAGGTCAGATCAGAGTCAACCAGGTACTGATGCAACAGCTGGTTTTGACAGTTATTAAGAATCTGCTCCCTCATTATCAGATTATACAATCCTGAGAAGTCACACACCTTACTGCCCATCAACCAGCCTTCCAGAGCCTTGGCAGAACAATCCACCTAGTCTACCCAGTCTTGAGTCTGTGCTTTTTGGGTGTCTCTGAACTTCAACCTGTACTGTTCAGTGGTTAGGCCAAACCCATCAATAAGAGCACTCTTCAAGACCTTGTAATTGTCAGCATCCTCCTCTTTAACAGTGAGGAGCTTGTCTCTACCTTTGTCAGCAAAGGAGAGCCACAAGATTGCTGCCCACTGCTCCTGAGGGACCTTCTGTACTTTACAGGCCCTCTCTAAAGCAGTTATCCATTTGTGGATATCATCCCCACTCTGGTAGGGAGGGACAATCTTGCTCAGGTTCCTATGGTCATAGGACCTTTCCCTATCTCTAGGGACATGGCTGCCACCATGGGACTCTAGTCCCAACTTTCTTCTCTCTTTAAGGAGATCTAGGGATTCTCTATCTAAAGCCAATTGCTTCTTCCTGATCTCCAGTTGAGTTTCCTCATACTGGACCAGTCTCTTTCTTCTCTCATGAGAGGATTCCCTCCTGTGAGAAGAAACAGAGCTCCCTATTGAGGTGCCAGAGTGGTTAGACTCCTGAGAAGGAGACCTAGACTTTCTGAGCACACTCATAATCCTTCCTGGGGGGACAAAGGTGTGGTTCTCTAGATCCTCATCTTCATCTTCCCCAGAAGGGATTGGGTTTTCCAGGTCAGGGTCATTGTCACCCTCCTGGTCAGTTTCAGAGGGGGGCTGGGGGTAGTAGTACCCCTGGCCCCTTCCTCATCTGCTGGCCCACCCTCTGCTCCTACCCCTTCAGTCTCTGAGGACTTACTAAGATCATAAGCCACCAACAACTCCTGGAGGTGTTGGGTGGTGGGACTTTGGCCTGTCCTTAATTTCCTCACGTTACACAAAGCTCTCAGTTCCAAGAATGGGAGTGTGTCATACTTGGAGGGGGAAGCTCAATGGCTTCCTGCAGGGCATCTTTGGATCCTGCTTTTAAAGACATTACTAGTGTGGTGTGGTGTATGCACTACCTACTCTAGTGTGGCCTACTAAACTCTCTTGAGTTGTAGAAAGGGTTGTGCTATCCCTTAACACACAACTCTAAGTTCAGTAGAACTTACTGATATTCTAAGCTTAAATTATATGTACCTTAGGTACCTTTAGTGGTTTTCAGTTGATCAATTCAATTGAGATTATCTGGTAAAACAATAGCAAGCTGGAATCCCACACGCTGCACACCAATGTGAGAAGTTGGCCTGGCATATGCTGTCCACTAATTATAGTGGGCACCGTGCACCAGTCCAAATCGACTCTTATGGTAGGTAGGTTAAAGACAACCTTATTGAAAGCTATCCTAGTGGTAGCTATGGAGAGCAGCCTTCAGGCTAAGTCTTGAAGGAATGTAAAGCAGCTTGTTTTACCAGTCTATAATCTCTTGAGTGACCAAATGAAAGAGCACCACACCAGGTATATATTCAAAATATATGTATTTATTACTAAACACACCCCTCTAGTCTCTTTATGAGGCTAGAGTTCGAAGTACATAGGTTATAAGATCTTAAATCACAGTAATAGCACAAATACACGTTTGGGCCCTAGGGGCGTACCAAACCATATACCAATAAAGTGGTATGCGAACCACGACTGAACTAGACACTAGGCCTAGAGCCTCTAGAAGTGCTTGGACCACAAGGAACCACCCAAGGTAGTGACACAGGGGACCCACGGGAGACGCGTGCAGTGTAAATACACAACCGCGATACGCCGTTAACTTCTATGGAGAAAGTCGGGATCGGGAAAATAGAGGAAAGGGACACTTAGAAGAGGACTAGGACAAAACCCTTTGAGATCTAGGACTTTGAAGAGTCTCTACCCACGGGAGCACCGGAGTACTCGTGTTACCTCACCCAGGGAAGCCGGGTGCATAGGTGCCTTTCGGGGTCGGGTTTCGTCGTCGGTTCTTATGGCGATCTGCTGCAAAGTGCTGCTGGCGACCAGGAGAAAAGTGTCCGGGTGGATCCAAGAGTGGATCGGAGTTCTGAAGAACCTGAAAGCAGAGGGGACAGAGTCTGGGTCACTAGCCAGTGACCAGGGAGGCGATGGACAGATGCCCACCGATGTCGAGTGCTTCCGATTCGATGATGGTCGTCTTGACTCTTCAGCCACGAGGTCCGGGAGGCGTTGTCGGTGACCAGGAGCAGGATTCGGGCTGCTGCTCGATGTCTGTCGAGTGCAGAGGTGTCGGCGACCAGATTGGACCCAACAAGCCTTGGCAACGGCAAGTCTCGAGTAAGATGTAGATCGTCGATGATGCAGACCAGCAAGGTCTGGGGAACTCACCCAGTGAGGGTAAGTGAGGGCAGGCCTGGAGCAACCAGACTGCCAAGTAAAGAAAAGATTGGCCTTCGTTAAGGGCTACTAGCCAACGGGCTAGCGACCGCAAAGGAGCCTCGTGACGCCGCACGTGGAGCTGGCTTACAGGACACTCGTGGAGTGGGGGCCAGTGATCTTCGGTGCAGGTGGTGCTGGAGGCTAGGGCTACTCGGAGCCCAAAGCACGACTTCTTGGGCAACCCAGAAGATGGTGCACTTGCAAATGTGTTTGGTGTCCAGGGGTCACGGTCTCACGTCACCCACGATAGCCACGGGCCTCAGCTTTGCTGGGGACTCAGGGTAGCCTCGGGGAAGTCTGAGAATCCACCTCTGGTGATGCGATGACTTCGGCGTCCGACGGGAGCTTCAGTGATGCGAACCGGACAGATGCTTCTTTGGTGCCTGCCAAGCAGGGGAGTCACTCCTTGACCCCAAGGGAGATTCTTCAGTCCTCTAATCGTGAGTAGAGCGTCGAAGGTCCAGGATTCTGTTTCAGAGTTTCGTCCAGGTATAATCTAAAGTCCTAGGGACTGGGTTCCTACCTTTATTCTAAAAATAGGGGATGGACTACTCTGTGGCCCCACCTATGGGTGGGTCAGGGCAGAGGGGTGGCTACACCCCTTTCCCTTTGTCCAGTTCGCGCCAAAGCAGGGGCTGCAAGCCCCTGATCCGGTTTGAACTGGGGTATGCACAGGGACACCAAATGTGCCCCCAGTGCAGGACTTCAAAGCACCCGAAAGTGCTCCCGCCCAGCCCCAATACACATTGTCCTGTCTGGGGAGGTGGTCACACCTCCCTGGGACAGGAAACCTATTGTCCAGGCCTCCCCTGCCGGAGTTTCGTCCAGCAGCAGGAGGCCAGACTCGTGTCTGTGGCAGCAGCATCCATTTTGTGATGCCAGGCTCTGGAAAGAAGTTACCGGACTCGTCAGAGTTAACATGCCTTTCCCTCTAGAAGGGTGGAATGCTACCCCCGCCGCCAGGATTGGCGGGGGGGTAGTATTCCAAGATGTTTGACACCAAACACGACATGTTTAGGTGCAGCCATTCCATAGTTAGCATTTTACCGCGAGGATATAATGCGTTTAAGAGTATATGGTCAGGCTGCACTACAAACAGCATCAGAGATGGTCTCCGAACGCTGCAGAGGGGCCCTGCTCATGCAGGGGCACCCTCTCACATAGGAACCATGCACTCTGCCTTTAGGATTGATAAGGCCTGCCTTAGGAGTGACTTATAGGTTTATATGTGTGTATGCATTTAGTGATATAGGTAACCTATACCACAGCAAGGGGTGCATGCACCACCTTACCCAGGCTGCAGTAGCAGACCTGTGGTGCCAGTTTGGATGGCCTACCAGGGGTGGCATAATACATGCTGCAGCCCCTGGCAGGCCTCTGAGGTACCTATGCCCTTGGTACATAGTATACCATATACTAGGGACTTACAAGGGCACTCCAGATCCCAATCAGTGATGTGCCTAAGGCACATGGAGACCCTTTTAAAGAGGAAACAGCTAGGCTGGGGTTCTGAATAGCAGGGCCCCAGCCAGACTAATGTCAAAAACCAGTGAAGTATCAGCAAAAAGTGGGGGTACCCCTGTGAAGCAGATCCTACTCTCCTACACTCACCTGTTAAAGAAATGGTGGGGGATTCCTTAGCTTGTAGGTCGAGTCAGTCCTGTTCGTTTAGTTCAGAAAGGGACTCATATCTAATACCCACCCTCACGACTCCTTCAAGGTTCTATGGGCCATTGCCCGAGTGCTCCCTCGCAAGCCCCTAATGCCTTCCTCAAGTAACCCACAGTACTGTAGGCCAGTGCCAGACTCTTCGGGTCTGTAAAAAAAGCCCAGTGGAACCCCAGTGATTTTATTGGGCTCCAAGGCTGTCATACTGCATGCAAAGAGGACCCTCCCAGCTGTTATAGGGGAGCGAAAATTTAAAACCACACAGTCCCCTGAAATGCTTTTTGGCCCTCTGCCCACCCAGCTCATTCGCCTGACCATTATCACCTCATCATAGATCTCGCTGACCACCTTTTGGCCCATCTTTCCCCCAATCCAGTGCACACATTTGTTTTTTAAGCCCCCCAGGATTCCTCAACATTGTTCCGGGCTGGGGGACCCCTACAAGAACTACCATGGATGGGGCACAATCTGGTGGTAGGTCTGTTGTTCCTGCAGTTGGCAACCTGAATCCATGTACTTGGTGTTGATTCAAAACAAGTGAAGACCTAATCATTCCATTTGTATTTTTGATCGCCGCATGTGCCTTAATATTACTGCTTGGTCTCGGGATTTCCTTTTCCAAAGCTGTATCCCCTGGATTCCTCCTATTCATGTCTGCAGCATGTATTTGAGCTTTCAAATTACAGGGACAGTTATTTATAGGGCCTGCAGTGAGTCTAATGTTCGATTGAATTAAAGACTCAATCTCTAAAAATCTAGTGGCTAAGGAAGCAATCAGGGCGGTCATTCTCTGTTCCATATTTGACATTAGGTCTTTGATAATATTGCTAATAGATATCATGGTGTCCTTTCCCTGATGATTGCTTTCCAAGGTGGCATCTTTTTTGACTATGCCTCCAATCTGTCTTTTTCCCATCCTGATGCTCGTTTGTGGGGGAGGAAGCTTAGAACGTCCCTCCCTCACTTGTTTTTGCATTAGTTTCTTTTTTGGGGGTGAAGTTGTGCTCTTCTCTGGGAGGGAACTTTTAAAATGTCGGTGGTAATATCTGCCTCCAATATGCAAATTTTAGGGGTGTTAGATTCTTCTGTCCCGCAACCTAGGGCTTCTATGTTAGTTACATCATCAGAACTTGACAGCAAGGGGGTATCTTTTAGTGTTGCTTTGAGGGTTGCCTCGAGCTTAGCCTCCGTGTCTTTAATTTCATTTTTCAATGTCTCCATAGTGTTTGTTAAAAATTTCTCCAGAGAGCCAATCTTTTCCCCATCAGTCATATTCATCTTGCGCTTCCCCATTCTCAGACATTAAACATGGAAGAACCAGGTACCTGAGGTGATAGAAACCCAGACTTCCAGCGGTGAGGTTAAACCACGGGTGGTGGCCCAGCCCAGGCTCTTCCGGGCAATGATGGGCAAGGATGGGCCCATCCTTGCCCATCATTGCCCCGCATGTGTCCCGCGATGCAGGACCCGCGGCGTTGTTTTATGTGCCTCCGGGCACAGCTGTGATGACCTCCTGCACTTAGGGCAGTGTGGGAGGTGAAGTCCTCGGTGGCAGCGGTGAGCGTTGCAAAGCAGGCTGGAGCGGGTTCCTGGCGATGCGGGACCCACGGCGTTGTTTTCTGCACCTCCGGGCGCAGCTGTGATGACCTCCCGCACTTAGGGCAGTGTGGGAGGTGAAGTCCTCTGGTGGCAGCGGTGAGCGTTGCAGGCAGCCTGGAGCGGGTTCCTGGCGATGCGGGACATGCAGCCTTGTTTTATGCGCCTCCGGGCACAGCTGTGATGACCTCCCGCACTTAGGGCAGTGTGGGCGGTGAAGTCCTCGGTGGCAGTGGCAGTGGTAAGCGTTGCAGGCAGGCTGGAGCAGGTTCCGGCGATGCGGGACCCACGGCGTTGTTTTATGCACAAACTCTGACTCTCAGAGGCACATTGTAGCATGTGGGAATAGATAGGAAGCAGTGAAATGGAGTTAAATATATCTTTTAGAAACTTACCTGTTCCTCTGGTGAGCCATAGAGTTGAGAATACAGAGGAAGGACTTCATCCATGAGGGTATCCAGCTCCTCTGAGTGAAGGGATGGGCCCCTTCCCCTGTAGTTTGTGAGATGATTGCTCCCAGAGGTGGCAAACAGCAGCTAAGATGGAGGAGGTGTTGTTAGCAGCAGTGTCAAGAGGCAAGTGAGATTTTTTCCAGCCGTCATGGAAATGTACGCCACATACGTGGTCATCACCGTCAGCGCACACAGCCACTGTGCTGCGACCGTCACTATCCCCAATGTTAGCCTATGGCTGTGACTGCCGTGCATGCGACCGCCCACCACATGGTAGGCTACCGGCGGCGGTGTACGTTTGACATGTCCTATTAGCGAGATCAAGCATCCGCCATGTTAGCAGTTGGGAAAACTGTACATAGGCAAAATGTGCGCAGCACACTGTACACCACGGGTGGCGGTAATACATGTTATGCTATTCTCACTATAGTGGCAATTTAAATTCTATGAATTGATGATGTGCCCTTTTCTGTTACAGACCTGTGAAGGCCACCTTGGGGATGAAAGGTGGATGTTCAAGATTTGACAATGATATGAAATATGTACTGCTTGATGAAGCATTGATGTTACGACACATGACTTTTGCCTTACTCTTCACATATGTTACTCTGCACACTGTGACCAAAATATATTTTTGTGTTACTCCTCACATAAGTACCCTAGGAGAGAGAGGAGATGCCAGCCTCCAGGGTACTGCCCATTTACAGGCCTACAAAGCATGGAAGAGCGACATATCATCCAGAAGTTCCATTTGAACAGGCAAACAAACCTGGATCTATGTCATCAGTTGGAGCCTGACCTCCAAACTCACATTAATAATCCTACATCAATACCACCACTTGTTAAACTCATGTCAGTTTTGCATTTTTTTGCCACAGGCTCATTTCAATTCACTGTTGCTATTTCTGGTGGAATTACACAACCTATGTTCAGTTGGGTCCTCACAGAAGTTCTAGCAGCACTTTTGAGACACATGGGCAGCTACATCCATGTCCCCAGATGTGAGGATTTACCCACTGTGAAGGTGGATTTCTATGGATTTGATCACATCCCACATGTAATTGGATCTATTGATGGCACCCATATTGCCTTAGTACCACCACACATTAGGGAGCAAGTCTACTGGAACAGGAAGCACTTCCATTCCATCAACGTGCAAGTTGTCTGCTTACAGGATATGTACATCTCAAACGTCTGTGTCAGGTTCTCATGATCTGCACATGATTCCTTCGTACTGCAGAACAGCACCATACCCCAGCTGATGTCACAACTACTACCGAAGAGGGACTGGCTTGTAGGTAAGTGTGATCTGTCTCCTAACCTTGTGTGGGAAATGTCACGTAGCATGATCTGAAAGTGTGTAACTAAATGTTGCCCTTCTGTCTATCTTCCATCTATGAGACTCGGCATATCCCAACCAGCTATGGTTGTTGGCACCGTTGAGGAATCCTACAATGCCAGGGGAATCCCACTTCAATGTGGCCCATGGAAGAACACAGTGGCCACTGGAGTGGGCTTTGGGCTCCTGAAAGCCAGATTCAGATGTCTGGATAAGAAAGGGGGATCCCTCCTCTACTCACCTGGGAAGGTGCGTAAGATCACCATGGCCTGCTACATACTCCACAACATTGCCCTGAGACGGATACCTTGCATCACAGAGGATGCAGGCCATGAAGACCCACTGGGTGGTGACCCTGAAACGCCAAATGAAGATGATGATAGTGGTGAAGAGGAAGGAGCCTGCTTGCATCAGGATATCATCCAGAACTACTTCTCCTGCTGTGTGATGTGATGACTTTGCAAGTCTTGTAGTGATGTTGTGAGGCAGATGTGAATGCTACATACTAGGAATGTATTGGTCTGGAAATATGTGGGGAAAGGTGTTTGTATTGTAAGTGTAGCTCTGTTCAGCTGTAAATGCTGTTTGGCACTGTGTTCCCTAGAAGTTGACAATGTGATGCCTGTCATATGTATGTTTTCTTAGCTAATTTTTCTGTGTTGGTCTCTTTTAGGTTCTTTCACCATGTCATCTTCATTTGGGCATTTCAGAGTTGTGACATTTGCAGGTATATGAGGCTGTTCAGACGTACGAAGTGGACATGGATTGGTCCTGGGAATGTCTGTCACAGAGTTTGGGTGTACAAGGCCAGTACCAAGACAGCTGGCACAGCGATAGGATGGAAGTTACCTGGCTTCTATTGGACTTGTTCCTTGTAATGTGTTGGTCCTAGTGCAATATTTGTACCATCATGTGATCCAACACAATGTTGTGTTGTGCCCAATTTAAGCTATCCTACCTTTACATTGTCTGAATCCTCATTCTGTATGAACTGTATGTAGCTGTTGATGTGTCTCGTCATTGTTGGCCAAAGTGCTTGTATCATATCACTGACATTAATTTGTGACATTCCACTAGATGCAAGCAACACTGGACTGAAATGACCCTGTGGTCAGAAACTGTTGTACTGACATGTGTCTATTTATTTCTTTATATGATGTAGGATTCCTTTTGTGAGGTAGAAAATACTGCCCCAGCTGATGATTTAGACCTAAATTATTGTTGCCTATTGTGTGGGATATTGTCTGATGTATGCCCTCCTTCCATGTTGTGAAAGTAAGTGTGTGATCACTGACCCAGAATAACTGAGTCATGTCTTATTTGCTATGTGTCTGACATCATGTAAGCCTATGATTTGAACAATGGAATAAAGACGTTGTATCCCCGGACACTTGTATGTATGTGTTGTTTACATACAACATATCCAAGCTTCCAGAAATCCCTGGTTTTGACATTGCAAAGGTCACATGCTAGTACATTCACATTGTTATATGTGTGAATTACAACAGGAGACAATGCTTTCGTGGTGTGTGCTTGTAATGAAGTGAACAAGGATAAGATAAAGAAATTAATTTAAAATTCAACAGTGCAAACAAAAAGTGAAGTCTTCAGTCATGGTGGATTAAACCATTGAAGTAGAGTCAAAATGGTCAGGAGTCCAAAGTCCAACATACACCTCCCATCAGATATGGAAAAGTGGGCAGGAATAGTCCAACAAAGTGAATGTGTAGCACACACAGGAGGACATTAGGGTTGAGGTCTCTTACTGGCGGTGGTGGGTGTCTTGCCATCCCGAGCTCCTGGGTTTTTGCTTGGACGTCCCCTTCCTCTTGCAGAGGGGGATCTGGAGCTGCTGAGACAGGGGTGCGTGCAGGTGTGTCATCCTCTTACAGGGCCTCCCATCCTGTGGCTGCTCCTGATGTTGCTGGTGTGGATGTACTTGGACCATAGTAAGGGGTAGCTACAGGTGGAAAAGCCGTGCAGAGGTTGGTGTTTATATCCTGCAGCACCGCAAACAGGGAGGCCACCTCTGTGTGGATGTAGCCACCTTGGTGTGAACGCCGGGCACCTCAATGAGGATGGATGCAACCTCCCAGTATGTGTACCTCTGCAGCTCCTTCATTTCCAAGTTTTCGGCCAATACCTGGCCCATGGCACTTTGGGAGTCCTGATGGACTCCCAGGACTTGGGTGATGGCAGCATGGGTGTCTGTGGCTTCAGTGGGCTCGCTCTACAGGCCCACAGTTACCCTCACATGAGCCCTACGCCCACTGCCCTGTGCCTTTGGCACAGACTACACCCTCCCACTGGGTCCTGGTTCCTCTGGGACTTGGGCGCTGTTAGCCGTCTCAGAAAACCAGGACTGGTGGAGCAGGATGAAACCGACTGTGCTAGGTTCACAGGTTGGGGAGGGCAGTGGTTGGCTGTGATGTTGCAGCAGTGGTGGGATGTGTTGTAGTGGGCACAGTGAGCCCCACTGTTAGCATCTGCCCAGGCTGACCAGATGGACCAGGACCGTCATGCATATCCACCTCTTCAGGAGTGTTGTCATCACTGAGGGCTTCGTCCTGGGGTGGAGAGGAACTCTGTTTGATTTCCAACCTCTGTGCAGGTGCAGTGGCAGATCAATCTGTTGAGAGATGGATAACATTTTTAATGGTGGAAGTGAGGTATCTACCTCTACGTTGCTTGTGTCAAGGTAAAGGGGGACCTAGAATAGAACCAAAGAAATAGAGATTAGTATTGCCATCTATTTGTGTGGAGTTTAAGTTGGTTATTAGACATTTGTTGACATTCAATAGATGTAGTAGATTTCATCAGCTAATTAGATGTGTAGATATGTGCCATTTTGGCTTCAGGGATAGACATGACATCTCCAAAACTCTGTTACAACACAATGTGGTCATAACATGTGTATTTGTCCATTTCAAGGCCTAGTTGTGTCTAATACTGGCAAACTCCCAGCTTGGTTGTATATTTAGCATTGCTCATCAAGAACGAATTGCAGTCAAGGGGTCACCTGGCACTGCTGATCCACTGAGTTTTTTTCATGGCTGACATATAGGGGTACACTGTTGTTATGTCACTCATGCCATCAATTGTTTCAGTTGATGGGTCCAGGACACCATCAAGCAAAGTATTCAGACATATATTTGAGTGGAACATTGTCTGTACATTGATCAGTCCATGATGAGTGTAGATCAGTTGTAACATGGCATACAAGTGAGAAGGGGCAATAGGAGTGTAGCATCCTGGTCAGAGTTCCAGTCACAAGGCCTCATGGCAGTTGTATTCTCTTCAATCTCACTTTAGCAAGACTTGACAAATGGTAACCTGCATGACTAGTGTAGATCAGTGGTAACATGGCAGATAAGTGAGAAGGGGCAAAAGGAGTCTAGCATCTTGGTTTGAGTTCCAGTCAGAAGGCCTCACGGTAGTTGAAGTCACTTCAATCTCACTTTACTAACACTTGAAGAACGGGTAGTGTACCATAACTCTTGGCAACATGCATTTGGGATGGACCATACATTTACATTTTAGCACATATCATGGGTCCTGGATTGATATTTTGACGGTAATGCACTTACTGACAGCATTGCAACAATTGGCATGCCATGGAGTTGGATACATATGCTCTTATATGCAGCAATAAACATTGTAACAGACAACCCAACATCTCAGATACTTTGAGTATTGCATTTTAGGAGAGTAGATAGAGAACACAATAACAAAAGTAGAGTTGGCATTTCAGACAAACCAACTTGTAGTATGGCGGGCAGTAGATCACCGGCACATCGGTGTCGTAGACGACGCAGACATGGTTCTCGGGAGGTCGGACTACCAAACTTGTAATCAGCCCCATAGTATCCAATTACAATGAATGCATAAATAAAAACTCAGCTAGTCTTATCCAATTTAAGAAGATAAAATACAAATAAAATACATTATGCATTACTAAATGCATTACTCTAAAAGAGACGCAGCAAACTTAAAACAGGACAAGAAAAGCCTATACTACATGCCTTGGTCAATACTGCTCCCAGTTATCAAGTTATCCGAAGGGCTTTTCATGTTTTAATTGCATAAACTAGGAAAGACGCTATTGCATAACAGGTCTTTATATCGTTCATTTCAATCAAGTATTGATAAGTTGTTTTATCTGTAAACAAGCTTTCACTTAGGAAAAATGACCTTAGGTACTTTTTTCTTCCTTTAAGAGAGAATTTACAGAAAATGGTTACATGTAAGTTAGATTGAGGGGTATCATTATCACAGGGGCATTTGATGTCTTTATGTACCCACTTGGTGCCTGTTGGAAATGCAGCCAAGTAAAGAAAAACAGAGAGACAAAATCTTGTTAAAAGAAATCTATGGTATGAGCTATGGACTCAACCAAGATAACTCTGAAGACCCTGGCGGGTGAAATGGGTTAAAGAAAGTGCAAAATAATCAGTTATGTCTCCTCCGCAGTATTAGGTACTTACCCATTTCTTTCCACTACAGTTCATTTTTGGGGAACCGTGCTACATCCCCCGGGGACTCCCACAAGTGCATGTCATTATCTCTGATAATTTGCAGTGACTTTCTAATCTCGGAGAGCCACGGGATCTTATACATACGGTCCAGTGACATGCAGTCCCTGATAATGTCCTGGGTTAATTTAGCATACATGTTTGACCAGATAGAATGCCAAAGTAACATTGATTTCACTTCTAACATCTTCGTTATAGGCTGTAGAAATAATTCAAGGTAAATCATTGTGCTTGATGTTGATTTTGGGACCTCTATCAACCTTTTCATAAATTTATCTTCTTGGTTTCGCAAGATTTTATTGTCCCCCAAGACCCATATACCAGTCCCATATGATGCGGCAGAAACTGTCTTGGCATTATATGATTTTTTCATTTCTGGTATATGTTTAGAGCCCAGCTTGGTGGCAAACCTAAAAATAGCCTCATGATGTGATAATACTTGGTTGTTGGGTTCTCAAGAAGCCTTCATTTATTTACCCTGTAAGATGTCATTCACAGAGTCAAGCCACTCGTAATGTCATGCCTGCCTGCTGTCCTAGTGGTGCTGATACATATGTTGCTGGTCTTGCAATATAACTTGCTGAAGGCCAAGGAAAATATGAGGAAATTCAGAGATGATCGTTTAAGATCTACACCAGTGTATTTCTCTGGTGATGTACTATTATACACATGTAAATTTATGTTCCAAAATGTTTTTAGAAAAGAAAAACAGATATTATTGTTTTATATCCAGTTCTGAATATTTTGCATTTGCATTTTTTGAAATGGGTTATTTCGAACAAGCTCACAGTGGTACATAATAAAAAATACAAATAGGAGTTGATGGTTTTAGCGGACTGTTTTAAGGTTCACGCTGTTTTTTCATTCTCAATTGTATGGAATGTTTAACTGCTCAATATTCCAAATATGAGGATAAAAATGAAATTGTGTCTATTTAAGAAAACTGAAAAGGGTGTTGGATAGCGGAAGGTATGACGGAACCACGCATGCCACTACCACGCATGACTTTACAATGTGGTCTGCACCACGAATAAGGGCCCAATTACGATTTTGGCTGGAACGGCTACGACCCTCCAGCCCGCATCGTAATCGGCTGGTTGGATTCCTTTCCGACCGACCCATTTCGATGGGGTCGGGCGGAAGGGAATTCAAATCATTTTTTCGATCGGCCTCCGACGGGCTCAGAGAGCCGGTCCACCGTTCGGAAACCCTGCTCTTTCCGGCTGAGGGATTACGATGGCAGATTCCCACTGCCTTTCTGTGCCAGCCTTTCAGACACAGAAAGGCATTGGGAATCTGCCTTTGGGAGCCCCCAGCAGGGTCCCCATGGGTGCAAGCCTGCCGAATGGCAGCCTAGGGGGCACACCCCTGTTGATCCTTGACCCGGTGGTAGGCACCTTGAGGTGCCTGCCACGGGGTGCAGGGATGAACTGCACCTCTGCTCTGTGCAATGAGAGCATGCATTCCGATCCCATTGTAAAGTATAGGATCCTACTTCCTGGGCTGAAACCAACGACAGGAGGTCATTCAGTTCCAGTTCTAAACCGATGTCGGCCGGCCCTAAGTCTGAACCACGCATGTCTTTACCACGCATAACACTACCATGCATGTCCATAGAGATACATTAAAACTACCTTTATCACACATACCGTTACAACACAAGTTTATGAAGCATGCTAAAAAAAGGTTTCTACACAGCTAAATATTTTGATTTGAGAAATAAATAATTTTTGACATTTTCTAAAATGTAGTAACATTTACAGAAACACACTTATTTTTCTTTCTATGAACATTTTACTGAGAAATATTTTCAAACAAACAAGAAGCAGAAGAGATATGTGGATTAGAGTAATACATCAGAAACGAACCCATTACAACTGTTGTCCTTCCTTTGTTTTATAAAACAAGCTGAACAGAACTAAAATGACTGCTATAGTAAGTTACAACGTTTTCCCGAAACATTTCAAATAAATACACTTTCAGTGACAATAAGACACACGTTAAACTATACATTCCAAAGCATATGTTTGTTCAAAATGTGGTTACTCCTTCAAAACAACTGTAAAAATGAGCCATCCACCATATTGTGACCAGCGGTACACTGACACTGCTCGTGCCCGTATGTCTCTTCGGCTCTCTAAACAGTGACAGTTGGGGGCGTGGCCAAGATGGCGGACTGAGCGCTCGCTTGTCCCGGAGGCTCCCCGCTCCCGGCCTACTCGCCCGACTACAATCACGCCTTTGGCCCTATTAACAAGCGGATCACAGTGGTCAGAGGAGTACAGCGGCGGTCTCCACAGTGCAAAAGGAGACGATTCGAGCCCGCCCGAAGGCAAAAGCGGCAGAGGAGAGCGGGCGGACTCGGCGCCGGAAAATGGCGCCCGGGCCGGACGATCGCTAGTACGGAGACGCCGACGTCAGTGGGGGAGGCCCCGAGCAGCGGAGCCACGGAGACGACCCACCGAGATCAGCGGCAACTCCTGGGTGCCTGAAGGAGCGGTGGTGTTGGGAGCGGAACGCCGGTAGCCGGAGTGCCCTGCAGCGGCCCACCACGACAGGGATCGGATTTCCCGGGCGGAGTGGGGCCTGTCATCGGCGCTGCAGCGGGACCGGGAGCAGCGCCGCTTATAAATGAGCCCACGCTGAAGAGGCGGCAGAAGAGGTGAGGAGTGAATAGGGTGATCAGCGCACCGGGGCTCCAACAGGCTCGGAACACCCGAGGGGCCTGGAGGACGTGGGCGGAGGCGTCTGCGACGAAGCACGGGCCCGTCGAGCACTAGGCCGGGTGCTGTGGGCCCGAACAGAGGAATTTGAAGAGGGGGGAATCGAGACTCCCGCGCCAGTGGTCGCTGGCTGGGAACGATCCCAAACGAGGGACAATACAAGGACTGGTCACAGTAGGGGCCCGCAACAGTGAGATAGGGAGAGAGACACCAGGGACACAGAGCGCTGAGGTCTGAGATCGGAGAGGCCAAGCAGCAACACACACCGGGAGAGGGGACAGGACCCGGTGTGTGAAAGGGACAAGACGGCCTAGAGCACCTCACCGCAGAGGGGGCCAGTACGCGAAGACGGCGGATGGTGAGGGGGGGAGCAGAGACCAGACAAGAGCCCCCGGCACCAACCTAAAAAAGGTGACCGATTCTACCGAGAGTGGGGCCCCACGCCTACGCTGCACAGTAGTGGAGAGGACCCTCAGGGGGAGTACCGCTAACAGGTCAGGCCCTAGAGCAGATCTGAAACGCGGCTGCCTTCGGTGAGGAGAGAGGTGAGGCCTCGTGTGCACGCTGGCCATTGCGACAGCTGTGGGTGTCTGTGTCCGACCTACGAGCCCATAGAGTGACGCTGGGGAAGGTGGTGAGGCGGTGGGGAGAACGGAGTGGCCAACACTCGGCCAGACCAGTCGGCTGGCGGAGAAGAGGGGACCTAACCGGCAACAGCTGCTACGAGTGCAACACAGGACCGAGGGACGCCCCCTAGTGAAGGCTGCACGCCATCGGACGACGCGGGGAACCCTCTGCCCGTCTCCCATACGGGGCTCGCGTAGAAGAGGCGACTTGCGCTCCACACCTGCTGACAGGCTCAGCAATGTCCTCGGTGAGGAAGAGAGGGGAGAGATCTCTGAAAGACATGCTAACCAGAGGACCCCTACCTGCGGACAAAGGCAACAGAACATCTCCGCCCCAGAAAACTCAACCAGACCCAGAAGACGGGGAGGTCCCAATCACCCGCTCCTTCTTGGAGTCGCTTTTCAACGTCCTCCGGGACGACTTCCAGACCCTTAAGAGTGAAGTGGCTGGGGAGGTCCGCGAGATTCGCCGAGATGTCAACGCAATAGGGGAAAGAGTAGCGGCAATCGAGGAAAGCGATATCACCAAATGGGAAGAGGTTGAGCAACTCCAACAAGAGGTGATCCGCCTGCGAGAGCATCAGCTGGACCTCCAGGCACACGCCGAGGACCTCGAAAATCGCTCACGAAGAAATAACATTCGCGTCAGGGGAGTCCCTTTGAAAACGGAAGGATCAGATGTGAACCAATACCTCCAGGGCTTGTTTAGAGACATACTAGGTGAGTCACAAGACTTTCCTATCCGCATAGACAGAGCGCACCGAGTTGGTCTGACGAGACGGGCCCCTGCTCCTCCGCCAGACATCCTTGCCTTCCTACCAGATTTTCCTCTCAAAGAAAGAATACTGCGGGAGGCACGGGCGAAACAACCTCTACAATATCAGGGTCAGTCCGTTGCCCTATACCAGGACCTCGCCGCTATCACGCTACAAAAGAGGAGGGACTTTCGGGAAGTGACGGCCCACCTAAGAGCACAAGGAGTGGCGTACTCATGGGGACATCCTTTCCGCCTTATCTTTAAAATGAACGACAAACTACACCAACTCCGATCCTTCCGGGAAGCCTGTACGATCCTGGGCTTGGAACAGAGAACCACGGAAGAGTCACCCAGTCGCACACAGAACTCGGTGAGAAATAAGTGGCAGACAGTGGGGGGCAAACGCTCACCCAATACAGAACTACGCCCAAGCTCAGACACAATGGCGCAAGAGAGACTCCTGGCACTAGAAACGGTACAGAAAGAAACCGCTCCGACGACCCCACCATGACTGTACCAGAGGGACTACTCAGCATTGGTATTGCAATAGCCGGGGGGGGGGTTCGGGGGCGGGGGGCCCGGGACACTTGGTCCACACACACACCCCGATTCTTTACTTACCACATGCCCAGGGTTTCGTACGAAGGGCAATGGACAACGATGGGACTTTGGGGTTTACAAGTTGGGGTTAGGGAGGGTAGAAGAGGTCAGGGAGGGGGTGGGGGGGGGTTTCGTTACCATGTTGGGGGGACGAGGGAGTTGGGAAGGGGGCGGGGGGAACCGGTATGCTGTTCACGGGGGGGTCCCTATGAGACACATGTCCAGCTGTGCAGGGTATCGCGAACACAGGAGGAGGCCTGGGTGACATAAGAGGTGGTCTCCACCAGTCATAGATGTCTGACCTCATAAATATCCTATGTCAAGGTCCGCACTGCAGATACTAACCCTTAATGTGCAGGGATTGAACAATCCCATTAAAAGAAGAGCGGTGTTATCCTATCTAGAGAACTCGGGGGCGTCGGTGTGCCTCTTGCAGGAGACCCACCTTCTCTCCAAAGATTGGCACCACATGAGAACCCGAGCCTTTCCCCACCAATTCTACTCGTCCACTTCAGATAAGAGAGCGGGGGTAGCCATTTTGATATCTAAATCATTCCCGGGTACGATAGGGGACAAAGTGGCAGAAGTGAAAGGCCGGTACTAGCCTACACACTCTGGGTGGGGGGTGCTTCTCTGGTGGTGGGTTCGGTCTATGCCCCGAACTCGGGACAAGAAATTTTTTTGAAAATAGCACTCTCCGAGGTCTTATGTTCACAGGAACGGAAGGTGGTCGTAGGAGGGGACCTAAATCTGGTCATGGACGCAGAGAAAGATAGATCAGGGCAGCGATTTGGCCAAACAGGGGCAATTTCTAAGGCAGGAAGGGACTGGCTAAGGGATAGGGGTCTACTGGACTTATGGAGGGTGACCCACCCCCACCTCACACAATTTTCTTACTACTCTCATGCACACCACACATACGCTAGACTGGACCACTTCATAGGGACCACAGAAGTACACACAATGGTGGACACAATAAATATCACGCCAGCAGCACTCTCGGACCATGACGCAGTGATAATGATTCTTTCTAGCCCCTCAGCTAAACGACCGCCAGGGAGGTGGAGACTCCGAGAAAATTTGCTTTCTAGAGCAGGGGTGTCCCAGCAACTACAACAATGCATTTCTAACTACCTAGCGATAAACGATTCCCCAGACACGCCTCTGTCAGCACTCTGGGGGGCATTGAAAGCTATGGTAAGAGGCGAACTAATCGCTATCTCTGCCGCCGAAGCCAAAGAACGCAAAGAAAAATGGGAACTCCTTACGGAGAGAGTGCTAGAACTGGAACGCATACACCAGCGGCTAGGTGCGCCTCGGATATGGCATCAATTAAAAGCAGCACGAGCACAGCTAGGGTCACTAGACCTCGATAGAGCCGAATATGCAGCCCTTCGACTGAAGCACTTATACTATGTGGGAGGCGACAAAACGGGACGACTCTTAGCTAGTAAGCTCAGGGCCCGAGCCCAACGGGCCAAAATACAAACGCTCCGGAATGAGAATGGGGAACCGGTTGAGGGGGATGAGAGGATCGCTGCGGCACTACGGGACTTTTATTCCACGCTATACGGGGAAGCCTCACAGCTAGGCGGGGACGGGGCCACATACCTTCAGGGGGCAGCCACGTCGGCGCTGGACGCCACGGGAACTGAAGCACTAGACGCGCCCAACACGATCGAGGAGGTGATTGGAGCCATTTCCCGTCTTAAATCCTTGAAATCGCCGGGCCCTGACGGGTTCTCAGCGGGATTTTATAAGGCCCTATGCCCACTCCTAGCCCCGATTCTAACGCGGCTTTTTAATTCCTTCCAAGGACCTGGGACTATACCTAGGGACATGCTGAAGGCCGACATCGTAGTCATCCCTAAACCAAGGAAAGATGCAACTCAATGTAGTTCTTACCGCCCAATTTCCCTCCTGGAGAAGTGTGGCTCAATGGTTAGAGCGGCAGACCCTGATGCAGAGATCTGGCCCGGGACCAGGGTTCAATTCCCGCCTCGGCGGGTCTTGGGCTCAATTTCCTCGGACCTGATAATTCTCGCCTCGGTGCCTATTCTAATCATGGGTCCCACTCTGCAACTCTGGGCAATAGCTTGCTTAATCTCCACAACGGCCCCAACAGCGCTGGGATGCCTGGCTTCACCCTGGGGGTGCCCAGGAGTGGACATTTCACAGGGAAAAGCCAGGAAGGGTTCCACAGCGGTATGCGTACAGCGCCAGGACACCTCTTTGGGGGTATAAGTGCGCTTTACAAGTACGAATTTCAATTTCCTCAACCTCGATCTGAAGCTGTTTACTGGGATCCTAGCAGCTAGACTAGGCCCGCGACTGCCCAGAATCATTGAACCGGACCAATCAGGTTTCATCTCCAATCGTCTGTCAGGGACTGTCCGGGACTATGTGGGGAACACAGTCAGGGACGTGGGCAAGGACTGGGAACGGGGTACAAAACGTACACAGAGAGAGGAGTACAGCGCTGCCCAGGATCACACAGGAAGTCAGAGGAGAAAAGGGATCCAAAGGGGAAGCCTGTACAAAGGAACAAGATGGCTAAGACTCAGAAAGGAAGGGCACTCACAAGTCAATTTAGCATTCAGACTAACTACACCCAGGACGGACGTGCAAGACATATATATAATACAACATTAACAATAAAGGGGAGTGTGGGGTAAAGCACTCAGGAGCTCCACACGGTAAGACTGAAGCTCAGTAAGTTCCTCACCCACAATTGCTGTTACAGATTCTGACTGAAAATACCCACATATAGGATATGTATGTAAAGGCAGGGTCTGTGGAGCTTATACCTATGGTGATGTTATAACAGTAACTCAAAGACAATACTCACAGTGAACAAGAAACACCACCTAGGTAGTCAGCTGTGCCCACGGATCCTGGCGATCAAACAGGAACACGCAAGGCAGTAACAGCAAAGGGGTAGAACTAAACACCGGCACAATAGACAAGGAGCTAGCAGGGAGGAGTGCTTGAAAGGAAGGAAATCACAGGGCACATTTGGCAGAAAGCAGGTAACAAACATACAAGGTAACAGAAGCAAGACAGCAGAATAGAAAGACAGCAAACTAGAACTGGAACCAAGGAAATGGGAAGAAAGGCAGGGACTGGAAAAGGATATACAGAAGGGGAGGCTACAAGGGTATACTAGAATAGTGCAGGTTCAGGAATCAAGAAAACAAAGCATAGAAGGCAGTGCTGGGGCAGGAACAAGAATTGAGCTAAGGCTCAGGAGTCAAGGTAGCACTGCAGGTAGTGCTAGTACAGGAGAAGGGAAACTGCTGCAGGTCAGGAACAAGGAATGCCAAGGCTCAGGAGTCAGGATAGCACTGCAGGCAGTGCTAGGTCAGGAGAAGGGAAACTGCTGCAGGTCAGGAACAAGGAATGCTAAGGCTCAGGAGTCAGGGTAGCACTGCAGGCAGTGCTAGGTCAGGAGAAGGGAAACTGCTGCAGGTCAGGAACAAGGAATGCTAAGGCTCAGGAGTCAGGGTAGCACTGCAGGCAGTGCTAGTTCAGGAGAAGGGAAACTGCTGCAGGTCAGGAACAAGGAATGCCAAGGCTCAGGAATCAAGGTAGCACTGTAGGCAGTGCTAGTTCAGGAACAGGGAATACTAAGGCTTCAGGAGTCAAGGTAGCACTGCAGGTTCAGGAAATAGGAAATAGCTACAGCTCAGGAAACAAGGAGTCAAGAGAGCACTGCAAGCAGTGCAAATCAGGCACAAGAAATAGCTGAAGCCCAGGAACAGGAACAAAGACTAACTATAGCTCAGGATACTAGGTAGCACTGCAGGCAGTGCTGGTTCAGGAAACAGGAAATAGCTACAGCTCAGGAAACTAGGAGTCAAGAGAGCACTGCAAGCAGTGCAAATCAGGAACAAGAAATAGCTGAAGCCCTGGAACAGGAACAAAGACTAACTATAGCTCAGGATACTAAGTAGCACTGCAGGCAGTGCTGGTTCAGGAAACAGGAAATAGCTACAGCTCAGGAAACAAGGAATAGCAAAAGCTCAGGAACAAGGACTGGTCTCACCGGATAACAGCTACAATGACCAACACTGGGCTGAAGGGAGCTGGGGCTTAAAAGAGCTCACATTAATCACATGCATCAGGTGTGAGCAGGCTAGCAGCAGCCAGCCACAGGTGAGCTGAATTCCTCCACCCATCCTTGGCCTGCAGGGGTGGAGACGAAGCAGTGAGCAGGGAATTCTGGGTAATGGAGTTTCAGGCATGAGCAGGATGGCTTCCACAAAACCCGGCATGGATTGGGAATGGATGTCAATTCCCAAATAGTGTTGAAATGGCTGGAAGTCTGTATGTACATGAAGGGGAGGGTCTGGAAGCTTGTTAGAACACTGGGAAGCACCACAATTCGGCCCCCTGGTGGTGGACACGAGAATGCAGGGAGCGAGTCGTGACAGTACCCCCCTCCAAAGACCGGCTCCCGGAATCTGGAACTGGATTCAATGCCTTTGCTCCTATGAAATAGGTCCATTTCCATCAGAGATGTAGTACAAGATACCAGAGGACTGTGGGAAAAATGTGATGGTCTGGAGGGTAGAATATTAGGCTGTAAATTAACAGGAGTATTGGAGGCAGAACCTGAAGCATCCAAAGCCAGTAACGGGGGCTTAGAACCCCGAATCAAAGGTGTTTGAAGTCCAGATGATGGCAGTCTAGAGTAGTACTCTAGAAACGAAGGCAGATTGACTGTAGGGTCAAAAACAGATAATGGATTGGCAGGAGGCACAGAGGTCAAAGGCAAGGTGGCTGAAGTCAAAGGAGGTAACAGGAAGTAGACCTGAAGTTCTGGCCCCGGAGGAAAACATACAAAAGATACACATGCAGGAGACTTAGGAAGCAGGTATGCAGGAGACCCAGGCCCTGGAGGCTTACATGTTGAGAGTTTTGTCTCTGGTGCTGGAGGTTCAGTCTCTGAATGTATATGTATTGAGACCTCTGAAGGCTGGGAAACTGGAAGCACAGGGTCAAAAAGTTGGCAAAATAAAGGCTCAAGGCAAGAAGGAAGGGAGCCTGGAAGCTCTGGTGCTGGAGGCAGGGAGCCTGGAAGCTCTGGTGCTGGAGGCAGGGAGCCAGGAAGCTCTGGTGCTGGAGGCAGGGAGCCTGGAAGCTCTGGTGCTGGAGGCAGGGAGCCTGGAAGCTCTGGTGCTGGAGGCAGGGAGCCTGGAAGCTCTGGTGCTGGAGGCAGGGAGCCTGGAAGCTCTGGTGCTGGAGGCAGGGAGCCTGGAAGCTCTGGTGCTGGAGGCAGGGAGCCTGGAAGCTCTGGTGCTGGAAGCAGGCGGCCTAGAAGCTCTGGTGCTGAAGGCAGGCGGCCTAGAAGCTCTGGTGCTGAAGGCAGGCGGCCTAGAAGCTCTGGTGCTGAAGGCAGGCGGCCTAGAAGCTCTGGTGCTGAAGGCAGGCGGCCTGGAAGCTCTGGTGCTGAAGGCAGGCGGCCTGGAAGCTCTGGTGCTGAAGGCAGGCGGCCTGGAAGCTCTGGTGCTGAAGGCAGGCGGCCTGGAAGCTCTGGTGCTGAAGGCAGGAAGGCTGCAGGCTCGGGCTTCGATGGCAGGAAGGCTGCAGGCTTGAGCTCAGGAGGCAGGAAGGCTGCAGGCTTGGGCTCAGGAGGCAGGCAGACTGCAGGCTGAAGTTCCGTAGGTAGGCCGGCTGAGGACCCAGGCTCTGAAGGCAGCGGGCCGGCTGAGGACTCGGGCTCTGAAGGCAGCGGGCCGGCTGAGGTCTCTGAAGACTCTGCAAGAAGACAAGCTGAAGGCAGAGTGACACATGGTTCATAGACTTTAAGCTCTGGGAAGGGAAGTAGATTGTGAAAAGTAGATTTGCTGTTGTCAGTAGTGACATCTTCACAGGTCCTTGTAGTATCCGGGACTGTGATATTTACTGGACTACAAGACTGGGTAACACTATGTGAATGGAGAGCAGAGGTTATGAAATGCACCTGCTCTTTCTTTGGTTGTGTGGTTGAATATTGTATTTTACAACCACTAACAGCAGACATGCTAGAACCAGAATTCTTGTTCAGCAAACCGAGTAAGGTATCATTCTCCTTTCGCAATGCTCCCACAGACATTGAATCTGGATCAGAACAGAAGAGCAAGTCAGGATCTGGCAAAGAGGTGTTTAAGAGCCAATGAGTAAAATATTCAGAACGTAAATGTCCATTTTTCATAAGAGGATTAATTTTTTCAGGACTAGGGTGAACATTCTCAAACTGTAAAGTAGACACTAAATGTCTCTCATTGGTGGGCACTGGTGAACTGCCCTGCACAAACTTACATGATGCACTGGTGTGTCTTTCTGCTGCTAACAAGGTTTGCAGAAATTCGTTTTCATCCTGTAGATCACTGGCTGACATCAGGTGAAGATCAGGGTCACAGATGGAATGAAAATCTAACATAGAAGGATCAGCCAACCACAGGGAATAATATTCAGCACGTAAAAGTCTGTTTTGTTCCATGAATCGATCTCTAGAGTTTAAGGATTTCCTAATAGGGTGTACAGAACTGCGCTGCCTTGACAATGGATTCCTGTCAGCATACGCAGACTTTATGGATCTGTTGCTAAACATCTTGGCAAGAACTGACAGGGTGGGTTTTAATAAAAAGGTAGCTAACTGAACACAAAGAAACCTCACAAGTGACCCTGGAAATGTGGGTTGGTCATTCTGTCAGGGACTGTCCGGGACTATGTGGGGAACACAGTCAGGGACGTGGGCAAGGACTGGGAACGGGGTACAAAACGTACACAGAGAGAGGAGTACAGCGCTGCCCAGGATCACACAGGAAGTCAGAGGAGAAAAGGGATCCAAAGGGGAAGCCTGTACAAAGGAACAAGATGGCTAAGACTCAGAAAGGAAGGGCACTCACAAGTCAATTTAGCATTCAGACTAACTACACCCAGGACGGACGTGCAAGACATATATATAATACAACATTAACAATAAAGGGAGTGTGGGGTAAAGCACTCAGGAGCTCCACACGGTAAGACTGAAGCTCAGTAAGTTCCTCACCCACAATTGCTGTTACAGATACTGACTGAAAATACCCACATATAGGATATGTATGCAAAGGCAGGGTCTGTGGAGCGTATACCTATGGTGATGTTATAACAGTAACTCAAAGACAATACTCACAGTGAACAAGAAACACCACCTAGGTAGTCAGCTGTGCCCACGGATCCTGGCGATCAAACAGGAACACGCAAGGCAGTAACAGCAAAGGGGTAGAACTAAACACAAGCACAATAGACAAGGAGCTAGCAGGGAGGAGTGCTTAACAGGAAAGGAAGGAAATCACAGGGCACATTTGGCAGAAAGCAGGTAACAAACATACAAGGTAACAGAAGCAAGACAGCAGAATAGAAAGACAGCAAACTAGAACTGGAACCAAGGAAATGGGAAGAAAGGCAGGGACTGGAAAGGATATACAGAAGGGGAGGCTACAAGGGTATACTAGAATAGTGCAGGTTCAGGAATCAAGAAAACAAAGCATAGAAGGCAGTGCTGGGGCAGGAACAAGAATTGAGCTAAGGCTCAGGAGTCAAGGTAGCACGGCAGGTAGTGCTAGTACAGGAGAAGGGAAACTGCTGCAGGTCAGGAACAAGGAATGCCAAGGCTCAGGATAGCACTGCAGGCAGTGCTAGGTCAGGAGAAGGGAAACTGCTGCAGGTCAGGAACAAGGAATGCTAAGGCTCAGGAGTCAAGGTAGCACTGCAGGTAGTGCTAGTACAGGAGAAGGGAAACTGCTGCAGGTCAGGAACAAGGAATGCCAAGGCTCAGGAGTCAGGATAGCACTGCAGGCAGTGCTAGGTCAGGAGAAGGGAAACTGCTGCAGGTCAGGAACAAGGAATGCTAAGGCTCAGGAGTCAGGGTAGCACTGCAGGCAGTGCTAGTTCAGGAGAAGGGAAACTGCTGCAGGTCAGGAACAAGGAATGCCAAGGCTCAGGAATCAAGGTAGCACTGTAGGCAGTGCTAGTTCAGGAACAGGGAATACTAAGGCTTCAGGAGTCAAGGTAGCACTGCAGGTTCAGGAAATAGGAAATAGCTACAGCTCAGGAAACAAGGAGTCAAGAGAGCACTGCAAGCAGTGCAAATCAGGCACAAGAAATAGCTGAAGCCCAGGAACAGGAACAAAGACTAACTATAGCTCAGGATACTAGGTAGCACTGCAGGCAGTGCTGGTTCAGGAAACAGGAAATAGCTACAGCTCAGGAAACTAGGAGTCAAGAGAGCACTGCAAGCAGTGCAAATCAGGAACAAGAAATAGCTGAAGCCCTGGAACAGGAACAAAGACTAACTATAGCTCAGGATACTAAGTAGCACTGCAGGCAGTGCTGGTTCAGGAAACAGGAAATGGCTACAGCTCAGGAAACAAGGAACAGCAAAAGCTCAGGAACAAGGACTGGTCTCACCGGATAACAGCTACAATGACCAACACTGGGCTGAAGGGAGCTGGGGCTTAAAAGAGCTCACATTAATCACATGCATCAGGTGTGAGCAGGCTAGCAGCAGCCAGCCACAGGTGAGCTGAATTCCTCCACCCATCCTTGGCCTGCAGGGGTGAAGACGAAGCAGTGAGCAGGGAATTCTGGGTAATGGAGTTTCAGGCATGAGCAGGATGGCTTCCACAAAACCCGGCATGGATTGGGAATGGATGTCAATTCCCAAATAGTGTTGAAATGGCTGGAAGTCAGTATGTACATGAAGGGGAGGGTCTGGAAGCTTGTTAGAACACTGGGAAGCACCACAATTCGGCCCCCTGGTGGTGGACACGAGAATGCAGGGAGCGAGTCGTGACATCGTCAAAGCAGTGACAATACTAAACGAATACTACATTTGATAGACAAAGCCCATCGCACTACAATGAACGCCCTACTGCTATCGGTCGACGCAGAAAAAGCGTTCGATAGAGTTAGTTGGGATTTCCTAGATAAAACCTTAGCTCATTTCGGCGTGGGAGATCGCTTCCGAACCTGGGTAGCGAGTTGCTATTACAAGCCTACGGCAGTAATCAGGGTAAACGGCGTGGCCTCCCGACCCTTTGAGATACACAGGGGTACGAGGCAGGGGTGCCCTCTATCACCCCTTCTTTTCGCACTATGCGTAGAACCGCTAGCACAACGAATTCGCGACAACCCTGATATCTTAGGTATCCCTTTCGGGGGGGAATGGCACACCGTGAGCCTATATGCCGATGATATCCTGGCATCCTTGGAGTCCCCTGAACGCTCAGTCCCAGCCTTCTTACAAGAGCTGACCGCCTTCGGTCAGGTATCCGGCTTCAAAGTGAACGTACAGAAATCCATGGTTTTACATCTCAGTAGCGGGGCGGGCCAACGGGAGGAGGAGCGCCCACGATATGGTGAGCTGCAGTCTCGTGACTCAATTACCTACCTGGGGATAGAACTCGCTCCCTCCGTGGCGCGCACGGTCACACAGAACTATACTAAACTCCTCGCCCAAATTCAGAAAGACCTTAGACAATGGCAGAAACACTCTTTATCATTACTAGGCCGCATAGCAGGTATCAAAATGAACATCTTGCCCAAAGCTTTATACATCTTTCAGACTATACAGGCCTGGCCACCACCGGGGACCCTACACAAACTACAGAGCGCGGTGCAGCAATTCATTTGGGCTGGGGCCCGTCCGCGCATGCGTAGGGATCTGTCGCACCGACCCCCAGACGAGGGAGGATTGGGTATCCCAAATTTCTTAGAATATTTCAGAGCGGTGCAACTTCGACACTTAGTGGAGTGGAGCAGACCCGAGTCCGAAAAAAGATGGCTGTTCCAGGACCGAGCACTGGCGAAGTTATCCTTGTGGAAGGTGCCTTTTCTCAAACGGCCAGATAGACCACCAAATCTCAAAGGCTCCCCAATCACCAATACGCTGCTGAGAGTCTGGGACTCGGTAGCGGTCACACGCGGACTCACATCCTTTCCTTCACCAATGACTCCCATATTCGATAACCCGGAGTTTTTACCAGGGCTTGAAGAACGAGCATTCCCGCAATGGCGAACCACGGAATGCAGGTCGGCGGGACACCTCTTCGATCTGGAGGGGTTTCTGCCGCTTGCGGAACTACAACAACATTACACAATTTCCGCCCCGCAACGCTGTCAATACTTCCAAATTCGCCACTGGCTCCTTCACCCCGAGGTGAGGCCACTGGTACATAGGAAGCTCACCACGTATGAAAAATGGCTACTAACCAAAGATTCGGATAAAAAGATGATCTCTGACTTATATGGTATGTTGCGTTCACCAATTCCCTCCTTACCCTCTGCGGGACAGAGGCGATGGATGCGGGAATTCAGCAGGGACCTAACGGCGAAGCAGTGGCAAACGATATATTATCGAGCTAACCATACAGCCCGCAATACAGCTAGCAGAGAAGCTGCGGTCAAAGTGGTTACCTACTGGTTCCTAACTCCGGCCAGACTACATAAAGGGAACCCTGATCGAAGTCCGACTTGTTGGAGGGGTTGCGATGAGGAGGGCACACTGACGCACCTACTTTGGGACTGTAAAGAAGTGACTGACTACTGGGGTGCCATCCTTGATGACATATATAAGCAATTTGAGACTGAAATTCCCCAATTCCCTGCATACACGTTACTGGGGTTGCCCAATCCACTCACTTACCCCCTCAAGTCGATTAGGGGCAAACAGATGGGTCTGGCGATGGGTGCAGCTGTTCAACACATTCTTTCACTATGGGGGACACAGACTCGACCAACCCACACAGGTTGGCTACACAAACTATGGTACATCATAGGTATGGAGCGGATCCAAGCCACCCTGATGAACTCTACAGATACTTTCCGCACTATATGGCGCCCACTGCTGTCCCTGTTAGAGCTTGAAATGAATGAACTAACATGCCCTAAATACCTCCGTATCCTACGGCTCACCGAAACGGCACATACAGACGAGCCATCTCAACCTGCTCACTAGTACCAGACTCCCACATCAGGTTCCTCAGAATCACTTATTCAGCACACCGGTTCAGGGAGGGGGAAGGGGGCTAGGGAAGGGGAGGGGGTCAGGGAGTTTTCTTTCGTTTGTTTTGATCCACACATCAATCCCACATACTGCTGACTTCAGATAATCCCAGGCAACACCCCCATGAATCTACCTCCATGCTTGGCCAGAACCGGCGTAAGATGATTCATTTACATGTCTATGGGAATGACGAAGGTGGGAGGAATGACGATTATATGTGTATCTTATGAGATTGTCTGTTGTAACTAAAGCTTCATCATTATCTGGATATGTTTGGAAATAATAAAAAACAGAGTTAACCCTAAACAGTGACAGTTTACTGTAGAGATACTTCCTTTTACAAGAGAAAGTAAGTATAGTGTTTAAGTAAATAAAATACTTAGTATGGGCAAATTATTCCACATTATTTATTTAAGTTATTTTGTACATTATTTCACAGATTTTGCCAACTTCTGGAAAACATTTTTACCCCGTACAGTAATCATTTACCATAATGTGAATATAATTTAGTTACATTTTATATGAAGGTAATAAGAAAAAATTAGCAATTATTTCTGAAATTAATTTAAAAAAAATGTTCTAACACCACTGGGCGCAACTTTCAAGGGCGATGGTAGACTGACACTGGGGAAATTAAACTATTAAATCTCCACAGTGGACATCTCTCTGGGCAGGTGCTAGACAGTTTTTCTGGGTAAAATTACTATTCAAACTTCGCTGTGGGCGTCCAACAGAGAAGGTGCTGGACAGCGTTTAGGGGCAAAAATTACTATTGTAACTCCACTGGGGGCCTCCCTCAAGGAGGATGCTGGACAGTGACTGGGGGCAAAATTACTATTCTAACTCCGGTGGGGGAGTCCCTGAGGGCAGGTGCTGGACAGTGACTGGGGGCAAAATTACTATTCTAACTCCAGTGTGTGTGTCCTTCAAGGAAGCGGCTGGACAGTGACAGGAATGGTGATTACAATTGATTTTAAAAAATAGTAACATGCATTTTCCTTTCTTACAGCACCAGACATCTTCTCCAACTACTGTGGAGTCTCTGAATATATTCACCTTTAAACCCCAGTCCTATTCAAGCCATCACACATTTAAAAGTAGGCCAACCTTTACAAACTAGTCATCAAAACAAGTAAGCATAACAATAGGAAAGAAAATGAAGCTAACACCTTGTTCTATCGTTTTTGTATCCACAACTAAAAAATCGACAACATTGGACTGCAAAATCCTTAAAACCCAAACCTGATTGTGATCACCACAGACTTTCACACAAAGTAACAATGAAGACAATACTCCAGGTAAACAAATCACACAATTTCATTTCTCATTGTATAACCAGCATTCTTTTTTTGCAGGGTGCACTGTGCAAATAAGCTATGCATTGTAACAATTTGAACAGAGTTTCTGTAATGTTCCTTTTCTCTTGTGCTAGGCAAAATTAGCCAAACAATATGTTTTTCTTTCCAAGCAGGCATACAAACAGTGTACAAAAATTATAAATATATTAATACAGCTTATACCTTTTCCTATTTCTTTTTGTCACCACAATTATTAAACCTACAACATTGAACTGGAAAAAACACCAAGCCCTAACAGGATTTACTGCATTCCAGACTTACCCAGAAGATTCAAAGACACAGTATTCTCTAGGTAAACAAATCTCACTTTTCAATTTCTACTGTAACCAACATTTTTTTCTCTAGGTTGAAAAATGCATATTAACCATGCCATGTAATATTTTCAACAAGCTTTCAAAACTGTTCCTTTTCATTATTGATAACATAATGTTAACAAAAATTGTTTTTTCCCAACAGGCATTCAAACACAGAACATAAGGAAATAAACATTTCAAAATGTTATTGAAGCTTATACTTTTTTTATTGTTCTTTTTTCCCAACGGAATCTAAAGAAATGGCTACACCAAGGCAAGCAACATACGTGAAATTAAGAATGAGAAAGCAACTACTCAAATATAGTGGCTACCCTTATTGTAAGGCTAGATTGACTGAGCCCAGGAGCCATTAAAGGTGTGTGCAATATTTTTCATCCCTTTGCACAGGCACTTTTTCAGACTGTGATGGAAGCACATCTGAGCATAACCACTCTGCCGCTGCAATGGAGATAGAAGTTAGAGAGAATGTCCAGCAAATCAAACATCTTGCATCCACCTCCAATGAACCCTGTGGTGCATCTTGAGGGATGTATCACAAAGCATTCCCATCCGCGTAGCTAGTAGTTAGCCTGCAATAAAATTGGATAAGACAGTAACAGAAAGAATTATGACATACACTGTTGATAACAACAAAAAATATAAAACTGACCAAATGAATACATATAACATTAATGGATCAACAAAACACATATAGGGCCTAATTACGATGTCAGTCAAAAAGCCTCCAATCCTTGGTCTGAGGCTTTCCGACCAACATGGTAGGTTTAAACTCTGACCGCCGCATTAGGATGACAGCGGTCTGAGTTTAAACTGGCGGTGGAATCTGACTCGGTTGCAGCGAGCTTAAGGAGCATGTCGGTCAGTTGGAACTGCACCATAATCCCTTAAGGATGCCGTTTCCGCCATCGGGATTATTTTGTCGGCTTTCTGACATGGATTGTTTGTCAGAAAATGACTTTGGGAGCCCCTAGCAGGGCCCCCTTTCCCCCTGGCCCTCAGTATTTGGGCCCAACGTCCCTGTACCATGTGCAGGCACCTCACGGTGCCTGCCACTCGGTGCAGGGATGTGTACAAACTTCAATGTTTCAATGGGTTTCAACCCGCCGCACAAGATACCATTAAATAATTGAAATTTGTGACCGCACCATGGGACCAACTACGATGTCGGTCAGAAAGGCTCTGGACGGCATTCGGTTTGTCCGAATCTGATTCAGAATCCTTGTTTCCGAGCAAAACAACCTGAAACATTTACGAACGACCAATTGCGATGGACTGTCTGACTCGGTTCCGACTCGCGTCGAACAGCATTCGGAGACACTGAGTCAGTCGGAGCCGACTCGTACATTTCTTCGGGCCGCGTTTCCGACCGAGCAATTATGATGTTGGATTCAGACAGCCGTTCCGAATCGGTCTGTCCGACATAGATCAACTGTCGGAATCTGAGTTTGGGGGCCCCTCTTTCCAACCATGCAGAGTGTGGCAGGCACCATGGATTGCCCACCAGAGGGTGCAAGGTTTTCCGCGCCCACCCCTTTTTTCAATGGGAGCCCGTGTAGTCGGTCGGAACACAGGCTCCCATTGAAGTCAATGGGAGTCCGACCGAACGGTGTTCGGAAACATCATAATCGGTTGGTCGGACTCCCCGAACCCAAGTCAGTCGGAAACCATTCCGACACCGAGTCGGTCGGAATGATTTCCGACCAACATCGTAATCGGCCCCCATGTGCAGTCGCATTGTGATGGGGTTGTAGGAACCGCCGACCTAAGGTCAGGTGGTTCCTTCCCCGAAACAGTGTCGGTCAGAGGCAACTCCGACCAACAAAGTAATTAGGCCCAAAGTCACCAGAAAAAAAACACACACAAAACAGAAATGCTGCAGAAAAAATATATAAAATATAAATATACATACTGGCAGGCAGCAGCCATAGTCAGGACCAGCTACCCATTGGGCAAAAGCAGAGAACTGCAGTAGCATTGTAGTCAGCCCCACTCACTGGGACATATGAGGAGGAGTCCTCTGAGGAAGTGACGCAAATGGTCATCTGTTAAATGTCTATAGGGGGCATACACATAGGTAGTGGTGGTAAACACAGACATCGCCACATGTGATAAGGACAGTATGAAGAGTAGTTTCTCTGTCCAAAAGCAGCAGTTGGTCATGAGGCCACGAGAATGACTCACCATGAGTCTACCTCTCCCACCAGTACTCCTCCCACAAGCAGTAGAGATCTAACTGAAGAACAGCAGATTAGTGTTTGCTTTGCAAATCCCTTTCTTATGCTTGCCATTCTCTTTTCAATATTGTCAATTTTTTAGATAACATGCTTTGTTGAAAAAAACTTTAGTCTTGTGTGTATGTCCTTTTTGTGAATGCCTCTTGGTATGGGTATTGATATGCTGGTTGTAAATAGCAGTAGCGGTCGGTGGTGGGAGTGCCGCCGGGCGCTGACGTGGGGCGGGGGAGGGGCAGGGTGGAGGGTAGTAAACTACGGATTACGGCCGATTACAGGTAAGTACACATATAAATAAATAAAACGAATTTCGTTTCTCGCGCTGCATCGCCAAATGCGATGCAGCGCGCGCTACGAAATTCGTTTTATTTATTTATATGTGTACTTACCTGTGACCGGCCGTAATCCGTAGTTTACTACCCCCGCCCTGCCCCTCCCCCGCCCCACGTCAGCGCCCGGCGGCACTCCCACCACCGACCGCTACTGGTAAATATTCCATTGTATTTCCATAAATGTTGTGCACATCACATAACACACAAATAGAACACAACACATGATGAAGACAACTAGCATTGTGGAAATGTTGTTACAGTGTCATTCAGAGGGAGTTACAAAGTGGTAAATTCTACATGCATATGACATGTGTCAAACATTACACTTCAAAAGTTTTCTTTCTCATTTTCGTGAGAACTATTTTATTTCTTTAGGCTCAGAGATAAACTCTTGTGCTGTATGTATATGACTAAAGATTCAGAATGAAGTATCGGCCAGTACTTAGTGCAAAGCATCCTTTATCCCAATGTCTCAACAGTGACCAGCCTTTACAATGCAGTCACTACCCTTACTGTGACATTACCACACACAACTTTAACCTGCAAGTCATTACAGCGACTTGCTGTAGGGGGCGCTTTGTTGAATTGGTGTTGGGTTTTTATGTCCAACACCTTCTCTACTGCTGCGAAGACTCGAGTTGGAATATTAATTTATACTATTCCAAAGTATAGCGCCCCTAAAGCAAGTTGTTATAATGACTTGCGTGTTAAAGTAACACGTGGTAATGTTACAGTGAGGTAGTGACTGCGTTGTAAAGGTATGCAGGGTAAATGCATACGTGGTTCCGTCATACAACTGTACTTGCCCACCTGTACCAACATTGCTTGAGCTATGGCCTATCAATGTTTTGAGGTTTCAAATAACATGTCTGGGTAAATTAGTATATCATAATCAAGGTCTATTTTGAAAGGTTTAATTGTGCAAATTTTAATCCCAACTGTCTATTTAACCTGATAATCATCAAAGTTCACTAAAATAGAATAGATGGAGGAAAAGAGACTGTGTTTAAGATCTTCCACAGTTCCAGGAAGATGTTCTGCCAATTTTCGCAATCGGTTGTGGGACTGAAGAATAATTTTCCTTAAGTTAGGGAATCCCAGTAAATCTACCATTAGACCTGGCGTATATGGTTTTCATATTTTTCTTGTTTAGATTTGAGACTTTCAAGCTCTTGTGAGACCACTGACACTTGCCTTTGTACTGTGTTTGGGAATCTTCTATATCTAATACTCTTTATATCTATTTGGACAGCAAATCATTCACTTTTTATGTCTTGATGTTATATTTTTGCCTTAAGGTATTGGCAATGCTTTTGACTTCATTGTATGGCTCCCTGGACTTTAATAAGAGATTCATAGTGGCATCAGAATTGTCTGGTTCAGTATTCAGGTAACTGGTTTGTTAAGGTGTCATGGAAGGGTGAAATAATTAGGAGCTCATTAATTGATCATCAACATTTTGTTTAGAAGAAAAACAACCACTGTGTGAATGGTGGTGAAATTGATGGGAATAGAATAGTCTTTGTCTGATCGTTGAGACTTTATTACTTGAGTCGTGATACTCCCCCTGGAGCCTGTCACATGAATTTTATTTGGGGGGTCAACAATCGCTTTTGACCTGTCCAGGGGCTTTTTGAAATGTCCAAGGGAACTTTGGTCTTGGACCTAAGGATGGATGCACCATCAATGAGGCAAAACAGAGAATATTTTTTGCTGGGAGTCACTTTGCTTCTGTGTTTGTTTTTACTCATACCTTAACATAGACTCTTTGATTTTAGTTTCAGTCATTTATCAGATTGGTACAGATTGTCAGTTATAGAAGATGGATTTGGGGGGGTTGAGCTAGTGGATACTGGCTCAGCTTCATTGTTTTATACATGAAAATCATGAAAACATTTTGGGTTTTCTGCGGTGTCTGTCAATATCACTGAGTACGCCGAAGAAAGAGGGAGGTAGAAGTGAGAGAACAGCGGACTCAGCCTAACCAAAGAGAGCCCATCCGTTCAAAGGGGCTATCTTTCCACTCCTAATTTTTAGTAGAAAGCAGACAGTTTTCTTTAAATAACCCTCACCCACCAGGGTTTCCCCTTGGTGGCATGCTTCATAATTGGGGTTTTTCCGTACCGCTGCGGTATGGGGAATGCTATGACCGGCCGAGGGTTATTTGACGGAAACTGTCTGTTTTCTACTAAACATCAAGAGTGGAAAGATAGTCCCTTTGAACAATCATTAATCATCAACAAAGTCTAGCCATCATTTATGTTGCCCATAGATAATTTGAAATTATCTCTGCTAATACTCATTGCAGTAATAATCACACCAAGAATAAAAACCATTCTCTTCTGGCTAAGTACATTTAAAACCCTTGCTAGAACTGATCCAAGAGTTACACATTACTAAACAAACAGAAACCAAATTGATCTGGGTTTAAACAGGTTTGTTAGTTTTCCACTTCCACTGCTTATATGGGCAATATTATTGTTGTAGCTCAGATCTTTTCTGCTGCAGTAATCAAAAGAGCAAATGATCAAATGGTCACAATAGTTTCATATTATGAACCTCTAGAAGATAACCCTACACCTCTTTGTGGTCTACAGACATATTAATAACATTTTCTGAGACCGTTATTACAGGAAACAATTTTAACTTTTTCTAATATTTGACTAATACCTCAAATGCTCTTTCACCTCAGAGAAAATCCAGAACCGCTAAAGCAATTACATTTAAAAAAAAAAAAGAAGTAGGGTTGTGTATCATAGGAGATTAAACAACCCCCAACCAAGAAATATACTTAATTTTCAAAACTCTGTCAGTTCGCATCTAGAACAGATCATTTTTTAAATCTTTTTTACTAACACGAACTGCGTTATACCAAACTGTTCTTCTGATCACAAGATCTAAAGTCTTAGTACAGAATCAATACCTAACAATATCTCATTTAGGTGGTCTATAAATAAAGGTTAACTGACCCACAATCTATTCAATGTCTTAAAAGTGTGACTAGTCAATATTTTCAGGAAAATGAGGGTTCCTCCTCCCCGGATGTGGTATAGGATACATTCAAAGCAGAGGAGAAAGAATTGCATTCTGAAGTCAAAAATGCAATTGAATGGCAATAATAAATCTCACAGAGTCCAATATTTTCTCCAATTGCACTTAGTTCAGACTGGGTATAGTAAATCCCCCCACCTCCCAGAGTCCATCATTTTGTTTGACTCGAAGTGGGACTAGTATATCTACCCCCTACCCAGTGTTGCTTAGTTTGAAGTTAGAATAGTATATTTGACCACTACTGGAGTCCAACACTTTCCCCAATGTTGCTTAGTTTGAAGTTAAAATTGTATATTTGACCGCTACTGGAGTCCAACACTTTCCCAAATGTTGCTTAGCTTGGAGTGGGAATAGTAAATTTGACCCCTCTAGCGTCCAACACGTTTCCCACATTTTTTAGTTTGGAGTAGGAATAGTGAATCTGCAGTTCTCTACCACTGAGCATTCATCACTTTTCGCAGTGTTGCTTAGTTTGGAGAGGGAATAGTATATCTGATCCCCCCTCACCCCAGAGACCAATGTTTTCTCCAGTGTTTCTTAGCTTAGAGTGGGAAGAGAAAATACGGCCCAAGAGTCAAATGTTTTTCTCAATTTTGTTTAGGTTGGAGTGGGAATAGTAAAATGACCTGCTCCCCACAAATATATGTTCATTTTAAAATATTTAAATATATTCTAATTTTTTTATATTGTTTACACATTTATAAGTACTTATTTTACATTTTGTATGTTTAAAAATACATTTATTTGTGAAGATATTACATTTTAAATTTGTTTTCAATTAAATATTTGTTTGTAACATTATTTTAATGTAATATCTGATTTATGTTTTGTAAATTAAATATGTTTACTGTAGAAGTTATATTATTTTTTCACTCTTATTTAAAGTAAATATTTTCTAAACAATTCATTACGAGATGAATTTGTTTACATTATATAAAATATATCAATTAGAAGTATTTTTTAACTTAAGAAATTTGGTGGGCAGTAATTTGGATTCAATACTTTTGTTCTTATTATTGTATTCTTGTAAAGCCCATATTTGTTTGTTGGCAATCAGCAGAACAATCCAAGCAACCAGTGTCATAGCTGGAGGAGGGGGGCTGGATGGGGGGGATCGTCCACCCCTGGCGGCACGAGTTTTGGGGGAGGCTATTACCTGCCGTCTTGGGGCAGCAACAGCAAGCCCCCATCGACCCCCCGCTCTTAAATACGTTTGCGTGGGCGGCACGGAGGAAACTCGCCAGCACCCGCTCCGCTCTTCACTGCGGCCGCCGCAGGGACAGCCAGGGGGCTAGCTACGCCAGTTCAGGCAACCCACATAGAACCTGGAGAGATTTGAGCGCTGCACCACAAGGCTGAGATCGTGGTGCTGTAACATTCATAAAAATTTCCAATTGCGTTGTATTAGCAAATGTAGCCTTTATGTGAAAAACTGTAAAATACAAATGATAGTGAACAAAGAACTGTGAAATAGGTACTGGAGCTGACACTCTGAAACTGCTTAGAACTAGTGACCCATCAATGAAATGCAGTAGACAATCAGGTAATGTGGGAGTATCAGTTGGTCGGGATTGTGAAGAGTTGGAGCTTGAAGAGATAATGCTCCCTCCTGTTCAGAAGTAGTCACAAAGTTAAGCAAAGAGGTCTATACAAGGTGTAGCTTTTATAGTGACCCACCAGCTAAAGCCACGCCTAAGTACTGGAGCCCCAGGTGGTCATAGAGGCAAGTAGAGAGTTCTAGACAAGGATATTCCCATCCTTTACAAGTCAATATTGCTCCTGCAGAATATTGTTTAATATCCTTAGGTGGGAGTCAATGCACCACAGGGAAACGTCTTGTTGAAGAGAGCAAATTGTTTAGCATTTTACTGAGCAAACACATCTTCCTCCAACAGTTCTGGCCTATATTAAGCCTATCCTCAGCACATTTGTAGTGATCTCTTTACACATGGTAATTGGATAGATACTCAAGGGGTGATTTGAAGTGGTGTGTGGGGAAAATGTAGGTTGGGGTGGGTCATTCCTTACCTGGAGTTTCCTGTATGTTTGGTTCAGGTCTAAACCCTGAAGTTGCACTGTGGAGGGAGTGTGGTACCATTGACTCTTCTGTGGTACCTGAAATGTTGATGTGGATATTAGGTGTCCACAGCCAGCTTTGAAAATCAACTGTGGCCTTGGTCCATGCAGCTGTGTACTTGCAACCCAGAAACATCCCAGATGAAGGACATGACTGTTTGTACCCAGATGGTGTTGCTGGTATCTGCACACTTGGTCATGTGTTAGGCCAAAAATCTCCTCGTTCCCATCCTTGAAATCTGTCTGTGAGACTGAGTCCTGCAGGAGCATGGAAAAGGTGCAGTAAATGACAAATCTATTGACATGTGATTGAGTTAGGATTTTAATTTATTAATTTAGTCACAGATAGCACCATGTAACAATGGAACAGTTGATATACTTTATGACACAGATACTTCCCACCTAGTACTTAATTTGAGATGGTGGTTTCCGGTGCTCAGCACCGGCACTTAATTGTCAGCACCGGTGCTTGGTACAGCCTGCCACAAGGTGGCACTGTCTAGGTAATATAGAGTTTACCACAACAACAGTTAATTATTAATGCTATGTTCATTAAAAGTGACTATTACGTGCCGCCCAAGCCATTGTTTGGGGGGCAGAAATAGTCTGAAAAGTCACCTGCTTTGGGGGCCTGAAATAGTCTGAATTGTCACTCTTGTAGGAGTGTGACAGTTAGTAGTTGTGGTGTGACTAACATTGGCAGCATAGCAGAGCAATGTGTGGTGGAAGCTACAGTGGCCTCCTGACGAGAGCCCTGGCACTTATTTTGTTTACAAATTAAGCACTGTTCCCATCACAATTGAAGCATTTTACTTCATGGTGCTTGAATTGGAAACAGTGACACTGAACCCTATTGTGTCCTACCTGTCAGTGCCAAAGTTGGAATGTTTGTGAATGATGCCTGAGATGTGTTCTACTCTCCCTTGTTGCTGGCACAGAGCTTTTGATATGTGGACTTGGGTGCAACACTTGTTGTAGAAAAGTAAGAAAGAATGCCCATTATAATGCACAGAAGGTGTCTGATGTAAAAGAGTACATATTTGAAATTCTTAAATAGTAAATAATACTAATTCACTATTAAGGATCACAAAATGTTATGTACTGTTAGACCACTGTCTTAAAGAGTGATTCTTGAGAATTCGCTCGAGGTCAGGTCAGGAAAAGCCACGCAGGGTGGCTTTTCCTGTCCTTGTAAATATGGGGCAGTGTAATGCGCTGCCAGTGCGTCACAAAAAGTGACGTACTGGCAGCACAAGGGGCTTGTAAATCTGACCCTTAGTATATATGTCACTAACATCAGCAGTTTGTGAGACGTCATGGCTTAGGCATGTGAAACATAAATGTGTACTTAAAGCCATTCGTCATAACACATTACAATGGCATGTCACCCACCTCTCACTCCTTACAGATCATACTATCGCTGATGTATCACAGGACATAGTAGGGCAAATAACAAGGATAAAATATGCACCTGAGACAAACAACCCTGGTGATACCAGCAGGGACAGTGAAATTGTACATCAAAGCAGTCTGCTCAAGTAGATTGAGCCAAATTGTTGTCACTCTGCCAGTGCTGGAGGCACTAATACTATGCTGACCACTGTGACATCAGACACAGTAGTGTTGTCAACTCCTTTTCCACCAGCAATAGGGAGAGGACTGAAAAGCACATATAGTACCAACAGATGTACTCAATTTGCTGATGGCACACCTTCTCCAGCTGAAGTTCAGATACTAGAAAGGAAGATGCAGGAGAAAAATCAAAGTCATATGTGCAATTTCCTGTAATGTTTGTGTCTTAATAGACGCAGTGTATGAAGGTTTTGCAGCAGGGGCTCAAGGCATTTAAGAAATGTTGCAGGCAACAAGTAATCTGTCTGTCTGCCAGCTTGCATGAGGGTTTAGCCTAGATCAGACAAAATCACCAGCATAGCAAACAACAACAAGCGTTTTGTTCTATAGGACGCCTTAACACTTCCACACACTTTCAGGGCTGATTTCAAACCAACTTGCAAGTTGAGCTGGTAATACAAAGTGGGGACTTAACAAGAAGCCTTACCCAGGCAACAAATGTCCTGGAGGAATTACAAATCTCCAATGCCTCTATTATACACAGAGGTTACACCACTAGTTGAGAGAGAGGAGCTTGTAGTATGAGCAGCTCATCAGTGGCAGAGGCCGCCGGTGCAAGGTCAAGAAGGAGCAAGAGAGGAGACATGGAATTAAGACAAACACAGCAGACACCAAGCAAAATAGGGGAACAAATAAACGTATTTTGAGATTGTAATATAAATATCTTTATTTTGCTATTTTTGTGTCCACGATTAATAATTGCATTACAAATAATAGTTTGATCATAGTTTCTCATTTTATTTTCTTCATCTGTGAATAAACAAAGTTTTTGCTAGCAACTTAAAATAACTCAATGCACCCTTATTTTTAATGCTATTGACAAAAGCTCCCCGTAAAATAATTATTTGTAAAGTCACTGTGCCCTGCCCTCTGTGGCCATTGTTACCTTCTGTCCTGGTTGTGATGGGTAAGGGATTAGATCGTCATCATCATCCGAACTGTCTTCCTCAGGTTCAAGAGGTAGGTCCCTCCTCATTGATATGTTCTGCAGCACAGCACAACTGATTTCTGGTGTCTTCCCCACTGCTCTTCCACTGATATGTGGGCAACAAAACCTCCCCTTCAGACTTCCAAAAGAGTGCTCTGTTACAGACCTTTTTTGCTTATGTGCATTGCTGTTTCTGCTCTCCCTAAGAGTGCACACATTAAGGTATGGGGTCATATACCTGGGCGACATTTATACACACTGTCCACTACATAAAAAACATTTAGTCATTAGGGCAGTTGAATGCGTGATGTATACTATATTAGAATAAAAAATGTAGGAAAACTTAACAAGCAGATAATCATCTTCAGACTGTCCCCTCCGCAGCTGCTTGTGAAGGCAGGAGCGGCTCCTCCATATGAGCAGAGGAGCGTCGCCCCACAAGCCCCAGTGTTGAAAAATAAAACAGCAATAAAGTTTATCTATTACTGTTTTATTTTTCAACACCCCTTCCTGAACCAAGTGTGAGGATGGGGCAGGGCCAGTCCTGCTGAGTGGCAGCAGCAGGGAGCTGTGCACTTTAAAATGCGCATGTCTGTTTGGCCGGCTGTCTTGGGACGGCCAAATAGACATGCACATTTTAAAGTTCTCTAAACTAGCTGTCCTGGACAGCTACGTTAGATAAAGTGCAGGTCTCCAGTGCTCTTAGGAGCTCTGAGAGAGCCTGCTCTATCCAATCCTAGCACTGCTTTCATGTTGTGAAAGCAGCGCCAGGATTGGGTAGCTTCCTGGAAGACACCCTAAGGAGGTAGACATTGCTCTGAGGAGGCAAGTGGATTCATTTTGCTCTTTTTGTGCCCCCTCTTGCCCCACCACCACCCTCAATACAAGCCAGCTGCCACTGTGTGTAGGGCAAGAATGACGAAAAATAAAGAGGTCATGTATGCTACCCAGATATTTGTCACTACATCAGTTAAAATGCAAGTATCATTGCAGACTACCTGAACACGCAATAAATAATGTTCTTTGTGATTTAGGTTCAAATAATTTTTCTGACAGGCTGCATTTTAGAATGTGAGTGCCATCCACACCTCCGATTACCTGCAGAGGCTGAGCAATCCCATAAAAATCAACTTTAGTTTGTAGCACTAGCCTCTGCAGGGCTCTTTGGGAAATAAATGTGCAAATAGATTTTTGAGAAAACTGCATCTAAAATGTTGTGGATTAAAAGAGCACTTTGTGATATCCCGCTGCAACTGCCACCATCCACTGGTAACTACCCGAGGCTAGTAGGTGTGGGGAACAAAGTAACTTTGTGTGTGGAGGTATAGTTATGGTTTGTTTGCCTCCCTAAAATGGGATTACATTAAAATACTAATTCACTAATGCACTTCCTACTTACCTTGTACTCAATATAGACCTCCTTCTCTGTCTGCTCATATAGAGTGGCATATGCCCTAAAAACCCTTTTCTTTCTGCTCCTTCTCCCCTGTCATGCAGCCAGGGTGCATATTCAACTTACCAGTGCATAGAATGAAGCCATTGTGAACATTTGTTATTTTAGTTTAACCCCCTTTTATATGTTGCACCTGGTTATCAAGTGTTCCCAATTGATGGTATTGCATGCAATTTCCTGTTTTCCACCATTCGCAAATTGCAAATGCATACATTAAAATAGTGATTTGCAAATTACTGATCAATAATATGGAATCACAGAAAAAGGTAGCAAAATACAGAGGGCCAGAAGTACAATCATTCCGTTTTGTGGGTCGCAAATTGCGATTTTATGTGACTCACAACTTGCGACTAGCAAAATGGAATGTACTTATGTGTCTCAGGCACATTAATGATTCCCAATGGGGTCGCGAATGTCCAGCCTTATCAATATTCATGCGGCAGGTCACAATTTGCCACCCATTGGGTATGGGCAATAACACAGGGATGGTGGCCTGCTGAGGACAGCAGCTCACCATGTCCGTGTTTACTTTTTAAATTAAGCAACTTTTATTTTTCATATGCAGCCCGTTTTCCTCAAAGGAAAATGGGATGTGTTTAAAAGAAAAAAAAAGAAAAGTTTTCTTTTCATTTTCTAAGGGCAGGCAGTGTTCCATGGGACCACTGCCTGCTCTTCAAAAATATTTTTGCCTCCAATCACAAAGGGGAAGCTGCAACTAGCTTACCACCAATTTGACATTTTTGGCAACTGCAATTGTTTTGCGACTGCATTTGCGGTCGCAAAACAATCATACATAACTCTGTGACTCGCAATTAGAAAGGGATGCACTTGGCATGCCCCCTACCTAATACCGATCGCAAACCCTGTTTTGCGAGTCAGTAATAGGTTACTGACTTGCAAAATAGAGTTTGTACATGCTACAACCACTTTTAGTGGTTAAAACAATCGTACATCTGGCCACGGATCACAATTTTTTTGGTGTGCAATTCTTAGGAATTCTAACTTTGGGAGCCTTTTTTACATTGCAGAAGTATCTTTTAGCAGCCACAAAACCATTTGCAAGCACATACCAAATCGCAAATCCTTAATACATCAGCCAAAGATTTTCTATTTGGAATTTCATATATTGTTTTTGCAATATAGGGCCTGGCACATGAATGATGTTATCATCCAAGTCCTGTCCAATTGATGTCTTAGGGTCCTTTCACTACTAGAACATTTTTGAGAAATTCTTGTGAACATTTAGGAATCTACCTCGAGACTCCCCTCAAATACTCAATCAACAGCATTCAAAGGCTAATGGCTTTGCTGTACCATGATCGTGGCTGGTTTGAAACTGTGTTTTAGAAGTAAGGTCCAGATGTACAAAGCTTTTTTCTGCTCACAAATGGCCCAATTGGCAGAATTGTGTCGTTTGCGACCAGAAAAAATAATTTTCTGATGTACAAAACCCTATTTGCTATTTGGTAACCTATCACTGAATCGCCAATAGGATTGGCGATTCGGTGTTAGGAAGGGGCATGTTTAGGGCATTGCTTTCTAATAATGAATCACAGCGGTATGTGTGAATGTTTTGCATTCCCTGTCGCAAAACATTATTAGTTACCATCAGCTTTAAGTTGGTGGTAAACTATTCGCAAATGGGATGTTGTCCCATAGGGACCCCTTCCCCTTTGTGAATGTGGGCGCCAATATTTTTTAAGAGCAGGCAGTGGTTCCACGGACCACTGCCTACTCAAAAAATGAAAAGGTAGCATTTCATTTTTATTTTTGAAGTGCATCCCATTTTCCTTTAAGGCAAACGGGCTGCATTACAAAAAAAAATTACTTCATTTAAAAAGCAATCACATACATGGTGGTCTGCTGACCCCAGCAGGCCACCATCCCTGTGATTGCAGCCATTCCCAATGGGTTGCAAATTGTGGCTTGCCTCATAAATATTGATAAGGCAGGTCTATTTGCGAACCATTGGAAATCGCAAACAGTGTCTGAGATACTTGTTGTATATAGCTGTTTGCAATTTCCTAAATGCGAATAACAAAAATTCGCAATTAGAAAATCGCAAACTGACTGTTTTGTACATCTGGCGACAGTGAGGGACATGTACCAGAAATCTGTGTTCCTATTGATTCTTGTTGTGTTAATGGCTTGCCAGCACTGAGTCTGTAAGACTCACCAAAAAGTGGAACTAGTAGCCAGCTGGTACCTAGACCGTAGAAAAACAATCTTGCATCATCCAGATTCCAAGTAATTGTCCATAGTGATCGCATAATCTATAATCGTGAAGGAAAGAAAATTATAATTTTGCAAAAACTACAGCCACGACAATTGTAAAAAAAAGACTACAAACACAATTACATTCCTTTATTTTCCTATCACGCAAACGTTTACATCAGATATCTGGCCATGTGCTACTTTGGCAAGAGGGCTTTTTCATCCTGTTACTTAATATTAGCATAAATGCTATTAGCATGCTTGACATATTGCTACACAGCACGTGCCACAGCAATGAATGCCTGTGTTCGTCAAAAGTAGACTCTCCACACACTAATGGCAAGAAATGTTGTATGTAGTAATCTTGCATCTGAACATTTGTGGCGCTTCCTAGCTTACACGTCCAAACCAATCTTAATTATCTGAAACATTAGCCAGGGGACAATGTTTGAAAAACAAAAACAAATGGTAAAAAACATCATGAAAGAGGCTGCAGAAAAATTCATTCAGTGCAAAGAAGGGCAAATGGAGGCTCGCCCAGGACACATTTGTTATTTGTGACAGGTAATGTGAAACGAAGCATACAGTGAAACACATTTCATCTGTAAGACTGCACTAAACCGAAGTGACAAGAATCCCAGATACAGGGAAGGAAACAAAATGGATTGCTGCAGTGATTAAAGAGTTTACTAAATAGCTGCAGCGAAAGTCCTCTCGAAATCACACGGCACAGAAACACATTTAGAAAAATGGAAAAGGTTCCTTTTCTTTAGATGCTACATGATGTAGGAATCTGGCTTACAGGGTGACTGACTTTCTGTGGGGGATGTACATTAAGATGTCTGTGTTTAAATAGTGAACTGGGATGTTGAAATGATGCACTGGGAAAAAAAGTGCACGAGCCCAAGGTTTTTCTTAAACGCCCGCTGTCATCCTGATGGGCTTGCAGAATACCAAAGCAGTCTTTCCTTTATTCTGCTTCATGCTTCTTTCTCCAATGGGTCTGCACATACTGTCTATTTATCGCACTCTTATGGGTTCTTTTTGTTTCCGGTCCAGGGAAGACCTGCCTTGGCAGTTCGGGCTGGACTGTTCCCATGAGGGACAGGGTCAAGACTGATTTACATATGGCTGGGTCTTAACTGGGGTGGCGAAGTGAGCTAAAGAACAATGATGGATTCAAACCAGATCTGTGACTGGGGGAGAGTGTCTGAAAAGTTTCAGCGCTCTGTCCATCATCTCCTTGTGTTTGCTTTGTTCGCCCTAAGTTGGCAGGGTATGCCCAGACGTGGGTCCCTTGCTCACTTTGCCACTGGCTTCAAGCTAACCTGGCTGATGAGGGGTGTTATCCCGAAACCGGTCCCAGGATGCTTGTTTCTGGTCCAGGGAAGACCTGGTTTGGCAGTTTGGGCTGGACTGTTCCCATGAGGGACAGGGTCGTCTGATTTGCATACAGACGGGTCTGAACTGAGGTGGCGAAGTGAGCTAAAGAACGATGATGAATTCAACCCAGATCTGTGACTGCGGGTGAGTGTCTGAAAAGTTTCTGTGCTCCGTCCATCATCTCCTTCTGTTTGCTCCTTTTCCCCATTGCCATGCTCCTTTGCCTCTCTTTTCTGATATTTCTAATGATCAAAAATTAGTTCAGGTCACCAAAAACGTGAGCTGTTGGCAACCATTGGCAAATGCAGGTACAAAATAGGCACCTCACGATACCCCATGATACCAAGACTTGGATTTGTTTATAAAGCTTAGAATATATAGCAACACTCATCAGGGGCTATTCACAAACTGCATTTTGTTTTTATGTTCAATAGTACTACAATAGTGTTACAAACATATAAAATGCTATTCACAAACCAACATGCAGAGGTTCCGCCTCAGCCTCTCCTGTCAGCCAGTCCTGACAGAGGGGACTGGTTGGAAAATGAGGCATACTTACCAATAATGAGGAGGAGGTAAGAGAGGAACAAGGTAGGGTTTTTGGATAGCTAGGGAGGGGCTTAGAAAAGGATGTGCACCCACTTACTAAAGAGTAAGCCCTTTTCTATTCACAAAATGCACTTCTAAAGTTACTACAGCTAAAAATGACCCAAAACAGTAGTAAATGTATTCCAGCTCAGAGCTGGAGTAAGTCCAGCACCACGCATTGCTAACCACTGGTACAGCAACACCCTCCCTTAAAAAGCAATGGAGGTGGCGACTAAAATCAAAACCCCATAGGAAATACTGTTAAGTTAAATTAAAAGAATTTTTAAAAAAATTTAAAGCTTCATAACATAAAAACCCCATCTAAAGTAAAATGTTTGTATTTACTTACTATGTATTAAAAATTACAAAATGATATGTATAGAATTCATTTGCATTATTTATGTTTTAAAATTAAACTTACATTTATTTTTACACTGAAAAATATAAAAATATGTTATCATTAAGTAATATAAATTTTTAAGATATATATGATTCTTATAATATTCAACTTAAAACATATATATAAATATGTTTACGAAATTTTCCCAAAAACTTCTCTTTTCAGATCAGCTCCTATGTTGAAAGTTTGGGGGTGATTTGTCATGGGGGGGCTGACAAAAAAAGGGGTCCCAAAACGTGTTTACTCCATGCAATTTTCATAGGAAACTTTAGACAAGGCTACAGTTCAAACTGCTGAACGGAATTACGTCAAATTTGGCAGGGAGAAAGGTCTTGGTCCAGAAAGCACGCTTTTGTTTAAATGGGGTAAGTCCGTTCAGTAGTTTTAGAGAAATATCAAAATTTACAGATATCGATATTTAAGAATTCTGACATCTGATTGGCTGAGGCGTTACGAGCACGAGCATGCGGCTCATTGGCTGCAAACTGTTGAAACTAGGAAGTGTTGGCAGCCATTTTGTGACTGAGTTGAAAGGCGTAGGGGGAAAAAAAGAGAATAATTGTATAAGAGGGTATAGTAGGAACACTGTGGTCTTAGTTTAAGCAGTCTGTACGGTGCAGAGGCAGGGAGTTTGAATGTTGCGTAGGCTGTGGAAATCACATCCGCAGAACAACGGTGCGCGGTATTGTGGCAAGGTTGCGTAGGCTCTGGAAATCCCGTCGGGAAAACAATGCACCGTATTGCGGCAAGCAGTGTGTAGGGTGCACACACAGGTAGTGTGAATGTTGCGTAGGCTGTGGAAATCACGTCCGCAAAAGAACGATGCACGGTATTGCGGCAATGTTCAGTAGGCTGTGGAAATCATATGATGCGCGGTATTGCGGCAATGTTCAGTAGGCTGTGGAAATCATATTGGGAAAATAACAATGCGCCGTATTGCAGCCTTCCTTTACCTTCCTTTAATATAATGCGCAGTAATGTTTACTCATAATGCGGTGTTCACTTTTATCACGGACAGTGAACAAAATTAACGTTTTATTGGCCGAGGTGTTCCAACAACGAGCTCAATGTTCATTGGCTGCAAACCATTAAAAGTAAAAGTGTTGCCAGCCATTTCCTCCCCATCCGCGGAGTAGCAGGGACATCTGATTGGTTGACGTGTTCCAAGCAGGACCTTCCCAAGCTTAATGTTCATTGGCTGTAAACCATTGAAAGTAGAAGTGTTGCAAGCCATTCCCTCCCCCTCCGCGGAGCATCAGGGACATCGGATTGGGTAATGTGTTCCAAGCAGGACCTTCCCAAGCTTAATGTTCATTGGCTGTGAAGCATTAAAAGTAGAAGTGTTGGCAGCAATTCCCTCCCCCTCTGCGGACTACCATGGACATTTTATTGGCTAAAGTGTTCCGAGTACAAGTTTGCTCATTATTGGTTGGGAAGGTTTCACTGTTGTGAAGCGTTTTGTGATGCACTTCAATGGAGTACGGGAAAACTAAGTAATAGCGGGGAGGGTAAGAACACTATTAACTCTGTAAAGTGGTCACAAGGTGGTGAACAGGGATTGTGAAGGTAAAAATTGTTTTTTATATATTTTAAGGGCCATTTATATAATTGGCGTGGGGTGTACAAATCACGGCGGTAAAATAACAGAGTGTGTTGCGGTCTTCTTTTTATTAAGTTTGCGGGTGGGATACTTTCCAGTAGTACTATTTACTTAGAATATGGTGTTTACCTTTCTGACGGGGAGGTGTGGTTGCGCAGCAAATATTTCAGTCTAGGTTTGAAACAGTTTTTATTAAGCAATTACAAATAAATTTTCTTCGAAAAGTGAAGCTGTATATATCAAAGAGGTGACAAATAAAAACACAATTCATAAAATATCCCTTAAGCGTGGCCACACCCTCCCTTTTTTTTCTGCTATAGTTTGTAAAAGTGTTGCCCCATATTCTTGATAATATAAGAGGGCATGAGTTACTTTTAGATAAAGTAGAAAAGAAGTGCTACAAGAAACACTCCCGCACTACATCATCTCAGGTCACAAGAACAATAACAAGTAAAAAACTGTTAAACACAAATTACTTTATATTACATAGAAATGTACGCTTCATCATTTTTTACAATTTCTATTCTGTAGAACTCTGGAAAGTTCAGTCGTAGTGCTTAGAGGTCGCTCACTGCTCCGCTAACAGATCACGGACTCCTTTAAGAATATATAGGATAGTAGTAATATATACACTACTATTCCTATCAATTCTATAGGGAGAACGAGAATAGGAACCACAACAGAGAAAAAGAGAAATACCAAAAAATCATTCAAAAATGTAGGGTTTATCAAAGGCATTTAGTAAGAAAGTGTCTATGCAAACAATCTTTTTTAAACTGCAAATTCGAAAAATATTCTCACTGTAAAAAAATCTGATCAAGTAAGTTAAAAAGGTCAGTAAGCTGTATTTCAGATGGTTTATTCCTGGCGGCAACAAATCTCCAATTCCTGTTGTGTGAAAATATGACACTCTACTACAATATACAGAGTGACACTGATGCCACACAAAAAGGAAAAGGAAAATAAAGTCATGAACACAAAACAAGATCAATAACGAAATAGTTTGCAGCAGTGAATATGTTCAGAGCTTCTTTTATCCGGGACTTTGAAATCTTTCATCTTCGCGCCGACGGGTCATAAACTCCTCTGAGATCATAATGACTGTGAGTATTACAATATACATACTCACACTATATGATCCCAAGGGGGAAAAAGAGTAAGAACCAGAAGCTGCTGACGTTACATATAAATCTTTAGTCTTCGCGCCAACGGTCATAAACTCCTCTGAGATCACAATGACTGTTAATATTTTAATATACATATTCACAGTATATGATCGAAAGGGGGAAACAAAGTAAGAACCAGAAGCTGCTGACGTTACATATAAATCTTTAGTCTTCGCGCCGACGGGTCATAAACTCCTCTGAGATCACAATGACTGTTAATATTTTAATATACATATTCACAGTATATGATCGCAAGGGGGAAACAGAGTAAGAACCAGAAGCTGCTGACGTAACATATAAATCTTTAGTCTTCGCGCCGACGGGTCATAATCTCCTCTGAGATCATAATGTGTGGTTATTATAATATACATAATCACACTATATGACCCCAAGGGGGAAACAGAGTAAGAACCAGAAGCTGCTGACGTTACATATAAATCTTTAGTCTTCGCGCCGACGGGTCACCAACACATCTGAGGTCAAGTACAGTGTCAATATTATAATATACAAAGTCACACTATATGATCTCAAAGGAGCCAGAAAAGGAACAATGTTTGCTGTATTCTGTCTGTTTCTGAAAACAAGCTGCTGACGTTACATATAAATGGCAAAAACAACCAATAACACTTTTTTCTAAATACAAATGTTTAAATATTGACAAATAGCTACGTATTATAAATATCTACTATGCCATAATCAAACAACTTACAACTCTGGAATATGTTTTGTTGCCGCAAAACAAGAATCCGACGCTAGAAAAGGGAACGTGCATCGCAGAATGGACACCCGTAAATAAGTCGCATAAACGAAACTAATCAAACAACGGGTGTGGTTTATATACTTTTTGGTTATTCAGTAGTCTATGGAAGGAAAATGCGGCTCCGCCCATTTAGATGTCACGTTTTACAGTTGACACGTGCTCACGTTTTCACTGTTTAACTTGTGCACGTGTTGGGAAAAGATACAAAATGTGAAGCGGTAAAGGTTTCGCTTTCGATCCTAACACGTATAAGGTCCTTAATATGTACATACGTTGGAAAGCTTAAAAACTGTTACCCAGCAAACGGTGTCATTTCCATTCTCATTACTACAAACATCTATTAATTGCCGTAATTCTAAATAGAAGACATAAAAAAAATATCGTTCAGAATAGAAAAAAAAAAACGTGCTAATATTTCTCATCAATATGGTTTTAAAGTAAAAAAATGCCAGCATTTGTAAAGCGTACAGCTACCTCCAGACAGGTGTCCCGGCGCTCGGGACGTCGGGAAGATTAAGCAAGGTATTGCCCACAGTGACATAGTGGTGGGCTAATGTGCCACCGGGAATCGAACTGTGAACGCTGTTGTTCTAAGTCAGGTATCATAGCTGCTGCGTCACACTTTTTCCACACTTATATGTTAATTAGTGCTAATTAAGTTTTACACATTGTTAAATTATAACTTATAACAGACTACTGTTACAGTTAGTTTTTCACTACAAAAAGTATGCACATCTTTTTAAAATTTACTTAAAAACAATATAGGTTTCAAGGACATTGTAGTTACAAATTAGCATTTAAAAAACCATTGAAATTCACTGAAAAAACCATAGGTTTCAGGCACGTTATAGTTAGAAATTAGCATTTAAAAAAACTTAGAAATTCACTGAAAAAACCATAGGTTTCAGGCACGTTATAGTTAGTTGGACATTTCACTTGTACAAAACCATACAAATTCGCCTGTTATAGTTAGTTCAGCTAACTATAACTCGCGCCCCCGCAATGCACTGCTGATGACGTCACATATTACATCATTCATGACATGGTCAGTGACATCACTGATGACATCACTGATGACATCTCAAATGACATCACTGATGACATTACAGATGACATCATCCACGTGAAAATCTGATGCACTTCCTCACACTCTAATATAACCTTTGATAGACCCACTGTAAAATACAGACTACCATTTTCGAAACCATCGACACACCAATACCAGTTACTACATACGCACTCACTGAATCCTAGGTCTACACACACATCCACTCATTCACCCATACAATCACTCATACATGCAGTCACTCATCAATACAACACTATCATATGCACTCATACAACTATACAGACACTCAGACACCACCACTCATCCAGAGTTACTCACACACCTAGTCAGTCATGCAAAGAATCAATCACACTTCCATTTACTGACCTATATAGTTATACACACACCACATCACGTATTCAAACAGAAACAAACGCATACTTACACTCTTATACAATCACTGATACAAGTACACACTCATTCATACAGCCACTCTCACAATCACTGACTCTCACGTATAGTCATTTATATACTTCAAGTCTCACATACACTGCCTTTTACATATGTAGTTACTTGGAAATGTACCACTGAGACATCCATTCACTCACCAACACACCCATACACACACTCACCCACCCATACAGCTGTTTCCACATGCACTCTTGAACCCATACACCCAGTGAATCAACCACTCAAACATCTATGCACAGAGTCGCACACCTCCCACCCACCCACACACACACTCAGGCACCCATACAAATACTAAGGCAACCAATCGATAACCCATATAGACACTCATGTAGCTACTAACCAACCCATGCAGCAGCTTATACAACAGACAGACTGATACCAACATTCACACAGTTTAGTCACTAACTGATGCATTCAGTACGACACATGTAATCACTCACTTAAACAGTCAGTCACGCACCTACTAAATCCTCCATCCAGACACTTATACACTCACTCATTCTTCAATACACCTTGGTATATATATAATACATATTTAAACTATAAAGAAATACACAGTCACTGGATGAGGTCATCAGTGATGTCATCAGTGATGTCATTTGAGATGTCATCAGTGATGTCATCAGTGATGTCACTGACCATGTCATGAATGATGTAATATGTGACATCATCAGCAGTGCATTGCGGGGGCGCGAGTTATAGTTAGCTGAACTAACTATAACGGGCGCATTTGTATGGTTTTGTACGGGTGAAATGTCCAACTAACTATAACGTGCCTGAAACCTATGGTTTTTTCAGTGAATTTCTAGGGTTTTTTAAATGCTAATTTCTAACTATAACGTGCCTGAAACCTATGGTTTTTTTCAGTGAATATATATATATATATATATATGTATCAATGACACCACTCGTAATCCAGGACTAGGAGCCCATGAGTTGTGGAGCTTTGAAGCCGTTAGAGCACCTGGGGTGGCTTTCAGTAGATAAACTTGAAAAGACTAACTTGGGATTCCTGAGTGAGTGTTTACCTTTTTGTCTATCTATCTATCTATCTATCTATCCATCCATCTATCTATCTATCCGTATATATAAAAATAAGCCATACAAGGCTGTTCCTTATTCAGAGTTCGAGGCCAATTCTGAACAAATATAATAAGTCTAATACCATGGCAACAACACTTGCCTTGGAGTTTTATAAACATAAGGCTCAGGCAGTAGCATTATATGGGGCTGAGATATGGGGCTCAGATAAAGTTAAACTGCTCGCCATTGGAGAAAATAAGTTTATAAAAGGGCTGCTAGGCCTCCCAGTGGGAGCACCCCTAATGCATATGTATTATGATTTAAACAGTAAACAGATAGAACATGTTGCAGCACTGAGACCTACTCTTTATTGGATCAGATTATGGATAACAGAGAATTTGGGTCATTACAGGGAAGGTCTTAAGGAAATACTAGTACTAGATAAAAAACAAACCTTCCCATGGTTGCGCCATGTCAAGACATGGCTTGGTAAACTTGGTTCACAGTCGTACCGGACCGAGCCACAAACGTTATAAAGTAGTCCCAAGAAACATCTTAAGTTAATATACTGGGAATATGTTGGAAATACTTACCTCAAAAATCCAAAATTAGGTTGATTGTCATCACAATTTCTTACCATCAAGTCAAACCCTGCTTGTGAGGATTTTCTAGAAGCAATTCAGCCTTACTTGTCAAAAATACTCTACCTAAAGTATCGCTATGACATCCTCCAGATTAGAACATACACTTCCAAATGGAAGCCGAATAATATGGCTGATATTTAAATTTGCACTTTATGCACTTTAGGCCTGTCAGAAAATATTGCACATATGTTTTTTTGCACAATTTACAAAAAGAATAGGAAAGATGGATTTTCCCACTTAGCAGGAATCTTGGCTTTAGGAAATTTGAGGAAGCCCTAAGAGTACTAAAAAGCGTTTTCGGTCATAGCCGATATCTACTTGCACTGGGATTCATATGCAAGAAATGGGCTTGAAATTTTAATAAATTCAATTAACTGTATTTTGCTTTTAACAAGGAAATGTAGGTGTAATACGTGGGTTGTTTGTATATTTCAATACTGTAAATGGGATAATTTTAAAACACAAGTACATTTAAAGACGTAAAGACTTAAATATGATCTTTTTATAATATATATTTGCTCATTTTATAGTACTATATATATATATATATATATATATATATATCCACAGAAAGATTCCCTTGCAAAAAGAAACCGGAGGGACACAGTGGGGGATTCCAGGAAGAATGCGTTTATTTCAGCACTGTCAGCATGACGCGTTTCGGCAAACTGCCTTAATCATATGCCCTGTTCACGAGTAGTCTGCATCAGTCTGTTCTTTAATAAACAATCATGCTCCCATTGGTGGAAGCCCAGCTGAGTCGAGTTGCTTGAAACGTCACTGCAGCCCTCCTCGGCGAACTGCAGGTCCCAGACTGCACCATCTTGGCTGAACGGGACGACGATTTCAGTCGACTTTGTGAAATCTCATAGTGAGTGCTGGTAGAATTAAAAAACATGAATGCGTACAAATTGAAATGTCCTGGTGTCACTGCTAAAACAACTCTTCTCCTGGGTCCCCCTACGCCTTACCGCATCAACCAAGTCCTGTGGTACCGGAGACTCCGCTGTAGTGAGCTGGTCTCTCCGTGCAGTCACAGACCGTGTTACTCCACAGCAGTACTTCGCTGTCCTTGAATGCGGGGGCCAAAGCAAATCCAATCCCTTGGAAACGTGCAAAATAGAGCTGAGAGCCCTTGCCCTTGATGCTTTATATATATATATTTACACACACACACACGCACACTTAAAAAACCAAAGGGACTTTATAGTTAGAAAATAACATTAGAAATTCACAAAGAAAAAACCCAAAGGTTACCAGGCCTGTATAGTTAGGAAATAGAATTAAGAAAACATTAGAAATTCACTGAACAACAAAAGTTGCAGAGATGCTGTTTTCAGGCTCAGATTTAACTCAGTACGAAACCATTGAAATTCAGCAGTTATACTCAGCTAACTATAACTGACGCCCCCGCAAAGCATATTACATCACTCATGACATGGTCATTGTCATCACTGATGAAATCTCAAATTACATCACTGTCGCGATTCGGAAGGATCCGTGACCTTGTATATACAAATCTTTATTTCCTTTAATACCTTAAAAACTACTTAACAGATTTGCACCTAATAACAAACAGCACTCTTACTGGACTAAGAGCTAGCTTCATGCCAAATTTGGTGTAATTCCGCCCAGCAGTTTGGGCTGTAGTTGTGTTCAAAACCCCCATGGGAATTAACATTGGAAACACACTTTTTTTACCCTCTCTTTTTCTCAACCCCCGCTTGATGGATCACCCCGAAACTCTCCATGCACAACTAGAATTGCAAAAACACTTATTTGAGAAAATGTTGTGAAGATTCCAAAAACTGCACCAAAGATATAGGCAAATAAAAAAAAAAAGCGATTCCTATGGTAACATGGTCCTAACTATAACTACCTGCTGCTGCCAGTAAGCCAAATAAATTATTTTGATTTAACGAGGTTTCTTATGTGGTTCTATTTTTAAGTCCCTACCTCCATCATTTTCTATGGGAGGGTGTTGCAGCATCAATGGTTGGCTATGTGTGATGGTGGACTTTACTACTTCTTCTTTTTGGCTGTTGTCACTTACACACAAAAAAGGACTCCAGAACCTGTTTCATGGGGTGGAAACATGTGAGTTTATATACATCTTTGAGTAACTTTACACTTGTAAGTGCTGAATAGCCAAAAGTAGCAAAGTCACTCAAAAGTGTAAGAGTAAATTTACATGAATGAATTACTCACAAGTGTAAGCTACCTTTATATATAGCCTTAATTTTGTTTATCAGCACATTCTACCAACTCAGGATTCTGACTTAAGTTTCTCAGAATGGTCCTTATTTCTAAGCCTTGGTGAAATTCAAGTGATTTCCTCTGCAGAAATGATGCGAAACACCCACAAAATGCTCAAAATTATACGTTATTATGCAAAATGCTGATCTGACATTTTACTTTATTTTTTCACGCATCTTCACATCTATTTTGGAAAAAAGATTCATGCTCAATAAATTGGATAAAGACACGAGCAACAGTTGGTAATGTGTAGTCCTTTTACCCAATTTCCACGATTTGTTTTTTTACCCAAACAAAATTTCAATTACGCAATGTGGCACAGCTGTGTAATTGTAGACATTTTGGGGCATATTCTCAAACCCCCATTGCCACCACAACGTCACTTTCAGTGACGTTGTTGTGGTGATAGGGGCTTCGCCCTATTCACAAGGCAGCGTTAAGCCACGTTAAGTGGCTTAACGCTGCTTAACGCTGCCTTGTGAATAGGGCACCCTTCACGCTGTTTTTAGCGTGAAGGGGGCGTGCAGTGGGTGTTGCGGTGGGCGTTCCACCGCAACACCCATTGAGTTTGATGCTACCTCCTATTCACAAGGGCAGCGTAAATAGGAGGTAGCGCCAAACTTAAGACCAGGAAAAATCTGGTCTTAAGGTGGCGAAACGAGGAGAAATGCTTTATTTCTCCTCGTTTCTGCTTTTTCCATGTGTGCTGCCTTGTGCAACACACATGGAAAAAGCAAAATGCCATGGTTTGTTCATGTACAGGAAGGTGTCCCTTCCTGTACATGAACAAACCTTTTTTTTAAAATGCCGTTTTGTAACTTACATATGTGCTGCATGAAGCAGCACACATGTAAGTTACAAACTGGCATTTAAGGTTTGTTTATGTGCAGGAAGGGACACCTTCCTGTACATAAACAATCCTCCCTCCTTGCAGACACCCTTGCACTCTGGTGCAAGGGTGCCTGCGTTGGCGCTAAGTTGTGAAACTTAGCGCCATCGCAGGGGGATACGCGAGGCTGCACCATATCCTTGAGAATAGGGTGCAGCCTCGCGTTTCCGAAGTGGCGGAGAGAGGCGTTAAGCCAAGAAATCTAACGCTTCTCTCCGCCACTTCCTTGAGAATATGGCCCTTTGTGTGCCATTGGTAATGTGAGATTACACCAGCGTAAATAAAATGTTATGGGTTTACGTTTTTCTGTTTTGGTTATAGAATATAAAAAAAGGATATAGTGATGGAACGTAGAATTGTGATGCATTTGCTGAATTTCTCCTTCGTCAATGTATGTGGGCAATCAGAAAAGCGTGCTAACCGTACAAAGAACCAGAAGTATGATCAGGGGCACAAAGAGTGACTGAGAGAGGTTAAAACGTGATAAAATGCCCAGCTTTGGAGCTCGGGGATTTTGCTACTGAAAAGGGGAATGCAGTCAGAGAGAAAATGAATAGGAGAAACCACTGAAGACTGCGTTATTTATAGGACCCCTTCTACTCTCTATTGGTACATGGTACATACCCAGTACTGCGTCTGGAACTCTTTGTGCAATGCTACATATTACGTTTCGAACCTTGCTCCATTTTTATTCAGAGTTAAATTTAGTTCCTAATATAACTTTCATATCATTGTTGGTCTCGCCGCCAATATGAACGTTTTTTCCAAGTCACCAGCATATTATGGTGGACAAAGAACAGAAAGAACAGAAAGTAAAGAAAAAAAGGCTAAAATACAACAACTACAAGGCAAAACAAACAAATCCATGTAATCAATATCCAATTCATTCACATCCTGTGCATTTTCTATTATGTGAGTCATTTTATCGGATTCTTAAAAAGCGATGGAACAAAATAAGAAAGTACCACATGTGGAATGAATAAAATACGAGTTGCTCCATTTCTTTTTCCGGAAGAAGCAACATTTGATCTGCTACATATTTGCTTGGTGCAAACCTGCTTGGAATATGCTGAACATGTCAAAATGTTATCACCGACACTGACAATCAGCAGAGTAATATTTAGGGGCTACGATGATGAATTTAGAAAACCATAAGCAATCTGCGTGAGAATTGATTGTAAAATAAACACAAATAGAAGGGCAGACAAATAATATATATATATATAGATATTTCTCTTGTGTTGCTATTTAAGCTACATTTTCATCCTCCCTGCATTTCTTAGTTTAAACAATCTTCCCAGATTTAATTTAAAATCTCTGCCAGCAAAAAAATGTATGAAACAGGACCACACAAGAATGAGAGTTGAAAATATTTTTCAATTGAGAATGAGTACTTTATTATCCAGATATTTTAAGATGTTTTTCACATAGCTGACATTTTGCCATTGTTAATTTGCATATCACGACTCCACTTTTGCTTGCTAAGCACAAGCAGCAAGGCCTTCCTGAGACGAAATTGTATGCCTTGTATATGGACTAACATTAAATCGACTTACATTCCAGGAACATAGAGGGTATATAATAGTGATGAAACCTAAAATGGAAAAAATCGGATGTAGGTATCAAATGTATTAAAACATACACTATCCTAAACGATGAAAAATAGAAATCCATGTAAGTCAGTGGGGTGCTGTGAGAAATCCAGTTGGAGGCGCCAAGGCCACTCATATGTTAGTCAGCCCCAATCGTCAGTGTTTTGTAGACCATCAAACTTAGGACTAAATTCCCCTTTCAGTGCTTGACTCTCAGTGTAGCAGGACAGAGCAGTCCAAGGGTGACTGAGTGTGGAGCTGTGGGCTCTAAACTGTTGTTCACTACTTACCCATCTGAGGCTGCGCTGCTACATTTGTGGATGCTGCTTGTGGATGTCCTTAATTCCTACTTGGGAGAGGTAAGCTGGTTTCATTCTTATTATTTAATTTTAAAGTTCTTATAATTTCTCAGTCACCCTTAGGGGTTTGGAACAATCTGAAGAAACTGATCCTTCCTTGAGATAATATAACTTTAGTTTGTCATTCATTTACAAAAATATCAAAAAGCTTGGGAGACCAGAGGTTCTATTTTGAGCGTACTTTCTGATCCATCTTAGAAATCCTCCCTAGCTGTGTCGTAATTCAAGGAGCTGGGGTTTGTTGTGTTATGTCAACAAATATTTGTGTATAGACCAAATGTGATTTGTATGTTGCTTAAACTTGTCAACTTGCTAGCAGCATTTTACACATGAATGAATGAATGACCAACTTATAAAGCACAAACAAATACCCAAGGGCGTCAGGGCGCTAAGCGGTTCTACCAGTAGCGGCCCATGGTGGGAGTGCTGCCGGGCGGTGACGTGGTGCGGTGGAGGGGTAGGGTGGGGGGTAGTAAACTACGGAAAACGGCCAAATAGAGGTAAGTAAACATATAAATAAATAAAATGAATTCCGTTGCAGGCGCTGCATCGCATTTGGGTTCTACTGTCAGGAGGGCGGGTGCATCAACCCTCTATAAGAAATACTTATAGGGCAAAGAGCCAGGTTTTCAAGGACTTACGAAAGAAAGCTTGTTGGAGCCTCTTGAAGTACAAAGTGCTGTATCTCCTGTGAATGCTCAGTGGGCGCATCAAGGGAATCTGTGGTTTGTTGATGACTGTTTTGGACTGAATCTTATGTACTTTTAAAAAATATTTCTCCATTAGTGGCCATAGTATTTGTCACTTTCCTGCAATCTCTGCAATCCCTGTGGCATCACGTCTTTTATCCACTGGCTCCTATAATCTGTGGGGTGGCGAAGAGACAAATGCATCAAATGAGAGTCCACTGCAATTGGCATTAAAGCAAACAGAACCCAGGAGCAGCATGACAACTGTTTTGTTCTTAAAAATTTTAAAAGCCTTTTTAATTTCTTCTGTCACTTGGCTGCTATCTCTAGCACCACTGATCCACCCCACTTTTCCACATAGCGTGCAGGGTGGTAAGGGAAACATCAAAGGGAGAAGATGTCAAATAAGAAACAGTTTTGATTGGTGAAAAGATTACATCCAAAGAATTAGAACCCTGGAGAGGCATGATGTTGCAGTGCTGGTAAAGCTGGTTGCATAGTGCATCACCATTGTTCCATTTGGACAGAAAGCCTGAAGGCTGTCAGTCAGAAGCCCCTGGTTTACCAGTTTTGTAACCAGTGTAATTAAATTTAAAGCAATCTCTTTTCACTCCTGTTTTCAAATGCATTCTGGAGGGTGTCCTAGGAAACCCCTGAGGCTGTATTACACCAAGTACCCTGGGGGCGCAACCAGCGTTTGCGCACACTTTGCGTGCCCCCATGCACTTTGGTATTACAGAAGGGGCCACATATGTTTGTGCGGCCCCTTCTGTAATACTGAAAGTGCTGGCACACATACAGCGCCAGCGCTTTCTCAAGAGGGCATTCCCTCATTTGCATAGGGGTGTGCTCCATGCAGATGAGGGAATCCCTTTGCCTCTGCGCTGACGCCGTATTACAGACACGGGCGCAGAGACAAAGAAGCTCTCAGGAGGCGCACTGTCAGTGTGCCCCCTGAGAGCAGCCCTCTGGAGGGGGGAAAGGGGGTCCTATGGACTCCCCAGACATCCCCTTGTAGGTGGGTGCAGTCACCCGCCTGGATGGGATCTCTAATCTCCTTTAAAAGTGCATGCGGGTTGCCGCCTGCACAGAGAAACATGGAGCGGCTGCTTTAAAGCCATATTTCACTTGAATGCACTGCCCCCAGGTCAGCACGAGTTCCCGGCTGCCCTGGGGACAGCACATTCTATGTAATAGGGTGCCCTTTCTCTGTTTGCGCCTGGCGCACCTGTTTTAAGGTGCGCCAGGGAGCAAACAGGGAAAGTGTGCCCTATACATAATAGGGCCCCTAGAGCGCAAACCACAAAGGAAACCTCAAGCTCGTATGACCCGAGCAAATTATTTCCTTACAAAATTGTCAAATGTTTGCACCAGTCCTTATTTTGCACCTTTGATCATTTCTCACGTGAAGTAAGTGTGAACCAAGTTGTAATGTGCTTGAACCACTCTTAAATCGTGTTTTTCCAGCTAAAACAGCTGATTGCTTTATACGTCCTTCAATCCACTGAACATAGTGCCTCCATTAAACCTGCTGTACTCTCTGTGTGTATTTATATGGGACCCAATCCTCCTTGAAGCCACTCATTCGGAGCCAACAGCATTTGAACGGGCTTCAATGACTGATGATTTTCTGCAGTTGAGTAAGGAGCCTACAGTCAAACAGTCTAGTAATAAAAACAGGTTTGATTTACTTCAAATATTAACATTATTTGTGCCAGTAGTAGACAAACATTTGAATGTCTGAATAAACTAATCCATTGGGCAAAAAGGGAAGCAAAGTTGTGCACAAAAATTGTGCTTGTTCTCCAATTTTTGAAAAATTGTCCGATCTACTATCTTTTTAACTCATTGAATGCTGATGTAAGAAATCCGAAAGAATCTAGGAGAAGCAGTAGGGAGGTTGACATAAGTGTAATCAAACGTGACAGCTAATCCTTCCTCATTGCCTAGCAGTTCATGGCATCTCTGAATCAAATACAACATGAGCTGATCCATGCTCCTGCACAATCTTCTGATCAACCAGACCTGTGTCCCCAATTTCACTTTTGAAGTAAGCTGACATAAACTCTGGAGTTTCTGCTCACCCACCTCAGGAGGAAGATAGCTTTGCTTGGCTTACAATGAAGGAAAGGAAAAAGCTAAGAAAGTCATGGTAAGGCTCAATATTGCACCCAATTTTCAATTCGCTACCTCGCTTACACTACCGTCCTCCTGCACTGATAGAATCTTTTTATATATATCTCCAGTCCTGTGCTCTCACTCACGATTTTACTACACCACTCTTGCCTCCCAACCAGCCTTCCCATTTCGCCTATAAGCTTTTATGGCATAGCCCTACCTTGATACTTCGTAGCACTTGAGACCCAGAAGTTATGACAGAGTTAACTCGTACTAGCTACCGCCTGGGTCCCACCCCTCCCTTCACCCCGTGCTACTCTAAGGCCTTATACCTAATTTTTCACCCTTTCCTCCCCTTCCCCGCCCTTCGCCCTGACCCGGGACCACGAAACATGACCTTACGGTAATAATTACCCTCTTATTATTGTGTTTTCTTCATTTATGTTTTTTTCATTTATGTTATTTCATTTATGTTTATGGTTACGATGCTGTATTCATTATTCAACATGTGAATTTGTGTACTGAAACTATATGGTTGCTACTGTATACTTAATCATTTTATGTCCGCTATGACGTCCTTACGCCTTTATTATGCATGACTTGCACTTTTGCCTTCCTCCAAACTCCCCCCCCACTCCTCTCCCCTTTTTTTTTCCCCTACAACATGTCATTTACTGTCTTTTGGACTATATTGTTTCACGCCTCTGTACCGACATGTTTATGTCTACATCCTCTGGCCTCTGATCCTCACTGCCGTGCTCTCTTCTTTCCTTCCTCTCTTTTTTCCCCCCTGCCCTCTGATCCCCCCTCGCATGTGTCTACACACCGTTCAACTTTTATCTTACTTCACGTCTTAAAATACTTACCCTTTACTTCTTCTTATCCTTGTACGGCCTCCAATTGTCTGTCTATGTCTAAACCCTTTACCCCCCATATGTACCGTATGATGACCATTTTTGACATCATAAATACGAGGTGATATGTCCTATGTCTTATTCTCCACACTGTAAATACTGCACGCACGATTTTTCAAAAACACCAATGACGATTCTAACCATGTTTTCTGTCACACTGTATATATTGCATGGTATTTGGTCACATATATTGTACAGCCCTGAGGAAGCCCCAGGCCGGATGGCCATGTCAAGGGCTGAAACACGTGTTGGCTGTAATTTGATGTTGCTCACCCAAGAGAAAGTTGCAGTATCCCTGTAACTGCATAAAACACGTTTGCAAAAGAGAAAACTGCTGTCTGGAATTTTTTCCGCATAAAATCACTAATAACCAAGATTTGTCCTGACCGTCCTTTGGAGCAATTTTCAATAATGACCTCACCACTAAACCAGCCAGCCACAGTCTGATAGAGTGTTTGGACATAGAAAGAATCCAAGGGCCAGATGTAGCAAGCAAAATAGCGATCGCAAACGCCGAAATTCGCAAAATATCAGCGTTTGCGATCGCAATTTAGCTGTGTGCTATGTAGGTAGGCAAATACCTACTTGCAAAATAAGGAATTGCAAAAATTGTGATTCCTTAGTTTGCACAAGCATTTAGAGAATCGCAATTTGCGATTCCCTAAATGCTATGCTAGTAGGCATCGCAAATTGCGATATTGCCTTAAAGGAATCACAAATTACCACCAACATTTTTGCTTATTTCAAAGTGCCATGTGGCACACATACATGCCCTTAGGGCATGTATGTGCGCCACAAGTGCACACATGCACAATTCAGGGTGCAACAGGGTGTCCTTTGGAACCCTTGCACCCTTGAAGTGCGTGCAAGCAATTTGCGAGTACCTACTGGGTACTCGCAAATTGTCTTGGCATAATTCCATTCATTCCTATGGGCCTCTTGGCCCATAGGAATGAATGGGAAGCCATTCCTTATTTGCGACTCGCAATTTATGAGTCACAAATAAGGAATGTGTAGAAATCGCTAAAATTATTGAGATTCCTACCTACATAGCATTTTGCGAGTCCTTAATAGCGATTCCCTAAAAATCGCTATTAAGGACTCGCTAAACTGATTTTACCTACATCTGGCCCCAAGTTCTTTGTTCAGGTTGTATTAGAAGAACTGAAATATTGGCACTCTTCACTCCAGCCTATTCATTTTAATTAAATTGGGTTTCAAATACCCATAAGAAAGATTGATAGCATATTAGTGTTTTTGTAATTGCAAAAAAATAAAAACCCACACATTTGCAGCCTTGCTCACATACGCTTGTTTTGACAATTGGAAATATGCTTTCGACAAAGTGAGCAGAAATTGCTTATGGTACAACCCTATCCTATGAGGAACTCCACAACGATTGCTCCTTTCAATAGAGAGGCTATATACAAATACTTGGGTGAAGGTAAAGGAAGGTGCTGGCAACACAGTCTCTGCTACAGTGTATACAATGGGTGGTCTTAAGCAGGGTTGTGAGCTAGTGCACCATCTATTCAAAATGTAACTATGCTGCTGATTTCAACAATCATCTTAACAGTGTGCTGTTCCATTCCTAGAAATTATTGGGCGATTATTACATCATAATTCATAATAACTTTATTTCGACAGAAAATGCCATGTAAGTTTTGAACACTGGAAATAGAACAGTACATTACATAACCATTAAATGACTCAGAGAAAAAGGTGCAAAAATATAGTAATTACAATACAGTAATAGCGGTACTTCATCCTCTGAAATCAATGGAAAATAACACAGAAAATCATAACTAAAACTTTCCAGCTTAGTTACATAAAATACTACTTTTTCAAACATACATGTAAAATTGATAAAAACGCGAACTTGTAAAACTACAAAAAGCATATTCTAAAATCAACATCAAGGGTCACAAGGTGCCAATACAACAAGATGACAGTGCAATATAAGGGCAAGTGCTCACTAATTACATGTAACACTCCCACCAACCCGGCCTCAGAAAATACACCATTACATGATCTTGTATTTAAACCAGTTGTTTGGGTCAAGACTAAAACAGAAATACATCATTTGTCCTGTGCAGTCAACACTTTCCTTCTTAGGTACCAAAGTCACCTCAGAAATCGTGCCACGGTGTAGGCATACAACAAGTAAGCATTGGATTTTAAAATTCTGAGCACAATGTGATACTTACATGTGCCCAGTTGCCTGCATTGTGGCTTTAGCCATAACCAACGAGGAGACACATAAACTGGACAACCAAATAGACATGAGCAACAGTTTCCACCGGCTTGCTAATACAACACGCTGGACACAAGGTCAATTTATTCGCATCCCATTTACTAGTGAATGATCTCAAGGGAAGCGTACCAACCCTAAACTGGAAGTATAATTTCCTCTCCGGGGGCACAGGAATTACATGCCAATAAAGTTCAAAGGTACTTTTACATTGAAACTCAATGAATTCCTCAGTCAATGATCCCCCCCACAGAATGTACAGTCGCCTGGGTCACCGACCTACAATACTGCTTTTTTTGTGTGTTTAATAAGCTTTATTAGTAACAAAGGATGCCAAGCGCAAAAGACGATCATTACATATGAAATACAAATTGATGAGAGTAGCAACAATGCAGTAGAGGAGAAAGCTCTTTACAATTTTTAACAGAAATTATGGGAAGGGAAGGAAGAAAGAGAAAATAGGATAGATTATACATCATACAAGTGAGAGTCGAATAACCTTACACCATACTATACAGTAAGTTAAATTGTTGAAATACCTTAAAGATAAATATAATGGTAAGAGCTAATGAAAAATAGAACAGAGAATAACAGCTCATGGGGGCTTAAAATTTTCAGAGAAATTGCGAAGTTTCTGTCGTTTTGCAACCTTATTCAAATAAGAGGTTAACGGTAGCCAAAATAAATCTCTGTTTACATGCTGTTGACATGAAGAAGAAAATGCAACATCTAATCTATGATAATGACAAACAATATTCCACCAAGCTTTAATTGAAATTTTAGAGGCACACTTCCAATTTAATGTAATTTGCTGAAAGGCTAAATCTAACATTAGATCAAATAAACCATGTTTGCAGTGAGTTAATCCTAAAGTATCTGATAAACTACTGATAAAAAGTAATACATTAGACAAGGGACATTGTAAATTGAAAATGAGCAAAATATGGGACCAAACCTTTTTCTAAAAAGAGGCAATAGGTGGGCAAAGAAAAAGAAGATGTAACAAATCCGTGAAAGGATAGCCACAAAACCTACACACAAGGTTATTGTGTGAGAAAAAGTGGCAACAGAAACCGTTGTGTAGTATAGTCTGTGATATAAAAAGAACAGGGTTTGAGTAGTGGATGCAGACCTAGAGATCTTTAATGATCTAGACCAGATCTTTTCCCAGAAACCACTGCTCCAAACAAATCCCAAATCTGCTTCCCAAGCAAGTTCCAATTTAGTTTTAACATGTCGGGTTTTGGGGTTGACAGATATTTATAAATCAAAGCAGTTTTTGGGAAAATAGTAAGTCATTTAAGGAGTCATCCGTGTGGGTAGTAACAGCTGGGCAAAGTAAATAAAAAAAACATCCAGAACAGTTTCCATAAGGATTTAATACTTATACCAAAAGGAACGAGGGCAACGAAAAGTAACCTGAAATTGAGGGAAAGAACAAGGAGTCACCCCATCAAACAAGTCTTGAACCCAAATTATATCCCTAAGACTCCACGCCCTCCAATAAAGAGGTCTATTATTGACAGTAATCAGACAATTGTACCATAGGGGAGGATGGAGAAAATCATCTTGAGAAAGAACTTTTGGGTAAGAAAGGGGTCGCAGCAAAGAACAGGTATGTTTAAAGAGCGGGAGAGAGGTAACGGGAGAGAGGTAACGGCAGTCTTTGAGGAAAAAGCAAGAATTCTTTTACAGAAAATGGCTTAAATAAGGAGTGTTCAATATTACATCATAAAGGTACGAAGGGAGAGGAATTGGAAAGAAACCATTTAGAAGCCTGCTGCAAACAAAAAGCTTTCTGGTAAAGCCGAAAATCAGGAAAGTTCCCCCCACCATTGGATTTAGACTTCCTAAGACGCAGTAGGGAGAGTATAGATTTTTGTTATTCCAAAGATATTTGGAAAGTAGTGAATCTATGTTTTTAAAGTAAATAGATGGAATATGAAGTGGAATCATAGACATAAAATATAACAAGAGGGAATAATCATCCTTTTAATAGAGTCAAGACGTCCCCCCCATGAGAGAAATGACGGATTCCAAGAAGAAAGAAGCTTTTTACTTCTATTAAATCCTTCCTTCATATTGATTTCAATTGTATCTGAAATAGAATTAGTAAATCAAATACCTAAATATTTAATTCTAGAGCTGGTCCAGAGAAAACCAGTCGAGTCAAAGGATTGTTTTACAGACAATTTGGTTTTGGAGAGGATTTCTGTTATATCTGAATTGATTTTGTATTCTGATACTAAAGAGAAATCTGAAATTTCCTGCAGTAAAGGGGGAATAGACACATCTGGGTTGGAAATAAAGAGTAGAATATCATCAGCATAGGCGGATAGCTTTAAATGTTGATCACCATACTGAAAGCCAGAGATAAGTTTATTATTACGGATATGGGACAAAAAGGGTTCAAGGGCAAGAATAAATAGGAGAGGTTATAAAGGGCAACCATGTCGGACCCCCTGCTGTAATGGAAAATATTGGGAAGTGTGTCCATTAACTAAAACTGAAGCATGAGGGGCTGTATAGAGTAGAGAAATAAGGGAAATAAAAGAGTTTCCAAAGCCATACCAGGTGAGAGCTTTAAGTAAAATGGACCAATAAACTCTGTCATATGCTTTTTCCGCATCAATTGAGACCGCAGCCAAAGAATAAGAAAGATAGGGAGCTTTATTTAGGACATTAAAAAATAATCTCGAGTTATCTGAAGTTAATCTACCTTTAACAAATTGACATTGTTCTTTACCAATGAGATCAGATATAATAGGGTCCAGTCGTAAAGCTAGCGCTTTAGCAAAGATTTTATAATCCACATTCACCCAAGAAATGGGCCAATAATTCTTAAAATAAACAGGATCACGACCTTCCTTAGGGATTGGACAAATTATGGCCTCCTGAAACGTTCTACCTGTCTCATCAAAAAAAAAGGAAAAGTTGTAAAAGTTTAGGAAGTAATAAATTTTAAAAGGGAACCCATCTTATTACGACCACCATAATAGCGAGCACTACTACGCAATAATATAGAAGCTGCATTATCAGTAGAGGACATATTAAAGTCAATTTTGGTGCGAACAAGCTCTTGCAAAGTAGTGCCAGAAGAGGTAGTATAAAATTGGTGTTCCAAGCATTTGATATTGGCTAAGAGAATTTTGCGTTGATTGAGCAGATGATTCTTTTTTGGAGACATAGTCAATAATAAAGCCACGCGGAGCAGCTTTAAAGGTATCCCACACTAATTGGGGAGAAGTATCTGGTTTCATGTTTATTTAAAAGAATTCATTAGCAAAGGAAGTAAATAAAGAAGAGAAAAGAGGGTCCTGCAAGAGAGAGTTATTAAAACGCCACCTATTTGACTTGGGTGCGGAGGAAGCAAATCAAAATCCATGATAACTGGGGCATGATCCAAAATAACAATAATTTCAAGTGAAGATGAAATAAGGTTTTGAGAAACAGACTTAGAAAGAAAAACATAATCCAGTCGGGTAAAGGATCCATGAGGAGGAGAGAAAAAGGAGAATTCAGTGGCATCTGGGTTACATTGGCACCAGGCGTCAACAAGGTGAGTTTGCGAGATTGTGGTCTGAAATTGCTTTTGGGACTTATGGGAAACAAAGCAAACATTGGATTTCCGATTACAAAAATGGATCGACAATTTCATTGCAATCACCACCCAAAATAAAAAAAATCATCTTTATATTGAGTGCATTTTATTGTAATATTAGGCCAGAATGAGTAGTTAGGTTGAGTCGGGCCATAAACATTAAAAACAGTTAGAGAAATATCATCAATAAGTAATTTAACCAACAACCATTTACCCTCAGAATCAATTTCTTGAGACAAAACAGAACATTTAAACTTTTTATGGCATAAAATATTTACCCCATTGTTCTTGGTGGACGTAGGAGAAACTAAGACTGTACCAACCCAAGTACGTTTAAGTTTAAAAGCTTCCATCTCAGTAAAGTTCATTTCTTGCAAAAGAACCAAATCTGGGTTGTAGGAAGCTAAATGAGATAAAATTCTCTGTCTCTTAATAGGATTAATAAAACCTTTCACATTCCAAGATACAACTCTGAATTAAAAAATGGAATACAAAATAGAGAACTACACAACCATCAGTAATGGAAAGGAAGGAAAGAAATGAAAAAAGAACGAAAGCATAGAAGAGGGTAGATAATAGAATACACAAAAAAGAGAGAAAAGACTGGAAAGTAGAATAAGGAAAGAAAAGAAGGAAAAAGAGACACAACAAGAAGGGACAGTACATGTCAAACTGACGACTGTAATACATACTGTTTAAGGGAAAGACACGAAATAGAACAAAGAGTGGTGACGAACAGGTGGGATGGCACAACCAACAAAGGAGGAGGAATCACATCGGGATGCCAAGCATGACGAATAGAAACAAGAGATCCAAATAATCTGCAGGGGAATAAGAGAGAACAATAACATAAAACAAGTAAAGCACAGGCTGCAATGGAAGCAAACATGAATAATTCAGGCACAACGAACAATTGCATAAAAAGTCAAGTTAAAGAGGAAGGACCAGGAATCTCCATCATCATCGTCGAATGAGAGTGAATAAATTTCCTGAGTGCTGCAGGATCGTCGAACGTAGAAGTGTAATTCTGGTAGGTTACCTTAAATAGACATTGATGAAAGAGACCATAACGTGCGCTTAAGGCACGCAGTGCAGGTCTTAGTTCAAAGAAGTCTTTCCGCTGCTTAGCAGTTGCTGTGGAAACATTTTGGGAAATGAACAATTTTGCACCTGACCAAACAAGATGCTTTTTAATCTTGGCTATGTTTAATATTTGCATAAGGTCAGTGAATTTAAAAAAAAGAAGGATCAATCTACGGGGTTTTGCTGGAGCCGATGTCGAAGACAATCGAGGTCCCAATCTGTGGTCTCTTTGAATATTTAGGTTAGTGGATGGAGGAAAATCCAGAAGCTTTGGAAAAAAGGAGGTGAAAATAGTAACCGGATCATTCCCTTCAAGACCCTCAGGAAGACCATACGGACGAAGGTTATTATGTTTGTTCCTATTTTCAAGATCCTCCGCTGACTTTTTAAACAGTAGAATATCTTTCTCCAGAGTAGCAATTTTTACAGACGTATCCTGGATCTCACTTATGTGTTGCTCCACCAAGGACAGACGAGATTCCATAGATGACCATTTATTGTCCAGAACCTGCAAACGGGTTAAGTTTCTTCAACAAATGGTTGTAAAGCACGCATTTCCTCTAGTACAGTGTCCAAAGATACAGGAGAGAGAGGTTTAGGCAGAGAAGGAGGGTCTTGTTTAAGGCGCTTACTGGCAAAAGATGTTGTCTGTGTTTTTGAGGATGGTACAGACAAAGATACAGACCAAGAAGAAGGTTGAGCCATAGCATCAGCCAAGTGCACACAGTGCATTGAGGGTATAGTAGAAAAGGATTTAGAAACAAGCAGACTAGGAGTGCTGCTTTTATTTGAGTGCAATAGAGATTTGCTTCTGCCCATAAGTGAATTTAAAGACAATAGCAGGAAGCTAACCAGCAGCAAATTGGCAGAGCCCTCCCTGACCTACTGTACCTAATGAGAGAAAGCAGCCAACCAACAAAATAATGGCAAACACGTTGTAGAAGACTTTGTAGGAAGCCAGGGGTGGCCCAATATGCCCAATAATGTGAAGAAAATAAAGAAAGAAAAAAAGTACCTTGTTCACACCCAAGCGCTGAGGAAACCTCAGCTCAGGAAGAAAATCAAAATGGCAGACGGAATGGAGATATGGAGCTCAGGCGACATAAACAGCAAAAAACTCCGGGGCATATTTACAATAACTGCTGCATCCCTGCATATCAGCAGGGATGCGGCAGTTATTTTGAGTCACGGCAGTCACCTCTTGCGCCACCATGGATGCGCCGCATTTACAATGCGGCGCACCATGGCGCAAGAATAGACAGATGCGTGACGCATCTGATACCGTAAAGGTGACGCAGTGCTGGAGTCATGTCGCAAGTGCGACGCAACTCCAGCACTGCTCGGGGGCGCCCTATACTAGCTGTGCTGCGTCACTCCTTATGCCTGCTCCAAGCAGGCGTATGGATTTGACGCAGCGGGGTCGGAAAAGTGACTGAGTGAAATCTTGTAGATTTCACTCAGCCACTTTTCCGAGGCGTTCCTGCGCCGGAACGCCGCCCCCTGTGCCAGAACGCCCACAATGGACGCAGGACTTTACAACGTGACGCATCACCCTACATGCGTCACGTTGTAAATGCCCCACAGCATGGCGCTGGCTTTGCGCCGCCGCTGCGTCACAGAAGTGATGCAACGGCAGCGCAAAAGTGGCGTACGGGGCTTGTAAATCTGCCCCCCCATGTCCTGAAATAAAAAAGTTGGCTTCCCCCACAGGAAGCGTTTTGCTGCACTAAATGCCCATTTCCGTGTTGTCAGGTATGCGAGAACCGCAGAAAGACGAAGCGGCAGTCCCGACGCGATACAGAGTTCAGTATCAGGCGGCATTTTAGGTGACGCCGCGCACTCTCTCCCAATACTGCTTTTTTAACAGCTCCTTTGGAGGCACAGGATGACATGCTGGAGATTCCCACCAATCTTTATGGCCAAGCGAAAGCAACAGGTTTTTCAACTGCACCAGCCAATCAATCATATTAAATCTATTGCGCTGTTTAACTTCTAACAGGGCCAGTACATAGAATTTAAGCTCCGGTGTGATCCAAATCCTCCTCCAGATTAATAGTGGCTGCAGTTTTGCCTTTTGAGCTAACACCTTCCTACCCATATCAAACAGGACAGAAAGCAATGGTCCAAACTCCTAAAGAATTTGTCCTCTGATTTTGTTGGACCTGAACAATTTATAAACCCCCATAGCTCGGAACCATACAGAGCTGATCCAACAGCTTTCGCTACGTATATTTCTATCGCAGGGGGAATGGGCTTACTAAAGGACTTGGAATGCTCTTTACAAATCACATCTACCATCTGCTTATGCTTCAAAGCCATTTTTTCTAGGTGAGTTTTCCAGGACATATTGGATGAGTTGTTGATCCCCAGATAATTAAAAGAGTACACCCTCTCAAGTGCTGTGGTCCCTAAAATTAGTTTTCCTTTAAAGGTTTTGTGTTGTTTAAACAACATAAACTTAGTCTTATCTGTATTAATTTCTAAACCACCACTGTGAGCAAAGTTCCTTAAATCGAGAAATCAATTGTTAGAGCCCACTTGGGGTTTTCGAAATTAATAAGGTGTCATCTTCGAAAAGCAGTATGGGCACTTCTACTGAGGCCATCATGGGTGCATCTGAGGGATGTTGCAGAAGGAACTCTAAAATATCATTCTGATGAAGGGAAAACAAGGTAGACGTCATAATGTATCCCTGCCTGACACCTTTATCAATAGAGAACCGGTCACTTAGTTGGCCCTGACTACCACACTGACTTCTAGCATGGTTTTCTTCATGCAAATGGATGAGCAACTCTAGGATAGATGGTGGCATTCCATGTCACTTAGAAACTCCCACAACTTGTGGCAAGACACCAGGCAAAACGCCGATCTATGGTATGTTAAAGATGCATTTTAATGGGTGACCAGTTAGAGACCATGACAGGTTGAATCTTCCTGCCGTGGCCCACAAACCTTTTTTAATCCTGACCCCAGGATGTTCCATTAAAATGTATCTTTAACATACCAGGTAGTTAGTTTTAACCTCACCCTCACTTTCCTCACACACTCCCTCCACGCCCGGCTCATCTGAAGGTTTTAGTATACCTCCCAACTACTTCATAAAAACATCCCTGCGCTCCTCCCTCACAGTGTGTAGCCCGCACTGCAACCAGGTTCGCAGTGCGAGGAGGTTCCCGTTGATGAAGCATGACACCTACGGGTGGGTGAGGGAATTCGTCCTTTAAAAAGGGACTCCGTCATTGCAATTTTGACCCAGGGTGGCGTGTTTGTGCTACTATATTTGATACGAGGGGAGTCGCCCCCTGCCAGTCTCTAAATCTCCTCAGGCCTCTTTTGTGTGCATCATCACAAGAAAAAATTAGTACAATACCCCAAAAATGAGTGCTGGTGGGCCTCACCTGTAACTACAGGCTCAAATAAAGCCCTGGAAATACTAGCAAGATGACACGGGAAATCAATGGAATACTCATTTACAATCTGCTCTAGTTGATTTGAAGGTTACAGATCAATGGAGTACAACATTGACATTTACAGCATTTACACTTATAGTAAATAGTGCTCCACTACCAGTTTCACATATTGAGGATAAAGCTAGAATACAGGTAAAATGTCTTATGCCTCTGTGATCATACATTGATATAAGCACACTTACAGGAAACACTATCTTCATGCAACTTTTTTGGCAACTTTCATACTGAAGTTGATGAAATTTCGATTTGGTCTAAAACGGCCACTTGAGTTCTTGCCATATTGGTTGCGGAAGCACAACTCTCATAATTGCAGACTGTACAGTTATGAATGTGAGTCATTTTTGCACATTTTTTCAGTTTGCCCTGCACTTTTGCCTGAGAGGAAAAAATGCAAAGGTGGGGGTGATTTGCATAATTTATGGTGCGTTATTATGCTAAATGATTCAAGGTTATGCAGATTTACGCAAGGAGGTTAACCCTGCATTTTGTGCTATTTTGTTAGTGCAAGAACCCTTGTGCCGAAAATGGACCAGAGGATGCATTTTGCACTAAGCAAATAGTGCTAAATGCAACAGAACACAAACAGCATCAACCAGCACCAGCAGCTACTGTGTTCCTGTGCTCATGCATTAGGTAGTTTCCCCAAATTACTCTAGATTACACGAGTGGGAGTAATTGCATAATTTTTTGTAATTTCATGTCATAGGAGTAACTTGAAACTACCAAAATTACTCCAGTTACTCCTGTGTAATTAAAATTTTGCCCAGGCCTAAAAACATAGCTTTGTGATCCATTAAATGGCTTACAGGCCCATAGGACTGCACATGCTGGCAGGCACTAATTATTCCCCTGAATGGCAACGACCGACAGCTGACAACAAGGATTGGATGTTGAAAAACAAACATGCAAACAGGACTGTCTCTAGAGCCTCGGGAGGTTCCGTGTTTAGACATAATATCAGTTTAAAATGCACCGGCTGCAGAGTTCCTTGTGTGTCGAGCAGTTTTCAGGCAACAATAAAATGTCAAGATAACTCTGCTGATTAATGTTCCTGCTCGAGAGAGATCTATTGTCTAGTGGCAGTTTCCACTCAGGATAAAGTAGTACAGAAGGTTGCTATGGCTGCTTTAAAGAACGGGTCCCACGCAAATCACCAAACTGCACTCAGAGGGTTACTGTTTTTGTCACAGTTACTTGCAGTTCATAAGTTACCACTCTAATGTAGCATAGTGAGCTATGAACCGTCATCAAAGAGCTGCATGCAAAGTGCTTGGTATAGGATAAACTTTTATGTTTTTTTCCCCAGTTTTTCATAATCCTAATGTTGCGAAAAAGGGTTAATTTGAGTAGAAATGGATTCTTATTAGTAAAGCCAAACACTGTGGTACATTTGAGATCCTGAGTCTGTGCTTCTCCAGACCAAACACTCTTAAAATATACTGCCTACTGGTATTAGTGATATGTGACTCTTGCACTTTGTAATCAAACAAGACCCTTCCTTTGAGCCTAATCCCAAAGTGAAAAATCTGGGCTTTCTGTTTGATTCCAACCTTATTTTTGACAGCCAAATATCCTGTGTGTTTGGGAAATGTTTCAGTACTCCTAAGACTTTGGCCAAAATCAAGGACCTCCTTCCTAAATCTGCCAGGAAAACCGTAGTTCAGGCTCTTATTATGTCAAAATTGGACTACTGTAACATACTTTATATTGGAGCCACACAGGGCAGTTTAAAAAATCTGCTTAAAATCCCGAGGCAGGCACCTTCAGGCCCTGCCCTGGGAAAATCTCCACTGGCTGCCTTTAGGCAAAAGAATCTCCTTCAAAGCCATGTGCTTCTGCCACAGACTTTGTAATGGCAAAGGCCCTTGTTATCTTTTTCCATTAGTCAAACCTCACCAACCCAGCAGAAGACTCAGATCGTCGGACGCCGCACTGGCAGCAGTGTCCATCATAAAAACATCTCGCTTGGGTGGCTCCTCTTTTGGTTTTCGGGCATCGAAACTGTGGAACACTGTGCTCCTCCACATGAGACAAGAACCTATTGAGAAAGCTTTCAGGGAGAACTTAAAAAGTGTTTGTTTAGGCTAAATTAACTTCTTTGGCCTTCTATAATGTTTCTATTCTGTATCAGTCTTTCTTTCCTGTTCAGGTTTTTTTTTTTTCCCTTCATGACCCCTGCATCTAGATAGGGCAATCGTAGTGTGGGGGCATTTCATTGGGAGCAACCATTGTGCTTTAAAAATCTTAATCTAACATAAATGTGCAACTTAGTTCACCCCATCTGAGTTATAAACTATTGGGATTCATTCATTTTAAAAAACTGTGATGTGTTGTATTATTCATTAATAATGTTTTACATTGTAACTGTGTCAATGGACTCCATAATAAATGTATTAGTTAAATCAATATATATATATATAAATAGGAAGGTTGAAAACTGTAAAGTACTTTTCAAACTACTGGGGGTCCGCACTTAAAAAACGTTGCAAAGATCAACTAATCCCATAAATGCAGACTACACCTTGTGAATCTGAGGCAACTTTAAAGGTTTGCTCACCAGCAGCTCCTAATGCTTAAAGACCTGATACCACCATGTGTGTCTATAACAACTAAAGGAGTGCGCAATTATGAAAAGGTTTGCCTAACGGCTACATCACAGGGTATTCACAATGTGTTAGAATGTCAGCCTTAGCCTGGTCGTCCCCCAAACTGTTTGCCTCACTCCTCCGATTTTTGCTGCATGCGTTTTTGTTGGCTTTAGGACTCTGCTCACTTTTCCACTGCTAACCAGTGCTAAAGTGTGTGTGCTCTCTCCTTTTAACATGGTAACTTTGGCTAACATCCAATTGGCACATTTAATTTACCTGATATCCCAAGTAAAGTAGTACTACATGTACCCAGGGCCTGTAAATTAAATGCTACTAGTGGCCCCGCAATACTTATTGTGCCACCCACTTAAGTTGTCTGTTAAACATGTCTCTGGCCTGCCATTGCAGCCTATGTGTGTAGTGTTAAACTGCCATTCCAACCTGGCAAAACAAACCTTTAGCCAGGCCTAAACCTTCCTTTTTTAATGCATATAAGACACCCCTAGGATGGGCTGGCATCCTCATCAGAACGCTAGGGGCAGAAAAGGCTCCAACAATCCTGAACCCGCATCTGCTGTGGATCTTGCCCCCGAGTGGTGTCACTCCACTCCTAGACCCTTGGAAGTGAGCATGAAGGTGCTCTGCCAGCCCAGGTCTGGACTCTTGAGCAGAACTGACGCACTATAACACATTTCCTCACAGCTCCGCACTGGAACCACTGCTGCATGATGCATCCCCAACGCAGGACCGAGCTTTGCAGCTTTTCAGAATTGCCGGTGAGCGATGAATCCTCGACACGGGACCTCGCAATGCTCTGCAACCAGGATTTAGGGTACTTTGTTCAGCGGGACTAACTTGGTCCCTGCATCCAGCCCATACTCCATAGAGGTCAGCCTGAACTTGTGACTTTGTCCCAGTCTGACCATGTGAATGAAATGAGTCATGCTGTTGGCTTCAAGAGAGTAAAACGAGGATTTGGACAAATGGGGCTTGATGTTTGAGGAGCTATTATTCCATCCTTTGGAGTGACTATGAATGATGTGATGATTAGAAAATTGTTTATGCTTTTGAATCGCCTTTCATCTAACATCGCCGGCTCATTAACATAGATAAATAATGAATTAATTGCTATTTACACAATGATTATGCAGAACTGCCTGGCGCTAGGCATCGCTCATGAAAAAACGGGCAGAATCTATTGGGGTTTGAAGGGGAGAGAGTGCTGGGCCTTCATCCCTGATAACAGTAAAATAATTAATGTATATGTAACTAATAACACTAATGTTTCCCGTGAAGGTAAAGCTTTTGAAGAACCTGGCTTGTGGGACTCACTAGGTTCCTGGTTTGGTGATATTGCAAGGGCTTTACAAAGGTTGATAAGCAGTTTGATAGCTTGGGTGGGGGCATAATAAGTGTTATCCTACCACCTATAATTATTCTGCTAATTTGGGCAATCATTCAATTCTCTTGCTCACATTCTCTGATTTAGGGCCTGATTTTGAGTTTGGCAGTCCAAAGGACCGCCAAACCCACGGTGGTGGTGCAGCTATTGCCGCACCAGCGGTCCGACTGAAATATTACGTGTTTGGCAGTTGGACCGCCATAGAACCACTGCTACCGCTGGGGATCCACCATCTCTGATGGTCTAGCAGCTGTCAGAGGCTGCAATATGCTGGCAGTGCCGCTGTGGCACCGCCAAGCAAATTGCGAGTTTCCTCACTGCTACAGCCATGAAAAGTGTGGACGTGAGGGCCAGGGGATGCATGCAGGGGGCACATTTTGTGACCCCCTGTCTGTATGCACCCCTTGTTTCAGCACGGCATGGACTTCACAGTACATGCTGTGCTGGAACACGCTGTGGTGTCCACAACGCTGCCTTTCTAAGGCTCACATGTGAGCCTTAGAAAGGCACCACCGTGGGACCACCATCGCAGGACTGCCTGACCTGTATTCCAATCGGAATATGGTGGGCAGCCAGACTACCAGTTTGGCAATCTTGGAGCGGGTGCTGGCATGGTTACCTGCTCCAAGACCGCCAAACTTGTAATCAGGCCCTTAATCTTTAATAAATTGAGTCTTAATTGTGGGTGTAAATAAAAAGATTGTAGTCTAAGAGGAAAAGGTGAGAAATGAAGATGGACGTAGATGCCAGGGGTCTGAGGCTATAATTGGCATAAAATGAAGGAATAATTGAGATACAAGAGATGCAGACTGAATTGTCAATAGTTTGGGTTTTTTAGTGCTAATAAAATTAACAGGGGGAGTTGATGGCACGTTTATGCATCAAAATCAAAAATGCATTATTAATATACTTTTGAATTCACGTATGTACACTAACATAATGAAGTTGATATAAAGATGCTACAACATGTTAAAGTGTGTTTTCCTGGCTCATGCTAACAAGCCCTCAATGCCATCTTGTCTAAAATAAATGTCACAGCATCCTGTTTATTCTCTGTTCATTTTTGCTGCACATAGTCAAGCATGATGTGTTTATTTCTGAATTAAACTGTTCTCGAAGAAGGCGCTCTAAACTACTGTAACAGTCTTTCAGTGACCTCCCGCTTGCACACAGCATTTCATAAAATCACAATGGTTGAATGCTATTTTTTAACTAATATGTTCTGACACCTCTGGATGACATAAAGTAAGAGGGACTAGATCAATATTACTTTAGTGAGTTAGAGAAATCTGTAATTTGATTTGTTGAAAATGTTATTCTTTGCTCTCAACATGGTGACTTTGTAGATCTAATGTTTGTCAATGGAACAAGTGGCTATATAAATCCTTGAATTTGTGGATGAACAAGGACTTTTTGGGATCCTACTGCTGCCCGATTTCTTACTTAATTTGCTGAACATTTAAGACTTAAGGCTTGATTTAGATGTCGGCGAATGGGTTACTCCATCACAACAGTGATGGATATCCTGTCTGCTGAACTATAAATCCCGTAAGATATAGTGGGATTTATATTTAGGCGGGTGGGAAATCCATCACCATTGTGATCTAAATCAGGCCCTCAGTCTAGTTCTGATTTTGCCTATTATTCTTCATTTGTTCACATTACTGAGAATCTTCACAGCAATGACGTTAAGCATTTAAATGAGCCTTTTGCTGCATTGTTGTATAGTACCTTTGGAAATTTGTAATAAACTTTCATGGTTTACCTAAATTCCACTCTGGAACTCACTTTTTGAGTTCATCCTTTCTTTATTGACTGTATTTTGAAAGACTGATTGAGCCTTGTCTCTGGAACTCATTCCCTCATGAGATCGAGGTTAACACCATTCCTGATCCACCCAACCAACTCTTGGCCATGATTTGAAATGCAGATTATTTCCACAAAGTCATTAAATCTAATAAGAAATTAAATGCTACAGTATGGACTGTTGATATGGCCAGATTATTTTAATTTGAAGTATGCAATCTGAGTCATAATGGACTGCCTGTCACCCCCCCTTTGTGTGATTATATGAATCTATACATTACTCAGAGTTGGGCCAAAATGCCACAGTTTTTCTCTATTGTTATTAATTAGAGTCCGAAAGACCATATTAAATCTAAAACCTCACAGCCTGCCCTTATTTATGATAGCCTAAATCTTTTGCCGGACTAGACTGAGCTAAACCGTATCGGTCACCAGAGTGAGTTGGTTATCAACTCAGTGTAAGTAGGGAGGGCCGTGTAGATGAAAAAGAAGGAAGTGCCCCTATCACAGTGCAATAGAGGTTTTCATAGCTTGGTTAGGCCTATTCACTTTGTGCCTATTCATGGTCCACAGGTCTTCGCTTTGCATCTAGGGACTGAGTTGTTTGTGGGGGGTTTCGTACTAATGTGGTCACATCATCACACTGAAAATAATCTACACTAGGGATATTGGGTTCATAAAGGAGATTGTGAGATAAGTGGTTCCCAATATGTATATATGGTGGATGTACATGCGCTTTAGTCAGTGTCTCGAATCCCCTGCAGATGATAGTGTCCCCCACCACAGATAGTATACATGTCAAAGCTTCATGACAACTTTAAAAATTGCAGGTTTTACAAAATTCAGTCAGTGTTTTAATATTTGGAGAGGTGTGGGTGTTTTCATTTAATAAATGCCAATTGAAAGCACGTTATTAGAAATTTGTCGACATTTTTGCAGGGTGCATATACACTGATGTACAGTGCTGTACAAACCTACTTCACATGATCACTTTTAAACTTTTGATCGTATGATCTGCAAGTCTTAGCACACAGCAGATGTATTTTTCACGTTCACATGCCATCCAGGCAAATACTTTGTGTCAAAGTATAATTTTCATAAATTCTACAAAAGTCCCATCACTTATCTGGCGGGTGGGGATCTGGCTACAGTGGCTCAAGGTCATCTTTCAGGATCAGTACAGTAGCGGCCCGTGGTGGGAGTGCTGCCGGGCGCTGACATGGGTCGGGGGGGGCAGGGTGGGGGGTAGTAAACTATGGATGACGGCCGATTAGAGGTAAGTAAACATATAAATAAATAAAACGAATTTCGTTGCGCGCGCTGCATCGCATTTGGCGATGTTCGTTTTCTTCGTTTTGAGTTCACCGAGTAGGATGTCGTCGGTGGATGGGAGACCCTGGGGTGCAATGAGGTCTACAATGGTATTGGAGAATGGGGGACCATGGCCCTGGGGGCCTGCACATGACGGTGCCTCAGAGGATGTACTTGGGCTTGGTCTGGATCTGGGAGTTGAGGTGGGCCATGGTCACCCTTGGGTCATTAGAGTGCATGGTCAGTCGGAGTGTGCTTCTGTAGGTGATGGCAATGCCTCCTCCTTTATGGTCGGGGTGATACTGCAGCCGTCAGTGATGGCGATGGCGATGTCCGGTCTGGAGCAGAGGTTGGTCCTGGCAGGCAAGGTGGCGTCCAGGGTTGATGGCGAGGAGGGTGCTGTTGTCGTAGCGGTGGAGTGTCCAAGAGGAAGGTTCCTTGGTGCTGAGCGCGGTCCAGGGGCAGACGGACGCAAACGGCATAGCCTATGGGTGCCTTTGGCACGGGAGACGACCATTACAACGCAGGCAGTACATTGTTAACAACGCAACTCCGACAAGGCAGGTGCCTTTACATCGCATTTGATTACAAAGCATTGTGAGGTCAGTAACGGGGTAATTAAAAGTTTTTCGGGTGGGTATGGGTTTCGGATGTCTGATCATGAAATTGGGGTGTGTTTTGGGGTAAAATATGAAAATTGGGCTGTGTTTTGGGGTAAAATGTGATTTTTGGCTGTGTTCTGGGGGCTCAAAAAGGAATTCCAGGGTTCACGGTTGGGTTTGGGGTGCAAAGGTTAGTTCTGGGTTGCACTCACTGAAGTGGGAATAGTGATATTTATGTCTCCGCTATGCAACACCTACTCTACTGTTGCAATGTGCCTAGTATTAGTATGCATTGGAATGGAATGCGATGTTATGGCATGCGTCGCAACGACGTATGTGCCTTTGGCACACGAGTGGTACGTCCACTGTGCATGGGCGCACAGCGGCTGCCATTGGGAAGTGCTGGGGGGGCTGGGCAGCTGTGAGGTGGTAAACACCGGAAAGAACAGTGGATGGGGCATGGACGCGGGGATGTGTGTGTGAGCGGGTGTTGCAGAAATTTAAATGAGGGAAGTCTTACCACGATGCTGGGTCCCGTGTCTTCATAGCTCCTGCTCTCCTGCGTCTGCTTCCAGGAAAAGGAAGTAGGCAGCCAGGCTCCTTCCTCTGAGTCAATCACAACCCAGCGATGCAGCGGTGGGATTGGTAATTGGCCAAGTGGTAAGTCCTGCAGCCAGGGGCCGGAGGGGTGGGCATGTTCTCCATGCAGGCTGTAATGCAGCCTGCATTGTGAACAGGGAAGTGCGCATCATTGCTTTGGGCGGCCTGAGTGGGCCGACCAAACAGTCACTGTGCACTTGAGTGGGCATGCCAATCTGCCCATGCCCTGCTCCGTGTTTGGCCATTAGAGTCAATGGGGTAACCCAAACAAAAAGTCCAATGACCTGGGTGTCAATATGATACAAAAAACAATGGTCCAAGACCAATATCTCAACAATTAAGAATAATGATTCTTTTCTTAGTAATTAAACATTTAGAGCATACAAAAACTTGCCTCGTGGTTACAAAAAACCATTGTTATTGGGTAATATAAGATGTGCAACAACCAATTATTTCAAAATATATGCCCCTTGAACTGTCTTGGGAATTCTTCCCCTTTCAACTCTTTACACTCTTGAGCACCCCTCTTGCACGTTCCCCTGTGGGAGCAACCCCCTCTTTTTCTGAACCTATCAGTTTTCAAAAATTGAGTTTTGTATAAACCAAATAAACGCATATTGTTATTTTTGAAATAATTGGTTGTTGCACATCTTATATTACCCAATAACAATGGTTTTTTGTAACCACGAGCCAAGTTTTTGTATGCTCTAAATGTTTACTTACTAAGAAAAGAATTATTATTCTTAGTTGTTGAGATATTGGTCCTGCTCCATGTTTGGAGCAGTCCTACCCACCCTCCCACCCCCTGAGGATACATAGCATGATTACATCAGTTAGTTATCATCATGTGAGGATTGTTCCTCTTCTGCACTGCTTGAGGCAGTGGGGCAACGCTCTTCCGCCATAGCGGAAGAGCCGCCACTGGGGGTGCGTCATCTACGTGTGATAGGCCTGAGCGACTCGCCCCTGGCCCTCCTGTGCTACGCGTCCCACCTTCTCCTTACCTGGACTGCAGTATTTTCAGTACGTTTGTGCCTCTGTCGCTCCCCTTTTTCTCATTCTGCCGTCTCTGTCTCTAACACTGCTGTGATTTCAGACTGCCCTCGCTCTCCTGTTTTTTTTATATTTGTGTGTCTCTTCCTCTTCACCAGTTCTACTCTTTCATTCTGTTGTGTGTCTCTTCCTCTGCTGTGATTTCAGCCTTCTTCTCTGCATCCTTTGTGTTTAAGGTCCAGTGACTTCTGTTCCTTTTCTCGGTTCTCTTTTAGTCATTTTCCGGGCTTCTGCTGTATGGTGTCTGCTTTCGAGTCTGTCCCTACAGCTCTGTTTCCAGTCTGTTCAGGTGTCTCTTCCTCTGCTGTAGTATCAGCCTGGTCCATATATCCCCCTCTGCTCATTTTCAAATGCTTTACCCTTGCATTGCTGTACTCTCCTTACAGTGTGTTACTCTGTCATTTATATTCTAACATCTCTTACGCCTCGTGCTCAGTGCTTTTTCAGTTTCTGTATCTGCTTTCAGTTTCTGCTGTCCTCTGTGCTTCCCTCTGTGCTTCTCTCCACCCAGTGTATTCACGCGGGGCGCACCCCCACCTCTCTGCCCCGGTGGTTTTGTCCATTGTGAGCCTCCGTGCCGGACACAGACAGTAACATCTCTGCCCATTTTCCTCTGCAGGGAGAACAGCGAGAATTCCAACAGCCACAACGCCTTGTCGTCCTCAAAGAACGGCAAAAATAAGACAGTTTTGGGGAGTTCTGATGAGGAAAAGACTCCCCTGGGAACACCGGAGCACCAGTCCTCGAGCCCGGCCATGATGCTCTCCTCGAATCCTGGTCTGCACCCCCTGCATGGCATGGGACACCCCCATGGCCCTAGCACCATCCCCGTGCCCGGACCAGACCCCATGCACCACCGCACTTCACAGGATTCCATCTTGAACCCCATGCCCTCCAACCTGGTGGACCTCGGACCCTAATAGGAAGGAAGCCCAGGGGACTCCCGTAAAGAGCGCGGAGGAATCCTGAATGGACAATGGCAGCCTCGGGCTGGCTGAATGAATGGATGGTTTATGGTACGGTAATGAACTGTGGAAGTGGAGTACTTGCAATGGCAGGTCAGAAGGGTTTACAAAGATGGTTTTTGGTGGATTCACAACGCAGCATGCTTGCTGGGAGCTGCGAACTTCTCTGTAGCCTTGTCACATTTTTATTTTACATGTACGTTGCCAATATGCCTGAGGCAAAATACACTCAGGCCATAAATATTTTGGACACCAGGCGGACAAGGTATGATAATTCACTCCTATATGCAGGTATATACTGTACGTTTACAGGACTCGCAGCAAGTCGCAGGAGCACCGAGGAAGATGCAGCTCCAGGTGTGCCCTGTGCCAGCCGGTTCCGAGCATTTGCCCACTGCTATCTGATAGCACCCTGGCACGGTGCAGTCACCTATAGCTGGACGCTCACACGACCCCTCCCCCTCCAAATACGACCAAGAGCTGCAGAGCGAACCACCAGTCACAATAAGGGGCATATTCACAAGGAGTTATCGCCGCATTGGGGGCACCTTTCAGCCGCTAATGGGCCTATCGCTAGGTATCGCCTGCTAACGCCGGATTTCCTATCGCCATCACGCTGATGTTAGCGGCAGTTTTCACCGCCGTTCCCTGATACTATCGCCTTGTAGCGACGGCTTGTTAATACCCCGTTAACATGGTGATAGTTTTCAGGGTTAGGCGGCGATAAAAAAAACTGCTGCTAACTGGAGTTTGCAATAGGTATCGCCGGTCCTTTTGAATATGCCCCTTAGAGAGCTATATGCTATTCAAAATCCAAGCCCATTGCCCTTGTGAATTAGTGTTAAAATGAACTGCTCCTTTTTCCCTCCTTCGGGAGAAATGACAGATTTAAGGACCAGAAACAGACAAAAGGCAGAATGGATGAAAGTTGTAACCCTGAACAGGTCAGCGTGTCATCTGACTTGTGCTGCAGACTCACGAGGTGAGACTGAATTAGGGATAAAACCTTACCTCCATTTGCTCTCTATCGCTCATGCACTCAAGGTTTCAAATTGGAAAGTTAAGAAGTATTTATTTCCAAGAGCCATCTGAGGGCAGCTGCCTCACAAGTTCCATCCTCTTCTCATTATATCCGCCTCAATGAAGGAGGCACAGTTGCTAGTAACTTTCCTTCGACTTTCTAATCCTTACTCTTACTGATGGATGAACACAGATGCCAACAAAAGAATCTCCACATGGCAGTTTCCTGTTCAGTGCTCAACCTGTAACTTTGATACAGTTCATCTTGGTATCTGTCCTAACTTACTCTCTTTGTCATCACAGCGTTGCAGTGATCCATGCAGGTTAATTGGTACAAGCTGCCAATGATGGTAACAACACAACTAGTAAACATCACACTCCTACAAGTGTGACAATTCGGACTATTTCAGGGCCCCAAAGCTGTAAGAATAGCTTAGGTGGCAGGTAATAGTCATTTTTAATGTATATTGAATTAATAATTAACTGTTGTTATGGTCACCTCTAAATTAGCCAGACAGTGCCATCTTGTGGCTGACTGTCACAAGCGCCGGTGTTGGCATTTAAGTGCCAGTACCGAACACCGGAAACCACCAGCTCACATTAAGCACTGAGTTTGTGTATTTGTTACACTCTGCCCTTCGCACTCCTAACCTCTATGAAGTTCTTATTTGCAGTCATGCTCGGTAAAGCAGCCTGGGAACTCTTGCGTGTTCTTTAGGGATAGCAGCTACACATTAATGAATCCCTACACGCTCCTACCTTTACAACAATATACAACAATACCCATGCCTTTTATCTCCCAAACACCCTAAAACACCTGGAAAGCAATCGCCTTATATCTGTTCCCATAACTGTGAGGACACTAGTGCTCTCTGAGGCTGCAAGATCTAGGCTTTGTTTACCCACAGAGGATTCATCTGTGCAATAAACATTTTTGCTCCTTATATGTGTTTTACAGACGATTTGTCCGCAGACAAAACTGCATTAGTATATCAAACTGGCAAAATACTAAACCAGGAGGATTTAAAAAGTTTAATTTTCACCTGGGGCAGAAATGAAATCTTGGGTTTTGCATGAGTCCATTGTTTTCCCTTGTTTAATGGAATTTCTGGTATTCTGAGAGCCAAAGCTGACATGATTCACAAATAGCAAGGTGTGGGCAGGTCTGCATGTACATGATTAAAATGGAACTCCCCACGGGTAATTTCACGGAGGTCCCTGAATAGCTTTGCCTCATTACACCAGCATGCACATGTTTTTTTGGATCAAACAGTCTGCCATGCGCCAAGATAAAAAAGCTCACTTGTCATATTTGACAGTACTTTTTAACTTCAGCTCCAAATTATTAGCATTTCTAATTCAGACTTCATTTTTTTTGCAAATCATTTGTATTACAAATTTAGAAATCGAATGGCAGCGGGAACAATGGGAGTACTTACCTTTTGCAACAATTCCCAATAACAACAAAATGGAAATTCAAATAGAGTAAAAGTGTACAACAGACTTTATCATGGTTGATAACAGGGGTACTATGGGGCATATTCACAAGGAGTTATCACCGCGTTGGCGGCACCTTTCTGCCGCTAATGGGCCTATCGCTAGGTATCGACCGCTAACGCCGGATTTCCTATCGCCATCGCGCTGATGTTAGCGGCAGTTTTCACTGCCGTTCCCTGATACTATCGCCATGTAGCGACGGCTTGTTAATACGCCGCTAACATGGCGATAGTTTTCAGGGTTAGGCGGCGATAAAAATACTTCCGCTAACTGGCGTTTGCGATAGGTATCGCCGGTCCTTGTGAATATGCCCCAATGTATCTTTTTCAATTTTAGTAGTACCTGTCCCTTTTTAAGTGATGCTTAAGTGATCACAATTATACCGAGAGACAACATTTCAGCTAAAACTCTTTCAAACTGCATCATTGATGCATTCTATGCATTTGGGACCGCAGCCTGGTTTCTTCTTGTGTGACCCATAAAAAGTATGAAAAGAGCGTTATTTGCCATTTTACTGCCTGATATCATGTTTTGAGGATGACAGCCGAGGGGGATTTGAAATGCTCCTTTTAGAGCAATATAGGGTTCACAGACACAAATAGGATCACAAGGGATCTATTATAGAGAGGAAACAAACCCAGGGTCAGAACTAAAACTGAAAGATGAGGCAGAATGTTGTTTCAATACATGGTACATGTATGCCCGAGACAATTTGTTGGGCCTGGACAAACTGTCATGTAACAACAGTACACCCTTGGGAACAATAGCAATGGCCATTCATTTCTTATGCTGCTAAGGATTGTTGAGCGGAAGAATATGGCAATAGTGCAAAGGGCACATTTACATGAGGCTGTCCAATATTCATTTTCAAGAAATGCAGAGAAGAATAGTCCATTCAGAGAGAGAACTCCGTGCTTCCCTCTTGGAAATGAGAGCCGGAAAAGCCAAAAATAGCAACAGAAAATTGATTAAATACCCTCTGAAAGAGACAAGCGGGGCTGGATCCACAAAATGACTCATGTGAAAACTATACAGCCTGCCGGTACAACAGCAAATCAGCAAAATACAAAAGTTTCATTTCCACTTTATTTGCTGACAGTGTTTAATTACTTTAGCCCGCACTGAGTGGGCCAAGCACCAGAGCTATCCAGAGATATGTGCAGAAAGTGGATTTGTTTTCTTAAACTATGCAAATGAATGATATAAGCAACACAGATATGGTGAAGTTTATGAATTTCAAAAAAGAAGAAGAGAAGCTCTGCAGACATGACATTTCCAGTAGAAGCAGCCAAAGCATATTTATTTCATTTGATTCGCTGAAGACAAAACTAGCAAACCGACTTTGTATGACAGTATTTTCCATAAAAAGACTTTTGCCAGACGCTTGAATAGAAACAAAGCTAATAACCTAACCATGTGACCCTCTGCAACGCTCCACTTCATTTTTGGCTAGCTGAGCGATATAGAAATGCCACCTACACCAGTAGAGTAAAAAAACGTGCCTTCTTAAAGTAATATCCAGGTCAGACTTTGGTAACAACTTCTCAATCATACACAAGATCAAGCAATGAATTCATTGTTTTCTATTTTAAAATATGTTAATGGGAATTAAATAATTAATTGGTAACTTCTAATGTAAGTTATCTAATTCACATAACTTTTATTTTTATTATGTAAATATTTTACAATGTAATTCATTTTTAACTTAGCACCGGGTTAATGCGTTTGCATTTAATTAAGGTGGGAAGTTATTAAAAATAATAATTATTGATGTTATTTCTAATTGTATATGTCAATTAAGTATTAATTGGTATTAAATTATGCAAATATTGGGTTGATTAATTGGTATATTAATTAATTGTGGATTCATTGGTCAGTGTTTTTATTAATAACATTTTGAGTAAAGAGTTATAATAGTATTATTTGTTTTAATTTTATATTATTTATTAATGAATCTATTATTAGTAATGTTTTAGTAGGAACTTTTTTTAAAAGAATTATTTAGGTAGTTGGGAAGGAAGTGTATTTATTTTAAGTATTTTCAATTTTTGTTTACTTTTGAAATTTATTTTGCAATAAGAAATGTGCTTTTTATATTACAGTTATTTTATTTATCAATAATGAATAATTTTTTAATTTTAAATATGTTTAAATGTTTTTATTTTGTTATGTACTTATTTTAATCTTTTTAAACAATGGAATGGTATGTCTAACCAAACCAAAGCACAACACTTCCCCTGTGTTTGCTTACGTTAGAGAGGGAATACTAAAATTCACCCTTCTAGAGCCAATCACTTTACCTACTGTTGCTTAGACTGTAGGGGCTATAGTAAATCTAACCCCTCCAAAGTCAAACATACTTTCTAGTTTTGTCTTCTAATGTTTTCTAGAGTTGCTTTCTTTGAATGGATTTATATATATATATATATTCACTGAAAAAACCATAGGTTTCAGGCACGTTATAGTTAGAAATTAGCATTTAAAAACCTTAGAAATTCACTGAAAAAACCATAGGTTTCAGGGGCGTTATAGTTAGTTGGACATTTCACTCGTACAAAACCATAGAAATTCCCCGTTATAGTTAGTTCAGCTAACTATAACTCGCGCGCTCCACAATGCACTGCTGATGACGTCACATATTACATCACTCATGACATGGTCAGTGACATCACTCATGACATCACTGATGACATCTCAAATGACATCACTGATGACATCACTGATGACATCATCCTTGTGATAGAGTGGCAGACCTCCTCTCACCCTAATATAACCTTTGATACACACACTCAAAAATACAAACTAACATTTTCAAAACAATGGACATACCAATACCAGTTACAACACACCTATTCAGTAATTCCAAGATCTACACACACATCCACTCATTCACCAACAGTCCCTATACAGTCACTCATACATGTACTCACTCATCATATGTACTCATACACCTATTCATCCTGTTACACACCGCCACTCATCCATAGAGTTACTCACACACATAGTCACACATGCAAACAAAGTATCAAACATCCATTTACTTGCATATACAGTTATACACACACTACCACACTTACTTCTACAGAAACTTACACATACTTACTCTCTTAAACAATCACTTATAGAAACACCTACTTATTTGTACAGGAACTCTTCCAATCTCTCACTCTCACATATACTCACTTATATACACCAATACTCACATATACTAGTTTAAAACATATGTAGTTACTCATAAAGACACTATTGAGACAGTCATTCACTCACTAACACACCCATACACATACTCATCCACCTATACAGTCCTGCACACATGCTGTCTTCAACACATACAAACAGTGAGTCACTCATTCATGCATCTATGCAATAAGTAATACCCCCACCGAACCATACAGACACTCAGACACTCATACTGATACTCAAAAACAACTAATAACCCATATAGACACTCATGTAGCTACTCACCAACCCATGCAGCCACTTATACACAAAGTGAGAGACTGATACAGATATTTTCATATTTAAACATTACTCACTAACCCATGTATTCACTAAGATACACTTAGTCAGTTATACAATCAATTTTACAAAAAAATCATCCATTTAGACACTTATATACCCATTTATTCTTCCATCGACCTTGAGATATACATATATAAAACATATTTAATTTTCAGAAAAACACACATTCACTGGATGATGTCATCAGTGATGTCATCAGTGATGTCATTTGAGATGTCATCAGTGATGTCATGAGTGATGTCACTGACCATGTCATGAGTGATGTAATATGTGACATCATCAGCAGTGCATTGCGGGCGCGCAGAGTTATAGTTAGCTGAACTAACTATAACGGGGGAATTTCTATGGTTTTGTACGAGTGAAATGTCCAACTAACTATAACGCCCCTGAAACCTATGGTTTTTTCAGTGAATTTGTAAGTTTTTTAAATGCTAATTTCTAACTATAACGTGCCTGAAACCTATGGTTTTTTCAGTGAATATATATATATTTATTATACTATGTATACATGTGAAAATGTCTCGGTCCCATGTTTGCCTCGGTGGCACGGAAAAAATGGGTGGAACTGACGTCAGCACGCCGACGAGGTCCTCTTATGGCTCTGATGACGTCATACGGTGTCGCGAGCGGAGCCGTGCTCGTTGACGTGGGAGAGCTAGGAAAGAATTTGGAATGCTGGTGCAGGGGATATTCACCTAAGTGTTCAGGCTAGTCCTTTGGGAGCAACTGTTTATGTTGCCACTCCAGAAACCGAAACCAGTGATCCGAGGGCAGAGGCCCTGCACATGGCACACGAGGTGGGGTGCCCAGTCGTGTGCACCGGCGGGGCAGCGAAGTGACAAGCACCACAACCCACAAAAAAGGTAACGAGGGCACTGAATAACACAGGATCTTCTCTTTGTATCTGGCAGGAACAACGAAGTTAAAATGCCCTAGTACCAAAATGTAGAATTAGTGCTACAACGGTCTTCAAGAGGACCTGCGATGCCGCTTCTGCCTCCCGTACCCTGGAGGCGGCACATGGGTCACGCGGTGCGGTCATACTGCGGTGGGACGCACACTCGTTGACCTCTCATGGCACTGCTCCACACTTCAGGGAGGACGCTTTCCATTAGCTATGTTTTCTGATGACATGTCGCACCGGCCCCATCCAACAACAGAACTCCTTTAGATCCAAACAGACTCTTCCACTCTCTCACCAGAAGTGAAACCAGGCCACGCGGACACTTTCACAATACAACAGCCGGGAATGCACTTTTCGGTAAAAAAAACCACATTCCTTCCTCCTAATTAATCAAATAAACGTCTCACTGAAGAACAGGGGCCAGCTTCGATCGGTAAACAGCCGTTACAACGACTTTTTACTTTGCGATACCATTACAACACATGCATTACCACGCATGTGTTGTACATCACGAAGTCATTACTACGCATTTTTTAGAACGCATGGTCATTTACCACGCATGCCTTTACAACTAATTTTGTTGTAAAGGTATGTATGGTAAATGACCATGCGTTCTAAAAACATGTAGACGATCCATGTCGTTGTAAGGAAACAGAGGCTGTTCCGTTTCCTCACAACGACGTGCACCGCTCCTCAGAGATGACGTGAAGCAGGAACCACGAGGAGAGAGGAACCATGAGGAGTGAGAGGTAAGGGGGATTGGGCATGGGGTGGGGGTTTCTTTTCTAGGGTTTAGGGTAGTGCAGTGGTGTTTGGGTGGTGTAGGGGGTCGTGCTGGGGGTAGTGTTTTAGGGTTTAGGGTAGTGCAGTGGTGTTTGGGTAGTGTAGGGGGTCGTGCTGGGGGTAGTGTTTTAGGGTTTAGGGTAGTGCAGTAGTGTAGGGGGTCGTGCTGGGGGTAGTGTTTTAGGGTATAGGGTAGTGCAGTGGTGTATGGGTAGTGTAGGGGGTCGTGCTGGGGTAGTGTTTTAGGGTTTAGGGTAGTGCAGTGGTGTTTGAGTAGTGTAGGGGGTCATGCTGGTGGTAGTGTTTTAGGGTTTAGGGTAGTGCAGTGGTGTTTGTGTAGTGTATGGGTCATGCTGGGGGTAGTGTTTTATGGTTTAGGGTAGTGCAGTGGTGTTTGGGTAGTGTAGGGGGTCGTGCTGGGGGTAGTGTTTTAGGGTTTAGGGTAGTGCAGTGGTGTTTGTGTAGTGTAGGGGGTTGTGCTGGGGTAGTGTTTTAGGGTTTATGTTAGTGCAGTGGTGTTTGGGTAGTGTAGGGGTAGTGCTGGGGTAGTGTTTTAGGGTTTAGGGCAGTGCAGTGGTGTTTGTGTAGTGAAGGGGTCATGCTGTGGGTAGTGTTTTAGGGTTTAGGGTAGTGCAGTCGTGTTTGTGTAGTGTAGGGGTCGTGTTTTAGGGTATAGGGTAGTGCAGTGGTGTTTGGGTAGTGTAGGGGTCATGCTGGGGTTAGTGTTTTAGGGTTTAAGGTAGTGCAGTGGTGTTTGGGTAGTGTAGGGGGTCGTGCTGGGGGTAGTGTTTTAGGGTAGTGCAGTGGTGTTTGTGTAGTGTGGGAGGTCATGCTGGGGGTATATTTAGGGTTTAGTGTAGTGGAGTGGTGTTTGGGTAGTGTAGGGAGTCGTGCTGTGGGTAGTGTTTTAGGTTTTAGGGTAGTGCAGTGGTGTTTGGGTAGTGTAGGGAGTCGTGCTGCTGGTAGTGTTTTAGGGTTTAGGGTAGTGCAGTTATGTTTGGGTAGTGTAGGGTGTCGTGCTGGGGGTAGTGTTTTAGGGTTTAGGGTAGTGCAGTGGTGTTTGGGTAGTGGAGGGGGTAGTGTTTTAGGGTTTAGGGTAGTGCGCCCAACCAGCCACAATATCCGTGGACAAAGGGGATCCTGACTCTTTGGAACGCTCCGTCAATTGAATAATTTGGGTCAAGGGCCCTACCACGTCCAAGACCTATCAATTCCTTTCTTGGGATCCCTCATATACTTGGAGAAAAAGGTACATAGTTTCTCATCAATTTCAGGCGTGTGTGCCACCTTCCCCTTCAGTGAGGGCCTGGTGCATTCTCCCCTCATCCTATTCCTGACCTCCCTTTCAAGGGGTTGATGGATTTTCCCCACCACATACTCTGCCACTTTGGCGTCAGGTGTCCACTCTGCCGACCTAGGATGGTAAATTTGGGTAGGCTCGAACATGTCCGAGTGGACCCCGTCCCCAACCGGGGACTGAGAGGAGTGGGACTCTGGACGCCAGGGACGCCCCGAGTCCTTATCCTCATCGGAGGAGAAATCGTCCTCCGATACACCCTCTCCCTCTAAGGAAAACCCGACGTCGGGGTCTACAATAGTGGTGACAGTGTCGCAATTTTCTCCGGGCCCCTCCTCCTCCCGGCAGGGTGCATGTTTTAGCGTTCGTGCACTCTTGAGGAAGGTATCCGTAAGTTTATCAAATCCTTCCAAGTGCCCCGCGTTATGCTTAACGGCCCTTTTATTCCCCATCTGGGAGCTACTTGGACCCGCCACCACCAGATCTGGGTCACTGAACACCCCAGGGATGCTTTTCGCCAGCTTATCAACCTGATCCCTAAGAGGAGCCAGCGCCCTAGAAATAGCCAGAGAGAGGGCTTGGTCCACTGCTGGAGGGAGAAGTTGGGGGGCCATTCCTCCTCCACTTCCTGGTAGGAGGAGTTAAAATGGTCTTCTGGAGAAGACATGATAGCAGAGGGTGTGAGCACAGAACAAATGCCCTTAAAATCCTTAAGACAGCCCCCTCGCCGGTGCTCCAACAGCTGGGCTTTCCCCGAAGCTGTTATAAGAATAGACTGAGGCGCAATACCAATTACCACCACCAGGTGGTGCTGGTCACTAACGTGGCCGTGTGGGGAAATCACCGCATAGCAGTGTCAAAATTAGGCGAGGGTTGGTCGGGAATCAAGCGGACACTAAAGGAGTGACCGGATTCCCAAACGCGCATAAAGACCAGCGGGAGTGCTCGACGGAGCTGCCTCGCTCGGACCAGACGCGCCTGACAGGATCTCACCGCGCGCAGAGCACACAGCGGGAGAAACTGCGAGGGGAGAACGCGCTCGGGCAAGAGCCTGCTGCGCAGGGAATATGAAACAATACCAAGGCAATAATGCTAATAACGTGCACAAGAAACCGCTATACAAACAGCAACAACGTCAGATTAAGCCAAGAATGTAAGGAATGCACTTAACTGACGAGCAGTGAAGAAAGAGGAAGCGGAAGGGACGTCATGATATTATATACGATGGACTGTGATATGATTGGACTATAGTTGCCTTGGAGACTACCCCCTAATGATTCATGGGTTGTGTAGTCTTTTGTTTAATGATTGTTGTGTTACGTTTTCTTTGAACTGCTATGCAAATAAAGTGAGGAAAGATATGCATAATCCTCGCCTCCGTCCTGCCATAGAATTCATTAAACTTTATTTGATCTGATTTAGAAACATAGATCATAAAAGTGTACATAAAAACAGTAAATCCTCTTTCCTAATACAATACAGTGAGAATTAATTAAAACCAGTAGGTAAAAACGGGTGTTACAAAGCCCGGTTCAGAGCAACTTCAGGTTAACAGAATCGTAAAGTTCAATGTTTCGCAAGATCAATCTCATGTACTTCGTGCAAAATACGCAATAAGGGGTCCAAGTAAGATGTAACGCTCCAATACCTGACCAGTTTGCACTATATAAAACTGCAGAAAGACTAAAAATAAAAAGTGTTTTGCACACTTCTGTCATTGGGCTATATGTGGGCTACATCTGGGTGATATTTGTGCTACATTTGGGCTCCTTTTTCTCTGGTGGCCATCTTGGGAGACTTATTTGTTATGAAGTTTCCTAATTTCGTCATTTACTGCAGTCTCCTCAGTAGGAAATGCTTTCAGTTTTTACTTTAATTCCATCAAGAAGGCATTCAGATGTGTCACACATTTGCCAAAAATTCTGAATGTTAGCACTCTAGTTGTTCATTAGATCACTGTAGTAAAGCTACTGCTCACCAGGGAGTTAACTGGAAGTCTACTGCTGGTATTGAAAGTGATTTTTCAGTCTGCATGTCAGAATTTTCTAATGAAATAGAAGAGGATTTGAGATCTCACTTAAAACATGCCCTAAATTTTCTTTCTGCAGCACTAACCATAATTTCTATGGCAAAATGAACCCCCTCATTTTGTTCCTTTTTAAATTAAATGTTTTAAGTGTTACCAGTTTATTCCAATCAAGATGGCTTCACGTGTGCCATACTTTTGTCATAAGTAAGACTGTTAGCGCTCCAGTTGTTCTTTAGAACACTCTGGGAAGCTGCAGTAGAACACAAAGGCATCAACTGACAGGCTGCTCCTGTTGAAATATAACAGGAAGATATTTGAGATTTCACTTAAAACATGTCCTAATTTTTCTTTCTACAGCACTAACCATAATTTCTATGGCAAAATGAACCTCCTCATTTTGTTCCTTTTTAAATTAAATGTTTTAAGTGTTACCAGTTTATTCCAATCAAGATGGCTTCAGGTGTGCCATACTTTTGTCATAAGTAAGACTGTTAGCTCTCTAGTTGTTCTTTAGAACACTCCGGGAAGCTGCAGTAGAACACAAAGACATCAACTGACAGGCTGCTCCTGTTGAAATATAACAGGAAGATATTTGAGATCTCACTTAAAACATGTCCTAATTTTTCTTTCTACAGCACTAACCATAATTTCTATGACAAAATAAACCCCCTCATTTTGTTCCTTTTTAAATTAAATGTTTTAAGAGTTACCAGTTTATTCCAATCAAGATGGCTTCAGGTGTGCCATAATTTTGTCATAAGTAAGACTATTATCGCTCTAGTTGTTCTTTAGAACACTCTGGGAAGCTGCAGTAGAACACAAAGGCATCAACTGACAGGCTGCTCCTGTTGAAATATAACAGGAAGATATTTGAGATCACACTTGAAACATGTCCTAATTTTTCTTTCTACAGCACTAACCATAATTTCTATGACAAAATGAACCCCATCATTTTGTTCCTTTTTAAATTAAATGTTTTAAGTGTTACCAGTTTATTCCAATCAAGATGGCTTCAGGTGTGCCATACTTTTGTCATAAGTAAGGCTGTTAGCACTCTAGTTGTTCTTTAGAACACTCTGGGAAGCTGCAGTAGAACACAAAGGCATCAACTGACAGGCTGCTCCTGTTGAAATATAACAGGAAGATATTTGAGATCTCACTTAAAACATGTCCTAATTTTTCTTTCTACAGCACTAACCATAATTTCTATGGCAAAATGAACCTCCTCATTTTGTTCCTTTTTAAATTAAATGTTTTAAGTGTTACCAGTTTATTCCAATCAAGATGGCTTCAGGTGTGCCATACTTTTGTCATAAGTAAGACTGTTAGCTCTCTAGTTGTTTTTTAGAACACTCTGGGAAGCTGCAGTAGAACACAAAGGCATCAACTGACAGGCTGCTCCTGTTGAAATATAACAGGAAGATATTTGAGATCCCATTTAAAACATGTCCTAATTTTTCTTTCTACAGCACTAACCATAATTTCTATGACAAAATGAACCCCCTCATTTTGTTCCTTTTTAAATTAAATGTTTTAAGAGTTACCAGTTTATTCCAATCAAGATGGCTTCAGGTGTGCCATAATGTTGTCATAAGTAAGACTGTTAGCGCTCTAGTTGTTCTTTAGGACACTCTGGGAAGCTGCAGTAGAACACAAAGGCATCAACTGACAGGCTGCTCCTGTTGAAATATAACAGGAAGATATTTGAGATCACACTTGAAACATGTCCTAATTTTTCTTTCTACAGCACTAACCATAATTTCTATGACAAAATGAACCCCATCATTTTGTTCCTTTTTAAATTAAATGTTTTAAGTGTTACCAGTTTATTCCAATCAAGATGGCTTCAGGTGTGCCATACTTTTGTCATAAGTAAGGCTGTTAGCACTCAAGTTGTTCTTTAGAACACTCTGGGAAGCTGCAGTAGAACACAAAGGCATCAACTGACAGGCTGCTCCTGTTGAAATATAACAGGAAGATATTTGAGATCTCACTTAAAACATGTCCTAATTTTTCTTTCTGCAGCACTAACCATAATTTCTATGGCAAAATGAACCTCCTCATTTTGTTCCTTTTTAAATTAAATGTTTTAAGTGTTACCAGTTTATTCCAATCAAGATGGCTTCAGGTGTGCCATACTTTTGTCATAAGTAAGACTGTTAGCTCTCTAGTTGTTCTTTAGAACACTCTGGGAAGCTGCAGTAGAACACAAAGGCATCAACTGACAGGCTGCTCCTGTTGAAATATAACAGGAAGATATTTGAGATCACACTTGAAACATGTCCTAATTTTTCTTTCTACAGCACTAACCATAATTTCTATGACAAAATGAACCCCATCATTTTGTTCCTTTTTAAATTAAATGTTTTAAGTGTTACCAGTTTATTCCAATCAAGATGGCTTCAGGTGTGCCATACTTTTGTCATAAGTAAGGCTGTTAGCACTCTAGTTGTTCTTTAGAACACTCTGGGAAGCTGCAGTAGAACACAAAGGCATCAACTGACAGTCTCTGCCCTTGTTGGATGTACATGTTTTACTGAGAATGTCAGACTTCATTCTCACATGACTGAGAAAGATAATGTGAATTTACAGAAAATATGCTCTTATTTTAGCTTCTGGAGCACCTTCCAAAACTGTATGGGACAAGCATGTGAAAATAGTTTTCTCTCAAACATGATTCATGATATCCCAGCAGAAGGTTTTTCACAGGGTAAAATCACCTTAGAACATACCATAATTCCTGAAATTAGTATGGTACCATCAACAAATGAATTCTAATGTAACTAAAGTCTGTTATCACCCTTTATAGTTCTCCTTTTGGTAACCCTCAAAATCTTCGATTCACTACAATGCATTTCAATGGGGTACTATCATTTATATTGGTCCCAAGATGGCTGCCAGTAATACCAGGATGAAGTGCTGACAGCCAATCAGATCTCACGATGACATGTGTGGTTAGGCTCCGCCCAGATATATATGTGTTTTCTTTTTCAAATTTCTCAGGAACTACTGAACGGATTTACACCATTTAACCAAAAGGCATGACTCTGAACCAAGGGCTACCTTTTTGCCAAATTTGGTGTAATTCCGTTCAGCAGTTCGGGCTGTAGCTGCGATGAAAGGTTCCTATGGAAAATTGCATGGGGAAAACACGTTTTGGGACCCCCCTTTTTTCTCGGCCCCCGCTTGCCGAATCACCCCGAAACTTTAAGTATAGGAGTGGACCGGAGCGGGCCATAAGTTTTGAAAATTTCGCGAAGATTCGTCAACCTGCGCCAAAGTTATTTCAAATAGAATGTTGTGGATTTCCTATGGAAAATAGGTCCTAACTATAACTATCTACTTGCGACCGCTAGCGGATAATATATATATACATATATATATATGATTACATAATTACATTCAAATTATATAAAACTATATAATAGTTAGGTCTATTTTTAATTGTATTATTATGAATATTTTGTAGCTTAATATTAATATACATTACATATAGTATTATATAAATATATATTTTGATATACTTCGCTTTTTTTGATGATATTGTTTTCAATGATATTTTTGACACAATATATTGGTAGGTTATTTTATTTATTTTTACTGTTTCATAATTATAAGTGAGTAAAATTCACATGAACATCTCCATGCATATAATTCTGAACATAATGTAAGATGAGCTGTAGAACAAATCCAATAATGAGCAAATTTGAGTTACATATAACGCTGTTGTACATTATATATATCAGGCTGCGTAAAGGACATAGTGAGAAAAAGCAAGGTGAGTGATCCATATAACAACACAAAATTAAGCAACCAGAGAAAAACCTGAATACACATTCATAGTTGTATATATTAAATTGAAAGTCAAGGGAGAGCAACTTGTCCCCATCATAGTGGTTTGTAATTCAATTTTTATAGAACAAAATAGAATAATTTCACAGTCTGTTAATTTTACCAGTTTACTTTGGCGCTACTGTAAAACATGGAACATGCTGTCCTTGGCATGTGCCCATTTGTTAAGTGTTGACTTCCATTTGTTTATTTAAGATGCTTGTGGCAATTTCCAGTTGAATGCTATAGCTCGTTTGGCTATTACTAATACCAGGTCTAAGAATCTATAAGTAATTGTTTTATATTTGGGCTTTGGTATGAGGCCCAGAAGGCAAACCTTATGGGATAATAATTGTCACTTACCCCTCCATTCTGTAAAGGAGATCTGTTATTTGAACCCAGTAGTTTATTATAACATTTATAACATTTTGGCAGTTTACAAACAAAACATGGACACTCAAGATTTTTGTTGACAATCTATTTGACACAGAACTTTACACAAACTATAGAGCCCAACATGATTGGATCAATCTAAGAACCCTCCTGTCGATCTAAGTGGAAAAGAATCATTTTGCTTTAAAGAACTCTCACCCACCAAGGGTACCCCTTGGTGGCTTGCTTCATCGTAGAGTTCCTTCCCACTCCTATTCAGAATGGGGCGTTCTACAACCTGTGAGATAAATTGGAGCACTCTGTTGGAAAAGGAATAGGTAAGAGAATGGGGGTAGGGTTACTATTCAAAAATACCTGCCTGGTATCCCTAACGTTTTAATCTGGGCTCCAGTCAGTATGATTAAAAATGGGAAAAGTTAGGAAATTCTGAGGCTCTAGTCGCCTTACTTCTTCTTAGGGTCAACATGTTTCTGCCACTTATGCTCCCAAATGCTTGAGGCTTTCATCAGGACTGATTATACTACCACAATCCACACCTATTCCATAATGCTGACATAACTGATGAATTTACCATACATACGTCAAGCACACCTAAACCACCTACTTAGTGTCCGTAAATGGGTATCTGGAAAGAGAGGGAACAAACACCATTGATTAAGGATTATGCACGGATGTTGAAAGACCGTGCTCTCAACTCGTTGTTCATGCCGTTAGCAGTATCATGTAGCCGTATCATTCTGTTTCTCATCTTAAACCATGAGGCTATGTAAAAAAAAATGAAGTTCATCTCTGTGGGAATAAACAAATGCAAACGTGGGCACATCTGGGAGTCATACAGGACGAAAACAAGTTTCTTGCACTCTGGACACCACACTCAAACACACGTAGTGGGTACATACATATTAAGGCACCTAATTGTGCTCCATAGGTACAGGGAGGAGACTCATGACTGTTGTCACACACTGGACTGTGAAAGGAAAAAGAGAGGAATGCATTAAGCATCAGGGACCTTTTCACCTTACAAGCGGCTATGCCGTACTTACGATTCCAAGATACCTGCCTGGCCTGCTCGTCTAAAAAACCTCAGTCCGTGCCTGAAACTTGAGGCAACTCTGCTGCCGGAGCAGTTTAGTTATGCTTCCTTCTGACAGCTGCCTCTCGTAAGTAAACACACCTGACTTCTCTCCTGTGCCTCAGGGTCTTGAGAAAGGAAGACTACAGAGTATCTGAAACAAAATGGCTACCGATAGTGGCACTACTTCCTGATTCATGCAACGTCTTAATTGTTACATTGAAACAAGTGCTTGGTGAAATTCCTTTGTGGGATAATCTGTTCCAATATATGTTTTGATATATGTTTGTGGACAGAAACACCCACGGTTTCTGAATAGTGGAAAATTACCATAGGTTCAAAAATAAGTGATGAAATCAAATATTAAAAAGCAGGTATTAAAAAACTGATCATGGATTCTAGTGCAAGAGAATGGCTGAAAGGATGCGTTATCACTGAGTGAACTGTCCCACGGGATATTGTAATCCAGTCCTGATATAGGTGTTGAAAGTCTGAAACCCCATTGCTGTTCATTCTTGAGCAAGGTTCTTTCACAGTTAACTGGGTTTCGTAGGTGTTCTAATTGCCACCCACTTGAAGTCAGTTGATTTGTGAGACTTTTCAATGTAATTTGTTGACATTTGGTCATGCTGCAGCCACATCTTAAGTTACATCTGTGTTCACATATTCCGGTTTTGATTTTGCAACTTCTCATCCCGATATATCGTAGTTTGCTCGGACTAGTGGAACACCCAGGAGGTGTTAGAAATGGTGAATTGTCCATGATCCCAATGGTTTGTTGGTCCTAAAATCCTCACTCTTGGTGCCTTTTGTCATTGGGCAGATGCTACAATTCCCACACAGGTGGTGTCCAGTTGCACTTCGTAGAAGACCTAGGTTGGGGATGTTTTGTAGGGGTCCTGCGTAGGGGTCTAGTATCTACTAGTGAGTCCCTAAGACTTGATCCTCATTTGTTGGAAAACAGCAGTTTCTCGAGATTCAGGGAGCCACCATTGAAAATTTACCAGTTCTTATTTATAATTTTGCTAACAATGTTAGATGCAAAGTTACAGGTTGTTACATAGATGAGATGTTCCTCTGCTTGTTTCTGTGGGGTATGGTCAAGAAGGGCATCTCTATTGTTGTTACTAGCTCCTTTCATGGCTTTTTGTACTCCATTTTCAGGGTATTTCCTCACCCTGAAATTTTGAGCTATGGGGTTGTCCCTGTGATGGCACATCCCCTAAAACAAACCTGCATTTTATATTTTTCTGTAATTTTAACTATGTGCAAAGGAAAAGATACATTCTCCTGCTTATTTGCAAATACAATCTTAGACAATGTCGTCCAGCTCTATGTTTGATGCAAGCGCTGATTGACCCTTTAACATGTTATTGACTAGCATCATTTTTGGTCCTCTCTGAGGAGTAGGAGAACCCAACCATTAGACTGACGATTGAATGGGTCATACATTGATAGTTAATTATGTTGATAACTGCACCTGTCCCCCTATTTTATATTATCTCTGAAAGTATTTTACAGAAGTTTTTGTAATTGAATTTTAGTATCATATCAACATATGTTATTGTACTTCATTACCTTTAATGTATTGCAATTTTGTATTCAATATGCCTTTCTATGCTATTTAATTATAGCGAAATAAAGAATATCGATTGATTGATTGATTGATTGATTGAGCTAGGGGGTTAGTTTGAATTTTGAAGTCCTTCTGGTCCCTGGATATTCTTCTCATTCTCAGAAGCTGCCCAAAGGGTACATTTTCCTTAAGGTGCCTGGCGTGGAAGCTGTCGAATTGTAGGGAACAGTTACGATCTGTTGGTTTCTCATGTGTAACTGTTTTGAGTTTCCCCTGTTCAGCTATGATATGTAGGTCAAGGAAGATTAAATCAGTGTTGCTCATCAAGTAGGTGAACGTCAAAAACTGAATTTGGGGTATTGAGCCAATCCATGAACTTTATTGCTAAGGTACCATCGCCTATCATCGCCATACCAGATGATAAAAACATCCAAAGTTTGATATTAGACATAAATGGATTGGTCAGTGTCAAGATTTTGTGAGTTTCTAGGTGATGGACATACACACCCAGTATACTGGGATCAAATGTGCTTCCCATGCTGGTCCTGTGTTTTTGAACTCAAAGAAATATTGTTTTAAGGCTAGTTTAGCACACTTAAATACAAAATGTCTAGGCGTATTGTACTCCTAATTGGTCTTGAACAGAATCTCTTCAATTACATCCAAAGAGCCCTTCAAGGTAGGCTAATGTAGAGGCTTTCAATGTCAAGGGCCATCAGTAGGTTTTGTGGTGATGGGTCAAAGTCTACGTCACTTAGTAAGCAGAGGATATCCTTAGTGTCCTTCAGGTAGGTGCTAGTCTTTGGTACTATTGGTCTGAAAAAGGCATCACAAAATTTGGATAGAGGCTTGAGAACAAAGCTAGTCCCAGAAACACTGGGACATCCAGCTGGATTAGAGATGTTTTTGGGCACTTTAGGCAGGGTATAGAAGTGAGGTGTTGTGGGTTTGCTGTTCCTAAGGAAATGAGCTTCTTTCTTAGATATCCAATCATTAACTAAGGCATGTTCTGTCATTATCTCAATCTTGCTCATTAGTGTCTCACTGGGGTCCCCAAGATCCATTCATAATTTTGGGGGTCATCTAGCAACCGGAGCACTCCTTCTGATAGTCTTTAGTGGTCTAAAGCACAATTCCACCACCCTTATCGGTGGGTTTTGTAGTGATCTCACTATCCAAACATAGTTTGATTATGGCTTTGGTCTCTTCCTTAGTGACATTATGAAAGGTTTTGAGGAGTTTGGGGTCAATGTTCCTCACCTCTTTCGTGACTGCCTGTTTGAAGGCTAATACCTCCATTGGGACTTTTATGGCAGGAGGAGTGAAAGTATACTTCAATTTCAGGCCAGTGTAACCTTGGTCATCATCTCCTCAAGGTTTTCCCTTAAAAAATGCCCTGAGTTTAATCTTCCGCATGAACTCCATTAGTTCACAGTGAAGTTTACATTTATCAAGGATAGGTGTGGGAACAAATTCAAACCCTTTCTCAAGAACACTCACCTGGTGAGCTGTGGCAGCTTTCTCAGTTAGGATCATAATCAGGCTACATTGTTGCTCGTGTTTGTGGCTGGGTCCCTAGACATGCTCCTGGTGACTACCCTCCGTTGGTTTAGTAGTTCTTCCCACTGTACCTGGCCCTGTTTCTTCCACCTGTTTTTCTGGGGAGATTGGCTTGCCCCTAAAATAGGACTTTGTTGATTGTACTGTGGTTGTGTAAAATGCCGTTGTTGAGGGTTCCAGGCATAAAATGGGACATGGTGCATGTATATTGGAGGGTGAGGGTAAGGATATGGTGGGAAGTGCACCATTGGTGCTTATAGGGGCCCCACTGCCCCCTTCCCACACTCTTGTATGTATCTCTTGTGGTTTCCACTTCTTCCTGACTTGTGCCCACTACTGCTCCCAGTGTCTGAGTTTGTGGAGGTCTCATCTGATGTGCCTGTGTTGTATCTGTCTCTGGAGTTACCTCTAGTGATGGTATAATCTTGCATAGTGTAGGGGTACACCTGTTCATGTGAGAAAAGTTATACATCTTTTTTTAACTTTTGTAACTTTTGATCATTTTAAATTGGCCTCAATTTCAGCCATTGTCTTATTAGGCTCATCCAATCTGTTCTTAATGGTTGCTAGTGGTTGGCTAGACCTGAGTCCTACTTCAATAGTTTGTATTTTTCCCTGTAGCTCATCTGACAGAATCATCCAACCCGTAGTACAGTCCATGAAGTCAGTGATCAATCCTTCTTAAATGAAGGGTCTTACTGAAAAATAAATGGTTAGTTTCTCACTATCAACACTCAAGGGGCTGAGTTTTCTCTGAAGTAGCCCATCATTATGGTACCATGGAGCAAAGTTTTAATCTGAATTTTCTTCACATCACTAAGATTCTCCCAGTGCTTGGTATTTAATGTTGGTTCTGAACTGATGGAACTATCAAGTGGGTGCACAGACGCAAATATTTTTTCTACATCCTCTCCCATGAATGTGAGCCCCATAATTTCTGCCATATTGGTAATTCAGAAAATTTGAACCAAGCACTTGTCACAACTTACTATTCAGAGCAGATGAGTTATTCTCTATCTACTGCAGTATGTTCCTATAAACCTGAGGGTAAATACCTCAGGTACCTCCCACACAGGGAAGAAAACTCCAACAACTGTCAAGTATCCACAAACAAATTTAGGGGAGCAAAGAAGTGCTGTAGAGCATGGGCTAACCCTCTTCTGACACAGAACATTACACAAACTATAATGCCCAACTCATTTGGATCACTCTAAGAACCCTCTGATAGAACTAAGGAAAAAAGAATCCTTTTGCTTTAAATAACTCTCACCCACTAGGGGCACCCCTTGTTGACCTGCTTCATCATTGAGTTACTTCCCGTTTTGCTATAGAGTGGGGCGTGCTACAACCTGTGAGATGCACGGGATAACTCTGTTGGAAAAGGAATAATGTAGTGAGTGAGGATAGTGTTGCTCTTTAAAAATTCCTGCCTGGTAGCCCTAACGTTTTAATCTGGGCCCCAGCCGGTATGATTAAATTAGGGAAAATTTAGGAAATTCTGAGGCTCTAGATACCCCTACTATCTATTGTTGATGTGACAGGAAGTCCTATAGAGTCAATCAATTCTTTCTTTATTTGACCTTCCGAAGACAGGTCATGAAAGGTACACATAATAGCAAACAACATTAAAATCAAACTCATTTAAGAAAATTACAATCACAATTTCCATTTAAAATAAGAAAAACCACAGGCAAAGACAATGATTTGATCGTAGCTAAAGTGGCAGTGCTGATAAACTAGATAGCAGCAGGTATTATCCAATAGCATTAAATATTAAAATCAGTCTTGTAAAAGAGTTGACAGCAACAATAAGCATTTTAGCAGCAATACAAATACAATAAATACAGGAGCTGTTAGCGTGCATTGATATTAAAACAACATACTCCTTCTCTTTGCTAAGGTGCACTTCAAAAAGCTCGCAACAGCAAAGCAAATGTCACAGTCATTAAGTTGCAAGAGAAAATACAAAGCCGCTTTACACTTAGAAAATTTATACCTGCGCAGAAGCGGTAATAAAAATTTCCTAGTAAATGGAAGATAAAATTGACAGAAAAAAACAAAATGTAAAATAGTTTGGCTTGAATGTTCATCAAAAGGGCAAGTGGTAATAGTTTCAGGGGAATACTGGTCCAAAGGGAAGCATATCAACCAGCGAAATGACCCCAGCAGAAATCTGGTCAGCAAATTCCTTTTGTGAACATTATTTACATATAAAAGATACAGAGCCATAGAGGGAGGTACTGGAATAAGGCAATAATCTCTGATAGTGGGTTTGGACACTTCAAACAATTCCCTAGAGGATTCTTTGTGCTTTCGGAAGCTATCCAACACCCTCTGTCGGTCCCCTTTGCCGATTAGTTCTGGGTGCTCAAACAATGAGACACAACCAAGTTCCGTGAGGCAAGTTTTAATGTATTGGAGCCAAGGAATAGAAAGGCCTCGGGAACAACTTAAACAGTGTCTAATAATTGCCCGGTTAAACTCAGCTTCTTCGTTTGCCTAGATAGAACACCAGGTGGCTAAAGGTGCTGCATTTATAGTATCTTGGACATAATCAAGACCTAGCTCCAGATGGAGGGAAAAGTGCAGCGATGAGGGGGGAACTCCTAAAACTCTACGACAAAATCTATTCTCCTCAGTCTGCATAGGAAGTACATCCCTGCATTCCCAACTACCCATGCCATATGTTAAAATCGGTATACATTTACGATTATAAATCTCTAAAATTGGGGCAATGGGCTTTTTACCTCTGGACATTGCAAGGGAGAAAGTGGTCGCAACTGTTCGCGTGTATCGTGTTATTCTATTTTTTATGCAAGTGTGCCACGTGCAACCTTCATCGAATTCCAGGCCTAAATAAGGGAAGGAACTAACCCTCTCCAACTTCTTCCCCTCTACGTTCAGACTACGGGATTTAGCATTTTTGGGGCCACAAATCATTATAAAAGTGTTCTTATAGTTTGGCTCAAGCCCCAGGTCCTTCATAAAAATAACATAGCTGGCAATGAGTTTTTTTAGGCCTTTCGCAGTCCTTGCCAAAAGGACTGCGTCATCCGCATAGAGTAGCGCTGGCACAGCCTTTTTCTCCACTTGCGGAACGTCAGCCCCATCCGAAACTTAAGTGTTCTCCAAATCGTTGGTATAGAGGAGAAATAAGATTGGGGCAAGGACGCAGCCTTGGCGCACCCCACGCTTGATATTAAATGGCTCTGAACATTCTCCGTCATTACCATACCTCACTGAAGCGGAAAGATCATGATGGAGAAGCCTCAAAAAGGAGACCAGACCCGCGTCGACTCCCATGTTTATTAGGATGTCTAGGGATACCTCATATTGCTGATTGTGCCATGTTGAATCTTCTGTGATAACATATATATCCCTGCCCAAAGGACTCTTTAGATAATCTTGGTTGAAATATGTAGCAAATCTGTATATGAATATTCATATGCCAAAAGATGGTGTATGCCACATATGAACATTTTTAAAATAGGCTTACATCTCATTGTGGACAAAATTTCAGACTTTATGGAAGTTCAGAGAGAAATTGAGGAGATTAGATGATTGTTGCCACAACATCTAAATATCCGTGAATTCCTACATGTGAAACTGTTAACACGTGGAAAGATGTAAAAGGTGCATATTTTGACATGCCAAAATAACTTTTTTGCTTTTGGATTGGAAAATAGCTTCCCAATGTAGAACATCTCTACATCCAATTAAATAAGGGGGTGTTCCCTCACATGCCCCACCCGATTTCTGACAGGTTTACATTTTCAAGCATTGTCATTCTGGGAAACCACCTACAAACAGTGAATTCCAACAAACTTGCATGTGGATGAGTGTTTGCCATGTTTCATAGGTAGATACAACAAAAAGTAATACACAAATCCCAACCCTGGTAGCATATTTGCTCACACAGAAATGGCACCACAGTGCTACAACTTTTGTGTGATCAAATTATTGTAATTGTCAGAAAATGTGTTATCAATTTGGGAGAGGGTGACCCCTACCAACTTAATACACTAAGTCTTGTTGCCAAAACACAGTTTTCAGAGAATCTCTGCTGAACGGTGGTAGCTTTGGCTCAAGTAGCAGGAAATCACAGAGAAGTACATGTAATGTTCATGCAGTATCAACAATTTTCAAGTAAAGAAAACGACACAATAGAATTGTCAAACCAATTTCAAAACATAGAGAAACATTTACTGAGCAATAAGCCACCACGTTCATCATAATTGGATAAGGGAAACAGGAAATATGTATTTTAAAGTTTTAGGGCAAAAAATACCTAGAAAAAGTAAAGTGGCATTGAAAAACAGCAGTTTGAAGTTGACCATTACCTAGACCAACTGGGATGAAAGAGAGGTCTGATTCAACAAATGGGTCATACCGGTCAATGTTTTTACTTTCTGACTTAGGACATGATTTAAATGTTGGTGGTAAACATACTCTGTTGCAATGCCAACAGATTATGCTTACCGCTAGTATTATGGTCCGCCTGCCAAATTTATATGTGGGTGGACCATAGTTTGACCACGTCTTCCATGGCCACACTGCTCTGAAGCTGCTAAAATTAAAATCTGGATTTTGTAGCCATCAAGGTCACTTTGTGGTTTGGGCAGATTTGGTAACTTTCCCCAGTCCAAGGTTTTATCTTTGGACTTATGGCCTGATTTATGGTTTGGCACACAGGATACTCATTCACAAATTCTCACCCACATGTTCTATTCTGATTTGGGGAGACTGTCAATTTTCTGACAGTGATGACCCTACGGGCTTCACTGTCAGAAACGAACTCCTATGGCCCAACAGTGTATGGGTTATTAGAGTAGGGACATCAGACCACTTATTCTTTAAGAGCAGATGATCTGATGTCATTTTTTCTGTCCATCACCACAGGAAAAACCCAGAAGCCACGGACACAAAAAAATGACCCCCTTCCCTTAGGACAAGATGTCTTGTGAGTGACGATTATTAGTTTGTTTTTAATTTGAGAGCATTTTTTAAACAGATGGCAGTGCACATTAAACAGTAAACCTTCAGTGCCTCTACAGGGGCCGCAGGGCTGTTGCTCCTCGGAAAGCACACAGCAGGGCCAGTAATGCTCTCATAATTTCGCGGCCGAGTTTGCAGAGATTGCCTCCAAGATCCTGATGGATGGAGGCCACCTGCCAAGGTCAATAGCAGGCCCTTGGTTCATCTTTTGGTGCTCAAAAACATCCAGAAGGACAATGTTGTAAACTCTAGTCAGACAGGGCTCCACAAGGCCTTTACAGCAAGGTCCTGCTGAACCTGATTTCAGTGCAGCAAAACGTTCTCAACATGATAAATTACATTTTATTGCATACCTTGGGTGTGGCTTCTCTTGGTAAGCCTCAGCACCTTGTCCATTTCTACAGAGGCAGAAAAAAATCCCACTTTTCTGCAACTTCAGGGAAGTTTATTTATGGTCAGACCTTCAGCCTCGAGGTCGTCGGGGTAGGCTTATAGGCACTATATGTCTCTCTAGCCATGGCTCCTGCAGGGTCATATCTTTAGTTGTCTACTGGATCCTCTTGGAGTGAGGAGTGTCCTTGCAGCAGGCAAACAGATGCTCAACCACTTGGACATTGGAGAGTAGTTCCAATTCATTGGTGCTAGCAGGAGTCAAGTTCAAGTTTAAATGTTTATTGTTTCAGTTAGTTAAAACCATAACAATATAGATTCTAAAAACAGAAAAAGACAGTACAATTTTTTGTTAATTACTTAAAATCATAAAAGTCTTTTGTTATCAATTATTAATACTCAAGTATATGCAAAGATGTCTGTTAAACAATTAATAGATCAATTAATAATATTCAGACATTTACAAAAATACGTGATTGACAATTAATGGATCAGAAGCGTTAATTAGCCCATAGTCTGCTGTAGGAAAAGAGAATACTTTTCAGACGTTCTCGACATACTTTTCAGTATTCTCGATTGACCAGTAGTCACTCTCAAAGACCAATCAATCTTGTTCAACATAACTGGGCAATGGCTCGAGATTCCGTTTTTAAAGCTTGCTCATGTACGGTAAGGAACTTTATCAACAGTTCAGTAAGGTATCAGTTGGGTCCAAGCCAGCTATGATGGCAGATCTGCACGTCCTTATTCTTCTGATGTTCATAGCGTTTTTTAATAAAGTGACTCATGCTTTTAACAGTTTAGGACATGTGCAGACTAGATAAATAAAATCCTCTTTACTGCTTCCACATAATCTACATTCTCCCGGCCCTTTGTGGACCCATGTTGGCTGATCCGCGATGGACGGCAGTTTGCCTAAACGCAGGGCCATTAGTTGTAACTTTCGATAGACCGAGAATGTGATGTTTAGATATGGTGCTGTGATAAGTGTCTTATAGTTGGTGATTACCAACCAGGCGTGTTTTCTCTTACTGAGGATGTTTTTATCTACTAGCAAAGAGTGAATTTTGCTGATTTGTTTATGGCTTGTTTGAAGGATCAGTAGGACAAGCTGGTTTTCCAAAGCTCACCTGTACATGTTGCTGATAAAGCTTTTTGTAGGTATTGATTGTAGGGAGACTTTTCATCCTTCTCTAGTTCCTCCCACAGAGCCTTATTCAGTTCCGATTCTGCTGCATTTTGCTTCAATTTGTACCATTGCTTAATGGTCGCGTACATTCTCCCCAACGTTTCGTTGGTTACCCCAAATTCTAATCTCACCTGAGCTGGAGACGCAGACTGATGGATTTGAAAGACCCTATTATGTTGAAACTTGTAATTTATTTAACAGGTCGGCGTCTTTCCCATGTAATGCAGTACTACCGTATGATAACGTCGGTAGCATTTTAGCTGTTATTACTGCTAATAAGGGTTTAAATGATGGACCCTTCAATTTTTTTGCTAAGGTCCTGAAGGCAAATGATAGGGCGTTTGTCCTCTGAATCATATGTGCTTTTTGTTCCCGATGATTATGCCTGTTGTCGATGTAAAAACCCAGGTACTTGTAGTTAGAGACTGCCTCTAGCTTTTTGCCCTCTAATTGAAAGTGCTGTTTAGCCGTCTGGTGTCTACTGGTCAGCATTGTTTTACTTTTTGCTGTATTTATCTCTAACTTATTGTCAGCTATGTATTCCAGCATTCCTGCGAGCGACCTTCGGAGGCCGATCTTAGTTAAGCTCATCAGGACTACGTCATCTGCGTATGATAGGTGGGATAGTGACAGAGTACCCAATTGGGGTGGATGGGAGTTGATCTTGTTGAGCTACTGTGCCAGGTCTGCCATGAAGAGATTAAAGAGATGCGGTGCCAGAATGCACCCTTGTTTCAGCCCCTTTGTGGTTGTGACCTTCCTTGATAGTCTTGAGCCGTCTCCCAGCTTTACTCTCATCCATGTATTGGAATAAAGAAGCAATATTCCTCTGAGTATATTTTCTGGGATTTTCCACGTGCGCAGTTTTTCCCATAGGATGTGACGGTCCACGCTGTCGAAAGCTGCCTTTAAGTCAACAAAGCAGAGGTGCAGTTGTTGTTTCCTCCGTGTGTATTTGTCGGCAATCAACGAGAGCGATAGGATGTTTGTGATTGTCCCAGTCCCTTTTCTAAACCCTGTCTGATTGACCGGTATCAGTTTTAACTTGTCAGACCAGGTAATCAGATCTTCCAATATCAGTGAGGAGTAGTACTTTGCGTCTACATCCAGAAGCGCAATTAACCTGTAATTGGACGGGGACGTTCCGTCACCTCGTTTAAAGATTGGTGTGAATACTGATCCTTGCCAGCTCGGCGGAATTTGCCTTTCATTCTCCATTTCTTCAAATAGATTTTTTAGTCTCCCGCTCCAGAAATCTGGTGCCAATTTGAAGATTATTGGGGGGATACCGTTTGGTCCTGGGGCCCCATTTCCGCAACCATTCAGGATTATTCTTTTTACGTCTTCTAGTTGGTAGCCTGAGTTTCCAGGTGTGATCCGTAAACCACCAGCGCTCATCACTGCTGGTTTCCTTTCTACTTCGTCTGCATTCGGCACTGTAGTCAGATGACAGGTTAGGGTGCTGTTTATGTTGTGTCTAACGGTCCTGTCGTTGATCATTTGTTCCTCTTGGTCCTCAATGTTTACATGCTCCTTCTCTTTACCTACTGGATGGTTCGGAGGTTTGATGTCTGTGAATCTTTTTGTTAGTAGCGTGGCCCAATCTTTTTCTTGTACACTTGAGGTGATAGAGTTGACAGGCCGATTCAGACCATTTAATATTTCCCAGAATGTGCTTGAATTAATTTTCTTCATGGTGTGTAGTAGTTTAGCCCAGACGTTATCCTTGCGTCTTCTTTTGTGTTCCCACAATTTCTTTTTGTATTCTTTCCTAAGATTACGTATTAATTCCCAGTCTGAGGGGGTCAGCTCAGTTCTTTTCAGTTTCCTAAGATTTTTTCTTAGTTCTCGCTTAAGTTTGACAGCTTCAGTCAAAGGAGTTATTTTTTCCAGCAGAAAGCAGGAGTCTTCTTTGGTACTGCAGGGCTGTCTTCTTCATATGTAGACTTACAAGGACCAAAAATGGTCTGATGGGGTGGTTGTGAGGTTACAGTCATATCCTGTGTACTTGCCTATGGTTGCAGAATTTTCCCCATCCAATCCAGGCTATTTTCTTGCTGTGTGAACACCACCATTTGCAGCACATCCTCTTCATTCTATCACACAATTACCCAGGAGATCCTGTTTCCAAATGGCAGAAACACCACCAGGCAGGCTTCTACCTATCTCCTTAGTCATTAGCCTGTTCAGATGAGCTCTCCTTCTTCCTGACAGGATTATAATGAGATCTCTCCCCCACTGTGGCTTAAAATTGAGCGACCCAGAAGGGTCCTGTGGATCAATAGGAGAAGGCCTCTTTGGCTTCTCCAACTGTAAAGAAGTACCAAGGCTGCCCAGGTGTTCTCATCCATTTCCAGATAGCTGATTCCTGCTAAGTGGCCAATATTTAATAGTACCTTGTTCTTCCTGGGCCCAGAGGCAGGTTATTTTCTCCTAAGTTAGACTTTTTAACTCTCCTAGCGAGGATGTGAATTTCAGCTCTGGAGGTGCTGAATGGCAACACTGTTTCTCAGCTAGTTTTGGGTCAGGCAGCACAAAGCACATTTTTACAAAGTTCTTTTTCCATTAAATCAGTGTATGAAATGGAGGTATTAGTTAAGAGGGCCCTCAGTGAGGGAACAGTCCCCATGACTCACTGCTGATGTGCTCTTGGACCTTTCTCCTTCACCAGATGACATGGATAGAGCTTCTGGTGTAGAACACTGTTGGAGGAAGCCATCATAGGGCGGTTGTAGTGCAGAGCAAGCCTGCCGAAAAGCCTTGTTGGGGCACTTGGCAGTCAATTATTTGCCGGGGGCCCGCCGTGCTGCTGACTTGATGAGGGGATAAGCAGCAACAATTTCACTCCTGAGTAACAGCCGATGTGGAGACATCAGCAGCAGCAGAGCCGGCAGGGACTGCAACATGGCTGAAGTGAGGTGGAGAGCTACCAGGTGCCTCGCTGAGGTCAGGGAGACTTTCTGTATTGAGGAGTCGACACAGTGAGCCTGCCCTTCCCAGCTGAGGTTCTCTGGTTAGGCCCCCATCCTTTTTCCTCTACATACCATGCCCTATAAGGAGAAGAATTTAGGTGCTCGGCCATTGAGGGTGATGAAAAGGAAAAAAGAAGCTCTGGGAGAGGAGTATGTTTCAGATGCATCTGAGGGGGGCAGGCGCTCCAGTTATGACTACCACACCGCTCAATTAAAAAAGCCAAAAGGTGCACTGTGTAATCACGCATTATCGCAGCACGAACAGAGAAGGCATCATCACACAGAGGCAATTAGCCCGCTACCAGCATGGAATCGATGTCCCCGGTGTTTCGGTTATTGCGGACAATAGTCTACCATCTATATTTGTGGCTTCAAATATGAGTATGCTTGCTGACAACACTAAGGTCTCGATTACAAGTCTGGCAGTTCACGGACCGCCAGACTCGCGGGTGTGAAGCGCTGGCGATCCCCGACCGCTCTATTATGGGTCGAGCTGTTGAACCGCCACTGCCCCACCACAGCTGCCAGGGAACTGCCATTCCCTGGTGATGATGTGACAGTCAAGAGGCAGTCATATTATTGGCGGGCTGCCGTGATCCCGCCAAGCATATTACAAGTTTCCTCTCCGCTATGGTTTTCAGGGCAGTTCCACTGCCATGAAAACCGTGGCGAAGAGGAAACAAAGGGGGCCCTACAAGGCCCCCTGGTGCCTCCAGCCCTGTGGATTCCCACAGGGGGCACAACATGTGCCCCCCGTGTGCATGCACCCAGCTCCTGCACAGCATCGACTTTACAGTCCATACTGTGCAGGAACTGTTTGGGCATTCCCATTGCGGTGCCCATTTTCAGGGTGCCTCCGTGGGAACGTCAAAAACAAAGCCCGCCAGACAGGAGGAAACTCCTACTCTGATGGGTGGTCTGACCACGGCTTTGGTGGTGCGGCGGCGGGGCGGACCCAGCGCTGCACTGCCAAAGTCGTAATCAGGCCATATGACCGTTAATCTCCCTTGGTTGACTTCTAGCGAGAGGGGCGATTACCAGCTTATCATACAATTTCTTAACACACGTAACAGCTCCTTATGCTAAAGGGATGCTTACATTTAGCAGTTTCTGTTCCTGCTGATTTTCTGGTGGAGAATAGATTGCAAAATCTCAGCTCTAAATGTTCATCTGATATCTATTCTCTATCTGAAACTATGGCTTTGATGGTGGCAACAACTTCCTCACTTTTTCACACTTTTCATTCAGTCTTAAAGTAAAGAATGGTTCATGCAAAAATTCACAATGGTGCTTTCCACAAAATGGGTTCCCTCATTATCACCCAAAAGGTGTGTCTAATCTCGGGAACATACACTCATTCTGATTTACATGATGTGGTACCCTGCCCACAAAACTGTCAGTCTGCCTGTTTCATTTAGAGGTAGGCAGAATATTAGCTTTCTGGTAGTGGAGCCCCCATTCGCACCATCAGTGGAAAGCTTACTCCAATGATCTAATGGAGTTGGGGCTTCTCGGAGTAAAGCCATCATATAACCCACTCAATTTAAAGCAGATGGTGTGATTTGTGTTTCCTGTCCATCACTGCCAAGAAACGCAAGGCAGTGAGGGACAGGAAAAAACATTAATGATCTCCATACCCTGGAAGAAAACTCCCAGGGTGTTGGATGGATTCAGTTTTTGTTTTTCAGAAACAAACTCCTGCTTTGGTAGTTTTTCTCTGAAAAAGAAAAAGAGTTACAAGTTTAGTGAATGGCCATCGAAACCAACAGCGTCCGCCCATTAAACGTTTTGTGCCATGAATGGAATTGCCATTATGGTAGTTTCTTTCAAGATACAGAGATTACTTGCTGGGCCTGTCTCTAATTTTGATGGAGTGAATACCCTCGAGATTGTTGACTTAATGTCCTCCACCAGCCCAATGGACACTACTCTGTACATCAAACTATAAATGAGGCCCTTAGTATCTCATTATGAGTGGCTTGTAATAATTCTTGTTTTTTTCCAACCCAGAGTTACTGTGTAATCCCTGTTTTGGGGAATAATATGCAGAAATCAGGCTTTCTGTTCTGATTTCTGCATTTTTTTCCCTGGTACGATTTTCGTGTCTGCTTGCTGTAGGTGATATCTCTGGATGAAACACCACAGACCTGTGGAGTTCCCACAAAATGTATAATTCTGTTACTAGCTCCGTCCGAACTATCGGGCCACTTGTAATGAGAGCAGAAGCTATTGATGAAGATGAGCCAAAAGTTTTAAAGTGCTAGATGTAACTGGTGATTAAAAAAGTTAACCAAAAGAGAGAGAATAAGGAAATCGCATTCTGATTGGAATGATCATCCCCTAATCTGGATCACCAGTAGATGGTAGTCTGTCTAAGGCATCCTTCTGGCAAGTAAGATGCAGTAGATAAAAAAAGGGTGTGGCAACAGTGTAAGCTACTGGGGCATATGCCCTGGGAAGCCATAGCAAGCCAGCTACCACAAAGCATAAACAAACACATAGAGGCCAAAACACAGGCAACATATTGAGACAGGCCACAATCACAAGGATCTGTGAATGTGTTTAAATACAGTTGGCAGGAATCCCTCTTCCTTGGCTAATCAGTTATCTCCTCCTTTGAGGAGTCAGCATCTTTTCAATGGTTTGTGACTGGAATTCTGTTCAGAAACAATTGATACAGAAGATATTGAACTACAGTTTGGAAAGGCATTCCCCCATATTCTCCTTCCAAACTGAGATTTGGTATCCAGTCTGCAAAACTTTACCATCTCCTAAAATGGGTTTAGTATATAGTATAACACATTTTGGCTGTCACAAACCCACAAGTTTAGTAAATTTCAGGGTCTGAGAGAACTGAAAGATTGTGTACAGATCTGACCCTGTATATGGAAAGATGTGAGAGCTACAGCTTTCCAGGAGTCCTGCTAGAAAACATTTGTAGCTTCCCTTTTATTATCCAGTGAAGCCACAAATTACAGCTGCACATAAGAAAGGAGGTTTCCGTTAGTTTAATTTTACTTTTTAGTTCCCCTACACCCTTAATTCCCTTGCCAGTTCCAACCTGGAAACGAATGTACTACTGCCTTTAATAAGGGTAAGTATCAGACCATTTGCAGGGTGGGTATGAGTTGTGGAGTAGTTTGTGAAAATGCCCACAAACTTGTTAGCTTGTGAGTATGTTCAAGCATCCCTGGGAATCCTTGCCCTGATAATCCCATTCTTTGTCACTGGAACGATATTAATTTATGTATAATATACTGTAATAATACTATGGGCCCGATTCCGATCTCGTTCGGAAAGCAGTCTGACCGAATCGGTTCCGGAATGCTTTCCGGACGACTCGGATTGGGGGAGTCCGACCGAACGAGTACGATGCATCCGGATGCTTCCAGATACGATTTGGTCGGGCTCCCATTGAGTTCAATTGGAGCCTGTGTTCCGAACGATAACACAGGCTCCCATTTAAGAAAGGGGTGGTTGGGGAAAATCGTGCACCCTGTGGCGGGCACCCCATGGTACCTGCCTCACTGTGCATGGTTGGAAAGGGGGGTGAATAGGGAAAATTCCTTATTTTGGAACTAGGGTCCTCACACACCTAGCAAGCTAGATGTCATGCTTCATCATATGGACCTGCTCCTCGTCGGGACGGCGCTGCAATACCCAACGGGCACCCTAAAAAGGGGCTCTTTCGCGGAGATCTTTTGTTCCTTGCCGTATGATGAAGTGCGAGTATGCGTGATGTAGTGTGAGTGTGTGGGCCGAGGGGTGTAGATATCGTGCAGGGGTAATTAAAAGAAGTAGGACAGTCCAAATAATAATTTTATTCTAGCTGGCTATCCACTTCGTTAAAAATAAAGAGAGTGGCAGCCTATCTAACTCAAAGGTTTAGTTTAGGCTATGTCCAACTCTACAGGTCAACATGTTTCTTGCCTAATGGTCAGGTTGATCCGTGGCAATTCTTCAGGACCTACTCAATGAATCTATCTACACAATGTGATGGGGTCAGTAACTACCTACCACAAGTTCACACTACGCATCAAAATACTGTAGTGTATCCAATTGATCTAAAGGGAGAAGGGAAACAGGGTGAAGTTATAGCTGTTTCACACATCTATAGGTTACACAAAGTCCATTTATTCTCTTTCCGGTCACCTCAAAATGAAATCGGCATACTTAGTTAGTGTAAGAACCTAGGCAAGTGATAAAAACGGAGCCTATTATTGGACACCCGATATTGTGAAGTAAAAGTCTAAAAACATAGAAGACTGTTCTCTCCAATTAAAAGCAGTCAAAGGAACGGCATTCATACACTTATTATACTCATTTTCATAAGTGCTCGTGAATCCCACCTCAATGATAGGACTAAGATGTGGGTCCACTGTCAATCAAAACTCACCTCTCTACAATGAGGGAGTCACTCCAGTCGGTGTCCGGCGGAGTATGAGGACACCTGTATCATGGTGTCCTATAAAGCATAGATGAGAAATCAAAGAGTTACACGGGCTTAAATTCAGAAACCACAAACCCCATGCAGGTAACTCACAATGGAGTGCGTCTATCATGGAGCACATAATTTTATCCATCGGCATCCAACGGTGTCAATCGGTGCCCCCTCGAAGGGGATGAGCCAGAGGAGGGAGAGACCCAGCGATACCCCGAATGAGCCAGGCCAAGGTATTATCTCCCAGACAACGTGGGGCGCCCATACTCACTCTAGGGCGCCCACACATCATCCGGTCCCATAATCTCGGTCCAAACCCTCGCGGACCACCTAAGGGCGCACCGTCAGTCCGATCAGTTGCGCGGTGTACACAATCAGCGCTAATCTTACAGCATCCATCCAGTCTACCTGTTATGGTCATGCTTCAAAATCCAACCCAGTAATCGTTCATTACTCACCTTCCCGTAGTGCAGGAGGAGCCGAATCACCTACCCCCTATCGCCGGTACCGGAGAAGTGTGGTTCAACCCCATAATGGGTGCTAAAATACTCTTCCGGGTTTGGCGCGACACGGGGCGGGGCCCGGAACACGTCATTACGTCATTACGTGTGCAGGTGCAGCGCTAGTCCAATATGACGCTATGAGTGCAGTAGCGGCCATATTGGAATGGGGATGGTGGCTAATCACCCTCGTGTTATGGATGTCATCATCGTGTCAGGGGAAAAAGAATTAGTGGTTAACCTGTCCCACAGGACCCTGACTGAAACTGAAAAGAGGGTACTTGAAAAGGGACTGGGATATGTACCAACACCTAAAGCAGACAGGTTTAGAGACACGTGTGAAATACACAAATTCTTTTTCCTTGGTACACCTCAAGTTGATACAGAGGACTCAGGTCTATGAAATCCCTCCACTTTCACCCCTACCAATGGAATGGTGCCCCCTGAAATACCAACCTTTGAAAAGGCGGTACTGAAAGATTTGGCAGGTATTCCTTTGGGTAATCCTTTCCACAATTTATCTAATGCTGAACAGACAGCGGCACAGTCGTTGGCAGATGATGCTAACATAACAATAAAACAAGCAGACAAGGGAGGGGCAACGGTGATCCAATCCACTGCTGACTACGATCGCGAGTGTAGACGTCAACTGGGTAACACCAAGTACTACACCCCGATCCCAGAAGATCCTACCGCCAGACTGAAAACAGAAATCTGTAGTATGGTATATGAAGCAGAAACTAATGGTTGGATTTCGAAAAAAGAAGCCGACTTCCTGGTAACAAAGGATCCTAGGGTACCCTACTTTTACACACTACCCAAAATACATAAGGGCACCACACCGGTAACAGGAAGGCCCATAGTGTCAGGTATAGGATCACTCCTGGAACCCCTGTCCAGATTTTGTGACCATTTCCTTCAGCCAATAGTGAAAAAAATTCCCTCATATGTACGAGATACTACTGACATCCTTCAAATCATTGAGGGTATACAGGACCCGGATGAAATCAACCTCTTGGTCACTCTCGATGTAGAGGCGTTATACACAAACATTCCCCAGCGTGCTACTCTGATGGCCATTGAGTCACTACTGATGAAAGAAAATTGGACCACACCAACTCCTATTTCGTTCATCATGGGGTGTGCCACTTTGGCTTTAACTGAAAACTATTTTGAATATCAGAAGCAACTATTCCATCAATCACAAGGTACTTCCATGGGAAGTACCTTTGCGCCTAGTGTGGCCTGTCTATACATGGCCACCTTCGAAGAGAACTGTATCATGAACACGAACAACCCGTACATCAATAACCTTTCCCTGTGGAAAAGGTTTATTGATGACATTCTAATCCTCTGGAAAGGTGACAAGGCCACCTGTGAGGAGTTCTGCAATTGGATAAACACACAAAATGAATTCCTGAGATTTACACATACCATCTCTGAGACAAATATACCATTTCTAGACCTTAATCTGAGACTTGACCGCACAGGGTTAAGCACCACCCTCTACAAGAAACCCACAGATAGGAATAGCCTTCTACTATACCAAAGTCACCACCCCAAGGCCTTGAAAGACAACCTCCCATTTGGCCAGTTCCTCCGTATCAGGAGAAACTGCAGTACCTTGATAGATTACAAGACTGAGGCGAGGGGTCTGGCAAATAATCTTAAACAGAGAGGTTACCCTGAATGCTTGGTCAAGAACTCCCTCAAAAGAGCCCTTAACAATCCCAGGGAGGCGCTGTTACAAACGAAACCAAAAGAACTGACAAACACATTGACATGTGTTACCTCTTACACACCAGACTCCACACGCATCAAGGGCATCATTAAAAAACACTGGGGAATACTTAACACAGGAGATATGGAGATCCCAACACCTAGGTTTGCCTTTAAAAGAACCAAAAATCTGAAAGATATCATTATACACACAAGACCTAAAACTGTGAACAAAAGAACACAAAGAACACTTTGGGATCTCCCTCCGGTCACAGGGAATTACCCGTGTGGTACCTGCTCGGTCTGTGAACAAACGAAAGCTATCAAGACGATAACACTAACAGACACGTTCACATGGATTTTAAAAAACCATACGAACTGCAACACATCAAAATGCATATATCTGCTGATATGCCCATGTGATAAGAAATACGTAGGGATGACTATGAGAGCAATCAGAATACGCATAACAGAACACAAGAGTAATATAAGATGCCAGAAGGTCACGACCAAGATGTATACACACTATAGAGAGCAGAGACATAGTCCAGAATCGTTACAGTGGCTTGTTCTAGAAACCCACACTAACATTACTCCCCACGCACTATTTAGAATAGAGCAACGGTGGATACACCGTCTGTCCACAGTCCAACATGGACTGAATGATGATATTCCGTGGGCCTCTTTGAATAACAGATAGTATTGACCTGGTCAGGTTCTTCTTTGGCTAATTCCAGGGTCCTCTTACGTATGCTTGACACATTGGACTCACGTTTTGCGGTTACGCTATAGCCACCAATTCAATGTGTAACTAACCAGACAGCATGATGGGTGGATACAATGGTGGACTATACTGAGATGTTTCAAGACCAATCACTGGTGCCTATACAGGCTAATCAAGACAACATTAGAGGACTGGGGATATACTATATAATATACTTTACGATCCCCACTCTAAGATGGCCGCCTCTGTCGGCGTGGTAACTCGATAGTGGGTAACTACCGGACACCACCCTTGAGTTCAAGGGCTCACTTATGAGTAATAACAACATACTACCGATTCTGGTCCTTTGGTGTAACTGGTGCCAATACTGACACGATGATGACATCCATAACACGAGGGTGATTAGCCACCATCCCCATTCCAATATGGCCGCTACTGCACTCATAGCGTCATATTGGACTAGCGCTGCACCTGCACACGTAATGACGTGTTCCGGGCCCCGCCCGTGTCGCGCCAAACCCGGAAGAGTATTTTAGCACCCATTATGGGGTTGAACCACACTTCTCCGGTACCGGCGATAGGGGGTAGGTGATTCGGCTCCTCCTGCACTACGGGAAGGTGAGTAATGAACGATTACTGGGTTGGATTTTGAAGCATGACCATAACAGGTAGACTGGATGGATGCTGTAAGATTAGCGCTGATTGTGTACACCGCGCAACTGATCGGACTGACGGTGCGCCCTTAGGTGGTCCGCGAGGGTTTGGACCGAGATTATGGGACCGGATGATGTGTGGGCGCCCTAGAGTGAGTATGGGCGCCCCACGTTGTCTGGGAGATAATACCTTGGCCTGGCTCATTCGGGGTATCGCTGGGTCTCTCCCTCCTCTGGCTCATCCCCTTCGAGGGGGCACCGATTGACACCGTTGGATGCCGATGGATAAAATTATGTGCTCCATGATAGACGCACTCCATTGTGAGTTACCTGCATGGGGTTTGTGGTTTCTGAATTTAAGCCCGTGTAACTCTTTGATTTCTCATCTATGCTTTATAGGACACCATGATACAGGTGTCCTCATACTCCGCCGGACACCGACTGGAGTGACTCCCTCATTGTAGAGAGGTGAGTTTTGATTGACAGTGGACCCACATCTTAGTCCTATCATTGAGGTGGGATTCACGAGCACTTATGAAAATGAGTATAATAAGTGTATGAATGCCGTTCCTTTGACTGCTTTTAATTGGAGAGAACAGTCTTCTATGTTTTTAGACTTTTACTTCACAATATCGGGTGTCCAATAATAGGCTCCGTTTTTATCACTTGCCTAGGTTCTTACACTAACTAAGTATGCCGATTTCATTTTGAGGTGACCGGAGAGAGAATAAATGGACTTTGTGTAACCTATAGATGTGTGAAACAGCTATAACTTCACCCTGTTTCCCTTCTCCCTTTAGATCAATTGGATACACTACAGTATTTTGATGCGTAGTGTGAACTTGTGGTAGGTAGTTACTGACCCCATCACATTGTGTAGATAGATTCATTGAGTAGGTCCTGAAGAATTGCCACGGATCAACCTGACCATTAGGCAAGAAACATGTTGACCTGTAGAGTTGGACATAGCCTAAACTAAACCTTTGAGTTAGATAGGCTGCCACTCTCTTTTATTTTTAACGAAGTGGATAGCCAGCTAGAATAAAATTATTATTTGGACTGTCCTACTTCTTTTAATTACCCCTGCACGATATCTACACCCCTCGGCCCACACACTCACACTACATCACGCATACTCGCACTTCATCATACGGCAAGGAACAAAAGATCTCCGCGAAAGAGCCCCTTTTAGGGTGCCCGTTGGGTATTGCAGCGCCGTCCCGACGAGGAGCAGGTCCATATGATGAAGCATGACATCTAGCTTGCTAGGTGTGTGAGGACCCTAGTTCCAAAATAAGGAATTTTCCCTATTCTCCTCCCCACACCTCACTCCACCGAGGTTGTAATTACAAACGACGGTGGTTTGACTCACACTTTTTCTCCTAGGCACCACTATAAGAGGAACTACATACTTTTAGATTACAGTATCTGACTGGGCATTTATGTTGGACCTCTAAATAAGCCCCTTATTCCCCGCTTGTTGATTGATTATTTGCACGGGCGACCCCGTGGGATACTAGGTTACCAGATAGTGTGAATTACACTACTGGCCCAATTTCCATACGTCATCTCCACTTTTTATCATGTAGGAAAACTTTGTCACCTGCCTGAGATGGAGGACAACCAGGGCTTAAGCTTCAATGATGGAGCTATAGCCGATATTTTACAGAATACACCCTCCCTCCTAGGGACTGGAGGAGGTATGGCCTCAGGGTCACAATCAGAAGACTGGTCTTCATTGACTACACTCAAAAGGGAATGGCTTAAAATCATCCTACATGGAGCTATGATGACTGAGTACCTTAGGGCCAATATTGCCCCAAGTGGACTCATAGTGAATATCCTACCCAGAATATTCCTGGAAGACCCGGGATTTAAGAAAGATTGGTGTTCGGTCTCTTGGAAATGCACCAGAGATCTTCTGGTACTGATCATTAATACCGCCAAAAGATTGGCTGATGCCCTACTCGCTAGGATCCAGACAGTAGAGGCAGCGCTTAAATCAGCCTTACAATCGACTGTGTTCAAATCTGAATTGGCTAAGATCAATGGTGAAATAGCCGACAATAAGGAATATTTACTAAAACAAAAGATTGCCAAATTACAGAAGGATATCCACAAATTCAATAAGGAGACAGTCTATCCTTATTTAAAGGATGACTATATCTCTTCAAGGAATGGATATTCATCAGATGAGGGCACTGACAGTAGTAGGAGGGGATCCTCTAATAGCGATTCTAGTACTGAAAGTAGAGGGAGCTACAATCAAAGAAGGGGCAACTACCCTCCTTACTCCAACTACCACAACGCACCTGTGTACCATGGGCCCCCTCCACCACCACCACCCCCTTTTTGGCAATTCCCGGGGTATCCTCAAGGTCAACCTCAATACTACAATATGGACAACCCCCCTTTTTTAGGCAGAGGCTGGGGCAGAGGAAGAGGGCGAAAGAGAGGGATACAAAAGGGAGTGCAGTGGCAAGATCAAACGATGCACACAGTAGAGACCAGGAGCAGGACCAGGGGGAAAAAGAATTAGTGGTTAACCTGTCCCACAGGACCCTGACTGAAACTGAAAAGAGGGTACTTGAAAAGGGACTGGGATATGTACCAACACCTAAAGCAGACAGGTTTAGAGACACGTGTGAAATACACGAATTCTTTCGCAAGATCCGTCTGAAAGCCTTTTTCCTTGGTACACCTCAAGTTGATACAGAGGACTCAGGTCTACGAAATCCCTCCACTTTCACCCCTACCAATGGAATGGTGCCCCCTGAAATACCAACCTTTGAAAAGGCGGTACTGAAAGATTTGGCAGGTATTCCTTTGGGTAATCCTTTCCACAATTTATCTAATGCTGAACAGACAGCGGCACAGTCGTTGGCAGATGATGCTAACATAACAATAAAACAAGCAGACAAGGGAGGGGCAACGGTGATCCAATCCACTGCTGACTACGATCGCGAGTGTAGACGTCAACTGGGTAACACCAAGTACTACACCCCGATCCCAGAAGATCCTACCGCCAGACTGAAAACAGAAATCTGTAGTATGGTATATGAAGCAGAAACTAATGGTTGGATTTCGAAAAAGAAGCCGACTTCCTGGTAACAAAGGATCCTAGGGTACCCTACTTTTACACACTACCCAAAATACATAAGGGCACCACACCGGTACCAGGAAGGCCCATAGTGTCAGGTATAGGATCACTCCTGGAACCCCTGTCCAGATTTTGTGACCATTTCCTTCAGCCAATAGTGAAAAAAATTCCCTCATATGTACGAGATACTACTGACATCCTTCAAATCATTGAGGGTATACAGGACCCGGATGAAATCAACCTCTTGGTCACTCTCGATGTAGAGGCGTTATACACAAACATTCCCCAGCGTGCTACTCTGATGGCCATTGAGTCACTACTGATGAAAGAAAATTGGACCTCACCAACTCCTATTTCGTTCATCATGGGGTGTGCCACTTTGGCTTTAACTGAAAACTATTTTGAATATCAGAAGCAACTATTCCATCAATCACAAGGTACTTCCATGGGAAGTACCTTTGCGCCTAGTGTGGCCTGTCTATACATGGCCACCTTCGAAGAGAACTGTATCATGAACACGAACAACCCGTACATCAATAACCTTTCCCTGTGGAAAAGGTTTATTGATGACATTCTAATCCTCTGGAAAGGTGACAAGGCCACCTGTGAGGAGTTCTGCAATTGGATAAACACACAAAATGAATTCCTGAGATTTACACATACCATCTCTGAGACAAATATACCATTTCTAGACCTTAATCTGAGACTTGACCGCACAGGGTTAAGCACCACCCTCTACAAGAAACCCACAGATAGGAATAGCCTTCTACTATACCAAAGTCACCACCCCAAGGCCTTGAAAGACAACCTCCCATTTGGCCAGTTCCTCCGTATCAGGAGAAACTGCAGTACCTTGATAGATTACAAGACTGAGGCGAGGGGTCTGGCAAATAATCTTAAACAGAGAGGTTACCCTGAATGCTTGGTCAAGAACTCCCTCAAAAGAGCCCTTAACAATCCCAGGGAGGCGCTGTTACAAACGAAACCAAAAGAACTGACAAACACATTGACATGTGTTACCTCTTACACACCAGACTCCACACGCATCAAGGGCATCATTAAAAAACACTGGGGAATACTTAACACAGGAGATATGGAGATCCCAACACCTAGGTTTGCCTTTAAAAGAACCAAAAATCTGAAAGATATCATTATACACACAAGACCTAAAACTGTGAACAACAGAACACAAAGAACACTTTGGGATCTCCCTCCGGTCACAGGGAATTACCCGTGTGGTACCTGCTCGGTCTGTGAACAAACGAAAGCTATCAAGACGATAACACTAACAGACACGTTCACATGGATTTTAAAAAACCATACGAACTGCAACACATCAAAATGCATATATCTGCTGATATGCCCATGTGATAAGAAATACGTAGGGATGACTATGAGAGCAATCAGAATACGCATAACAGAACACAAGAGTAATATAAGATGCCAGAAGGTCACGACCAAGATGTATACACACTATAGAGAGCAGAGACATAGTCCAGAATCGTTACAGTGGCTTGTTCTAGAAACCCACACTAACATTACTCCCCACGCACTATTTAGAATAGAGCAACGGTGGATACACCGTCTGTCCACAGTCCAACATGGACTGAATGATGATATTCCGTGGGCCTCTTTGAATAACAGATAGTATTGACCTGGTCAGGTTCTTCTTTGGCTAATTCCAGGGTCCTCTTACGTATGCTTGACACATTGGACTCACGTTTTGCGGTTACGCTATAGCCACCAATTCAATGTGTAACTAACCAGACAGCATGATGGGTGGATACAATGGTGGACTATACTGAGATGTTTCAAGACCAATCACTGGTGCCTATACAGGCTAATCAAGACAACATTAGAGGACTGGGGATATACTATATAATATACTTTACGATCCCCACTCTAAGATGGCCGCCTCTGTCGGCGTGGTAACTCGATAGTGGGTAACTACCGGACACCACCCTTGAGTTCAAGGGCTCCCTTATGAGTAATAACAACATACTACCGATTCTGGTCCTTTGGTGTAACTGGTGCCAATACTGACACGATGATGACATCCATAACACGAGGGTGATTAGCCACCATCCCCATTCCAATATGGCCGCTACTGCACTCATAGCGTCATATTGGACTAGCGCTGCACCTGCACACGTAATGACGTGTTCCGGGCCCCGCCCCGTGTCGCGCCAAACCCGGAAGAGTATTTTAGCACCCATTATGGGGTTGAACCACACTTCTCCGGTACCGGCGATAGGGGGTAGGTGATTCGGCTCCTCCTGCACTACGGGAAGGTGAGTAATGAACGATTACTGGGTTGGATTTTGAAGCATGACCATAACAGGTAGACTGGATGGATGCTGTAAGATTAGCGCTGATTGTGTACACCGCGCAACTGATCGGACTGACGGTGCGCCCTTAGGTGGTCCGCGAGGGTTTGGACCGAGATTATGGGACCGGATGATGTGTGGGTGCCCTAGAGTGAGTATGGGCGCCCCACGTTGTCTGGGAGATAATACCTTGGCCTGGCTCATTCGGGGTATCGCTGGGTCTCTCCCTCCTCTGGCTCATCCCCTTCGAGGGGGCACCGATTGACACCGTTGGATGCCGATGGATAAAATTATGTGCTCCATGATAGACGCACTCCATTGTGAGTTACCTGCATGGGGTTTGTGGTTTCTGAATTTAAGCCCGTGTAACTCTTTGATTTCTCATCTATGCTTTATAGGACACCATGATACAGGTGTCCTCATACTCCGCCGGATACCGACTGGAGTGACTCCCTCATTGTAGAGAGGTGAGTTTTGATTGACAGTGGACCCACATCTTAGTCCTATCATTGAGGTGGGATTCACGAGCACTTATGAAAATGAGTATAATAAGTGTATGAATGCCGTTCCTTTGACTGCTTTTAATTGGAGAGAACAGTCTTCTATGTTTTTAGACTTTTACTTCACAATATCGGGTGTCCAATAATAGGCTCCGTTTTTATCACTTGCCTAGGTTCTTACACTAACTAAGTATGCCGATTTCATTTTGAGGTGACCGGAAAGAGAATAAATGGACTTTGTGTAACCTATAGATGTGTGAAACAGCTATAACTTCACCCTGTTTCCCTTCTCCCTTTAGATCAATTGGATACACTACAGTATTTTGATGCGTAGTGTGAACTTGTGGTAGGTAGTTACTGACCCCATCACATTGTGTAGATAGATTCATTGAGTAGGTCCTGAAGAATTGCCACGGATCAACCTGACCATTAGGCAAGAAACATGTTGACCTGTAGAGTTGGACATAGCCTAAACTAAACCTTTGAGTTAGATAGGCTGCCACTCTCTTTTTATTTTTAACGAAGTGGATAGCCAGCTAGAATAAAATTATTATTTGGACTGTCCTACTTCTTTTAATTACCCCTGCACGATATCTACACCCCTCGGCCCACACACTCACACTACATCACGCATACTCGCACTTCATCATACGGCAAGGAACAAAAGATCTCCGCGAAAGAGCCCCTTTTTAGGGTGCCCGTTGGGTATTGCAGCGCCGTCCCGACGAGGAGCAGGTCCATATGATGAAGCATGACATCTAGCTTGCTAGGTGTGTGAGGACCCTAGTTCCAAAATAAGGAATTTTCCCTATTCTCCTCCCCACACCTCACTCCACCGAGGTTGTAATTACAAACGACGGTGGTTTGACTCACACTTTTTCTCCTAGGCACCACTATAAGAGGAACTACATACTTTTAGATTACAGTATCTGACTGGGCATTTATGTTGGACCTCTAAATAAGCCCCTTATTCCCCCGCTTGTTGATTGATTATTTGCACGGGCGACCCCGTGGGATACTAGGTTACCAGATAGTGTGAATTACACTACTGGCCCAATTTCCATACGTCATCTCCACTTTTTATCAGGTAGGAAAACTTTGTCACCTGCCTGAGATGGAGGACAACCAGGGCTTAAGCTTCAATGATGGAGCTATAGCCGATATTTTACAGAATACACCCTCCCTCCTAGGGACTGGAGGAGGTATGGCCTCAGGGTCACAATCAGAAGACTGGTCTTCATTGACTACACTCAAAAGGGAATGGCTTAAAATCATCCTACATGGAGCTATGATGACTGAGTACCTTAGGGCCAATATTGCCCCAAGTGGACTCATAGTGAATATCCTACCCAGAATATTCCTGGAAGACCCGGGATTTAAGAAAGATTGGTGTTCGGTCTCTTGGAAATGCACCAGAGATCTTCTGGTACTGATCAATAATACCGCCAAAAGATTGGCTGATGCCCTACTCGCTAGGATCCAGACAGTAGAGGCAGCGCTTAAATCAGCCTTACAATCGACTGTGTTCAAATCTGAATTGGCTAAGATCAATGGTGAAATAGCCGACAATAAGGAATATTTACTAAAACAAAAGATTGCCAAATTACAGAAGGATATCCACAAATTCAATAAGGAGACAGTCTATCCTTATTTAAAGGATGACTATATCTCTTCAAGGAATGGATATTCATCAGATGAGGGCACTGACAGTAGTAGGAGGGGATCCTCTAATAGCGATTCTAGTACTGAAAGTAGAGGGAACTACAATCAAAGAAGGGGCAACTACCCTCCTTACTCCAACTACCACAACGCACCTGTGTACCATGGGCCCCCTCCACCACCACCACCCCCTTTTGGCAATTCCCGGGGTATCCTCAAGGTCAACCTCAATACTACAATATGGACAACCCCCTTTTTTAGGCAGAGGCTGGGGCAGAGGAAGAGGGCGAAAGAGAGGGATACAAAAGGGAGTGCAGTGGCAAGATCAAACGATGCACACAGTAGAGACCAGGAGCAGGACCAGGGGGAAAAAGAATTAGTGGTTAACCTGTCCCACAGGACCCTGACTGAAACTGAAAAGAGGGTACTTGAAAAGGGACTGGGATATGTACCAACACCTAAAGCAGACAGGTTTAGAGACACGTGTGAAATACACGAATTCTTTCGCAAGATCCGTCTGAAAGCCTTTTTCCTTGGTACACCTCAAGTTGATACAGAGGACTCAGGTCTACGAAATCCCTCCACTTTCACCCCTACCAATGGAATGGTGCCCCCTGAAATACCAACCTTTGAAAAGGCGGTACTGAAAGATTTGGCAGGTATTCCTTTGGGTAATCCTTTCCACAATTTATCTAATGCTGAACAGACAGCGGCACAGTCGTTGGCAGATGATGCTAACATAACAATAAAACAAGCAGACAAGGGAGGGGCAACGGTGATCCAATCCACTGCTGACTACGATCGCGAGTGTAGACGTCAACTGGGTAACACTAAGTACTACACCCCGATCCCAGAAGATCCTACCGCCAGACTGAAAACAGAAATCTGTAGTATGGTATATGAAGCAGAAACTAATGGTTGGATTTCGAAAAAGAAGCCGACTTCCTGGTAACAAAGGATCCTAGGGTACCCTACTTTTACACACTACCCAAAATACATAAGGGCACCACACCGGTACCAGGAAGGCCCATAGTGTCAGGTATAGGATCACTCCTGGAACCCCTGTCCAGATTTTGTGACCATTTCCTTCAGCCAATAGTGAAAAAAATTCCCTCATATGTACGAGATACTACTGACATCCTTCAAATCATTGAGGGTATACAGGACCCGGATGAAATCAACCTCTTGGTCACTCTCGATGTAGAGGCGTTATACACAAACATTCCCCAGCGTGCTACTCTGATGGCCATTGAGTCACTACTGATGAAAGAAAATTGGACCTCACCAACTCCTATTTCGTTCATCATGGGGTGTGCCACTTTGGCTTTAACTGAAAACTATTTTGAATATCAGAAGCAACTATTCCATCAATCACAAGGTACTTCCATGGGAAGTACCTTTGCGCCTAGTGTGGCCTGTCTATACATGGCCACCTTCGAAGAGAACTGTATCATGAACACGAACAACCCGTACATCAATAACCTTTCCCTGTGGAAAAGGTTTATTGATGACATTCTAATCCTCTGGAAAGGTGACAAGGCCACCTGTGAGGAGTTCTGCAATTGGATAAACACACAAAATGAATTCCTGAGATTTACACATACCATCTCTGAGACAAATATACCATTTCTAGACCTTAATCTGAGACTTGACCGCACAGGGTTAAGCACCACCCTCTACAAGAAACCCACAGATAGGAATAGCCTTCTACTATACCAAAGTCACCACCCCAAGGCCTTGAAAGACAACCTCCCATTTGGCCAGTTCCTCCGTATCAGGAGAAACTGCAGTACCTTGATAGATTACAAGACTGAGGCGAGGGGTCTGGCAAATAATCTTAAACAGAGAGGTTACCCTGAATGCTTGGTCAAGAACTCCCTCAAAAGAGCCCTTAACAATCCCAGGGAGGCGCTGTTACAAACGAAACCAAAAGAACTGACAAACACATTGACATGTGTTACCTCTTACACACCAGACTCCACACGCATCAAGGGCATCATTAAAAAACACTGGGGAATACTTAACACAGGAGATATGGAGATCCCAACACCTAGGTTTGCCTTTAAAAGAACCAAAAATCTGAAAGATATCATTATACACACAAGACCTAAAACTGTGAACAACAGAACACAAAGAACACTTTGGGATCTCCCTCCGGTCACAGGGAATTACCCGTGTGGTACCTGCTCGGTCTGTGAACAAACGAAAGCTATCAAGACGATAACACTAACAGACACGTTCACATGGATTTTAAAAAACCATACGAACTGCAACACATCAAAATGCATATATCTGCTGATATGCCCATGTGATAAGAAATACGTAGGGATGACTATGAGAGCAATCAGAATACGCATAACAGAACACAAGAGTAATATAAGATGCCAGAAGGTCACGACCAAGATGTATACACACTATAGAGAGCAGAGACATAGTCCAGAATCGTTACAGTGGCTTGTTCTAGAAACCCACACTAACATTACTCCCCACGCACTATTTAGAATAGAGCAACGGTGGATACACCGTCTGTCCACAGTCCAACATGGACTGAATGATGATATTCCGTGGGCCTCTTTGAATAACAGATAGTATTGACCTGGTCAGGTTCTTCTTTGGCTAATTCCAGGGTCCTCTTACGTATGCTTGACACATTGGACTCACGTTTTGCGGTTACGCTATAGCCACCAATTCAATGTGTAACAAAATAACCAGACAGCATGATGGGTGGATACAATGGTGGACTATACTGAGATGTTTCAAGACCAATCACTGGTGCCTATACAGGCTAATCAAGACAACATTAGAGGACTGGGGATATACTATATAATATACTTTACGATCCCCACTCTAAGATGGCCGCCTCTGTCGGCGTGGTAACTCGATAGTGGGTAACTACCGGACACCACCCTTGAGTTCAAGGGCTCACTTATGAGTAATAACAACATACTACCGATTCTGGTCCTTTGGTGTAACTGGTGCCAATACTGACACGATGATGACATCCATAACACGAGGGTGATTAGCCACCATCCCCATTCCAATATGGCCGCTACTGCACTCATAGCGTCATATTGGACTAGCGCTGCACCTGCACACGTAATGACGTGTTCCGGGCCCCGCCCCGTGTCGCGCCAAACCCGGAAGAGTATTTTAGCACCCATTATGGGGTTGAACCACACTTCTCCGGTACCGGCGATAGGGGGTAGGTGATTCGGCTCCTCCTGCACTACGGGAAGGTGAGTAATGAACGATTACTGGGTTGGATTTTGAAGCATGACCATAACAGGTAGACTGGATGGATGCTGTAAGATTAGCGCTGATTGTGTACACCGCGCAACTGATCGGACTGACGGTGCGCCCTTAGGTGGTCCGCGAGGGTTTGGACCGAGATTATGGGACCGGATGATGTGTGGGTGCCCTAGAGTGAGTATGGGCGCCCCACGTTGTCTGGGAGATAATACCTTGGCCTGGCTCATTCGGGGTATCGCTGGGTCTCTCCCTCCTCTGGCTCATCCCCTTCGAGGGGGCACCGATTGACACCGTTGGATGCCGATGGATAAAATTATGTGCTCCATGATAGACGCACTCCATTGTGAGTTACCTGCATGGGGTTTGTGGTTTCTGAATTTAAGCCCGTGTAACTCTTTGATTTCTCATCTATGCTTTATAGGACACCATGATACAGGTGTCCTCATACTCCGCCGGATACCGACTGGAGTGACTCCCTCATTGTAGAGAGGTGAGTTTTGATTGACAGTGGACCCACATCTTAGTCCTATCATTGAGGTGGGATTCACGAGCACTTATGAAAATGAGTATAATAAGTGTATGAATGCCGTTCCTTTGACTGCTTTTAATTGGAGAGAACAGTCTTCTATGTTTTTAGACTTTTACTTCACAATATCGGGTGTCCAATAATAGGCTCCGTTTTTATCACTTGCCTAGGTTCTTACACTAACTAAGTATGCCGATTTCATTTTGAGGTGACCGGAGAGAGAATAAATGGACTTTGTGTAACCTATAGATGTGTGAAACAGCTATAACTTCACCCTGTTTCCCTTCTCCCTTTAGATCAATTGGATACACTACAGTATTTTGATGCGTAGTGTGAACTTGTGGTAGGTAGTTACTGACCCCATCACATTGTGTAGATAGATTCATTGAGTAGGTCCTGAAGAATTGCCACGGATCAACCTGACCATTAGGCAAGAAACATGTTGACCTGTAGAGTTGGACATAGCCTAAACTAAACCTTTGAGTTAGATAGGCTGCCACTCTCTTTTATTTTTAACGAAGTGGATAGCCAGCTAGAATAAAATTATTATTTGGACTGTCCTACTTCTTTTAATTACCCCTGCACGATATCTACACCCCTCGGCCCACACACTCACACTACATCACGCATACTCGCACTTCATCATACGGCAAGGAACAAAAGATCTCCGCGAAAGAGCCCCTTTTTAGGGTGCCCGTTGGGTATTGCAGCGCCGTCCCGACGAGGAGCAGGTCCATATGATGAAGCATGACATCTAGCTTGCTAGGTGTGTGAGGACCCTAGTTCCAAAATAAGGAATTTTCCCTATTCTCCTCCCCACACCTCACTCCACCGAGGTTGTAATTACAAACGACGGTGGTTTGACTCACACTTTTTCTCCTAGGCACCACTATAAGAGGAACTACATACTTTTAGATTACAGTATCTGACTGGGCATTTATGTTGGACCTCTAAATAAGCCCCTTATTCCCCCGCTTGTTGATTGATTATTTGCACGGGCGACCCCCGTGGGATACTAGGTTACCAGATAGTGTGAATTACACTACTGGCCCAATTTCCATACGTCATCTCCACTTTTTATCAGGTAGGAAAACTTTGTCACCTGCCTGAGATGGAGGACAACCAGGGCTTAAGCTTCAATGATGGAGCTATAGCCGATATTTTACAGAATACACCCTCCCTCCTAGGGACTGGAGGAGGTATGGCCTCAGGGTCACAATCAGAAGACTGGTCTTCATTGACTACACTCAAAAGGGAATGGCTTAAAATCATCCTACATGGAGCTATGATGACTGAGTACCTTAGGGCCAATATTGCCCCAAGTGGACTCATAGTGAATATCCTACCCAGAATATTCCTGGAAGACCCGGGATTTAAGAAAGATTGGTGTTCGGTCTCTTGGAAATGCACCAGAGATCTTCTGGTACTGATCATTAATACCGCCAAAAGATTGGCTGATGCCCTACTCGCTAGGATCCAGACAGTAGAGGCAGCGCTTAAATCAGCCTTACAATCGACTGTGTTCAAATCTGAATTGGCTAAGATCAATGGTGAAATAGCCGACAATAAGGAATATTTACTAAAACAAAAGATTGCCAAATTACAGAAGGATATCCACAAATTCAATAAGGAGACAGTCTATCCTTATTTAAAGGATGACTATATCTCTTCAAGGAATGGATATTCATCAGATGAGGGCACTGACAGTAGTAGGAGGGGATCCTCTAATAGCGATTCTAGTACTGAAAGTAGAGGGAACTACAATCAAAGAAGGGGCAACTACCCTCCTTACTCCAACTACCACAACACACCTGTGTACCATGGGCCCCCTCCACCACCACCACCCCCTTTTTGGGAATTCCCGGGGTATCCTCAAGGTCAACCTCAATACTACAATATGGACAACCCCCCTTTTTTAGGCAGAGGCTGGGGCAGAGGAAGAGGGCGAAAGAGAGGGATACAAAAGGGAGTGCAGTGGCAAGATCAAACGATGCACACAGTAGAGACCAGGAGCAGGACCAGGGGGAAAAAGAATTAGTGGTTAACCTGTCCCACAGGACCCTGACTGAAACTGAAAAGAGGGTACTTGAAAAGGGACTGGGATATGTACCAACACCTAAAGCAGACAGGTTTAGAGACACGTGTGAAATACACGAATTCTTTCGCAAGATCCGTCTGAAAGCCTTTTTCCTTGGTACACCTCAAGTTGATACAGAGGACTCAGGTCTACGAAATCCCTCCACTTTCACCCCTACCAATGGAATGGTGCCCCCTGAAATACCAACCTTTGAAAAGGCGGTACTGAAAGATTTGGCAGGTATTCCTTTGGGTAATCCTTTCCACAATTTATCTAATGCTGAACAGACAGCGGCACAGTCGTTGGCAGATGATGCTAACATAACAATAAAACAAGCAGACAAGGGAGGGGCAACGGTGATCCAATCCACTGCTGACTACGATCGCGAGTGTAGACGTCAACTGGGTAACACTAAGTACTACACCCCGATCCCAGAAGATCCTACCGCCAGACTGAAAACAGAAATCTGTAGTATGGTATATGAAGCAGAAACTAATGGTTGGATTTCGAAAAAGAAGCCGACTTCCTGGTAACAAAGGATCCTAGGGTACCCTACTTTTACACACTACCCAAAATACATAAGGGCACCACACCGGTACCAGGAAGGCCCATAGTGTCAGGTATAGGATCACTCCTGGAACCCCTGTCCAGATTTTGTGACCATTTCCTTCAGCCAATAGTGAAAAAAATTCCCTCATATGTACGAGATACTACTGACATCCTTCAAATCATTGAGGGTATACAGGACCCGGATGAAATCAACCTCTTGGTCACTCTCGATGTAGAGGCGTTATACACAAACATTCCCCAGCGTGCTACTCTGATGGCCATTGAGTCACTACTGATGAAAGAAAATTGGACCTCACCAACTCCTATTTCGTTCATCATGGGGTGTGCCACTTTGGCTTTAACTGAAAACTATTTTGAATATCAGAAGCAACTATTCCATCAATCACAAGGTACTTCCATGGGAAGTACCTTTGCGCCTAGTGTGGCCTGTCTATACATGGCCACCTTCGAAGAGAACTGTATCATGAACACGAACAACCCGTACATCAATAACCTTTCCCTGTGGAAAAGGTTTATTGATGACATTCTAATCCTCTGGAAAGGTGACAAGGCCACCTGTGAGGAGTTCTGCAATTGGATAAACACACAAAATGAATTCCTGAGATTTACACATACCATCTCTGAGACAAATATACCATTTCTAGACCTTAATCTGAGACTTGACCGCACAGGGTTAAGCACCACCCTCTACAAGAAACCCACAGATAGGAATAGCCTTCTACTATACCAAAGTCACCACCCCAAGGCCTTGAAAGACAACCTCCCATTTGGCCAGTTCCTCCGTATCAGGAGAAACTGCAGTACCTTGATAGATTACAAGACTGAGGCGAGGGGTCTGGCAAATAATCTTAAACAGAGAGGTTACCCTGAATGCTTGGTCAAGAACTCCCTCAAAAGAGCCCTTAACAATCCCAGGGAGGCGCTGTTACAAACGAAACCAAAAGAACTGACAAACACATTGACATGTGTTACCTCTTACACACCAGACTCCACACGCATCAAGGGCATCATTAAAAAACACTGGGGAATACTTAACACAGGAGATATGGAGATCCCAACACCTAGGTTTGCCTTTAAAAGAACCAAAAATCTGAAAGATATCATTATACACACAAGACCTAAAACTGTGAACAACAGAACACAAAGAACACTTTGGGATCTCCCTCCGGTCACAGGGAATTACCCGTGTGGTACCTGCTCGGTCTGTGAACAAACGAAAGCTATCAAGACGATAACACTAACAGACACGTTCACATGGATTTTAAAAAACCATACGAACTGCAACACATCAAAATGCATATATCTGCTGATATGCCCATGTGATAAGAAATACGTAGGGATGACTATGAGAGCAATCAGAATACGCATAACAGAACACAAGAGTAATATAAGATGCCAGAAGGTCACGACCAAGATGTATACACACTATAGAGAGCAGAGACATAGTCCAGAATCGTTACAGTGGCTTGTTCTAGAAACCCACACTAACATTACTCCCCACGCACTATTTAGAATAGAGCAACGGTGGATACACCGTCTGTCCACAGTCCAACATGGACTGAATGATGATATTCCGTGGGCCTCTTTGAATAACAGATAGTATTGACCTGGTCAGGTTCTTCTTTGGCTAATTCCAGGGTCCTCTTACGTATGCTTGACACATTGGACTCACGTTTTGCGGTTACGCTATAGCCACCAATTCAATGTGTAACTAACCAGACAGCATGATGGGTGGATACAATGGTGGACTATACTGAGATGTTTCAAGACCAATCACTGGTGCCTATACAGGCTAATCAAGACAACATTAGAGGACTGGGGATATACTATATAATATACTTTACGATCCCCACTCTAAGATGGCCGCCTCTGTCGGCGTGGTAACTCGATAGTGGGTGACTACCGGACACCACCCTTGAGTTCAAGGGCTCCCTTATGAGTAATAACAACATACTACCGATTCTGGTCCTTTGGTGTAACTGGTGCCAATACTGACACGATGATGACATCCATAACACGAGGGTGATTAGCCACCATCCCCATTCCAATATGGCCGCTACTGCACTCATAGCGTCATATTGGACTAGCGCTGCACCTGCACACGTAATGACGTGTTCCGGGCCCCGCCCGTGTCGCGCCAAACCCGGAAGAGTATTTTAGCACCCATTATGGGGTTGAACCACACTTCTCCGGTACCGGCGATAGGGGGTAGGTGATTCGGCTCCTCCTGCACTACGGGAAGGTGAGTAATGAACGATTACTGGGTTGGATTTTGAAGCATGACCATAACAGGTAGACTGGATGGATGCTGTAAGATTAGCGCTGATTGTGTACACCGCGCAACTGATCGGACTGACGGTGCGCCCTTAGGTGGTCCGCGAGGGTTTGGACCGAGATTATGGGACCGGATGATGTGTGGGCGCCCTAGAGTGAGTATGGGCGCCCCACGTTGTCTGGGAGATAATACCTTGGCCTGGCTCATTCGGGGTATCGCTGGGTCTCTCCCTCCTCTGGCTCATCCCCTTCGAGGGGGCACCGATTGACACCGTTGGATGCCGATGGATAAAATTATGTGCTCCATGATAGACGCACTCCATTGTGAGTTACCTGCATGGGGTTTGTGGTTTCTGAATTTAAGCCCGTGTAACTCTTTGATTTCTCATCTATGCTTTATAGGACACCATGATACAGGTGTCCTCATACTCCGCCGGACACCGACTGGAGTGACTCCCTCATTGTAGAGAGGTGAGTTTTGATTGACAGTGGACCCACATCTTAGTCCTATCATTGAGGTGGGATTCACGAGCACTTATGAAAATGAGTATAATAAGTGTATGAATGCCGTTCCTTTGACTGCTTTTAATTGGAGAGAACAGTCTTCTATGTTTTTAGACTTTTACTTCACAATATCGGGTGTCCAATAATAGGCTCCGTTTTTATCACTTGCCTAGGTTCTTACACTAACTAAGTATGCCGATTTCATTTTGAGGTGACCGGAAAGAGAATAAATGGACTTTGTGTAACCTATAGATGTGTGAAACAGCTATAACTTCACCCTGTTTCCCTTCTCCCTTTAGATCAATTGGATACACTACAGTATTTTGATGCGTAGTGTGAACTTGTGGTAGGTAGTTACTGACCCCATCACATTGTGTAGATAGATTCATTGAGTAGGTCCTGAAGAATTGCCACGGATCAACCTGACCATTAGGCAAGAAACATGTTGACCTGTAGAGTTGGACATAGCCTAAACTAAACCTTTGAGTTAGATAGGCTGCCACTCTCTTTATTTTTAACGAAGTGGATAGCCAGCTAGAATAAAATTATTATTTGGACTGTCCTACTTCTTTTAATTACCCCTGCACGATATCTACACCCCTCGGCCCACACACTCACACTACATCACGCATACTCGCACTTCATCATACGGCAAGGAACAAAAGATCTCCGCGAAAGAGCCCCTTTTAGGGTGCCCGTTGGGTATTGCAGCGCCGTCCCGACGAGGAGCAGGTCCATATGATGAAGCATGACATCTAGCTTGCTAGGTGTGTGAGGACCCTAGTTCCAAAATAAGGAATTTTCCCTATTCTCCTCCCCACACCTCACTCCACCGAGGTTGTAATTACAAATGACGGTGGTTTGACTCACACTTTTTCTCCTAGGCACCACTATAAGAGGAACTACATACTTTTAGATTACAGTATCTGACTGGGCATTTATGTTGGACCTCTAAATAAGCCCCTTATTCCCCCGCTTGTTGATTGGAAAGGGGGGTCCCTTGTGTATCCCCACGGGACCGATTTGGAAGGCCCTGGGTGAAGGGCTGCCTGCTATGGGCCCCCAAAGACAGATTCCGGCAGCTGATTCGTTCCAGAGAAACCGATTCGGAACAGCTGTCCAAATCGGTCATCGTACTCGCTCATTTGGAAACCGAGTCCATAGAGCTGTACGATTCGGCTCCGAAAAACGTGACCTGTCTGAATGCCTTTCGGAACTGATTCCGACAGTCCTACCGGTTCCCAGGCATCGTACTTGGTCGTTCAGAACTGTGTCCGATTCGGTCAGAAACAAGGGCTCCGGATCGGATTCGGCAAACCCAATACGATTCGGAGCCCTTCTGAACGACATTGGAATCAACCCTTATGTGTGAGAAAAACTGTTTTAGCAGTGTGAGTTCACCATGAGTGAGTTATGAAAATAATTTGCACTTATAAATGAAGCCATTAGCAGTTAATAGTGCAAACGGCTTTGTGAATCGGGCACTGTGAATCCAGTCCAGGACTTTCGCTTAGATAAAATTATAAGAATGCTCAGGACTACAAATATTGGGACTGATTCACAAAGGTAAACTGAGATGAAAGTCTAACTTTACGACTTTTGGTATTCACAAAGGGCATTTACGAGTAGTAAATGCCCTTTGTGAATACCGAAAGTCGTAAAGTTTGACTTTTGTCTCAGTTTACCTTTGTGAATCGGGCCCAGTGTGCCCTACATGAAGCAATCTACCTATATATTTGTTTAATTCGTGAGTTATGCTTGTTAACAAATTTAAAGTGTTTTGGTATTTTATAGCATGACACAAATGCAAGACAATGCTCCCCATATTAATTGAAATTCATGTATGGGCTAAGCAAACATTTGGAGGTTATATTATTTTAATTTTATGTTCCAGCCAACAGAAGAGTTAGATATTTTCCCATTTGACATCAAAAGTATTATCTGCCATGTAAGTTCATTTTAATTAACTAATTAACTATACTTAGCAATCTGTTTATTATTCTTGCTAACAATTGCTTCCCGGCACTGTAATAATTACGCAGAGCTCTTCTTTGAAACTAAGGACATGTTACCATCAGAAATTCCCACATAGATGCGTAACAACAAATCCTTGCCTCAAGGTGCTCTCTCTACAAATGCAGTTGGTCCTACCAATACCCTTGGAAAAACGTTAGGAAAAGCAAACGATGAATTAATGCATGAGAAATGAAAACTGGGTTAGTTAGCAAATATGGGTACATATTTCTCTTACTTCACCAATCATAAACCAGGTATACTACCCAACCCCAGAGAACCCTGCGGTTTATTATGTAAAATAACTTGGAGCAGTCCACCATTAAGTGAAACCTATGAGTAGAAAAAGAGGGCTAATGGGGGGATGAAGAAAAGAGAAGATGAATAGAAGGAGGCTATGGGGGGAAACCCATTTGTATTCGAGATAGTCTGCACCTGGTGGGTTTGATACCAATTTGCGGAAAGATCTGCATTCCAGATTGGAACACAACTAGAAAACCATAGAAAAGAAAAGTGATGCAAAGAAAGAATTTTTGTTTTCCAATTTGTTTTAAAGATCATTAAATTTAAAATATTATTTTTTAAATAAAGGTTTTCATTATTCTCACTTTTAGTTTTGAATACAGTTCTTTTCAAACTGAAACATTTAACTATCTATGTATATAATTTTATTATGATTGTAAAATGCATACAAAATATAAGAAGCTTTTTTATACTTTTAATGTACCTCTCTAGTCATGAAAAGAGTCTCAAATGTCTTTGTGTTCAGATGTTGTGGGTATCTGATTGTGAACGACAAGCATGAGCATGCACATGTGCTGAGTGAGTGTGTGTGAAAAAGGGTATTGAGTGCATGGCTCACTGAAATAGTGTTTTGAGTGCAAATTCAGTAAATAAATTCAAACATGTATATGATAAACATGGGAACAAAGGCCCTCATTAATGGGGTTTTGGCGTAGGGCAGTGCAGCCCTACGTCAAAGAAAAAGGGCAGGAATGCACCGTGTTTATCCAATACGGTGCATTCCTGTCCATTCCCCCTGTGCTGCCGCTATTTCAGCAGCCTAGCAAAAATGCAGGCACCCTTGTGCAAGGGTGCCTGTGTTGTCAGCAGGATTTGTTTGTCACAAAAACAATCCTGGGAAGCTTTTACCTCTTTCCATGTGTGCTGCAAAATGCAGCACATATGGAAGGAGGAAAAAAATGAGGAGAAATAAAGTTATTTCTCCTTGTTATGTCTCACCTAGGGAGGCGTAAAGTTTTGGAGCATCTCCAGGTTTACATGGGTTTGTAAATCGGGGAAGCAAAATCCATGGGTGTTGCATGAGAACACCCATTACAAAGCCCATGGAACACCTCTGAGTGCAGAGTAAGACAACGCAGTGAATTGCACTGCCTTGCCTTACTCCATATCTATGAGTCCATTCAAAGCCTTCCAAAGTGGCTTTGCGTGGCTTCATAGCCATGATTTCAAGGTTTGGGCCGCCGGAGCATCACAAAAAGTGAAGCTCCGCGGGCACTAGAGGCTCATAAATATTCTCCAAAATGTTTAAAAGATAGTCAGCATAAAACTGCTGACTACATGTTTTTGTTTGCAAATTCTACGCTTCTATAAATACTAAAATAAAGTAAAAGTTGAAGTTAAAATATAGAATATGGAATTGTGCTAGACATCACTTAACAAAGTTCAATCAGTTCCAATACATGTTTGGATAGTCTCCTAAGTGCTAGTAGCTAGCTCAACACTATTTGGCCTCAAACATAACCTACAAAAACGAATGTATTTATTCATCCAACAAACATATCTGCACAGCAGCTGGAAGGTGGGCTTTATATTTTTATACCTTTATTGGCTGTTCATCCACATTCACCATTTAAGATTAAAGGATTAAATAAACTGCAGGGTCTGCTTTGCCGAGATGGGAAGTGGGAGATTTCATAACAGACCACTGTTTCTGACTTTACAGTAACTTTTTTTTACTAGTGCTTTATGCCACATATCAGTAGGTTTATCACTACAAATGACTGTTATTAGCATTTCACAATAAAACGATATTCAATTGATCAAACCCTCAAGGTTTAAATTCATGTTATGTTATGCTAATTTGTATGGCATACATATCACCCGACAGGGTATCCTTGCACCTAATATGGGTGGAGCTGCTCTAACTGAAGTCTGTTGGAAGAGCCAGGTTTTCAAGTTCTTGCATAAATCCGTATGGAGCGAGTAACTCTGATGTGGAAGTGCAGGTCCTCCTAGACTTTGGGTGCCAGATAGAAAATTGTGTGGCCCCTAGCTCTGGCTCAGCGGAGGTGGGGGATATGAGCGAGGAGAAGGTTAGACAAGCGAAGGTGTCTAGTTAGTTCGTGGAACTGGATGCTGCTGTTGAGGTACGCTGGGCCTTGATTGTATAGTGCTTTGTGGATGTGTTGTGAGGAGCTTGAAGAGTCCGTGTTTGTGGATTGAGAGACATTGGAGGCCCTTGAGGTGTGTGATATGTGAGAACAGGGAGGGAGTTTGAAAGTGAGTCTGGCTACTGCATTCCGTATGACGGGGAGTCCCTTGGTGAGTTGAAATGTGATGCTGACATAAAGGGTGTTGCTCTAGTCAGTAGATCAGGGCTTGTGTAATCAGCACCAGCTTTAGCGCTGGTGGCACTCAGTGCAACAATGTTTGTTGGCGCCCCCCATCCATGGTGGAGGTGTGGCCACCTCCACCATGGATTCCCTCACCACCACCTTTTAACAGTGCCCCTCAAGTCTCCATAACCACTCTCTTTCAGATGCAATTAATTAGTTATATAGTGCCTTTGACACCAGTGTAGAGTGTCAGAGCACTTTGCATCACACACACATTACACTGAGACAATCAATGATACGTGTGTAAATCAGCGTATAGGAAATGTTACATAAGCCAGAAGACCTCAAGGTGTAGGAGTGACATGTCAATGTCATCCATACTGGTAGGCAGATTAGTTTAAGAGTGCTTGGTCTGGAGAAGAACAAAATCTGAATTGAAAAAGGAACACCATAGTAGTCGATTTCTACCCAAATGAACCCTTTTTGCAACATTAATCTATGCTCTATTCTATACTTTGCAGTGTGCATGCAGTTCTTTGATGGCAGTTAATAATTCACTGTTCTATATTAGGATTTTAACTTATAAACTGCAAGTAACAAAAGGATGTCTCTTAGAAAAGCAGTAACCCACCGACCTATTTACATTATATGCACTTTGTGATCTCCATGGTACATGTTCTTTGCAGCAGGCAAATTAATCCTCTGTGCTATTTTATGATCAGTCAAAACCTCAACTAGACAAAGCTCTGATCTCTCTCCAGGAATAACATTAATCACCAGAGTTATATTGACATTTTTACTGTTGCCTGGATATTGCTGGAGGCAAAGAACACGGCAGAAGGTTTTTTTAAAACCAAAATAAACTTGCAAACACGGCGCCCCCTGAAGTCTGCACCCGGTGCGGTGGCACCAGTTGGCCCACCCTAGAGCTAGCCCTGTGTGTAATGGATCTTTGGTTGTCCAGCAGGAGATATCTGTACACTTTCTTAAGGAGTTTGAGTGTGTGGAAGCAGGAGTGTGTGACTGTGTTGATCTGACTGTACATCAAGATTTGACTGTCTATCCCGATCCCTAGGATCCTGCCCAAGTTGCATAAGGTTCGTGTTAGTCCTAGCTCTGAGTGCCACCAGCCCAAGGATCAGAGAGGGGAGCTGTTTCTAAATAGGCCCACTCCTGTATTCTCAGTTTTGAGTTTCAGGCAGTTGGTTTTCATCAAGTTTGCAATATTGGAGATACAGTTGTTTGAAATTCACCTGAGTATTCAAGGTATCTTCACAGAGGGAGAGGGTGAGCCAGGTGCCATTGGACTAAGATATGAAGCTGAGACTATAAGCACAGATGAGGTTGGCAATAGAGATCATATAGATGTTGAAAGGCATAGGGCTAGGCAAGGAGCCTTGAGGGATGCTGAACATCAAGTCAGAGGCAGTGTGTAAGTACAGGGCTAAGCTGACTGTTTGGGAGCATCCTAATAGGAAGAGGTGGATCCATTGGAGGGCTGTTCTGTGAAATCCGTTCTTGTGGAGGCATTGAGTGAAGATGAGGTGGGATATGGTGTGAGGCAGTCAAGAGGTTGAGTAGGATGAGTGCCGTTGTGACCCCCTTGTCCATGATTAGAATGATGTGATCAGTGGCAGTAATGAGGGTGGTCTTGGTGCTGCAGTTAGGTCTGAATCCAGATTGGGAGACATCCAGGAGGTGGTTGGCATTCAGGTGCATGGCCAGTTGGTTGTCAAAAAGCTTTGCTAGTACTATGGCCGGGTAGTGGAGAAGGAAGACGAGTCTGTAGTTAGCCAGGTTCTTCAGTTCTGAAGATGGTTTCATCAGGAGCAGTATGATGGTGGTGTGTTTCCAGGGGTTTGGGATGGTGGTGGTGGTGAGAGAGTAATTGTAGACAGGTATGATGGCTGTGCATGTGGGGTTGAGTGCTTTTGTGAAAATGAAATGAGGGCAGGAATCTGAAATGCCTCCAGAGTGGCTACAGAGCATGATGTTGGTGGTATCCAGAGGGATTATGGCTGGCCAGCTGGTCGGGGTAGTGTCTGGGATGCTCCTGTCATTGGACTGGAAGATAGCTAGGGTGGAGCCATCTAGTTGAGGTACGAAGGTCTTATAGCTGGTGCTGATTATTTTGGCAAATTGAGAGAGCTGCGTGTAGAGTTCCTACGAAGGGTTGATGGTCATGGAGCTGGTGGCAGGGGACATGAATTTGACTGAGATGAGGCGGTTTTAAGCTGCACCAGGGAGTCTGCACAGGAGGTGGGTCATGTGTTGAGGTTCATGATGGCACATGACAGGTCGTCATGGTGAGGTGAGCGTTGAGATTTAAGCTCTGTGGTCTAGATTTCTTCTGGGATCTTGTTTCAGTTGTGCCAGGACATCCTGATATGTTTGATTCTATGTTGGTTTGGCAAATGGCAGCTGAAGCAGACAAGGGAGTAGTCGGTCTAGGTGAGGAGGTGTGCTTGCGCGCGGGTAGGGTTGTCTACTGTGATATCAAAGAAGTTGGTAAATACAGGGTCGAGAAGGTTTTTGGCTGTGTGAGTGAGGTCATTCACTCATTGGGTAAGTTCTAATATGCTCAGTTCTTTAGTAGGTTGGTGGCGTTGGGGTTGTGGTTATCCTCTAGATGAAAGTTGAGGTTGTCGAGTAGAATGAAGGAGTCAGAAGTAAGTGCCAGTGGGGGGAGGAGGATGAGGTCCTCAAGAGTGGTACTAAAGTTGGTTCTTAGTCCAGGCGACTGGTAGAGAAGGACCCCTCCCAGGGTGGTGGTGCTCAAGGTGATGAGTTTGAAGGCCTTGTGTTCTAGGCACCGGTGTTTGCTGAAGTAATCGAGAATTTGAGTTCTTCTTTGTGGATGATGGCGAGTCTTCCCCTGGGGTTGCTTGTTCTGACTTGTGCGGGGGTGGCAAATGCGATGTCCGGGGTGGATGCTGGGTTAAGCCAGTTTTCAATGATGAATAGTAGCTCCAGAGAGAGGTCATGCAGGTGGCTCCAGACTTCTAAAGCATGTTTGGCAAGTGAGCAGGTGTTCAGAAGAAGGGAGGTGAGGTTGGGATGTGTGTAGTGGTGTTTTGCAAGGTATGGTTGTGTGTGCAATGAATGGAGGGAGTGGAGGCCAGGGGATGTGGGCTACAGGAAACAGGAGGAGGTCTGATGGTGTAGGGTGGTAGATACACTGGAGAAGTGGTAGGAGGTGTAGGAGAATGCATCTTTAGTCCAGGTGAAGGAAGCAAGGGCCCAGGAGCAGGGATGTCCATCCGGGACTCATGGTGCAGAGGGCTTTGGTGACTAGAATCCTGGGCTGCAGTTCGTGGGTGGTGGACCATGTGTCCTGGCACTGGGTGAGGTTGAAGCACAGATTGACACATATGGGTTCACCTCCATGCCACCAATGGCGTGTCTGTGTTGTGGTTTGGGGGCGATCTGGGTAGGTGGGATGTGCTAGGCAGGTGGAGCAGGAGAAAGTGGCGGGAAACATGGTACAGGAGCAGAAGGTGACCAAAAGAGGCATATAGGAGGCAAATAGAAGTCAATGAAGAGGAAACAGAAGAAAAAAAAGAGGCAAAGTGAAGAGTGAATAAAGAATCAGAATGTGGAAAAATATGCAACACTTTGCAAAAAGTGAGATCAAAGTGAAGTTAAAGTGAGAAAGAGTGACATACAGATAGAAAGGTGGAAAACGGGCATACAGAGGCAAAAGTAAAGTGAATAGAGTGAGGGAAAAAGACAAAGAGTGAAAAACAGGGCAAAACATGAGAAGAAGAAAAAAGTGAAAGAGAGAAACCAGAGGCAGAGAAGAGAAGAGGCAAATGGAGGGAGGGAGGCTGAGGGCCTTGATCTGATGCAAAGGAGGGGATTCCGAAAGTGCCAGGTCTGGCCGGAGGACTAGACACAGGTAAGGTGGTCAGCTGCTGCCATTAAGTTGGTCTGGGAAGGGGGGTTAGAGGCAGTGGTGGCTCCGCGTTATTGTGGAGGAGTGTTGCCCCACCTGGCTTGGCAGTTCGGTCTGGACTGTTCCCATGAGGCACAGAGTCAAGACTGATTTGCATATGGCTGGGTCTAAACAGGGGTGGCATGGTGAGCAAAAGAATGATGGATTTAACCCAGATCTATTGACTGGGGGGGAATGTTTGATTTGATCTGCATTCCGTTCATCATCTGTGTGTCTTTTGCTTTCTCGCCCTAAGTGCGCCGGGTATGCACAGACGTGGGTCCCGGGCTCACTGTTCCACTGGATTCAAGCTAGCCTGGCTGATGAGGGCTGATGCTCCGAAACCGGTCCCAGGATGCTTGTTCCGGTCCAGGGAGGACCTGGCTTGGCAGTTCGGTCTGGACTGTTCCCATGAGACACATGTTCAAGACTGATTTTCATATGGCGGTGTCTAAACTGGGGTGACATGGTGAGCAAAAGAACAATGGATTTAACCCAGACCTATTGACTGGAGGGTGAATGTTTGATTTGATCTGCATTCCGTCCATCAGCTATGTGCCTTTTGCCCCACTAAGTGGCAGCAGACTTAAACACATGAAAAATAAAATGATAATAAACCAATTTTTTTATCATTTTATTTTTCTTCTTACCTCCTGCAGGCTGCCAGCGAGCCGTGTCATAGGGTGGGGCGGGGCCATGCAATCTATGAGCAACAGTGGGGAGGAGGGGTATTGGGCACTACTAAGTGCGCAAGAAGGTTGGTCGGCCGTCTTAGGCTGGCCGAATCGTCATGCACACTTAGCATTTCCCCACCCGGCTGTGTTGTACAGCAGGGTGGAAAAAGCCACAGGCTCCCAGGCACTGTCTGAGCGGCAAACCAGGCCGCTCAGACCAATCCCAGTGCTTCTGTCATGCTGGGAATACTATTCCCAGCATGAGAGCAGCGTCAGGATTGGCAACTGGAAGCTTGCGCCTGTGTGCACCAGCCCTAGAGTTGAGGATTTTATACATTTTTTTGTCTGCGATTATTTATTTTTGTATCCCCCTCCCCGCCCCACCGCTTTGGATCCCAAACAGCCACCACTGGTTTGAGGTAACAGGATTGTGAGTGATGGGTGGTGCAAGATGGTCAGAGCAGGAGTGAGTGGCGTGAAATGCAATGTGGGAGCACAAGGTAAGTGAAAGGCATGAAAAGGGAGTGGGAGAAGGCAAAAAGCAGCAAATAGAAGAAAAAGAGGAAAAAAGGAGGCAAAATTAAGGTAAAAAGAGGCAAAGTGAAGAGAGAATGAAGAGTGATAGAGTGGAAAAACAGGAAAAACGAGACTGAAGTGAGAACGAGTGGTAAAGAGAGAGAGTGGAAAGCAACACAAAGAGGCAAAAGTGAAGTGAGTGAAGAGGGGTGAAAAAGTCAAATAGTGAGAAACATAGCAAAATGTGAGAAGAGGAAAAGGGTGAAAATGAGAAGCCAGAGAGAAAGAGATGGAAAAGCCAGAGGCAGAAAAGAAACAAATGGAGGAGGGAGGCTGCGGGCCTCGATCTAACGCAACAAAGTGGGATCCGAAAGGGTAGCACTGATCAGAGGACTGAGCACAGGTAAGGCACACAGGCAGGTGGGGAGCACCAGTACTCACTTTTGAGATTATGATGTATTTTTCATCATCACAGAAACTGGAGAAAAAAGGGGGAAAAGAAAGAGAGAACATTTGACAGTGGGAAAAAACAGGACGGAAAGCGTGGAGCGGTGGAAGAAAGAAGCAAGAGGCAGAATCGACAAGAGAGAGCAAACTCAAGATTCTACAGCTCCTGCGGCAGTTTTCTAAGCAAACAATTGGCCCCGTGGACTTTGTATTTATACAAACTAAGCACTGCTTGTAAGGGTTGCTTGACATGTTCCTTCCTCTGTCCCAGCAGTACTAATTTTTCCCAAACACATTCATCTAATAGAAATCCCTGAACTACCAGTTGACATACCACCTCTGAAAGAAGATAATTTAAAAAAGGTTATGATCATGGCATAGGGCATTAAAAAGTGAATGCTCGATTAAGCCAATTAAGAGGCATTATCTGGAAGCCTTTGTGTGGTCTCCTATTTTGCTATATCTCAAAATAATGGAATTCAGTCAAATGATTCATCCAGCGGCCCAATACATTTGCATTGGACGGCCTAGATACACGCATTTATCAGCATATCTGTTTCCAAGGGCTATTTCCTCTACTCCTTCTTCTTGCCTATTTATGACTGGAATATGCTTGTTTTTTGCCAAGAATGTCAAAAAGCATTTGTGACTAAGGGATTTTCTTTGCCAGCATACATTTCTGAGCTCACCTACTCTTCATGGCCTTTCAGCTCCTGCTTCTCTTTGCCAAAAACTGGTCTGATTAATGCAAATCAAGAAAAACACCTGCTGCTCAAATCATCACGAGTCAAGAGAGTAGGTATTAATGTAGCTCGCATTCTGATATGAGACAATATTGATTAACTACAGCTCAATTTGCTTAAGGAATGGAGGGCCAGATGTCTCAAATGTTTTTACAGTTGTAGACCGTTCAAATTATCATTCGTAACCTTCAAAATCTTTTTTTCCATGTATTAATGGCAGTTTAGGAGTAGGTAGCATTTTACTGACTTTTAAAATTGGTTTTTAGCTCCTTAATGTCTTACTACATTACTATTAGCTGTACATTTTTGTAGGTGTCCCTCTCAGGTAGCAATTCGGTATGAGATGTATCAATGTTTTGCAACTGAAATCCTGTCTCAAAATATAGAAAAATTACCAAATCTCGAGTTGGGGTGGTAAGTCCCCTTGGGGTAATTTTCCTTAAGTGATTATAGAAGAAAAACTTTATTTAGAGCAAACAGAGGTCCAGAGGACCATGGCCAAACCTTAAACAAACTGTTAACAAAAGGAAACTTTTATTTTAGATGCAGCACAGTTTCTTGAACTGTTTCTTGAAAATGGGATGCATTTTTTTAAAGAAAAGTTTACTTTATTAAAAGGTGATCAGAGACACAACACAGGGGGAGAGGTCATACTAGTGAAAAAAACTGGACAAAGTTGCTTCATTGATTTATCTGCTACTCCTCCTTTTTTACAAAATTCTTCTCTCTCCTTACCGCAAGAATGCGCGTTTGCGCGGCTTTCCTCTTCGCCCTCTGATTTACTGATGACAGGCTCAATGTTAGGGGTCCAACTCCTGCTCCCCTCAAAAGCATTTGTCACATGCTTTTGTCCATCCAGCTTAGTAGGGGTTGTTCCTTGGATCTATCCCCATGGAGTTTTGGAAATGACAGGTATTAATCAGAAATAATTACTCGTGGAGACTGCTGGCGTTTTGTAGCATATGAGATTGACTATAGGAGAACAGTGCCCGCTTCTAGTTCTGTGAAAAATCGGGATATCAAGCAGGTATAGGCCTGCTCAGGGACCCTCAGCTGGGCAGGGCAGGGTTGGTCTACTGGGGGTGATTCCTTAACCACAGAAGACCTCCTTACCTCAGTGAGGCACCTGACGGCTTCCCCTGCTCCCTCAGCTCCCATCTCCATCTGTCCTCTGTTCGGTGGTTTTCCTCATGTCAGCATTGAGAGCTGGCTATGCACCACCGCGATTTATAAAAAACGTGGCAGCCGCGCCTGGCCACATTGCGTCTTCCGCTCCAGCTCCGGCGTTCCTCCGGTTTTTCTGACCAGGAAGCTGTTACCAGCCGACTGCTTCGGTGTACACGCGACCTCTAGCAAGGGGGTGGAGCTCTCACATGCTGGCAGCAAGGCATCAGGCCAATCACAAAGAAGGGACTGAGGGCTTTTTAGACAGGTCCAGCATACATGCCCTTACAATAATGAGGATACAAAAGGTTTGCTGTTCCTAATATCGAGACAAGGGAAAACTGGTTTTATGTGGTCATGAAGTGTAGGAGGATGAGGATTCCTCCTCTTGGTATATAGGGCCCTCACACACCCGGCAAGGTGTCATGCTTCATCATATGGGCTGCTCCTCGTCAGGTCTGCACTGCAATACCTGACGGGCTCCCTATGAGGGGCTCTTTGGCGGAGATCTTTTATTTCAAATGCCGTTTGGTGCCGTGGGGGTGAGGGGCCTAATTAGTGTAGATGAAAGTGTGGAGGTGTAAAACCTGAAAGAAATTTTAAAACAGGTAAGGGAGTACCAGCGAAGACTATTTTAATCAATGGGTCTCCCACCCTGATTAAAAGAAACAAAGGCGCATGCCTGAGATTATGTCTCAGGTAGCGCGCTCTATTGTGCGGTCAACATGTTTCTCGCCTGGTAGTTAAACAATCTGGTGGCGATTCGCCAGAATCTAATAAAATCAAATCTATCTACACGTGGGTGGTTGTATGGTGTGATCTACCCTTTTTAATCAACCTAACACATGATATGAGTAGTACCTGATAGCATATGACCAACCCTAGTTGGGTTTCTCTATCTACTTCACCGATACCTGCAGGTATCTCACAAGGAATTTCCTTGTGTGGTTTTGCAAAGTCCGCAAAAGGCCGGCCGACCTACCCTCTTCTGCCGGCCCTATATTCCAAGAGGAGGAATCCTCATCCTCCTACACTTCATGACCACATAAAACCAGTTTTCCCTTGTTTCGATATTAGGAACAGCATACCTTTTGTATCTTCAGCAAGGCATCAGGCTCACCCTTGCCACTAATTGATGACTAATAGATGAGTAGCTGACAACAAAAGGCATCTAAGGGTCACATTCTATTCAGTAAGAGCACACACAGAGGAGCACCCAGGGGTTCAAAGTAATCATTTTCCATTGAAAGAAAAAGTGCATATGTTTCCAACCCAATGAGCTCAGGAACTACAATTTGGATTTCATATGCTCTACTGTTGATTGCAGTGGATTTTTCTTGTTCTCCATGGATTTCATCTTCCCACAAATGCCACACTAAAGGCGGAATGGCATACGTGCCACTCAGCCAATGAAGTGGAGGATTTCTCCCCCTAATTGAGTATTGTGTTGGCTTGAAAGATCTCTAGGAACTTTATTAAGGGAGTTAGCTTAACATCTTACATGCCTTGTGAAACTTGTATGAGAGCAACCTCTGTGAGGGTTTACTGTGCCGTTTCTAAGGTTACCAGAATTGAACATATTTAGAGATATATTTAAAAATGGGATGACTGTTTTAAAGGGCCAGAGCAGAAGGTAAGAGTTGACAAACGAGCAGCCTAAAAGTGAAAGAAATAAAGGTTAAGCAGACTTAAGCAGAGAAAAATAACATGGGACATTCAATTCCCGCATAACAGCAGGAAAATGTAATTGGGCACATCCTGGCTTACTCCTATTTTCAACTTCAAAAAATGTGACAGGAGGACTGCTTGCAATTAGTCTAAGAACTGGCAATCGCTCAGGTAGCATTCCAAACCATCATTCTTTGCCCACCTTACCACTTCTGATTAAAGCCTGTCATATGCAAATCTTGGTCCTCCTCCAATAGAAACAGTCCAGCCTGAACTGCCAAGCCAGGCCCTCTCCAAACCGGAACACAAGCAACCCAAGTGTGGTTTCTCCCTCATTGGGTCTCTTCAATTGGGTGCAGCTTGATTCTAGTGGCACAATGAGCAAGGGCCCCATGTCCGGGTATACTCTTGGCCATTTAGGGCATTACATCAAACTCACAAAAGGCGACTGGAGTAATGTTTGCAATAAGTCTAACCACTGGCAGTTGCTCTGTGTAGCACTGCACACCATCATTCTTTTGACAACCATGCCTCCTCAAATCAGAACCCGCCATATGCAAATTAGTCTTGGTCCTGCTTCAATCAGAACAATCCAGTCCAAACTGCTGAGCTTGGCCCTCTCTGAACCGGAACACGAGAAACCTGAAACCGAATTTAAGTGACATTGTGGGCAAACAAGTTATGAGTTGGAGTGCTACCCCCTAGTGATTGCCAGTGGTTAGACAAATTGTAAGTATTTCTCCCATCTCCTTTTGTGTGTTCGATATGCCTATTTTCACATTGAACATTGTCCCATAACGAATTTTAATAATATGAAAAATTTTAATAAAAATCGTAGACAAATTAAATCTTTCACACTGCATATGCAATGTGTGAGAAATTAGGTTGTTGCTTGAGGGAGGTGAAGCCCTACTCAAGCAACAGCCACAATCCTTATCAGGGTAAACCACAAAAAGTTACTAAATTAACATACGGTTAAGCCTCTGGTAGTTTGGCACAAATGCAGTCCGGCTTAACTTAGAGGCAATGCATAAAGTAATTATGCAGCACAGAAACAGTAAAAATGTGATACACAACCCAAGAAAAATCCCACACCAATTTAGAAAAATAGAGTAGAGTTTAATAAATAAGTTGACACCAAAATGACAAAAATCCAATCAGTAGAACAGGAGATATGTAATTTCAAAGATTTAAGGTAAGTATGGTGCCTAAGAGCACAAAGTGCCACTCACAGTTGTCTGGTTGTGTATGACCGGGTGAAAGTCACAAGTTCAGGACGACCATGACTAGGGGTCCAGGACCTGGGAGTCACTTCTTGGGAATCAAAAAAGCACTGCAGCAGTTGCCAGCAGGGCTGAGGCAGGTCCAGGTGCAGGTGTAGGTCCGGTGCCGAAGGTTCTGTTGGACAGTTGCAGGGAGGCCTCTGGAGCTTTTTGTGTCCCTGTATCTGGGAACAGGAGGTCAGTCAGCTGACCCTGAAGTCACTTCAGCCTGGGACAATGGGTGTAGGTCCAGTCCTCTTTCTCAGACAGCAGGGGAGGCCTCAGGCAGGTCTAGTTGCAAGTCGAGGTAGGTCCAGTGCAGAAGGTAAGCTGGGCAATCCTTCTTCTGTAGTATCCACAGGTCCAGGAGTGTACTGAAGAGTGGGTCTGAGAGTCCCTTTTGAATACCTGGTGCCAGATGCGAAGTGGAAGAAACTTCTGGAGTCTTCCCCCTATGGAAGTATCTGGAATTTCCTGCTCCCCTATCCTGGTCCCAGTCTATCTGCGGTCACAATAGGTAGTGTGAAGTCCTGTGTGTGAGCTGAGGTATGGTTTGTGAAGTGTAAGTGTGACAGGTGACAGCCCCGCCCCACTCATCAAGTCAGGGTGGCCAATCCTGCCAACACCCAGACCTTCTATTGTGTGGCTGTCTGGGAAGAATACACTAAGGTCAAAAGCCAACTACACCTAGTCATTTGACCAAGGGAGCAGGCTGCAGCCACCAAATAGTTAGGACAAGAAAATGCCAACTTTTCAAAAGTATTTATATCACTATGGGCAACCCAATATACCCTTGTGGGCTAGGGTAATAGAAGTTAACAGGTAATGGTGCCCACAAGGGATTTATTTTGTAATCAACTTTGTATCAATTTGTCATTGATGCTAGATTCCTCACCATGGCATCACAAATGAGTTCCAACAAATATATGCTGATGTGTATCTCTTATTTCTATATTTATAGCACAACACATGCAATTAGGGGTTCAAATCAAAGGAATTCTCATATGCATTGGAAACAGATATTAATATTCTCATGAGCCAATCTATACTAGTCATCAATGTAAAATAACCCATTTTCTAAAATGTCAGATCTGTAGCCTGTCCTACACGTAGGACCTTAGTGGCCATATATCACTATTTCAAATAGTGACTACCTAATTGCGATTCTCTGCTAATTGCAATTAGGTGATCGCTATTTGAATGTATGAAACTCCACAAGTTTCATTTATCGTTTCCTAATGGGTCACAAATTGACCTACCTCATTAATATTATTGGGACAAGTCGCAATTTGCAACCCATTAGGAATTGCTAAAATCAAAGGGATGGTGGCCTGCTGGCAACAGCAGACCACCATGTCTGTGATTGCTTTTAAATAAAGCAATATTTTTTTTTAATTGCAGCCTGTTTTCTTTAAAGGAAAACGGGTTGCGTTTAAAAAAGAAAAATGAAAAGTCTTCTTTTCATTTTTCAAGAGCAGGCAGTGGTCAGTAGGAAGGGGAAGGGGTCCCTTGGGGCCCCTTCCCGTTTACAAATGTGTTACCACCTACTTGAAGTAGGTGGTAAAATACAAATGTTTTGCAACCGCATTTCAGTTGCAAAACATTTCTACCTTCCGCTGCGTTTCGGTATTAGGAAGCGACGTCCTAAACACGCCCCTTCCTAATATCGAAACGGTATGCATTCTCAATTCTGAATTGCGACTCAGTAACATGTTACTGAATCACAAATTGGAATTCATACACACTAAAATGCATTTTGCTGGTTGCAAACGGCCCGATTCTGCGAATTGGGTCATTTGTGACTAGTAAAATGCATGATACATGTGGCCCTAGATCTCCGAAATACATTTTTTAATAGTGATTAAAAGGAACATTGGTTAGACGTCGATGTTTCTATCTCTCTTGTTATCCATCTATGAGATCATCTTCAGGACATGAAGATCCATGATCCCTTGGTCAATAAGTAAGCAAATAATATTGAATGGCGTTTATCTTGGTTTTTTTCTCCATTTTGCAGCCCTGGGTAGGTTTACATCCACTTTCAGTTACAGAGAAGATGATTGCTACAAGCAGCAGACTGTGGGACGTCCCTTGACCACTGTGACCAGTGTTGACAGCAGCTAGTGGGAAGTCCTTTAACCAATTTGATCATATTGCTCTTGACTATATTGCATCCATCCGGTTCTGTGAAGTTGTAGTGGTGGACTTTCCTGGCCAGAACACAGAACCAGTGGGCTGTGGCCCTCTTTCTCTCTCTCCCTGTTTTTATCTTGTGTTCAAATATCTACATTGTGCCCTGAAGAAGGTGTATGGTCGGCCGGCCACTTTACACTGAAACGCGCGTTGGCACCTGCGCTATTGCCTCTCTGACATGTTAATGGAACACGATGTATGCAGACGACATAGATAATTACATGTCATAAACTGTATGAATATCCATACTATAAATTGCACGGGGATATGCCCTATAGAGACCTGTAAATGTTTGTCATGGCAGTAGGTTTTCAGAATGTATCATGATGAACTCTTTACCAGTCATTGTTTCTGGAATTCATGTTGGCTTCATTACATTGAGACACGGTACAAGATAGTTTCAAGGAGTCATTGGATAATGTGTTAGGTATAAGTCTTATGTATGAAGTCTGTGAGTATGATGAGTTTTTGTCTGTGAGGGTGAGACTGTTCTCTTTTGTTAAAGTATTATGGATAAGCTACTATGTTCTAAAATATCGATCATAATCATGAATGTATAAATAAAGACAAATATTTGATTTACTCTACATAAACTGTTTATTGTGTTATTAACATCTGTATTTGACTCTTTATATAGAGCATTGGATTGGAGGTGGGTTGTTTTTCTTCTCGCCCGTACGAGGTATCATTTGTCTGCTTTAGCGGTGGGCGCAAAAATATAAAACAAAATCTGCAGCCCGCCACCTCAATCTGCCTAGGCCAATCAAGACACACTGCCTCCCGTCCGGATGATCATGATGTAGCTGCTTCCCTTAGACAAACCACATGGCCCTTCCAGAGAGGCTAGGCTTTATTGATCAGAAGATGCCCCTGTCCCATCTTTAATTTAGTAATAGACACACAGAGGCAGAGCTCACCCATCACATTCCTGTTAATGAATGTAATGCAATTATCAGAAGCTTTGGGCAGCAGTGCAAGCACTGGCAGAACAACTGAACCCCATTTTAGCATGCTGGCTGCTTTAGTAAAATACAGTCTTCTGGAGCACACCTTACACTCAAGTGGTCCCAGGGGCACTATTATGCGTGACTAATGCATTTTAGTGTAACACTAACTAAAATGCGTTAGTCTAACCCATGATGCATGCTCCGTGGCAGGGATGTAAAAAGTAGGTAGGCCTGGAAAAAGGGTTTTTTGCCTGGTCGAAATGGCAGTTTAAAACTGCACACACAGGCTCTGCAATGGCAGGCCTGAGACATGTTTAAAAAGGCTACTTAAGTGGGTGGCGCAATAAGTGCTGCAGGGCCACTACTAGCATTTAATTTACAGGCCGTGGATAAGTGAAGTACTACTTTACTAGAGATTTATAAGTAAATTAAATGTGCTAATTGGGTGTTAGCCAATTTTGCCTTGTTTAAACAAGAGAGAGCACAAGCACTTTAGAGACACAGGGGCATATTCACAAGAAATGGCGATAACTATCGCTAGTTAGCGGCAGTTTCCTTATCGCCGCCTAACCCTGAAAACTATCGCCATGTTAGCGGCGTATTACCAAGCTGCCGCCACATGGCGATAGTATCAGGGTTAGGCGGTGAAAACTGCCGCTAACATTAGCGCGATGGCGATAGGAATTCCGGCGTTAGCGGGCGAAATCCAGCGATAGGCCCATTAGCGGCAAGAAAACTCACGTTAGTCAGCTAAACGTGAGCTTTCTTGCCTCTAATGCAAAAAATAGACTATCAGTCAACCCCCAATAGAAAATACCCATAAAAAACAATAACATGCAGAATGGAGCAGTCAGGGCCAAGTGCAGCACACATCAACAACCCCTGCAAGCCAGCCAACATCCAGGATGACCAGGATGTGAGCCCTGATGCCTCGCTGGACCTGCGTCTGGAGACTGGATGCCTTGCTGGACCTGCGTCTGTAGCCTGGATGCCTCGGTGGACCTACGTCTGGAGCCTGGATGCCTTGCTGGACCTGCGTCTGGAGCCTGGATGCCTCGCTGGACCTGCGTCTGGAGCCTGGATGCCTCACTGGACCTGCGCCTGGAGCCTGGAGTGGGATGTGGAGGAGCTGTGGAGTCAATGAGCCGTGGCGGTAGACATTGAGGCGTGACAATCGCCCGTACCTGCTGGTGAAGTCTGGCAGGTCGCATGGAGACACGTTGCTGACCTGTGTGAGAAGACCGCCTTGCGACCCTTGGAGCTGTCAATGGTAGAGGCGCTCCTGCGCACCAACGTGGTGAGTTCTGCATCGCATACTACGATCCACCACTACACCGGGGTGCACGAAGGGGATTACCAACGCTGTGTGCCATCTCCCTGCATCACAGGCCCCATGATGTTGGACTGGCCGTATGCTGTGGAGGGTGAGGCCCCTGTGCTATGCCGAACTTGTGTGGCGTGAGCGCTGCAACTTCACGCCTAAGGGGGCCCTGCTGTGTCAACTGCATCGGGAGGTCCACCAGCGGACTATGCGGCGACTGCTGTGCCCAGCCTAGTGAAATCACACCATGCTGAGGCTCCTGCTGGCTGAGTCACAGATTTGGAGAGAGTGCAGTGGAGTGCGCCACGGTGTCAATGTCCAAGTAAGGAGAAGGTGGGACGCATAGCGCAGGAGGGCCTGACGGCGAGTCGCTCAGGCCTATCACACGTAGATGACGCACCCCCAGTGGCAGCACTACCGCAATGGCGGAAGAGCGTTGCCCCACTGCCTCAAGCAGACGCAGGAGAGCAGGAGCTACGAAGACAAGGGACCCGGCTTCGAGGTAAGACTTCCCTCATTGAAATATTTACAACACCCGCTCACACACACATCCCCGCGTACACGTCCCATCCAGTATTCTTTCCGGCGTTTACCACCTCACAGCTGTCCCGCCTCCCCCAGCACTTCTCAATGGCGGCCGTTGTGCGCACATGTACAGCGGGCGTACCACTCGTGTGCCAAAAGCACATACGTAGTTACGACGCATGACATAACATCGCATTACATTCCAATGCATACTAATACCAGGCACATTGCAACAGTAGGGTAGGTGTTGCATAGCGGAGACATAAATATCACTATTCCCACGTCAGTGAGTGCAACCCAAAACTAACCTTTGCACCCCAAACACAACCGTGAACCCTGGAATTCCTTTTTGAGCCCCCAAAACACACCCCAAATTTCATATTTTACCCTACAAACACACCCAAAATTTCATATCTTACCCCAAAACACACCCCAATTTTCATATTTTACCCCAAATGCACACCCCAATTTTCATGTTTTACCCCAAAACACACCCCAATCTTCTTATTTTACATCCGAAACCCATACACACCCGAAAAATTTTAAATTACCCCATTACTGACCTCACAATGCGTTGTAATCAAATGCGATGTAAAGGCACCTGCGTTGTTGAAGTTGCGTTGTTAACGGTTTACTGCCTGCATTGTAATGGTCGTCTCCCATGCCAAAGGCAACCCATAGGCTACGCCGTTTTGCGTCCGTCTGCCCCTGGACCGCGCTCAGCACCAAGGAGCCTTCCTCTAGGACACTCCACCGCTACAACGCCAGCACCCTCCTCGCCATCAACCCTGGACACCCCTTGCCTGCCAGGACCAACCTCTGCTCCGGACCGGACATCGCCATCGCCATTACTGACGGCTGCAGTATCACCCACAAGGAGCACCCCGACCATCAAGGAGGAGGCATTGCCATCACCTACAGAAGCAGACTCCGACTGACCACGCACTCTAATGACCCAAGGGTGACTATGGACCAGCTCAACTCCCCGATCCGGACCAAGCCTAAGCACATCCTCTGCGGCACCCTCATGTGCAGGCCCCCCGGGCTATGGCCCCCCATTCTCCAATACCATTGTAGACCTCATTGCACCCCAGGGTCTCCCATCCACCGACGACATCCTACTCGGTGAACTCAAGTGCCACCTGGACAACCCCAGTGACCAGGACACCACCCCCTCCTGGGGAAGGTTCAACTACAACCACAACACCGGACTCTCCTGGACTGATCATCATTGGTAACATCACGTCTTCACCTTGCCCACCGGACGCCACTGCCATCATCGCACCCCCTCGCAACTGAATCAAGGCCACCGAAGAAAGTCTCGTCAACTCCCTCCGCACCAACACTCCACCAATGCTTCCAAACGATGACATCGCAGCGCGCAACCACCACCGATGGATCTCCAACAGTGCTGACATTCGGGCACCCCTCATGAACGGCAATGCGTCAGTACCTTCCGCCTGCCTGATGGCAGGCGTGAGGGTGACGCAGTGCCACAGAGATAGGCTGGCCCCATGCATTGCTGGAGTTGCGTCATGGTTGTGACACGACTGCAGCAATGCGTGTCTTTAGCACAGACAGATACGTCAGGATTCCTGACGTATCTGTCATTACTTGCGTCATGGAGCGCTGTCCAGTGAATACAGCGCATCCATGCTGTCGCAAGAAGGGTGTAGTGAGAAGTGTTGCAACGCTGTCTTGTCACAGCGCTGCAACACTTTTCATGACTGGGGCCCAGGAATGCGCACTATCTTATTGATGGTGCGCATTCCTGCACCTTAGTTTTGTCGCAGGGCAGCGCTGCAACATTGCTTGCAGCGCTGTCCAGCACCAAAACCTGCTGGGATGTGGCCCCAAGTGTTCTCCCCATTTTTAAGACCAGCTATTTTCTGGTCTTAAGTCCCAGCAGCTAACGGGCCTTAGCGGCTGTTTTTTTAACGTATCGCCAGTCCGGGCGATCGTTGAGAATATCGCGAAGTGGGGTTAGCGTGCGTTTAAACACGAGAACGCCTACATTGCATATGATTAGCGTTAGTTGTCGCTGACATCATTGGGGATGTTATTAGCGGCCGCTATCGCCAGTAAGCTGCCGCTAACAGCTGTTAGCGCCAGCTTGTGAATACGGCGATAAAAATATCGCCGCTTTAGCGGCAGAAAAGTGCCGCTAACGCGGCGATGTCGCCTTGAGAATTTGCCCCACAGGGTCCTAAATGCCAACAAAAACGAATTCAGAAAACAAGAGGGGTTAAGGTAAAAGGTTTGGGGGTGACCCTGCAGGGATGGCCAGGCCCAACACAATGGAAACCATTCACAGGCGTTGGAACTATAAAGCATAATTTTGCCTAGTATCACTTTGAAATATCTTTAGCCATGAGTGACAGTATACGTACACTGTAACTAAAGTTGCTCAGCAGTTTCGGACTGGTGAAACCCTGTGCCAGAAGTCCCACTTCCCTAGAGATTAATTCTCCTGGCCATGAGGAATTGTAGTACTCTTTACATTTCCATTCAGTATTTTTGTTTAAACGATAACTAAACTTCACACTGCCACTGCCTCTATGTGGCCTCTATGTGGCCCTACAGAAACCTAAAAGGATTCACTCACCACTTTAGCAAGGGCAAAGAAAAGGATATGATGGCGAAGGGAAGGAGATTTCAAGAGGGATCTGCATGCAGACTGATGGGAAAGTGGCTGAAGCTGCGCTAACTTCATAAAATAAATAGAAAGGACCTTACTGGTTTAACTCGTTCTTTGGTACTGTGCCACGAAGTAAATAAGGTCTGTCAAAATACAGCTTCCACCCTTGAAAAAGGAGTATACGAATCACAGTAGGATATAGAAAAATTGCATTTCGCAAGAGTGGATGTCCTTCAGTGCTAGTCAGTGCTTCTAAGAAAGAATGTGTATTGCTGCCCTTCGCTTGCCAAAGAGAGCATCACCGGGACAAGTAAGAGTTGAGTTTAACATCACTTAACAGTGGTGGGCCAGAGGCAGCTGCTTCTTAAACTTCTGTCACAGGCTTAGACCTGCGCTGCAAGACTCAATGCACAGCCTAATCTCGTGCGAACTAGAGGGTGCTGGCTCAACCTCGTACTACAGGCAATACCTAGATGATAAATTAATTGAATTTGCACTCACCGTGGCCTGGGACTAGCATCTCTCTCTCCAAGGGGGATATTCACAAGAACTTGCGCTAAACATCTCCAAAAAATGTTAACGCAACTTTACACATCGCAGTCTATCGCGGGAAAATAACCCTGTGTTAACCTGTAATTCACAACACGGCGGTACCATGCAATAGGTTGCCGAAAACGCGGCCAATGTCCGCGATACAACCACCGCGACGGAGATAAAAACACAAACCCCAACACCAAAAAACATGTGATGAGCCCATTCGCGAGGAGGAAAGCAGCGATAAGCAGCGCCAGGCCCGCGACACATATACGACATGCGGGAATAAGCACAACAAAAGGAGGAAAAAGAAAGACAAACCAAACAGAAAACAGCAAAGCACAATGGAGGCAGTCGGAGCTAGTACACAACCCCACAAGCACCATTGGCAACAAAACATTCTACATGGCAGGCCATCGTGGACCAGGTGAATGCAGCCGGAGAGCGGAGGAGGACAATGGCAGAAAACCAGAACAGCTGGAATGATGCAAAACGCACAAACAAGCAGAAACACGCCAACAACCAGAAGGCAGCAATGCACACCGGAGGTGGGAGTCCAGCGCCACACCAGGAGCTGGATGACATGGAGGAAATGGTGTCCACCACATCAGTCTGGAGATGGTGGCAGGAGTCGGGGACCGGAAACTGCTCAAAATCAACAGACACAACAGCAACAGGGAGAGGAACGACCAGGGACTGGGGGGATGGGCACAATGGAACACATGCACAATTAAGCACAGCACAACTGCAGACAAACCATGCCCAAGAGGAACAACACCAACCAAGGGCACAAGTCACACAAGTCGGCAATACCACACCACTGAACAAGCACAGAAGTGAAAACCACACTGCCTGAAAGGGAGAAGGGTGAGCCTAATCAGAGCTGAAGGGACATCTCACACACAATGCAGCACACACACATAGGAAGCAGAACACCCCAACATCCAACACAATGTGGTACAAACACCAACATATGCACAACCCAACACAGGACACAAGTGCACCCGCTTGTGGCCTGTAAATGGCCATCCGCATCTAGCAAAGCACGAAACAGGGACATGATAATGCACAAGTACCAACCCACAGCCCTGATGGGGTAGCAATGCATGTAAGGCAGGGACCCAGATAGGCCGTGACACACACATTGGCATACAAATAAACACTTAACACAGTTGGAGACAAGTGAACGTGCGGAAACTTTATTAAAAATTGCGTGTCAGTACGGCCAAGGGAAGTGCCACGACATGCAGACCAATGCAGCAGCATGTCTGAATGAGGAATGTCGGAAAGCGCCCATGTCCACCCCGGGGGAGTCCATCACCAACACAAGTCATTGCCAACCCGCGTATGTTGTCCGCGCATGGATCAGGAGTCCAGGCCAATGCAGCCATGTCCACTGTCATCTAGGGACATGTGACCAGATCCCCAACATGCAACCAGGCGTCTGGACACGTGCAATGGGTCACATGCAGTCCTGGCTGCAGGTACCTTGTCACTCGTCCATGAACGCGAGTGCAGCAGCGTAGGCCAACATTTCCAATGCGAGATCGTTGTCCACCACATCTGACATGTCGGCGACGTAACCCATCAGCTGTCCCGGACAGATGTGCTGACTCCAACCCCTGGCCCCAATATGCACGAAAGCCCAATCGGGGAGCGGCTCAATGTGGTCACTGCACACGACGACTCATGCAATCTCCCAGGTCCAGTTGCCAGCATGCATGCCAAACATCCAGGCATGCCATAAACGGGCATCACGGTGACACTCCTGGTCGTGGGCCAACAGGGGGCGCAAACACCATCATATTGGGGCTCCTAATTGCCCCAAATCCAGTGGCGACAGCCTTTTGGAATTCTGCATTTGCATCTATCACTTGATACTGAATTATCTTTTCATCCTTTTTAATCCATTCTGCACGTTATTTCATCCTCTCACTTTCTTTTAAAGCGAACATATCCTCATGCAAGAAACTGCGAATTTCCCAAGTTTCTCATGTTCTGGTGGGCCATCCGAACCTCTCTCCACAAAACACGTACAAAGGCAAGATTCATCAAGAGCAGTTTATTGTAACCCAATGCATTTCGGACCACACGGGTCCTTCGTCAGGTGAACTGTAAATAACAATAAGACATACTTTAAACACCACACCTCCGAATATATAAACTTAGACTCATTATAATGCACATTATCTGTAGGTTACACAACTCTTCTCTCCTACCTAGCTACCGTCAACATGCTATCTGATGTGTTTCACTAAATATCCCTCTTCTTTTTGGTGGCTGAGCTCCCTCCCCACATTCTGTTCACTCGGTTACTAATTCCCAGCCATGACCACTTTAAACTTCCCCACCCAAACCTCACTTCACATGCTTCACCATCCTCCATACTATGATTCCATTTCTGCATCGCTGTTATACACGTTCCCACCCTCCTCCATATACTTTCTTCACCTTCCCTTAAAAACCCTTTTAACCCTCCTGGCTACATTCCCTCTTGCCACAAATCACTCCTTCCCAAGACCTCTCCTCCTCCATTATCCTCAACTTTTCACACTCAATGACAATGTCCCCTCACATACCTGCTGAAACGTAATCATCCTCCCCTCTCGTAGAACGAAAGATTCACCTTCTCCGATCCCACCCTGCTTTAAATACAACCTATCACCCTCATTTCCTGTACCCTCCCCTTAATCCCATGTCATAACTTCCACCTGAGCCGCCCAAATCTACCCGGAATACTACAACTCCCATACTGCACTTCGCTTGAATCCTGTAACATCATTAGATAATCCGTAGCTCTAAATAACATGTCTTTAAAATTGTGCAATCTGATAAAAAGTTAATGTAAACAGTTAATAAAAAAGGTTTATGGTTTATCCAATGTCTCCTGTTGTCATTTATAATGTTCATCTGACTCCCTTAAAAATAAACGTGCTTAATGAACCAAGATGTTCCGCCTTGCATGGAGATACCATGAAATTTTCACCAAGTTTCTTAGTCATAATGGGTACTAACCCGATGGGGCAAACATCAACAACATCATATAGGAGCTCCTGTTTAAACAAACACCTTCTTCATATTGCGTGCTCACTGGTGACGTGCCGAGCCCATGCAGCACATATTGAACCAAACACCATCATATTGGGGCTCCTAATTGCCCCAAATCCAGTGGCGACAGCCTTTTGTAATTCTGCAACAGAGGGCGCACACACACGTCGAAATCCAGGTCAGCTAACGTAACGTTGGAGAGGCAGACATCCATGGACCACTCGAATATGCATGAGCGACAGTGCAACACAGGCTGAATGCAGGTGACGTTGGCAATGCGGAAGCTCAGCCTGTAACTGATCCGCAGCACTGCCAATGGCAGTGCCCCCAGTATATGCAAAAGAAACAATTGATGGACGGAATGCTGGACAATGCAAACATTCACCCCCAGTCACAAGGATCTGGGTTAAATCCATCATTCTTTTGCTCACCACACCACCCCAGTTTGGACCCAGCCATATGCAAATCAGTCTTGACCCTGTTCCTTGTGGGAACAGTCCAGCCCGAACTGCCAAGCCAGGTCCTCCCTGGACCGGAAACAAGCATCCTAGGACCGGTTTCAGGGCATCACCCTTCTTCAGCCAGGCTAGCTTGAATCCAGTGGTGTAGTGAGCACGGGACCCACGTCTGGGCATACCCTTCCCACTTAGGGCGACAAATGCAAAAGAAACAATTGATGGACGGAATGCTGGACAATGCAAACATTCACCCCCAGTCACAAGGATCTGGGTTAAATCCATCATTCTTTTGCTCACCACACCACCCCAGTTTGGACCCAGCCATATGCAAATCAGTCTTGACCCTGTTCCTTGTGGGAACAGTCCAGCCCGAACTGCCAAGCCAGGTCCTCCCTGGACCGGAAACAAGCATCCTAGGACCGGTTTCAGGGCATCACCCTTCTTCAGCCAGGCTAGCTTGAATCCAGTGGTGTAGTGAGCACGGGACCCACGTCTGGGCATACCCTTCCCACTTAGGGCGACAAATGCAAAAGAAACAATTGATGGACGGAATGCTGGACAATGCAAACATTCACCCCCAGTCACAAGGATCTGGGTTAAATCCATCATTCTTTTGCTCACCACACCACCCCAGTTTGGACCCAGCCATATGCAAATCAGTCTTGACCCTGTTCCTTGTGGGAACAGTCCAGCCCGAACTGCCAAGCCAGGTCCTCCCTGGACCGGAAACAAGCATCCTAGGACCGGTTTCAGGGCATCACCCTTCTTCAGCCAGGCTAGCTTGAATCCAGTGGTGTAGTGAGCACGGGACCCACGTCTGGGCATACCCTTCCCACTTAGGGCGACAAATGCAAAAGAAACAATTGATGGACGGAATGCTGGACAATGCAAACATTCACCCCCAGTCACAAGGATCTGGGTTAAATCCATCATTCTTTTGCTCACCACACCACCCCAGTTTGGACCCAGCCATATGCAAATCAGTCTTGACCCTGTTCCTTGTGGGAACAGTCCAGCCCGAACTGCCAAGCCAGGTCCTCCCTGGACCGGAAACAAGCATCCTAGGACCGGTTTCAGGGCATCACCCTTCTTCAGCCAGGCTAGCTTGAATCCAGTGGTGTAGTGAGCACGGGACCCACGTCTGGGCATACCCTTCCCACTTAGGGCGACAAATGCAAAAGAAACAATTGATGGACGGAATGCTGGACAATGCAAACATTCACCCCCAGTCACAAGGATCTGGGTTAAATCCATCATTCTTTTGCTCACCACACCACCCCAGTTTGGACCCAGCCATATGCAAATCAGTCTTGACCCTGTTCCTTGTGGGAACAGTCCAGCCCGAACTGCCAAGCCAGGTCCTCCCTGGACCGGAAACAAGCATCCTAGGACCGGTTTCAGGGCATCACCCTTCTTCAGCCAGGCTAGCTTGAATCCAGTGGTGTAGTGAGCACGGGACCCACGTCTGGGCATACCCTTCCCACTTAGGGCGACAAATGCAAAAGAAACAATTGATGGACGGAATGCTGGACAATGCAAACATTCACCCCCAGTCACAAGGATCTGGGTTAAATCCATCATTCTTTTGCTCACCACACCACCCCAGTTTGGACCCAGCCATATGCAAATCAGTCTTGACCCTGTTCCTTGTGGGAACAGTCCAGCCCGAACTGCCAAGCCAGGTCCTCCCTGGACCGGAAACAAGCATCCTAGGACCGGTTTCAGGGCATCACCCTTCTTCAGCCAGGCTAGCTTGAATCCAGTGGTGTAGTGAGCACGGGACCCACGTCTGGGCATACCCTTCCCACTTAGGGCGACAAATGCAAAAGAAACAATTGATGGACGGAATGCTGGACAATGCAAACATTCACCCCCAGTCACAAGGATCTGGGTTAAATCCATCATTCTTTTGCTCACCACACCACCCCAGTTTGGACCCAGCCATATGCAAATCAGTCTTGACCCTGTTCCTTGTGGGAACAGTCCAGCCCGAACTGCCAAGCCAGGTCCTCCCTGGACCGGAAACAAGCATCCTAGGACCGGTTTCAGGGCATCACCCTTCTTCAGCCAGGCTAGCTTGAATCCAGTGGTGTAGTGAGCACGGGACCCACGTCTGGGCATACCCTTCCCACTTAGGGCGACAAATGCAAAAGAAACAATTGATGGACGGAATGCTGGACAATGCAAACATTCACCCCCAGTCACAAGGATCTGGGTTAAATCCATCATTCTTTTGCTCACCACACCACCCCCAGTTTGGACCCAGCCATATGCAAATCAGTCTTGACCCTGTTCCTTGTGGGAACAGTCCAGCCCGAACTGCCAAGCCAGGTCCTCCCTGGACCGGAAACAAGCATCCTAGGACCGGTTTCAGGGCATCACCCTTCTTCAGCCAGGCTAGCTTGAATCCAGTGGTGTAGTGAGCACGGGACCCACGTCTGGGCATACCCTTCCCACTTAGGGCGACAAATGCAAAAGAAACAATTGATGGACGGAATGCTGGACAATGCAAACATTCACCCCCAGTCACAAGGATCTGGGTTAAATCCATCATTCTTTTGCTCACCACACCACCCCAGTTTGGACCCAGCCATATGCAAATCAGTCTTGACCCTGTTCCTTGTGGGAACAGTCCAGCCCGAACTGCCAAGCCAGGTCCTCCCTGGACCGGAAACAAGCATCCTAGGACCGGTTTCAGGGCATCACCCTTCTTCAGCCAGGCTAGCTTGAATCCAGTGGTGTAGTGAGCACGGGACCCACGTCTGGGCATACCCTTCCCACTTAGGGCGACAAATGCAAAAGAAACAATTGATGGACGGAATGCTGGACAATGCAAACATTCACCCCCAGTCACAAGGATCTGGGTTAAATCCATCATTCTTTTGCTCACCACACCACCCCAGTTTGGACCCAGCCATATGCAAATCAGTCTTGACCCTGTTCCTTGTGGGAACAGTCCAGCCCGAACTGCCAAGCCAGGTCCTCCCTGGACCGGAAACAAGCATCCTAGGACCGGTTTCAGGGCATCACCCTTCTTCAGCCAGGCTAGCTTGAATCCAGTGGTGTAGTGAGCACGGGACCCACGTCTGGGCATACCCTTCCCACTTAGGGCGACAAATGCAAAAGAAACAATTGATGGACGGAATGCTGGACAATGCAAACATTCACCCCCAGTCACAAGGATCTGGGTTAAATCCATCATTCTTTTGCTCACCACACCACCCCAGTTTGGACCCAGCCATATGCAAATCAGTCTTGACCCTGTTCCTTGTGGGAACAGTCCAGCCCGAACTGCCAAGCCAGGTCCTCCCTGGACCGGAAACAAGCATCCTAGGACCGGTTTCAGGGCATCACCCTTCTTCAGCCAGGCTAGCTTGAATCCAGTGGTGTAGTGAGCACGGGACCCACGTCTGGGCATACCCTTCCCACTTAGGGCGACAAATGCAAAAGAAACAATTGATGGACGGAATGCTGGACAATGCAAACATTCACCCCCAGTCACAAGGATCTGGGTTAAATCCATCATTCTTTGCTCACCACACCACCCCAGTTTGGACCCAGCCATATGCAAATCAGTCTTGACCCTGTTCCTTGTGGGAACAGTCCAGCCCGAACTGCCAAGCCAGGTCCTCCCTGGACCGGAAACAAGCATCCTAGGACCGGTTTCAGGGCATCACCCTTCTTCAGCCAGGCTAGCTTGAATCCAGTGGTGTAGTGAGCACGGGACCCACGTCTGGGCATACCCTTCCCACTTAGGGCGACAAATGCAAAAGAAACAATTGATGGACGGAATGCTGGACAATGCAAACATTCACCCCCAGTCACAAGGATCTGGGTTAAATCCATCATTCTTTTGCTCACCACACCACCCCAGTTTGGACCCAGCCATATGCAAATCAGTCTTGACCCTGTTCCTTGTGGGAACAGTCCAGCCCGAACTGCCAAGCCAGGTCCTCCCTGGACCGGAAACAAGCATCCTAGGACCGGTTTCAGGGCATCACCCTTCTTCAGCCAGGCTAGCTTGAATCCAGTGGTGTAGTGAGCACGGGACCCACGTCTGGGCATACCCTTCCCACTTAGGGCGACAAATGCAAAAGAAACAATTGATGGACGGAATGCTGGACAATGCAAACATTCACCCCTAGTCACAAGGATCTGGGTTAAATCCATCATTCTTTTGCTCACCACACCACCCCAGTTTGGACCCAGCCATATGCAAATCAGTCTTGACCCTGTTCCTTGTGGGAACAGTCCAGCCCGAACTGCCAAGCCAGGTCCTCCCTGGACCGGAAACAAGCATCCTAGGACCGGTTTCAGGGCATCACCCTTCTTCAGCCAGGCTAGCTTGAATCCAGTGGTGTAGTGAGCACGGGACCCACGTCTGGGCATACCCTTCCCACTTAGGGCGACAAATGCAAAAGAAACAATTGATGGACGGAATGCTGGACAATGCAAACATTCACCCCCAGTCACAAGGATCTGGGTTAAATCCATCATTCTTTTGCTCACCACACCACCCCAGTTTGGACCCAGCCATATGCAAATCAGTCTTGACCCTGTTCCTTGTGGGAACAGTCCAGCCCGAACTGCCAAGCCAGGTCCTCCCTGGACCGGAAACAAGCATCCTAGGACCGGTTTCAGGGCATCACCCTTCTTCAGCCAGGCTAGCTTGAATCCAGTGGTGTAGTGAGCACGGGACCCACGTCTGGGCATACCCTTCCCACTTAGGGCGACTCACTGCGCCACTGGAGTCAGGCTATCCTGGCTGATGAGGGCTGAATGCCCGAAACCGGTCCTAGGATGCTTGATTCCGGTCCAGGGAAGACATGGCTTGGCAGTTCGGTCTGGACTGTTCCCATGAGGCACAGGGTCAAGACTGATTTGCATATGGCCATGTCTGAACTGGGGTGGCGTGGTGAAGCAAAATAATGATGGATTAAACCCAGATCTGTGACTGGGGGTGAATGTTTGCCATTGTGCAACATTCCGTCCATCATCTTGTGTGTTTTGCAATTCGCCCCAAGTGGGAAGGGTATGCCCAGACGTGGGTCCCGTGCTCACTGCGCCACTGGAGTCAGGCTATCCTGGCTGATGAGGGCTGAATGCCCGAAACCGGTCCTAGGATGCTTGATTCCGGTCCAGGGAAGACATGGCTTGGCAGTTCGGTCTGGACTGTTCCCATGAGGCACAGGGTCAAGACTGATTTGCATATGGCCATGTCTGAACTGGGGTGGCGTGGTGAAGCAAAATAATGATGGATTAAACCCAGATCTGTGACTGGGGGTGAATGTTTGCCATTGTGCAACATTCCGTCCATCATCTTGTGTGTTTTGCAATTCGCCCCAAGTGGGAAGGGTATGCCCAGACGTGGGTCCCGTGCTCACTGCGCCACTGGAGTCAGGCTATCCTGGCTGATGAGGGCTGAATGCCCGAAACCGGTCCTAGGATGCTTGATTCCGGTCCAGGGAAGACATGGCTTGGCAGTTCGGTCTGGACTGTTCCCATGAGGCACAGGGTCAAGACTGATTTGCATATGGCCATGTCTGAACTGGGGTGGCGTGGTGAAGCAAAATAATGATGGATTAAACCCAGATCTGTGACTGGGGGTGAATGTTTGCCATTGTGCAACATTCCGTCCATCATCTTGTGTGTTTTGCAATTCGCCCCAAGTGGGAAGGGTATGCCCAGACGTGGGTCCCGTGCTCACTGCGCCACTGGAGTCAGGCTATCCTGGCTGATGAGGGCTGAATGCCCGAAACCGGTCCTAGGATGCTTGATTCCGGTCCAGGGAAGACATGGCTTGGCAGTTCGGTCTGGACTGTTCCCATGAGGCACAGGGTCAAGACTGATTTGCATATGGCCATGTCTGAACTGGGGTGGCGTGGTGAAGCAAAATAATGATGGATTAAACCCAGATCTGTGACTGGGGGTGAATGTTTGCCATTGTGCAACATTCCGTCCATCATCTTGTGTGTTTTGCAATCCGCCCCAAGTGGGAAGGGTATGCCCAGACGTGGGTCCCGTGCTCACTGCGCCACTGGAGTCAGGCTATCCTGGCTGATGAGGGCTGAATGCCCGAAACCGGTCCTAGGATGCTTGATTCCGGTCCAGGGAAGACATGGCTTGGCAGTTCGGTCTGGACTGTTCCCATGAGGCACAGGGTCAAGACTGATTTGCATATGGCCATGTCTGAACTGGGGTGGCGTGGTGAAGCAAAATAATGATGGATTAAACCCAGATCTGTGACTGGGGGTGAATGTTTGCCATTGTGCAACATTCCGTCCATCATCTTGTGTGTTTTGCAATTCACCCCCAGTATATGCAGCAGACCTGCACGGTACAGGTCCACGTGACTGGAGTTGAGCATGTGTCCGGGATGGTCTGCCATTGCGTCAGTGGCATCGCTTGAAGCGGCACTGTGCTGACCTGCGCCGTCCTGTGTATGAAATGCCACAATTCGGAGCAATGAGCAGTGTCTGTGTGCAACGGGTGCAGGCCTTGGGTGTGGTGGGAGTATGTGTAAAGGCCATTTCACGCACGCTAACTACGACCAAGGACTTCTGCGTGTGGGATGTGTACACGTTGGCCTCACGTTGGGCAGTGCGTAGTGTGGGAGTCGCCTGGAAATGCTATTGTATCTGTCAGGGGGTGCTGGGCACATGCAAGTCCCATCTAGGAGCTGCAGATGTGCTACCGCCCGATAGTGCAGACAAAGGACCTTTCATCCCTACAGTAACTTCACCATCTGTATGCATACAGGAGATGTACAGAGGCCTATCGTGGGTAGGGTGGAATGTCTGCGACCCAGGGAATCATGGATGATATGCCTAGCACGTGGCACATGAGCGGCCTCACTGTGTGTTACATTGCCTCACAGCTGCTCCTCCCTCCCACGAGCCCCCACACATGTGTGCGCTGCGCGGTTGTATCATGTGCACTCCTACGGCACACCATTGTCATGCCTGTCCGCGCATGTCCAGCGGCATGCCAACAACACATGTAAGCTGGCCGTTGAGGGTGTGCGGCCACGTGAATGAAGGGCCAATGGTCCGGACAGGGCGGACACAGGTGTAAAGTCCATGGCTGGCTGTGATCATGCCGCGATTGGGGCTAGACACCTGACTCATGCAGCCGCAGGACTGATACACATAACACTTGGCATGCATGTGCCAAGACCCTGAGCGGGCATGCGCTCCTAAATTTCCCCGTATGTGCGGGCCCGCCCTCCGGGTGCATGCTACATTGCAACATCGACTACTGTGGCCCTGGTGGCGACAACACCCCAACACAAAGGCACACTTACCTCACTTCCTGTTCAAGGCCAGACCAGCGCCACGCCCTGATCCCCCTGCCGAATCAGCACACCCCTGCGCTGACCTGACGTACGCCGGACCAGCACACGCTGCTTGTGCATGGAGAGGGGGGGGCGGGCGAAGCTACATGTCCAAGCTCTCAGCCACTGCTGAGGTGACATGGTATCCTCCGCTGAAGACAGCACACTGTGATGTTGCAAGGCTCCGGCCCATCATGCTGACATAATGACCACATGGACACACTTGCCTAGATGTTGGGAATGGCTACGGGCATGTGCGCCCGGCCACTTTTATTTGCAGGCTCACATGTCGAGTGACCCCTGTGTTGGATGTGTGTGGGGTGTGTGTACACCAGCCGTCATGGAGTGCCTGCTGCAGTCAAAAAACAACAACAGTGTACATCGTAAAGAACACAACCATTCAACCATAAAGGATCCATGACCTGAGCTGCACAGAGTTAGTGGCCCTGGATGCACAGCGTCCTGCACGGGCCTACCGCCACGGGCCGCTGACTTGCGGTGCACTGGGGCAGGGTCACGAGAGCAGAGCAGGTTCTCGTAGATGTCAAAAGGGGTTGTCGCGGAGTGTCTCGGTGGACAATGGAAGGTGTACCCCCAGGGCATGATGCAGGGGGCAGAACCACGCAGAAACAGTCACTATGGTGGAGATGAATGGAACAGACACATGTCGGACACCAAGTCCGGCCCAGCCAGATGATGATGCAGACAACCCCCAGGCCATGGACTCAGACGCCACCAAAGTTCAACCTGAGAGTGCCCATGAGTCATTGCGCACAGAGTTAGTGGCACCAGTGCTGATAGGGGATGCCGCCTGTGATGAGGTATGGACTCCTCCATATCTTACCCAGGACACAGTTCCACATGTGTGGCCTACTGGACCGCAGTGTAGGCCTGAGGCAGCGGTCAGCAGGGGCCATTCACCGAGTGTCGCCGGCTTAGGTTGGATGGTCCCACCGGCCTGCGTAGTTCAGGTTCAGAGGCACCATGGGACGCGGACTTGCGGTGAACAGGGTTAATGGCACCAGGTCTGTTGTTGCTAGTGTTCGGTCACCTCCGTAATGAGGATCCGGCTTTCATCCGGACTGAACCGCATCTTCCTCTTACTCCTCTCCGTGGGTTCACTAGTATGGACTCTGCCATTCATGAATCATGACTGAGTGCTGGATGTGGAGCCTACTGGACCGCAGTGTAGGCCGGGGGCAGCTGTCAGCACGGGCCCACAGACAAGTGTTGTGTGCTTGCGATGCATACCTTTGCTTTACTGATAGAAGGGTGTTTAGTGATATAAACTCAGCAATAAACATCTGGTCACTGCCATTCATGACTCAGGACACAGTTCCACATGTGGGACCCACTGGACCGCTGTGTAGGCCTGTGCCCTCATCCACGTGGCACCGGCTTGCGTTGAACAGGGTTAGTGGCACCACGTGTCGCCGGCTTGCGTTGAACAGGGTTAGTGGCACCACGTGTTGCCGGCTTGCATTGAACAGGGTTAGTGGTACCACGTGTCGCAGGCCTGTGAAACGGAATTATGCTTCACTGATCGAAGGGAGGCTGGTGCTGTGGCCGCTGCCACGGACTTGGGGTCACTGCCATTCAAGACTCAGGACACAGTTCCACATGTGGGACCGACTGGGCCGAAGAGGACGCCGGTGGAGTATGTCAATGAAAAAGGAGTACTGTGGGCCTGCGCCGTGGAGGCCAGCGATGGTCTGCGGAGGCTTCAAAGGTCATGGGCCTGGGGCTTGGAGCTTGCACCGGCACGTGGTGGGCCCTCTTTCACACACGCCGGTGTCGACTGGTGAGCGGAGCCTCGTTGGTGCGCTGGGGCAGGCATGACGAGTCTGGGGACCAGCAGCCCGGGGTGCAGCAGGCGCACAGGGACGCAGGCCCTGCCGCGCTCGGCGCAGGACTCGTGGCGGGCTGAGAGGCGCCACCCTGACAGACGCGTTGTCCATTCCGAATGAAAACCACGCCCAGTGCGACGGGCTTTTTGTTCACACCCCTACGCAGGCCTGGCATACGCAGGTCCAACCCACTCCGCCCGCGCATGCAGGGGGGGACGTAGCGTGCAACATTTCTGCGTTCTGCCCCACAGCCTGTGGGGACATTGTAGTGTCCACTGGCCACTACACTCCATGCACCAGCAGTTGATCTCCACATGGCCATTTCCGTGATTTGCACGCTGTGGTCTGTCCGGCACCTCCACGCCACACCTGGCATTGGGTAGGTTCACATTCCTTAGTCACTTGCCGCTCTCGCACATGCCTGCTCCATGCCTCTCCTCACATCCTGCTATTGTGTGTCTGTGATGCCATGCCGTGGCTGGGTTGTGGGCATGGCAAGGCCAAGTTCCCAATGGAGTTGTATTGTCGTGTCTGGTCTGTTGGCATGTTGTGTGGCATGTTGAATGTAGTTGTGCTGCGTGCCCATTGCCAGTGTCGTGAGTTGCATGACTGTGGGTTGGAGGTATGTGGTGTGTTCATTTTGGACTTACCAACGAGCACTGCATTGCCATGGGTGCCATCCTGGGAGCTCTGGGTGATGATGGACTGTCGGGAGATGTATGAATCATGTACTCTGCCTGGGGACTTGGCCACGACATTGTTGAGGGGTCCCGGGTGTTCCACTATTTCCTGCACATTCATGGGATGCGTGTGCTTTCTGTTGTGGTAGTTGTGTGCAGTGTCGGCAGGGGGCACGAGGGGTACATGTGTGCAGTTGATTGGTCCTGACACGTGAGGGAATCCAGCTATGGCGTAGGGGCCTTGCTTGGTCTCCAGCTGCTCCTGTGCAGTGTGGGTGAAGTGGAGGGGCTGGGGTACCAGGCTGATGTTGGCATACAGGACAGGTGTGATGACCTTGGATGGGGCTGGCTGTGTGACTCGTCCGACTCTGGCAGTTGTGGGTTGGATGGTACCAGAGGCCGACATGTGCTGCGCAGCCGGCAGCTTTGTCTGCGGAGGGATGTTGGTTGTCTGCTGGGTTGGTACCGTCAGCAGGTGGGGGATGTGGGTCAGGATGTGGGGGTTGGTTGTCCTTTTGGGCCTGTAGTGGGCAATGTCCTCCTCTGGCGTTGGGTCTGGGCGGCAGGTGCGTTTCAGGTGGGTCCACTGTCTTTGTGTATGCTGCCTCTGTGGTGTTCCCGGGGGGGGGGCCGGACGGGTCCTGGGGGTGGTGGCGGCCTGGGGTGGGTGGCAGTGGGTGTTGTGGCCCTCATGGGTCTTGGAGCTGCATGATTATTGTCTCCATGGCATCTGTGGGTCTTCAGATGTGGCTCTTGGCTGGGCTCCCTTTCATGTTGCAGGTAGTCGTCCTGCTTTACACCAGCAAAAGGCAGGTGTTAAATCCCTGCTGCTACTGCGGCTTATCGCGTTGTTTTTTACTCGCATCGCAGATCTGGCCGTTCGTTGTAAAAGTGGTGTTGTGGTGTTTTCGTGTGTTTTTGCACAGAAACGCCTACTCTGCATCTCATTAGGGTTAGTTGGTGGTGTCCACTGTGGAGATAAATTTTGGGGCAGTTATCGCGGGAATACTGGCGATGTCTGCAGTTTGCACCCGCTTGTGAATGGGGTGTTAAATCGATCTGCACTTTTGATGGGTTAAGGTGGAGATAAATCGGCGGTAGGTCCTTGTGAATATGCCCCCAAGTCTTCAAAAAACTCACGGCAGCCGTAGCAAAAAAGCTGTCAAAACTAGAGGATATAGCTACATTGAGCAAGCGCTCCCACGCATGATCAATAATCAACCCCTACACCTCCAGCAAACAACTGAACTATGTTACTTGAACATACCTTCTGTGGATAAAGGCCAGGTTAGTGACACTAAGACTGGGAGAGTGGAATATGCGAGCTCACCTCCCAGCATGGCGCCACCCAGAATCTTATGACACAAGATGTTGACTCTGCTGCCAGGAAAGGGAAACCATAATTCACATTTTATGCTACTGTCCTTCCCTATTGCAGCAAACAAAAATTCTCCACCGCAGTGATTTTGTTCGCCTAGGAGTTCGCACCTGCAGGCATACAGTAATATCCAGTCTAAATCCTACCAACACTATTTTAGATGTCAAATCCATTAAGTTCCTCCAGATGGCAACTGCTAAATTGCGAGATGGTAAGTGCTGCAACTTAACACATTGCCTGAAATTGCACTTTGCACTTTTTCCTCCAGCACGTTACAAACAAAACTTTTAATACTTTGTGTAAACAGATATTGCCTGATTTCATAATGGGCTGGCTTGTGCTAGAAAATGTCCCAAACTATATGACACAGTGCAAAAATCACGTTTTGAATATGGCTCTCTGTATTGTACTGTGTGCTTTAAAATGGGCCGGTGTGCTTTACAATGGGCTGGTTTTGGTTACTTCATTATCGCATAGCACACTGCTCTCTTGAGCGAGCTAAAAAGACTGCCCCGATCAAAAATGCTGCTTGGCACGTGGCACCTATTATTGTTATATTGTTTTGGTTGATTTCACATTGTGTCATCATTCAAAATTGCTCCTTTGCACTCACTATTTTATATTGTATTGTCTGCTTTTACAAAGAGTCGGTCTGGGAGCCGGAGAGCTTTGTTTTGCATTTAGCCCTTTCGAGGGTACTGCGTGTTTTAATTTGGGTTGGTTCTGGCCTAGGAAGGCCAATACTCATGGGGGCAGATTTACAAGCCCCTTGCGTCATCTTTACGACACCGTTGCGTCACTTCTGTGACGCAGCGGCGTAGTAAACAATGCGCCACTATGCAACAGATTTACAACGTGACCCATCTAGTGAGATGCGTCACGTTGTAAAGCCCTGTGCTACATTATACCTGCGTCAGGTATAATGTATGCAGGGTGGGTGTTCCGTCGCAAGGAAGCCCCGTAAAAGTGACGCAGTGAAATCTACAAGATTTCACTGAGTCACTTTTACGTCCATACTGCGTCAAAACCTTATGCCTGCTTGAAGCAGGCGTAAGGAGTGACGAACCATGTTAGGTATAGGGCGCCCCTGAGCATTGCTGGAGTTGCGTCGCGCTTGCGACACAACTCCAGCAATGCGCTGCCCTTACGCCAGAAGATGCGACACGCATCTGACTATCCTTGCGCCACGGTGCATCGCATTGTAAATGCGAAGCATCCGTGGTGGCGCAAGTGTATTCCTGCGTGTCACATCTTCACTGGCGCATCCCTGCTAATATGCAGAGATGCGCCAGTCCTTGTAAATCTGCCCCCTGGTTTATTCCATTATTGTGCTTGGTCTTTGCTCTTCTGATTGAGTTATAAAATCTCCCCCGATTTACATGGGACCGATTATAAATGCTGCTTGGCAGTTGGTATTTTCTGTTGGTCTGTCAGTCTTACAATGGCCTGTTTTAATATTTGTGTGCTGAATAACCCTGGGCAAAGCACTACGCTACGCTCGCGTAGTTTGCGAAGTTTGGGCTACTTCGCACAGCGCGAATTGCACGTAGCACAGTGTAAACACGCGTAGCGTAGCTAGTGCAGCGGTCCTCAACGTCAAGTTGGCGACCGCGAGCAAGCAAAATGACATCCCGGCGAGACTTTTTCCTCGTTCGCGATCAGCAACATCAAGTTGCCGATCGCGAGCGTGGAAAATAAACCTCCCGGCGAGATTCTCAACGCGGGGAGGTCAGGTTTCTCATTGCGAGTGGTCGCGTATGCTCGCGACCGCTCGCGATGAGAAACTACCAGTCCGCGTTGAGAAAGCTGCCGCTCGAGTAAAAATCTACTCGAGCGGCAGTAAAAGACAGCTCGCACTGTGCAAGATGCCGTTTTCAATGATTGCACAGTGCGGACAAGCATCCGGCACTGTGCAATCATTGCGAACAGTGCACTACGCAGTTCGCGTAGTGCTACGCATAGCTCGTGTAGTGCGAACTGCACTTTGCAGAGCTTCGCGTAGCGCTACTTCGCGAACTACGCCCAGTCTTAGTGCTGAATATTGTTCTGTATGTCCTAATTGTTGTAGTTTTTATGCTTGTTTGTTAAGGTTTTAAATAACCGTACAATAAAATTGACTACTGACTACTGCTAGTTAGTGCTTCTAAGAAAGAATGGGGCATATTCACAAGGAGCTATCGCCGAATTAACGGCACTTTATCGCAGCCAAAGTTGTGATAAATTTAACTCCCCATTCACAAGCCGGTGTTAACAGCCCACAGCACCAGTTTACCCGCGATAGCAGCCACAAAAAACATCGCCACAGAGGACCCACGCAAATATCGCTAATGAGATGCAGAGTAGGCGTTCCCGTGCCAAAAGTTGAGACAACATCACACCTCAACATTCACAACGACCAGCCACATCGGCGATAAGAACACAAAACCGGCGATAAGGCGCGTTAGTACCAGGAAATCTACACCTGCTCTGACCTGGTGTAAAGTCGGACGGCAGCCAGCACCACAAAAGGGAGCACAGCCCAGGGCCACATCCGAAGGGCAACAGATGCCATGGAGCCACCCATCATGCGGCCCGGACACCCAAGAGGGCCACAACACCCACCGCCACCACCCCAGGACCCCAACCCACACCCGGAACACCCCCCCCCCCAGACCACCACAGACGCAACGCCTGACAATGTCACCGTCCACTACAGGCTGAAAGGGACAACCACCCTACGCATCCTGACCATCATCGCCCAACAGGCCTACGGCACCAACACAGCAGACAACCAACATCCCACCCCACACAAAGCTGCTGGCTTGGCTGCACCCGTTGGCCCCTGGTACCCCCCCAAACAACACCCGCCAGAGTCGGAGGAGTCACACAGCCAGCCACATCCAAGTCCCCCACACCTGTCCTGGACATCACCATCACCCTGGTACCCCAGTCCCCATATGTCCAACACAATGCGCAGGATACGCTGGAGACCAAGCAAGGACCATACGCCATAGCAGGATGCACGCACGTATTGGGGGCAATCCACAGCACACATGTACTACCTGTGCCCCCTGGTGACACAGTACACAATCACCTCAACAGGAAGCACACGTCTCACATCAATGTGCAGGCAACAACAGAACACTGTGGAACATCCAACAATGTTGCCTTCAAATACACAGCCAGTGTGCATAATACCTACATACTCCGACAGTCCATCATCAACCAGCGTCCCCAGGATGGCAACAAGGGAAATGCACACCCCCTTGGCAAGTTTGAAATGAACACCCCACACACCACAACTCCACAACCATGCAACCCACAACTCTGGCAATGCACACGTCACAAAATCACAACCAACATGCACAACAACATGACCACCCACCTGACACGACAGAACAACTTACGATGGTAACCTGGGCAAGCCCTGAACATGAGCCACCAACGGCATGGCACCTCAGCCACATAATAGCCGAATGTGGGGAGAGGTGGCAACCAGGCATGTGTGAAGGATGCAGTCGAACCATGATCGGGAAAGCGCACAATGCCAAGAGTGGCGGAGATGTGCTGGACAGACCGCAGTATGCAGAACACACCCATATCCATGGCGACATACACCTCTGGCGTATGGAGTGCAGTGGACAGTGGACGTAACCATGTCACCCCAGCCAGTGGGGGACCTCGCGGAAATGTTGCCTGTGACGCCACCCCCTAAGCATCATGGGAGTGGGATGACCCGGCGTAGGTCATGCCAGCGTAGGGGTGTGAATAAAAAGCACGCAGGCCTGGGCCTCTCCCGGAAAGCCGCACAACTCTGCCAGGGCTGAGCCTCCCACCCCGCCACGAGGCCGACGCCATCCTCGTGAACGGAGTTGCCTGCGATGCAGTACGCCTGCCGGACCCCGGCACGCTGGACCACGAACACGTTAGGCCTGCCCCTGCACATCCAGGCCACACTGATCACCTGCCGACACCGGCGTGTGTCAAGGAGGGCCCACCACGTGCCGGCGCAAGCTCCAAGCCCAAGTCCCGCGAACTTGGCAGTCAGCTCAGACCACCAGGCCTCCACGACACAGGCCCGCTTCAGTCCTTTCTCGTTGACGTACTCCACTGCCGCCTACGGCCCACTCTTCAGACCAGTAGGTCCCATATGTGAAACTGTGTCCTGAGTCCTGAATGGCAGTGACCCCAAATCCGGGCCAGCAGCCACAGCACCAGCCCCCCCCGATCAGTGAGGCATAGTTCCATATGGGCTTCTTGCGACACGTGGTGCCACTAACCCTGTTCAACGCCAGCCGGCTACACGTGGTGCCACTAACCCTGTTCAACGCCAGCCGGCTACACGTGGTGCCACTGAACCTGAACAACGCAGGCCGGTGGGGCCATCCAAACTATGCCGGCGACACTAGGTGAATGGGCCGTGCTGACCGCTGCCTCAGGCCTACACCACGGTCAGGTAGGTCACACATTTGGAACTGAGTCTTGATTACACCATGGCAGTGAACATTATTTAAGGCAGAGAACAATTCACAATACACACTTCGATGTGGTGGCAACAAGTCTGTGCATGGCATCACAACAACACATTTCTGTGGGCCTACGCGGACTACTGCCCTCGGCCTACGCTGCGCACGAGTGGGGTCACAGATTTGAGAATGAACATCGGTAATTCAAAGGACAGAATACATTTCATTGCACGCATGGAGAGGCGTAAGAGGATGATGCGTTGCAGTCCGGAAGGAACTGGATCATCGTTACGGAGGTGATTGAACACTACCGACAACTGCCACTGTGTCACTAACTCTGTGCCTCGCGAGCCAATGACACGTGGCTGTGGGCCACTGCTGACCGCTGCCTCCGGCCTACACTGTGGTCCAGTAGTTCACAGAGTCTTGATTTGGCAATGTTGGAGTTCACATCTGCGTACCGGCATCATCGCAGACTGCATCCCCTCTGAGCACCTGTGCCACTAAGTGTGTTCCCCGACATTCATGGGCACTCACTGGTCGTACATTGGTGGCGTTTGTGTCAATGGAATAGAGGCTAGTTTTCATCCTCATGTAGCTGATACCGAATTGTTGGTGAAAACGAGGGTTGCGCTTTCCACTCCTCAATTTGCTGCTTCCAGATAACTTCAGACCCTCCGCATCATGCCCTGGAGGACACCTTCCACTGTCCCCCGCAACACTCCGCAACATACACCTCGGACATTGATGGGGACCCGCTCAGGTCGCATGGCCCATCTGACTGCACCGCAAGTCACCGTCCCATGGCTGGGTGCCTGTGCCGGCCGCAGTGCATCCGGGGCCACTAACTCTGTGCTGCTCAGGCCTGGGACTCCTTCTTCTGAGACATTGAATGGCCTCTGTAGCGATGGTCTTGGGGTCATCAATGCCATGTGTCTGTGGCCCTGCGCTGTCCACATCCTCCGGCCTCAACTGTGGGCCACCAGGGCACACACATAGCACCGAGTCTTCACCGGCCCGGACGTCGCATCACCGCAGGAGGCACACGCCACCACAGCAAGGACCACCTCCAACCGCCAACTGCCAGAGTCGAAACGGTGGTCCTGACAGACCTACGGTGTTGCTCAGACCTGTCATGGATGCCATCATCGTCCTGATACCCTGCTCAGCACTCCAGGTACCAGTGACTCAGTGCACCGCAAGCCATTGTCCATTACTGATCGAGTTTTGTGCTATTGTGAGATTGCGCAGCAATGTCACCTCATGCAGTGGGGAAGACCTGGGACAATGATGAGGAAGATGTGTCATGTGTGCGGACGGGAGAAGGCACAGACAATGGGAGGGCAGGAGGCAACAGCCCCAAGGCAGGAATGCAGACTGGTGGTGGTAGTCAAGCTACACACCCGGATCTATTACTGTGTTTTGCGCTGTGGACTGCAGACGCAACTGTCACCTCAGGCAGTGTGGGAGACCTGGGACGTTGATGAGGAAGTTGATGCAGGTGTAACACACCCCACTGCATCTGCATCAGGACTAACCCGAGGGACACAATCCTATCAATTTATTCACATGGGCGCTCTCTTCTCTAGTTCCCCTACCTCAGTGCACTGCAACTCACGGAACCTTCTGACTGAATATTGGGTGACCTCTGTCCTTACTCCGGATCCCTCCATGTTGCTCTGCAGTTGACTCTGTTATGCTGGTGTTTTCTGTTTCCATTACACTGGTGTCCACTGTTCAGGTTTTTGCCAGCACCAAGCACTCCGTGTGGGCTGGCTTATACTCACCCCACACACATCCAGCACAGGCGTCACTGTACATGTGGCCCTGCCAATAAAGGGGCCGGGCGCACGTGCTCGTAGCCAGTTCAACATGATATGTGCATGTGTCCCTGTGGTGTTGTTGTATGCCTGGGGGCCCTGTGCCCTACAACATTACATTGTGCTGTGTACAGCGGACGCAGACATATCACCGCAGCCAGCAGGCTAGAACCTGGACATGTAGCTTTGTCGTCACCCACTCAATTCGTAAGGGGAGTGGACTGTGCCGTCGTACGGAGAGCCAACGTGGGTGTGTGACTGATATGTACGTGCCCCTGGGCATTGTTCTGTACTGGGTATGTGCATCTGCATGTGTCTGTATGGCAGTGTGGGTCTCCTTTGTGGGGTGTAGGTGGGCCTGAAGGGTATTGGACACCCACGTATGTGTTCTAGTTCGCCTTCCATGGGTTAGGCAACGCCCGCACCTATTGGGCCACCTCCTTTTGGCGTTCTGACACCTGGCATTGGGGTGCCATGTGTGGGTTGGTGAAGTGTTGTGAGCCAGCCGTGATTGCGGGTGCTTCATGCTGTGTGGTCTGTTGCAGGGGCTGGGTTCTCCTCTGAGTAGCTTGTCTGCCCTGGTCCTGGTGGTGGGTTGTGTGGGATGTCCATGGGCTGTTGTAGGGTGTCGGTGTCGGAGGTGTGGTGTTCGTCTCCGGCATCACTGATGGGTTGTCTGCTCTGACCTGCTGGAGGTGTTGTTTGTCCCTCTGCATTGTGAAGGGGAGGTGCATGTTGGCATTGTGTTGGCGCCTTGTTCTTGTCGACATGCAGACTGTGTGACAATGTACATTGTGACTGTTTGGGCGGTGGTGGCTATTTGAGTTGGGACAGTGGACATTTGGCCTACATGGCTGCTGTGGAGTTGTAGCCGTAGATATGCATCTCACAGTTCCCTGCTCTATCCAATGTGATTGTTCTGTTACTGCGCCTGGGCGGACCCAGTTGTGTCCCCTGATCTGCAGTGTGGGTGTTGCACTTTGTGCCACATTGTCATGGTATGTGGTGTGATTGCTATGTGTGTGTGCTGCAGTGTGCCACGGGGTGGGGGACATGTCCCTGGGTAATTGTGGGTGTGCAGTGTGCTACACCTCGTTGTGCATGTGTGCCATTGTGCCCATCACCCCCCGTCCCCCCAGTCCCTGTTGGATCCTCACCCTGTTGTTGTTGTGTTGGGTCCTGTCAGGCTGTGTCCGTACTCCCACCTCCTTGCACCGTCTCCACACTGATGACTGTGGCCTGGGTTTCCTCCAGCTCCTCCTGTGGCCTTGGACTGCCACCTCCTGTCGCCGTTGCTGCCTTCCTGTTGGCAGCGGGTTTGTGCCTGGTTTAGGTTGTCACGTCCTGGCGGCGCCTCTTGGCCTCCTGGATTGGCCTCCTGGGCACTCCGACTGCATTCCAGGTGGTCTGTTTGTGGGTCAGTTGCTGGTGGTGTTCTGTGCCTCCGTGGCACTGGTCTTGTTTTCCTGCGGTCTGCACCCCGTCTTCCTCTCCCTTTTCTCCTTGGCCTTCCCCGACCCCGTTGTTCCTTGCTGGTGGTCTGTGGGGGTTGTGGGGTTCGCGTTATCCTCTGCGCTGGGTCAGGGTGCATGGATGTTGCTACGTGCTTTGGCTTGTTTCTGGTGTGTTGTTTCTGTGGTTTTTATGGTGCACTCTCCCGCCAGACGAGTGGGATTTGCAGGCCTGTGGCTGCTTTTCGCTACTTTTTGTACCGCGATTGGCCTCATCGCATGATTTCTCGCGTTTCGCATTTTTTCGGCATGGCGTTGATTTTCATGCTGACATTTCACGCGTTATCTGTTGACTATCGCATGCTACCGCCTTGTTGTGAATTCCAGGTTGACACAGGGTTATTTTCCCGTGATGGGCTGCGATGTTGAAAGTTGCGTTAGGCTACCCTTGCGGTAGTTATCACACGTTCTTGTGAATATACCCCAATGTGTATTGCTCCGACTGTCTGTCCTGTATCAGCAATGTCACTGGGAATTGGGGACTCTGCAACATTTACTGATTTAATTGGAAACAGGTGCTAAGCTGTCAAGAGGTACAACGACATCCTCGTCGGAGGGAGCTGTTGATGAATCAGAATTGCATCACTGCACGTTTGATTACGTCATTAGAATACGTATGTTCTTTCAGCGCTTTATTATTTTATCTGTACGGAGAATGCCTAATTCTAGATTTCTATAATGACTACGATGTAAATTCCGTCTGCCCGGACATCACACATTAAAGAATCGGCCAAAAATCATTAGACATGCTCCTCTTTTAGGGGTTGCTGAAAAGAATCACCCAGGATGGGTGATATCTTTCTGATATTTCTATGGAGTTCGAATTCATAATGTAACACTCCACTCCATGTCATTTCAGTAGGGATTGCTGGAGCTGCCAGTGCCTATGTGATCCTATCTACAGACTGGAAAGAGAAACGGAAAGAAAATGAAGTGTGCATCGCATTTAAGCTTCAGAAAAGCATATCTGAATTTGGGAGAGGTGACCCCAAACACTTTAGGTCAAGAAACACTTCTGAGAGAGTTTCTGCTCAATCCCTGGTAGCTATGGCACAAATAGCAGACAATCCCAGGAGAAGTGCCCTTATGTTCAAGCAGTATCAAAAAATTCAAAGTAAAGAACCAAACAAAATAAAATCCTCAAACAAATATAGAACAATAGAGAGCACGTTAAAGAGCAAAAGACACCAAGATCCTCAAAATAGAAGAAGGATAAACGGTGGTTCTGATATACAGTGCACTCACCCCTTTAAAACTGAGACGCATTTCACAAAAATGAGACATAAATAAATAAATGAATAAATAAATAAGTATTGTGTGAAAAAACAGCTGTACAAGGACCACCGATTGAGAGACAAAGTCACAAGACATTGCTGCCAAACCATACATGGCTACAAGTGGTTCACCCCATCCTAAACAAACTTCTACCCAGAAGAGGAGAAGCTTCAGTCTGTCTTTGGTCTCTCAGGCAGAGAAGGTATCAGCAAAGGGCAGAGGCAGTGGTAACCTCTCAGTTGTCAGGTAGATACACACTCATTGTTCAGCATTGCTGCGTTATGTACATTTCAACAACATGATGGTCAGCTTGTGGGGTGGGGAATATCAGCCACATTTTCCAAAAGCAGTTTTTGTGCTCATATACATAAGCAAAGTCCTGGATAATAGTGGTTCTTCCAGGAGATTTTACCTGATACACGCCTAGATGTGTATGTTGCATGTATGAAGTGGGACATGGTGTGACTTAACCATTCTTTAATTTAAAGACTCACTATATTCAGCAATCTCATGGGTAAATGTTTGACACAATAACCGCACCATGGGTAAGAAGAACATGATGAGGCATAAATGGCATATAGCTTCAGCTTTAGCAGTTCATAATGGTTGTGGAATCCAGGGTAAGGTTAATGTGTGGACATATGAATCACATTAATCACCATATATCTTTGAGAATGCTCTCTTCATAAGCAAACGGATGGGGATGAGGAAACCTTCACCTGTGTTACACATTAACCCACTCCGAATACCACTAAGGGTTCAAACACAGCTGCTAAGAGAAGAGTTTCCACCACCATGGCCACAAGAGCTGCCAGCAGCAGACCAGCCACTACCATCACCACCACAGCTGCAAACTGCAGAGTTGCCACTGCCACCATCACATCTTCCAGGAGAAAACATGCAATCACCACCATCACAGCCGCCTCGCCATCATCAAATCTGACAAGTCTAGGAGTCAAACAGTGTGAACAATTTGAATTATTTAGGAAGGCATGTAGGGACACAAAAATTAAGAATGAGAGTAAATCATTGCTGTATATTACATGTTATTGTCTTTGCAATTTTGATAATGTGAAGTAGTTTATGAAATTAGTGAATGTAATTAATTAATTAAATGTAAGACTATAAATGATAAAAAAATGCATACAATGTTTGTACCTCTACATCCTAGTCATCAATAAATTATTAGAAGAGGAGAGAGTTCCCCTGAAAAAGGTAAAGTAGTATTAAGAAAGCCTCGGTAGAAGTAAATTGCAAGGTAAAGAGAACACAATACTTATTGTTCTTTATTTTGGATAAGGAATTTGTTGGCAAAAAAAGAGTTGAGCCACATACAGTGAAGAGACATGGGTTCACTAAGTGAGAATGAGGTGGACAGACAGATGAATGATAGGTAATGGACAGGTAAAGAATAATGGGGGGGGGCTCTGGACAATGCCAGGCCCTTGAATGCTCTAACATAAAAGTCTCCACAAAGAGTCACCATAACATACCGCCTTTTACCTGGACACTCTGAGAGGAGAGGAGATGTTAACTAGGGCAAGAGCAACATTCTCATTATAAAGTCAGCACAAATTGTAAACATGAGACATAGGTCACATCACTGGATGGCAGGTTCTGCACTTAGAGATGCCAAAAATGAAGAGGGACACCTCCAATACAGAATATACAACGAATGACCAAATTAGTTGACATCTCTATTACAATGTTTCTCATCCGTGCATCACAATGTATAATGTGATCTATGAGGCCTTTAGAGGAAGGGTGAGGAGAGCGGAGAGGGCATATAGGGTTTGGAATAACTGTGGCACTGTTGACATCATCTTTCCCACTCCTTGTCAGATGGCGCGAGATATGACACACACAGGAGAAAAAGTGAGTGCCATTGTTGTAACTTAATGCATCCTCCCCAGCCTTCCAAGTCCTTGCTGCTCAGTCAGTGTGGGAGGTCACATAGAACGTTGAGAGTGTTTGTGTTGGAAGGAGTGTCAGTTGATGATGTGGGCTGAGCAGCAAGGAGGGTGCTCCTGGTGAGTCTTAGCTATCTACCTACTTGTAACTAAGATCTAATAAACCTTCTTATAATCTACACTACGGCAACTGGACTTCGTTTACAACACTGGTGACGATCTAGGACAGAAATCACGCTTGAAGAACCACGTGAAAAGATGAGTGAACTCCTGAAGAAACTGAGAGTTAAACAGATACCAGTTAAATCAAGAGTAAAGGAAATTAAGGAAACAAAGCCCGAAAGAGACACTGAATGCCTGGATGCCCCACTAGTGTCATGGGTGGTGAGCGAGCCATCATCAACTTTATCAGACATAATGCATGTGTTGGAGCATGTGTGGGAGTGATGCTTTCCCTAGTCATCACTGCATATCCTCAGGAACCCTTACAACCTTTGGAACACATTCTGGGACGTGATGCATGAATACAGGAAGGACCATTGCACCATGGAGGAAAGGAGTGTCGCACATCGCCTGTGTGCGTCACACAATGGCGTATAGTGAAGTTTAAACTGCAAATCCTGATTGGTGTGATGCTCGTCGTCTGTGTTTCCCAGGAAGCAGCTACAGACGGGTGAGTCTGCACCATGCAGGAAATAATTTTTGTGGCTGTGCTGCTGTTGTGAATTGTTTGTTGCCAAGGGAGATGCTTGCTTGTCATGGGCAGTGCGTGGAATAGAGTACTGGTCCCATGCCGAGTGTTGGAGGGTGCGAGCAGCCGAATGTGTGGTGATGCGTGTTGCCAAGGCGTGTCTGTACAGTGATGCCTGTCCACGTCACAGGTAGACTAAAATCACTCTTAAGTGTTTGCAGCGTACGGAAGGTCTGGTTGGTGTTGCCTTCTTAAAGTGGACCGCAAGCAGAGGAGTGAGCCAGCTATGGACAATTGGTCCTGATACAACCTGCGGTAACTTTAAGCAAAAAAACGGTGTAATTTCATGCATCGTGCTGATTTTATTTGGGTGAAAAATTGCTCACCGGTGGGCGGGACTTGGATGGTTTTGATGACTTTTATCCTATGCCATCATGCATTTTGTGATTATGCTATGCTATCTATACATCTAATTCTGGTATCAATCTGCTGCCATGTTTTGTTTCAAGCCATACGTAATTTCTACCTAGATGTGTTTGTTTTAAGCAATTCTGATCTTCTGTATGTGCATATATTTGGATCCCCAGTATGGTGGTGTATGGGTGTAATGCCACGCTTATTATGCTTCCATCACACTTAGAACAAAGGGACGAGAGGATAAGGCTTTCCCTAGTCCTCCCTATGTCATACATCTATTCATACACAAAAGGGGCAGCTTCCACATTATTCTGCTTATCGCAGTCTGAGCATGGGAAACCCAAAGGGTTTATTAATATTGCCCTCACCCACTAGATAGTGGCATGCTTCATCATAGGGCATCTACTACTCCCTGCTGCAAGCCAACATACAGGATGGAGCGCAAAAAATATTTTTTGAAAAAACACTAGGGATCCACTTTGCAGAGGCAGTAATAAGATAAAACTATCTAGAAGGGTACCCTCTCTATTTTTAATTCTTGGGTCCTTCCTGATAAGGGTTAAACAATGTTTCAGGCGTACTTAGGGAAATAACGTCCCTGTCACCCTCTCAGCTTTTATCGACATGTTTCTGCCAAATTCATCTGCCCACTAGGGGTCATTGGCATTCCTCAGGATATAGATCCCATTGTCTAACCTCCCAAGAATATTCTCTACGTGGTTTTTTTGTGTTTACAAAATTTTCCCATTGTAGTAACGCTCCAGGAAATTCCAGAGTTTCATATATTCCTTTCAAAACTCAGGGTGAGAGTGGGACGTCGTCCTGTAGTCACACTTACTCCAAGGAACGATCGTCACCCATTTGGTCCTCTCTTCACCCTCCAATGGTTATTATGCTGTCTGAGTGCGTTATTTATACCATGCAGATTTATTGATGCTATCATTAATTTTCTGCCTATGTGTATTATGCCATGCTTGTGTTGAGGCATAAAGTTTTTACCCCTAGTTTTGTAAGGTGTGTGGCATTTGTTATACAGAATTCTGTTGACCTGCAGGGTCATGTACACTGGAGTGTTTTACCTGAGTCCCTCTGTCCTGTCAGGTGTGCAAAACGTTGTGTGCGTTGTGTAGTCATGTACCCTGGAGTGTGTAAGGGTTAAATTATACCCCGTGTGTAGATGCCCTGTGAGTTTTGTGGTGATGTGTAAGGGTGGAAGGATACCCTATACCCTGCTCTAAGATGCCCTGTGAGTGTGGATGTGTTTAAGGGTTAAGAGATACCCTGTGCGGAGGTGTAAGGGTGTAAAGAGACCCTTTGTGGATATTCCCTATCAGTAGGGGAGTTTGTAAGGGTTGAAGGATACCCTGTTGTAAGATGCCCTGTGAGCGTGGCTATGTTTAAGGGTTGAGATATACCCTCTGCAGAGGTTTCCTGTCTGTGTGGGAATGTGTAAGGGTTGAAAGATACCGTGTGCGTAGATGCCCTCTGCATTTTGGGGTCGTGTACCCAGTGCGGAGGTTCCCTGTCAGCGTGGGAGTGTGTAAGGGTGAAAAGGTACTCTGTGCATAGATACTTTACCTGAGACCTTCAGTCTCTTCAGATGTGCAAAATTTGTGTGTGCAGGAGGGGGTGAGTGAGGGTGTCAGTGTTTCACCCTTTTATACACCTGCTGTGGTTTCAGTTCTTGAAGTCTTGCACAGGATTATATTGCTGAGATTTTACTTTCAGGAATATATCATTTTGATTTTTAAGTGCTGTGATTTTTATTGTATCCAATGTCAAGGGACTGTTTCATCATTTACTAGCTTACGTCCTATGATATTTTTAATTGTGATTTTTATTTTATATATATAAAGAGGGGAGATGTGTTGTAACTTATTGCATCCTTCCCAGTCTTCCAAGACCCTGCAGCTCAGCCAGTGTGCAAGGTCACGTAGAATGTTGACCGTGTTTGTATTTGAAGGAGTCAGTTGAAGATATGGGCTGAGTAGCAAGGAGGCTGCTCATGGTGGGGCTTAGCTATCGACTGACCTACTTGCAACTAAGATGTAATAAACCTTCTTATAATCTACACTACGGCTACTGGACTTCGGTTACCACAGTCAGGAAGCCTTAGGGCCTGATTTCGATGCGGTTAGGAATGGCTCTGACCCTCGGTCGGAGCCATCCTAACCTCATTGGACTTGCCCATTTGGATTCCTTTCCAACCGAGCCATTCCGATGGGCTCGGTCGGAAAGGAATCCGACTCGGTTTTCCGGATGGCTTTCGACAGGCTCGGAGAGCTCGTCCGCCATCCGGAAACCCTTCAGTACTCCCCCGGCCGGCTCTTTCCAGCCAAGGGAGTACGATGGCAGTTTCCCACTGCCTCTCTGTGACGGCTTTTCGACACAGAAAGGCATATGGAAACTGTCTTTGGGGGCCCACATCAGGGCCCCCATGGGTGCGAGGCCGCCGAATGGCGGCCTAGATCCCTGCACCCGGTGGCAGGCACCTTGGGGTGCCTGCCATGGGGTGCAAGGATGAACTGCACGTCTGCACTTAACGATGCGAGCATGCATTCCGTTCGAATGCATGCTCCCATTGTTAAGTATAGGATTGCTACCGAACAGGGTTCGGTCGCATCCTACTTGCAGGTCTGGAACCGACGACAAGAGGTCGTTCGGTTCCAGTTCCTGACCGATGTCGGACGGACTCCGGTCCATCCAACATCAGAATCGGCCCCTTAGATGGGAATGTAACATGACCTTAAGGAAGATGAGGATCCTGGATATTTGAAAATCGAGGATGGACCTCTGCACTGTAAATAGCACAATCAAAGTCAGAACGCGCAGACAACCCCTCTACAATAGATCCTTAGCACCCACCACACTGCATAGTATGATACGATCTTTGAGGCCCTAAGACCATTAGCATGCTTTCATTGTCTCTAGTCACTGTGTGAATTATTTTATGCTATGTTGCATCCATACTTGTCGAATGTATAAAAAAGTTTATCAGATCACACAACCAGTTAACTTCTTTCTGAAGACATTATGACACTTCTCACAAGTGGGCCTGTTCATATTAATTTGCTTGTTTGCTGTTCGTTTTAGATCAGCGCCGATCTGCTGCACGCAGGTTTTTGATGTTGGCATTTAAACATTTAACTCTCACACGCTATGCACATAAGAGACCCTGGTAAAGCGATGCCTGCCTTCGAGGCATCCAAGTCTCCGCTGGCGGCAGCGTGCATTTATCTAGCCATACAGCAGTGGAACAGTTATTATGCGGTTTGGCTCCAAGCTCTTCTCTCCTCCATTTTGGTGTCTGGAGACAGGGAGAAGATTGCCCGTTTCGCGATGTTACACCATAAAATATATAGTGCCCCTAAATAAAAGAAAACTGCAGTAATGAGTTCAGCTGCATGGGCTGTTCTACATAATGTGGGCTGATATACCCCACAGACATTACGATGTGAAATGCACATTTTCAACGCTATGCATATATTTCTTAGAACAGTTTTGAGAAAAAAAAACACATTGCACCAGAATCCTCCTGAATGAGATGTGCTGAAGATAGATGAATGGTGCATCAAGATCGATATCAGAGAATGGGATTCATTCGGTGTTATTTAACGAGGTGATTTACTCAGCTTCTATTTTTGTGGCTGGCAGATAGACTAAATGTAAACTGCATTTCATAGCAGAATTTCATAGGGTATTTAAAGAGTCCGCTTTTGTAGTAGCTGTTACGCGCGCACACACACTCACCTCTCACACACACACACATACACCATACACACACACACATACGCACACACATAGTAGAATACCCACTATAAATATGTTTGTGTTTTTCGTGCCCATCGAATTTCCTTGGCACTAATTATCTTTCTTTCCTTTAAAATTTGCTGTGAAGGCGTGAACCATTCTCATGTTTTGCATATAGAACCTTTAATTCAAAAGTAATTATAATGTGCTTTATTATCAGTCTACGACTGCACCATACCATGCATACATTCACTCCTGCGAACTGGGAGCTGCTTTTCTGGAACTCATACTAGGCTGACATATGTGTACACATATTACAAACATATACCACCCATCTAAGGAATCTCGGTCGATATGCAATTTGGTATTTTCCAATAATATAGTTACATGTCAGCCATGTTGTTATGACCAAGAACTGTGTGGTGACCAACCATGCCAGGTCGGAACACGAAAGGGATTTTGTGCTGAATATTTATAATTCAATAGCAGGGCATGATAATGTATTCAATGGTATTTCTGAGATGTGTACGTTGGCACTGTATATTTTTGTCTTATGTGCGAGGGCTAACTGAAGTATCAAGCTGCAAGGCGCAACCTGTACACCTCTTGTTAGACCCTGTGTGGTGCTGATGGCCCACACTATCAGAGCAGAGAAGCCTGAGGAAGGAGAAATATGGGGTCTATTCTTGCTAGGCCACGTGAGGGAGTGGGCCTGTAGATGACAGCCGAGGTCCACATGGGAAAGTAGGAAATAGATATGGAGGAACAAAGTCAAACTCCCAACAGAAGGTGGAACCTAACACCTGTCAGAGTTTATGAGGTTTATGAGGACAGTAGGGCCACTTACATCAAACTGTACAGGTAAAGCATTAGGCCAGAAATCCAAACAAGTGGGTGAACAAGGAAACCCACATTTGCTATAAAAGTCACTCTGGAAAGGAGCAAAGTCAATAGAATGGAGTGGCGGCTCACCGAGGGAGTGGTGCAGGGCGGTGAGGCGGGGCGGGGGGGTAGTGGACTCAGACTTACGACGGACAGAACGCCCTCCCACGCCCCGCCTCACCGCCACACACCACTCCCTCGGCGAGCCGCCACTGATAGAATGAACTCTGAGCGGCATGTTTAAGAGCCCCTTGCGCAGCCGTAGTGTCACTTTTTGTGATGCTCCGGTGGGGCAAACCACAAAATCATATTTATGAGGCCACACAAAGCCACTTTGCATGGCTTTGAATGGCCTCATAGATATGGAGTACAGCAAATGATGCGTTGCCTTACTCTGCGCTAGCGAGGCGTTCCATGGGCATTGTAGTGGGTGTTCCCACGCAACAACCATGGATTTGGTGCTCCCCCAGATTTGCAAGACCATGTAAACCTGTGGATTCGCCAAAACCTTACTCATCCGGAGGTGAGGCGTAACAAGGAGAAATAACTTTATTTCTCCTCATTTTTTCCTCTTTCCATGTGTGCTGCATTCTGCAGCACACATAGAAAGAAGAAAAAACCTCCCAGGATTGCTTTTGTGCACGAAGGTTCCCCTTCCGCCACAAAAACAATTCTGCTGACAACACAGGCACCCTTGCACCATGGTGCAAAGGTGCCTGCGTTGGGGCTAGGCTGCCGAAATGGCACAGGGGAAACAGACAGGAATGCACCATATACATAAATATGGTGCATCCCTGCCCGTTCACTTTAACGTAGGGGAGTGCAGCAAGGTGACTTGCTGCACTTCCATACACTAAATCCCTCTAAATCTTCCCTTGAGTGTCTGGAAGTCAGACTAGACCTTAAGCATAAGCATACTGTGACATACTAGGCTGCAGAAAGACTGTAACCTTGTCATTCTAGCCGCCTAGCATTTTGTAAATGCCTCATGGGGCTTGATGAGGTAAGAAGATTGCAGATGAGAGCAGTTGGAGAGAGAACTTGGATGTGGCATTTCTTTAATAAACTGTTTCCTGTACTTCTACTCTTGCGTGTAGCTATATGTTTACAAGTGGCAACGAGTTGAGGAAGGAAAAGCAATAGCACTAATTATCCGCCAACTCTGTACCAGTCTGCGAGGATTGATCCTCATTGGTAACAAACTTCGGTGGCAACAGCATCTCCAATTAAGAGGAACAAGTGATGAGAAGATAAGCTATCTGTGAATGCACAGTTTCAGGTAGGGATGCAATCAAGCTGCTTTGTGCAGTGCAAACACTCTGAAACAACTTAGCATAGGAGGACAAGCATGTAACAGAGGGGCAGTGCATATTTTGTTAAAGAATAAGTGCCTAACCCAAAGATTTGCTCTGAAGCCCTCTGCTGGAGCTACAGAATGTCGGGATCTGAAATACCAAAGCTGTGTAGTCTTCATTTCACCTCATGCCGCTTCCTTCCAACACCCTTGACTTCCTGCCTCTTTATCTCACTCTTGCAGGTCACTAATATCTCCGTCTGTCCCTGTTTTTCCATCTTTCTCTTCCTCCTTCTTTCCCCCTTATGTGTTTTTCCCTCTCGGTCTCGGTCAAAGCCTCATGAGGAAAAATAAGCACTGGTCCCCAATAATTAGTACCGGTGGGCCCCACCTGCAACCACAGGCATAAATTAGGCACTACTGAGGAGACATGACAGAGTTGCGCAATGAAGATGTGTGTAATGCCATAATTCTGTTTGGAGCTGCCTCCAAACCTTTCTAAGATGCTTCTGTGGAGCTATGGGAGCCACGTGAGTCCATTAACTTAAAGCATATAGTATGCTTGGAGTGCCCATGGACAGAAAAGCAAAAACAAAAACAGTGAGGGCTATCAGGACAGGAGAATGTGCGAACACAAGGTGTGCACTTGCCTTTAAGAGCCAGACTAAAGGAACTGGCTGTTAGCAGTAGTTCCAGGGAGAAACTATCCGTTAGTAGGGGGAGGGCAAAGCATTCAGAAATATAATGCTAAACTGTGAAGGACAATAAAATAAAAAAATGTAGAACAGGGCGGTGAAGGCGAGATATGAAAGAACTATGTGGAAGTTGAAAGTTTTGTATGTAAGTTTACCTCATAGCAATGTAGAAATGTGCCTTAACATTAGCAATGAAAATGTGTGTCAGTATAGTGGTTAGAAAAAATGTGTCTTTATTAAGCGAGCAAAAAGAAAAATGCTGCTAATTTCTGCAGCAAGCTCCCATTTCTATAGTTCTTTCACTGTAGATCTCAATATGTTCTTTATTCTTGCCTTTCCATTTAATAAAATAAATGCCTTTTTGTAAATGCTGATTTAATGTTATGATTGAACTGTAGAACTTGCCATCTTCGTAAAATGAGCTGTTTGCTGCAAAATGTATTACTTTCCTTCCTCACACCATATGACTTCATTGTATTTTAGATAGTTTCCTCCGCCACATGCTTATAATGAACAAGTATATTATGAAGGAAAATTCGTGCAATAGATTTGAATTCCATGATCTAACCAGGACATGCTAGATAGCAATGTTCCATCATTTCATAGAGCAGTCTATTGTTACACAATGGGACACTGAACAGCTAACAGAGTAGGTTTGCAAAGGTTCTCATGAGAACTTTCCTAGATGTATCTTTTTGTAATACGCTGTAGCTGCATTCAAATAACAACGTGTCGACATGGCCCTTTACCATGGGAATCGAGAGAGAAGACGAAGGATCATGGGATTATCCTTCCTCATTGGGTTGAAATGACTCAAACAACTGTTTTTGCAATATACGTTTTGTGCTTTCTATATAGTATGTGTTCCTAGTTAGAGAGTTATCGCATTGCCTTCTATGCACACCTATCCTGCCATGCCCTTTAGCACTTGTCTGTGCTATTCTTTCCCAAATTACTCCAAGCTACTGCTAACATTGATGTTCTTGTTTTCCTTACCCTTTGTGAGTAGACTTTCTATCTTTATGCTGATCATAGCTTCTGCTGTGATTATTTTTTCTACCTATTTTAACTTTTGGTACTGCAGCTGTTAGCCTTTTGATCCAAATTTTACTTGCTCCTTTCCAAAAAACTCTTTATGGGTTTTTACTAGGATAGGTTAGGTCCTTTAAATTAAAACAGGGACTAATTCTTTATGGAACACGCTTTATTTTATATGCTTGTTCTAGCCAAATTTTCTCGATATTTCCGTAAATGGATTTATCTGACTAATCTGAATAAAAAGACAAAAATACAGACTAATCTCTTAGTGAGAAAATACAACTTTTAAAACTTCTTCAAACCTCTCATCCTTGACTGAACATTAAATGCTGTAAATTGATGATTATTTTAGACATGTATTTGGGTTGTGCTCCATTCTAGCACAGTGGCAGAGATTCATCAACCAGAAGAGGTGTGGAAATTGGAGATTTTCTTAGTAAGTTCAAGGTGGAGCTGTTTATAAACTTTTTATGAGATTTCCAATGTCGCAACTATCAACATGAATCTCTAACAGGGCAGAGTATCCATAGTTCACCACAGTTGTGACAACAATTAGCCCAACTTGAGGATTATATTTCACAGAAGTACGTCTTGAATACTGGACAGAGTTTCTTGAGACTATTGTGCCTTCTGGTTATCGTTTGATATTTAAATGGAAATATTCAACATGAATTACATTTTTATTTACAAAGAAATTGTTTGGAGAATTATGTGGGTGTGGTCGGGCATCACATCAAGTACAGGAGAAAAGTTAATACAGGTTTCGGGTGTTAAATCAAATATTGGTTTGTGAAAAGTTGGGAAAAGTATTGTGTATTATATTGAATACCGGTGTGTAAAGTGTGTGTGTTTGTTGTTTTTGTTTTTCATCTTCAGGGCAAGATAGAGGATGTGACTCCACCTCTGTTCATCTTAACCTGGCCATGCGAAATCCAAAGGAAATAAGTTAAATGGAAAAAAGTGTTTACTGGCAGTGTTTGGGTGTGTGCTACAAATCTAAATGCAGAAAGGAAAACATCACTATAGATGCTTTGGTTGGGGCTGAGGGCCATAAAGTATTTGGAAATTTGCCACAGTTAACAATGGCAAACTCATGTGGGCTGAATGAATATGGGATTTCTGAAAATTCATTTTAGTTATCAACCACACACTTGCACTTTTTTGGAAAGAAATCCTTTTCTTGTTAGAATTTTAATGGAAGATGAAGTGTGGAGTAGTCTGTGATGCATCTGAGAGAATTAATGGCTTCAAGTAAATTTGGAAGACAAACAAAGAGTGTAGGAGTGACTAGTTTATATTATGCTGCAAAGATGAGCAGATAAAGGAGGAAGAATGGCTGACATAAGATCTACCTGTGGGAGCAGAACCCCGTGCCCCCAACATCTTAGACACCCCAAATATTTACTTTCAGAGCTTCTCCTCCAATATCACTGATTCGGTGTTTAACAACACCCTCCTCAACATCAGTCCCAACATTAATTTAGAAGAGCAAAAAATAAGTAACTGGAATGACTCAATAACTGAGTTCTATATCATGAAAGAATTAGAGGGTTTTATTACAAAAATCTCAAATTAAGCATTACAGAGAAATGCAGAATATGCCATGAAAACTCAGATACAGAGTACCTAGTCCAAAATTAGAGTTAGTCTCAACTGGACAGCAAAATCATGAAAGGAAAGACAGCATCCCAAGAGGAAAATCAAAAATCTGGCTCACCCCCAGAATCAAGGGGTTTTTATGCACATTTTATGAATAGATAATAAGCAAAAATTGCAAATTCATCTTAGCATGAGTAGTGATAACACATATTGGGCATATCAACAGCAAGGTTGTCACAATAACCCATTTTTAAGTAAGGCTCCAGCAGCTTATGTGCTGTTACTGACCGGAGATGCACAACATGATATGAAAAAGTTTTCAAACAATGACCCATACACCAATTTTTTCTACCAGGTCCACATTGGAACTGCTACCAATATGTCCTTGGGGTTGCAACATTTAATATACAAAGAAAGCTCTATCAATGATACATGCATTCTAAGGACAATAGCTAGTTGCAGTGGCGGCTGGTGGAATTTGAAACTGTTGCAGTGGCGGCTGGTGGAATTTGAAACTGGTGAGGCGTATGCAGAACGAATGAACGTATGCGAGCGAGCGCAGCGAGCGAGTCCGACGGCAATAAGGGCGGTTCGGGGGGGTTCTCCCCGTGAAGATTTTTTTTTTAAATTGGCATCCTTTTGGTGCGATTTTCAGCACTATTTCTGTGATAAATGGACTAAAAATTCAGTTCTTCTAGGCATTCATAAAGAAAACTCATACATTATTTCAGAGAATTTCTGGGTTGCCAAGCAAGTCTGACTTCTGAAGAGGGCTAGGGTACTAAGCAAGACTGCTTTGGCTCTACCCTTTCCAATAGAAAACACTAGTTAGCGATGTGAACAAGTTCAATGGACAAACCTGGGGTCTAGGGAGAGTCCCTCTCCTGAGAAAGAAATTTAAAAAAGATTGGCAAATGGTGCATTTTAAAGCAAACGAATGCAGTGATAAAGCAAGGCTTATTAAGCAGTGGGAACGTATAGTCTTGAAATATTAAACACATTAAAAACTGCCCTGTATCTTCTTGCATCAATTTGTTACTGTAATATGTAAATTGTTCTGCATGACAACTTTAGCCCTTTAAAATGTATGCTTGCCCAGTGTCTTGCACTGCATGCAGCATTAACTTTGGAAAAATATGCTCTAACCAGACTTCGGGAAGCACCCACAGCTACTGGCTGTAACCAGTCATATAGAAATATGTGCAGACAGAACTTTAAGTGAGATGAAAAAAGTGGGTGCTCCCTATAAAGGAACATGCCAAATACATTTCTGTGATTCCCATAGTGTGCCATCAGACAGGTATTTTGGTTTCTCTCTGAGATGTAATTTTATTCAGATAAATGGCACAGCAACTGACATACGCCTAAAGCCTGTCAGTATGATTGGCCTTGTCACTGGGTGTTAGCTGTTTAAGATAAATGAGTAACAACAATGATTTCTTATAAATAATTAACATTGAAAATGTTTAAATTCTGAAATAGTGAGGCTGTGAATTAAATAGCATTGAGGCCTGTGGAAGGATTTTTGGCCTTCGAATATGTGTGCTTTATGTTAGATATGTATCCTCTTTTTCTCTGCATATCTTGTCCATCTGCACATCTTCAACCCCATCTCTTTCGTCTTCAGCATCCTCTTTTCACTCTTCCCCGAATGCCCTTCCTCACATCTCTGTCACTTCACCGCCCCCAACATGCACTGCACTCCCTCAAATATAAGCACTTTAATTTCTCTTACTTTTGCCTTGCAAATATTTTGACATCAGTGTACCCCCTTCACACACATTTCCACAGAATTTCAGTTGCAAAAGGAATACACAAATAATGTTCTGTGTGCTCTGCAGAGAGGCCAACCCACTGACAGGCACTTTGTTTGGCTTTAGCCTTAGCGCCTGCGTGCTCAATCAAAGCCCCTCATAAACACCTGGCATGGCTCAAGCCTCAAAGTATGCACAGAAAAAATACAGATAAACAACAACATTATAAAATAGCTACCTCGTGGGGAATGCAAGATCAAGTAAACATGTAAAATAAGAGAGGAACTAAATCGCTGAAATGCATTCCCTCGACGTTTTTAACATTCATTGTTTGCAAGTCAATCCATGTTTTTGGCATCAGTGTTAACTTAGGGTCATGTACACAGGGCCAGTTTTAATGCCATACATCAGAGGACTGGCCACTGTAAGCACATGTTACACAGTAAGCACATTTCTCTCGCTTTGGGCCTGACTCGGATATTTGGATCCATTTCACAAGGGAGCAAATGCCGCAGCTCCACTTCTAAAGGAGCGAGCAATGTGCAGGGAGGGCCTGGGCTGTCAGTGGGGGAGGTAAGCATGATGAGGGGTCTCGGCACAATATACAGAACACAGCAATAGCTTGCAAACACTTACCGGCATTACCGAGAACAAGGCACCGGATCGGACGTGCTTACAGTTAGATATACATGAATGTTACATTCCTAAGGGTGATACCCGGTTGCAGTCCGATAACATGCTCAATAAATTCCACCATGTTAGTCTAACGGGATCCAAGATGAAAACAGTATGACCGAAATCTCCAATCCTTATTATCCCCATCCGATATAAACATACGAAGCAGTACACCCTTACGTTCAACAGGCCAAAATGCTTCTAAAAACCCATTTAACGTAAAAACCAAAATCACCCAACATTTGTCATTAAATGATCCTCGGCACTCTAGAGATATGTACATAGTCCCCATATGACGGAATTCATTCAAACCCATAGGGCCCATTCCGTAAACCACGTTCCGCATTGCTTCAAACATTGTTTGGCTTACCAAATATGCTGGTCATGAGTTCGCCCGCACCTACATAAAATCCATAGATCTCACCTTCGGTAGCGCCTGCATATAGTTACTAGGTCTCGAAGAGTCCAAAACAAATATTACAGAAAGCCCACTAGGGCCCAAGACCCTACAGAAACGAAGGGAACCGACCAGGTTTGAGCATTTTTGCCAGGGCTGCTTTAAGTTTCCCAGTCCAGCAGCTTTTCTCCCCTGCCACTTGAGATTTGCTTTCACATTGAAAGCAATTAGCGGCTCGTCTTTTCCACTACCGTCCTGACACTGCTGCTGTTAAGCGCCTCAGGCGGATTATGGCTTGTAAAGCACAAAGAAAGCCAGACCTATTGGCTTTGCCAATGTTTGCGCTGATCACTAATATGTTGCGTCACTAGTCCTTATCACTTCTTTTATCCTCTTTCCCTTCATTGTTTTCACCTACTTGTTTCAAGCACTCTGAAGCGGCCTTGCATGCAGCCTGCCTTCAGCATGCAGCCCTTTAGCAAGAAAATAAATAATGGAAACAAAAAAAAAGTGCTATTTGAAATTCATCGTCTTTGACTACGAGGCACAAAATGCGAACTTCATACACGCATTGGCGTTTCGAGCGCACTCTTACAGAAAGCAACAAGACAGTAGACAGGAAAGAAACTCGTTTATTCACAAAAACACCGTTTTAATGCCTTTGCGAACAGCTCCGGCGGCGGGATCAGCACGAGCCTAGCATGGCATGAATACGCTGACTTGGCTTCTCCAGAAACTGACGTTAATGATGATATTCAAGTGTTTACAATTACGGGCCTTGTAAGATGTTATTGTAATGCTGGCTCAAACCCCAACGCAACAAAATGTGCTTTTCCCGGTCTGCCTGTTTCTATTAAAGCAGGCAATGATCGTGACATAAATTGGCAATCACCAAAGGTAGGCCTAAAATGGAAAAACATGCATTATACTTTAGAAACCAAAGTCGTTTCATCGACCTTAGCTCTGATTATAACCCGTTCGGTACAACTACGGTTTCCAGTCGGCAGGCACGGGGGCCGGGCTGACTGTGGCTAGAACTTCACGTTGTTGCCCAGTGCCAGAGACCCTGACTCTGCGACACTTTCTGGTCAGTCCTGGAGGGCACAGCCCTGCATATCAGCTGGTGCTCTGTGATGCGCTTGCACAGAGTTTACTGTACTGTGGACCTCACCTTCTGTCCTTACAGGCTGAGATAATAAACCTTGACCCATTCATGCTTTAGAACTATGGTTTGTCCTGTATGATTTCTTCTGCTGGTTTGTTTGACTTGGACTCGTGTTTACCGTGTGTGTCTTCCCTTTCAGGAGTCCGGAGATTCTTTAGGTCACAGCTAGTTCATCTACCCCAGTCGCGGCTCGCATCGCAATACTCGTGGGCGGGGGGGTGGTCACGCGGGAGTGGGGGCCGGGGAATTAAAATTAAAAATAAAACTTACCTGACATCCGGTCCGCGCCGCCTCTGCTCCCCTTGGTGCCTTCACGAACGGCACTGGAGTGGCAACCCCTCTCAGCCAATACTGGCGCTGCTCCAGCAGCGCCAGGATTGGCTTAGAGCAGGGTTACTCGCCGCCCGCCTGCCCATTAGGAGACCGAGGGTTCGCTCTCCTAATGGGCATGCGCCAGTCAGAGAAGACACTAGTGCGCATGACTAGGCACGGCAGAAAAATTTGCCGACCTCACCAGTCATGAGCACTTGTGCTGCTGCCTGCTGCCCCTGGTATGACAATGCATGTCAGTCAACATGACCACGGACCGCCCACCCCCTTCAGACTCTGAAGGGGTGGGCGGTCCGACGTCATGCTGACTGACATGCATTGTCAGTTCTCCCTCGGCGTCTCTGAACTTCAGTAAACTGAGAGTTTACTTAAGTTCAGAGACGCCGAGGGAGCTGCGGGCGCGGGCGGGGGGGCAACATCCCAACGCCCCCAATGGACGCACCGCCCCTGGCTAGTTGTGTCACAGTGTCTTGTGCTCTGCGAAGACTGTGGAGAGAGAAGGCATACAGGGGGACATGGATTGAGAGTGAGAATGAGTAGGAGAAAGATGAACAGAACAGCATAAATTTAATAAAAATGATGTCCTCGTAAAAATCTGGCACAATTATACTACATAAACGAACACATTTCTAAATTAGATATCATAATAATTTTAAGTGCAATGACTCCATTCATTGTAAAAATCATTAGTATTCAAAAATTAATTGGCAACCAAAATTTTGTATTAGGAAAAAATGTCTACAACCTCCCTCCTCTGACTATTATATAATCACTAAAACACAATAATAAAATGTTATTATTCAGCAATCAGGTAGTAGATGTCATCAACGTCTTCAGTTGCTTTCGAGAATTTCCTTCCGCTATTTTCATGTGGTTGTAGACATGATCCTTGTGACTCTCTAATTCCATCTCCATTGATCTATTCATTTTCATCTACTCATTTTCACTTTTACCTATATTTTTATATCTACCAATGATACACTTAGAACAATTTAGCAAAACAAATAATAGAATAATTGCACAAATCATTATGATTATTATAAAAGTTAGTATTGCCTGCAAAGCATTTCTACCTAAATTAACTAACCATTCACCAGGTTTACCAAAACTCTTCCCTAACTCACTAAACCATGAACCTACATTTCCCCAGAAGCCAAGTTCTCATGTGATAGATTAGTTAAATTAGTCACAAAAGAGTCAACAACTCTACTATTATAGGGTATATAGGTGCAGCATCTCTTAGTTTTTATCACCTTACAGACTCGGCCCTCTTTCGACATGAGAATATCTAACGCTAAACGATCTTGCATTACTATAGCGCTAATAGCTAGCACTTCTACATTTATTTGTTTAAAAGGCCCTGTTGTATCTACAGCAAACCTATCTACAACCGTAGACAAACATCCAATCTTCACATCATTCATTGCCACACCTATAGAAAAGAATGATGGCAACTAATATATCTAACACTAATTGTCCAAAACTACATCTCACTCTTCTCAAACTTAGTTCACTATCTAATTCATTTTTAGGATAAATTCTAGGAAACAATAAAGCTAAGTAACCACTCAAATTTCTTAGCAATTTAAGATAAGCAGTTTTTCCACAGACAAAATACATTTCCCTCAAAATAGGTTCTCCACCTTGCAAATAGTTACCACTAACTTCATAAGTTTTATCACTTACACTTTTTCCTACAAATTCTACATTACCTTCTGTAGAATAACTATGCCTTACCATACATAAATCACCTCTTCCCACTTGTTCCATTTTCAATCTAGTGTGAAAACATATCAAACTAAATTCATCTTCCTCTATTATCTTCTCTAAAGCAACGTTCTGCTCTTCCCATTTTCTCACAATCTTAACCCTTCTCTTACTGTATTTTCCAATAAATGTATGCTCCACACTTCTCAAAATACACACATAACCTTGATTGGTATTAGATCATACGTGTTTTGTGCATTCACCCCCAGAGAAGTATTATTTAAAAATGTTCTACTGTCTTCTCTTATAGCCATATTCTCTCAAGACACATTAAAATCAATCAAATTTAGGAGAAAGAAATTTGTCGTGATTGAAAATCACTATGTATACACTGCAGTAAAGCAAGTAGGAAATAGGAAGCTGTATATATGTGGAACCCTACCCAGCTGATGTAGGAAGGTAGGCACATACAAAACACCCACTTTCATTATATCTGCATATTCCCCACTCATTTTCATATAATCACTAACCCTTACATCCCCTAACCAGATTTTGTTTAGACAGTACATGATGTTTTAATTCATTTCTCTTAGTATTAAACTCAACATTAGCATCAGTAGTATAATTTGAAATGTATCCCACAGGAGTAAATACAACACCAGTCCCACATTTATTGTACTCCATCTTCAAACTGAGACAAAAAACCTTTTGTGGCAAAAATCCAAATATCAACAAACATTTTTATTAAAACAATAATGTTTTCTTATTTTCTTTTTCTTTTTATTAAATCAATAATCAAAACAAAATCCAAAATAATCTTCTAAATTTCCTTTTCAAAAGTTCATTTTAGTTTGATTTTCAATTGCCTTTGTTGAACAGCAGTCTCTAAAAGTTTATCTTAAAAAGAATAATCTCCCTATTTAAATTAAGGTGGTTCTTCTTCTGTTTCAAATTCAGTCTCTGATTCACTCTCAAACATGTATCAACATTGATTCAGTAATGTATAGTCATCCAACACAGTTTATTCTTCATCTTCTGAAGCTGTAACTAAATACACCCATTCAGGCAAGCCATATTTACGATTTGGGATTCTCTTTCTCATTAAGTTCCCTTCCTTGGAATTTCTTCCTTATCCTTTTGTCCTTCAGGAATAGTCTTTGTCAGAGTTTTATTACTATCCAGGGAACTTTGGCTCAAACTCAAACTCAAGCTTGAACTTGAACTTTGATAAACTTTTTCTTTGTCTGCTTTGTTCACTGTGAACTTCTTCTTTCTTCCGGTGGTCTTTGTAACTTTGATTTTCAACTGCAACATTTCATTGTCTCAATCTAGTACAATGTCATTAGTTATCAAAACTAATGCAGCGTAAGGAGCATATGCAAGCCTCATTGATCTTCCCTTGATAACCTCATGGGGCGATGACCCAGTCCTTCTTTAAGGAGTACTTTTCATGCTCATCAAAACAAGAGGAACGGCATCAGGCTACTTTAAACTAGTTGAGGCACGGACCTTTTCCAGTTTATTCTTGCGAGTGACATTTGCTCTCTCCACAATTCTTGATGATTGTGGTCGAAAACTACACTGAAACCTTCAGTTGATCTCAAATGCTGGGCAGATTATTTGTAAAATCTGATGTCTAAAATGAGTACCAGAATCAAACTCAATAGAAGTAGGAAACCCGAATCTGGGAAGCGATTTCCTCATCAACAATTTGGCAACTATAAGGCTATCTTATCTCTTGGTGAGCTAGGCCTCAACCCATTTAGAAAACGAGCAGACAATTACCAAGATATGCTTTAAAACATTACAATGCAGCCTCTCGATAAAACCTATTTGGAGTCTTGTAAATGGGCCTTCTGATTTGCCAATATAGTTCATAAGAGTAAATGTTCTTTTCCCTTAGCTATTCAAGTGCCTTATTAGACATCGACTGCAAACATCCTCAGGAATATTTCAAAATCCTGCATTTTTTGCAGTACTTTTTGAATATTCTAATCAGACTATCCATACCTACATGAACTCTGTTATGTAAATACTTGAGATAGGGTACAACATTGAAACTTGCACAACATACTTATGCTCAGCATTCACATACAAATCCTGATAATTTCTCTCGTAGCCTAGTCTTTCCCATTATTTTTCTCATCTTCCGGGGCATCATATTTTTAGTCTCTCAATTCTCTCAAATATGTTTGTATTCCTCTGATAAAGAAACAATTTATGTTTTCTGCATTTTGCACTGAATTAGTTCTCAATTCATCACTTTAACCCTCTTGTACAACTGTCTCATCCTGTAATGCACAATATTTTGCCACTTAGTCAACGTACTTATTCCCAAGTGTGATCTTATCCTTTCCAGCCTTATGGGAAATACATTTGACCACTGTAATCCCTTTTGGATTTTGTATGGCTTTCAAAAAATCCAATATGTAAGCACTATTTGTTATTGGGGCTCCTAAGAAAGTCAAAAAATCCCCGTGGGACCACAATTAACCATAGTCATGGGCAACTTCAACACCATACTGGCTGTCTGTATAAATTGTCACATCCAAATTCTCTGAAAAGCAGCAAGCTCTTGTCAATGCAGCCAATCCTTCCACTTGTGCTGAAGTTATATCTGGCAAAGAGACTGCTTCTAAAGTTTTAGGAATGGGGAATACTGCATAGACAGCACTCAATGCTCCATATTGGCCTCTCACATGAGAACCATCAACAAACCATGTCAGATCAGCCATTTCCAAAGGTGTCTAATGTCTGGTCTCGATTTTATACATAACTCAGTAACATCTATGAAGTTGTGGTCTCATTCAACATCAATCTCATAATTTCCCTGTCTTCACACCTCTTGTCTGAAATAAGATGCACTGTCACTGTATTTAGGATATTATACCTCCTAATAGAGATGTTCTCTGCTGCCAGTATGACCAGCTCATAATGAGTCATCCTGCTGTTTGTTATATGCTTTGTCCTCGTTCTGGTAAAAATACTTTCAACTGAATGTGGGACATATACAATTAAAGTATGGCCCATCATGATTCCTTCACTTTGTTCAAAGGCAATGCAAACAGCTGCAACCGATTTCAAATAAGCTGCAAGACATACAGCTACATGACCCAATAGAGCTGTTAGAGAGGCCACTTGGAGCATTAAAGCACCATGTTTCTGTGTAAAAATTGAAAGTGAACATCCATTTTTCTCACGGCTAAACAGAAAAATCTTTAGACTGTAATCAGGCGTCTCGAGTGCAGATGCATGACCCAAACTCTTTTTCATTTTCTCATATGCATCAGAGCATTCTTTGCCAAATGGTACTGATCTTGAACATCACTACATATCAACCTTACTAAAGGTTTTGCAATCAAGGAAAAGTTTGGAATCCATTGACAACAGCACTCAACAATTCCAAGAAACATCCCCGTGGTTTCTCCGTAAAGCAATTGACAATGGCAGAAATCTATATGCACGCTTCATAGACTTTAAGAAAACTGTTTATAGCATTGACAGAGAACTCCTCTGGGAAAAACTAAAAATGGAGAATTCCAAACAAAATATTAAAAGCAGTATTTCATTTCATCGTACTCCAACAACTTTATCCGAGTGAAAATGGGGGTCGAGGGACCTTGACAAATAAAATATTCATAGAGGTCTCAAACAAGGTTGGTTTAGGCCCTGGGTTTATTTGATCTCTGGGTTGTCGGTTAACTAATTTTCAGGATTGCAGAAATTTGATCTTTTGGAATTTTCCTCATGCCCTCTTCAATAAGGTGTCCAAGGTTGATGACTTTCTTCTTACAATAAGGCATTTTAGTTGGGGAAACCTTATGTCCAATTTCTGCCAGATGATTCAACAAGACAACTCTATCAAGTTTTCAGTCTTCTTTTGTTTTAGATGCAACCAGTAAGTCATCAATATGCTGCACTAAGACTGAATTGCTTCGCAATCTCAAACTTTCTAGATCTTTTTTGAGGATTTGACTAAAAACCAAAGGACTTTTTGTGTGCCTTGTAGGATTCTACCCCACACAAAAAATGTAAAAATCGAAACACAAAAAGGAACTGTGATTCCTCATGCAAAGGAATTAAAAATAATGCTTGCCATAAGTTGATGTCTGCTCCTGAGGGAATCTGAAACAAAATCACTGCTGGATTTGGCACCACTGGTAACCATGGAAAAAACAATCTTGTTAATCCTGCTGCGATCTTGTACAATTCTCAACTTGTCATTCAGCTTTTAAATTCCCATAATTACAAGAATTGCCAAGTACCTCCCCAAGAATACCCTGCTCAATCATTTTTCAATTTACAGGTTTCATTCCCTCTTCTGCCTCTTTTGTAAGTCTGTTTTGTCTAGTTCTAGGACATATTGCTTCTGCCATAACTTTTTATTTTAACTGACTTTGTTCTTTTAATCATTCCAGTAAAACCTTTGACAGTATGTCTTAAATCCAGAGGCAGGACTTCTTTGGATAAAACTGTGAATAATTCAACTCCTGAATTTGATGAGTTATGTTAAACATTGAGTCCATTAGTGAGCGCTCTTCAGCACATTGCAATTCCTGCAGGCACATGATGTGCTTCTCTTGTTTCATTGTGCATGTAGCTGTTTGGTGAGGACTATAGCTACCACTCTGCAACGTAAACCCAGCAGGAGGGCTCTGGCAATTAGTGAGTGCTCTTAAGCGCATTGGGATTCCCGCAGGACCTGCTTCGCTTGTTTCACTGTGCACTCAGCTGTTTGGTGGGGACTACAGCTACTACTCTGCAATGCGAGCCCACGAGGAGTGCTCTGGCAATTAGTGAGCACTCTTAAATGCATTCCCGTGGGCACTGGTCATGCCCGGGCATGTGCCCGGGTGAAGACCTGCAAGAGCGGGCTTGTCTAATCTTGTCATTGGCCACAAGAGGCTGGGTAGGCCACTTCTATTGTCTGTTGGACCTACTTGGGTGAGTGGCTTTCCCTCAATTTTTGCTCACCTAAGCCTAACCAAATCTTGTTTCTGCTGGGGGACTGCTGTGGGAGTGACTTGTCTTCGTCAGCTGACTGTTTTTTTTGGGGGACGATGGTATTTAAAAACAGTAACTCCAGGAGGGTGTAGATATTATATTAGCCTTAAGATGGGTAAGATAAAGACACTGAAGGCCAAGGATCATGTTAGCACCCATCACGAACCCCACAGTAAAACCCTGGATTGTTACTAGGCCAGAGCAGTAGGGGTGGTCTCTAAGGAGATGGACCTGGAGGAGCGACAGTTATCTCTGGAGCTCTGCGGGCAACAGACCACCACAAGTTTATACCTGACTTCTGGGGAGCCTACTGTCTATATGGTAGGCTCTGTGGTAGGTCCCAGATTCGTTTTAGAGTGCCAGGACTTTTTGTTGCCAAGTGCAGCTTTAAATGGTACTACTAACTCGCCAATGAGTGAAGACAGACCACCAACTAAAAGGAAACGTCAGTCCAAAAGGGTCTGCAATACAAGAAAAAGGGGCAATGTGCCCTGATAATGACATCCTTGCTGAAATATATCATGAGACTACCGCGAATATTGCCAGCAATAGTATTAAAGCCATTGCTGCCCACCTTTTGGAGCAATTTAAGGAGATAATTGAAGCCAGTATGGCTCCCTTGAAGGAAAACCTGAGTTTTCTGGAGACAAAGTTTTTCACTCGATTATGCTGCAAAGCACCGGCATTTGGCTATGTCCACCTCATTTTGAGGGGGATTTAATGAGGCAGGAAGTGTGTCTGCACAGCTCTGTTGAGCAGGATTGAACCTCCCTTTAGTTTCCTTGTATTGCATGACTCATGCTTTTTGAGGGGATGCCTGGCTCCTTTGTCGGGAACCATATTAGGAAGGGTTTTTATCTGATGTTTAAGAATTTTATGAGTTGCTGCTTTCTCCCTTTTAATTTGTCTTAATGTTACTATACCAGTACGCATCCTTCACAGGGGAGCTTGGCGAAAGGATAGCAGGGTAGCCGGACCTTGATTATGCTGTCATTTGCCCTACCTGTTTTTCACTTGATCGCGCTGCAATGCGCCGGCATTTGGCCATGCCCACCACATTTTGAGGGTGATTTAAAGAGTCAGGGAGCGTGTCTGTGCCGATTGTGCACTGAAGGAATCCGTGCCTGGATCGCACACAGCGCCAGCCCCACAACCAGTTTTGGTCCCCATCTATCACCGATGATAGTATATACCGGAAAAGAGCTTTAGGCTCTGAACACTAAAGGAAAGACCTCTGGATACCTATGCCTGGACTTCTATACCCCCGAACAGGGAACTCTTATTACTTGCCCAAATTGTGGGGCCCCCATATCTATTATGGAAGCTTCACCTAAGAGTGAACTAATGGACAACATTCCAATCAATCCCACTCAAACACCTATTAACTCCAATGGCAAAATTAGACGTGGTCTCCTAAAAGCGAGGTCGCTGGTAAAACACCAGCTTGAATTTCTAGAATTCACGGATAGCCACCAGCTAGACATAGTTTGGTCACTGAAACTTGGGCGGATCAAGCTTCTGGCCCTGATCTAGTGTCAGCGGCCCTGCTAAACTATGTTATAGATCGAGTGGATAGACCACAGAAACATGGCGGAGGATTAGCCATGATCCAAAGGGACACCATGTCTGTCACCATTAAACAAGCATCACTCCCAGAATGTGAGGCAATTAAGTCCAATATTGAACTCACCAAAGCACAATCCTTCAGAGGAATATTAATCTATTGCCCTCCTGGTCCCAGGAACACCTTTATACATAATATAAGGTCCCTCTTAGAGCAAGGTTTATGAGCAAAAGATAACATAGTCCGTGGGGATTTCAACTTTCATTTAGAAAACAATGCAGACAAAGATACAATGGCCCTTACAGAGACTCTTAGCTGTTTTGGCCTGCCTCAAATAGTTTGTGAGCCCATGCACTTAGCTGGCAATACACTTGATGGGCTGTTTACTAACAACCCTCAAGTGAAAATATTTGACTCCCAGCAGTTATCTTGGACTGACCATTATGCGGTCATGTGTGCTATTATGCTACTATCTAAGGGAGCCCCTGAAAAGCCCCCTCACTGCACCTTCAAAACCCGGGCTTGGGATAAAGTACATGCAGGCTTAAACAAACTTAAACAAACACTAGCTGACTCGTTGCCTACATATGTTGAAAATCTGGAATGTGCCACCCTAAAATATACTGAATGGGTAAACTCAGCTAGATCTATTTCGGTTCCACTCAGAGTCTCGCACTCGAGGAGAGGTAAACCTTCAGCTCCCTGGTTTACCAAAAACCTTAGATTACAGAAGCAAGTGTGTAGAAGACAAGAGCGGATTTGGAGGAAAGAATGCAACACAAGAGTGGATTTGGAGGAAAGAATGCAACTTAGAAGAAAAAGCTCAAAACAAAATATATATGGAGAACTATAAAGCACTCCTACTCAAGGAAAAAAAACTGTATTTCACACTTAAAATTGAATCAGCTAAAAATACTTCCAAAGAACTGTTTCAGGTGGTGTCTAAACTATCCTCAGTCCATACGAACAACAGTACCAATAGCAGTCAAGCGTTCTGCAAAACACTTGCCATCTTTTTTCTAGACAAGTTGGTACAAATCTTTAATAAATTCAATCAAAATAATACTACCAGACAGGATGGCTTACTCCAAACCGTATTAAGCCAAGAAAATTCAAATTTAACTGAATTCTCCTCTCTTTCAGATAACCAAGTAAAATCCTTAATACAAGCCACCAAATCAGGCTCACCCATGGATCCATGCCCCCCAACAATCATCAAACAAGCAGTGGAAATCATGGCTACCTACCTGACAAGCATTTTCAACTCCATGTTTGAGTCAGGAATCTTTTGTACTCTTTGGAAGGAAGCGTCCATTCTCCCCCTCATATAAAAGTCCAGTCTGAACCCAAAGGACCTTCCTCTGCCTGCGAAGGTTGTAGAAAAAGCCAGAAATCAGCAACTGGCACTGTTCTTACAGGACAATCAACTGCTAGACACAACCCAGTTTGGATTTAGGAGCGGTCATAGTACCGAAATAGCTCTCCTTAAGACAACAGAAGAGGTGAGAATGATTCTCAATGGAGGCAGCAGTTCTGCACTTGTACGCCTCGATTTATCGGCAGCCTTTGATGCAGTCGATCAGTAGATCTTGGTCGACTGTCTTTGGCTGTTGATATTGAGGGGTCAGCTCTTGCTCTTTTAAAATCCTTTCTCTCAGAGAGAAAGCAATCAGTAGCACTGGATTAATTTGTATCTCATCCTTTTTTTCTGCCTTGTGGGGTCCAGCAGGGCTTCTCACTCAGTCCCACTTTGTTTAATGTATACGTCAAGCCTCTGGCAGCCTTGATCAGGTAATTTGGGTTTGATCTCATGTCCTACACAGACGACATTCAAATCGTCATAGCTATGTCATCTTCTGACAACTGCACAGTTTGATATTTCACAACTGTATGGCGGCTATTGAAATTTGGATGAATACAAGTTGCTTGAAGTTGAACTCTGGTAAAACAGAGGTTATCCTCTTTGGGAATAATCCCTCTCTATGGTCCCCTTCATGGTGGCCGGAGGAACTGGGAACCCTTCCCAACCCAGTGAGTAATGTAAAAAATTTGGGGGTGGTCATGGATAACAAACTTCAGTTTTCTTTACCCTGAGGATGCTAAAAATATCCTCCCTTTCATCCGGTTGGATATCCAAAAGACGATGGTAACTGCATTAGTACTATCAAATATGGCTACATGCAACTTCAACATCTTAACAAGCTACAAGTCCCGCAGAATGCAGCAGCCAGATTACTGGCTGGTATTCCCAAATACAAATCTGCTTCTCAAGCCATCAGAAAGTTACATTGGCTCCCTACGAGGCACCAAATAAGGTTTAAAGCCCTCTGTCTTGCATATAAGGCTCTCCATGCCGTAGGCCAAGATTGTCTGAAGCAATCCTTCAATTGGTATATTCCAGGGAGAAACCTGCACTCCTCAGGTACCATGAAACTTGTGATTCCCAGGGTCAAACTGTCAGGAAATGAGTCTAGCGGCGCCTACCGTACCGCTAAACCGAACTACAAGTCCCATGATGCTTGGCTCCTGGGAGGGGCTACATTAAGGACCAATGCACGCCGGACGGTGTGCGTAATTCAGTGAACCTTGACTCTCTCTTGGCCGAGAGGGAGTTCCGCGGCTGTCGGAAGCCACTCTGGGACCTTTGGATTGTTTCCTTCTGGAGATCATTGTCCCGGGTTATTTAGAGGAGTTCAGCCGGGTTCGTGAGACCTCCGAGGGGCGGAACTCAAGTTTCCGGTTCTGCACTTTTGGCAGCTGAGTCTTCGGATCAGTGAGTAGCATGCGGTGTGTCACGGTGAGGATTCCCGTGATCACGCCATTTCAGTGTGAGTCGTGGCATTTTGCTCGGCGGAGTTCGGAGCTATTTCTAACAAGTACTAGAGCGGAACGCGGTGGTGAAGTAACCACGCCTTACTGTGTCTGGGTTGCTATTAAGGAGCTATGTCTACCAAGTACTAGAGCGGAACGCGGTGATGAAGTAACCAAGCCTTACCGTGTCTGGGTTGCTATTAAGGAGCTGTTTTTTCTCTAAGACTTTGGGTTTTTCCACTGGGAAATTTACTTATAACATTTACTAACAGCATTGTTTTGGTTCTTTTTTGTTTTTCTACTGATCTCGGGGGAATTGTATATTCTTCCACTTTGGACGTATTCTCTCTTCTTTGTTTAGAGTATGAAAATACTGGTATGTATGAGGTATGCCTGAAGTTAATATGCTTTGATGACATGTTATATACAAAAGTGTACTAATCTGTGGAAATTCCATATTATAGATATCGTGCATAACGCGAGAGTGATACCCCAGTGTCTTGGGAATAGAGGAACTGCTGTTCACGAAGAAAGGTTATAGTGAGAATATATGAGTGTAGCTTTTCTTATATTCAGTGATTTATTTTCTTGCTCCTTGTTGTTACAGGTTCCTTTTCCCCGCTGTTCCTTCCCTATCCTTTCCCTCGCCTGATCGCTCGAATACTCTGTGGTCATAATTAGAGTGTTGGTGATATCAGGAGGTGGACCCTTTCTTGCTGCACCTGGATTCTGCGGAGTTAGATCTGACAGAATTTACGCACCCACAAAATATACTTTTCCCGATCCAGGTGTATCAATCAAATGGCGTCCATGGAAGATGTCCATGAGTGGAGAGGTGTGGTGCAGCGGCCAGGGCAGCTGACTTTGGAGCACAAGGTTCACGGTTCGATCCCCGGCTCCGGCGGCAGCTCAGCTCATCACCATGTGACTCTGGGCAATAGCTCACTTAATTTCCACGATGGCCCCCAGCGCCTTGAGACCCGTAAGGGTGAGTAGTTTGCGCTTTACAAATATGGATTTATTTATTTATGTCCTTCAGGCATTAGTATTGGTTCAACAGGAACTGGCATCTTCCAAAGCGGAAACCACCGCATTAAGAGAGAAGGTAGACAAATTGACCAGGAACCCTTTTGACGCTTCCGCTCACAAATACAGGTTACAGTGCCACCTCCCATACCACTGGCTAGTCCGGAGAGATATGCTGGGGACCATCAGACGATTCAGGTGTTCCTGACACAGATCATGCTGCATTTATCATGCAAACCTGCCTCCTTCCCAAATAACCATTCCAGGGTAGCTTTTGCGATTTCTTATTTGGTAGGTGACGCTGCCAATTGGGCCATCCCTTTAGGTAGGAATAATGACCCGGTGCTATCAGACTGGTCGGCTTTCAGGGCTGAATTTGAGAGGGTGTTTGATAGAAGGGCTACTACGTTCAGTGCTGACAGGGAATTATTAGACCTGAAACAAGGGAGGAGTGATTTGGTAACTTACCTGTCTACGTTCACTCGGTTAGTGGCGGAAGCAGCATGGACAGAGGAGAAAAGGATGTCTCTTTTTTACCAAGGGTTGAGGGAAGATATGAAAGATGTATTGGCACAAATAGATCCCCAACCTACTACCTGCACGGACATGATAAATTTGACGTTGAGATTGGATAGTCGGATGTCCGAGAGAGGGGTTGAGAGAAAAAGGTCGGAAAGAGGTTCTTATAGGTCTGACAAAATTTCCCGCAGAGCAGTGGTAAACAATGAGGCAGGGGATGAGCCAATGGAAATAGGAGCTATTAGAGCCCCACTAACGAGAGAAGAAAGGGAGAGTCGAAGAGTGCAGGGATTGTGCATGTACTGTGGGAAAAAGGGGCATTATGTAAGAGACTGTCCCTCTAAACCCAAGACCTCAGGTGCCTGGTTTCGGAATAGAAAGGTGGCTGTGTCCACCACGTGTCCTGAGTTGAATAAAACCGGGGATTCAGGAGTAGAGGGTGAAGACGCCAAAGATTGGAGACTCCCATCGTTGTCCACTACTGCTTTGCAAGACACTGAGTCGCATATTGTACTCCCTATGATCTTGAGTGTAATCAACAGTTCCATCAGGTCTTGGTTATGTTGGACTATGGGGCAAGGGAATTTCATAGACAGTGGGTTGGTAACAAGTCTTGCTTTATGTAGAGTGCCTAGGGAGACCCCTGAAGAAGTGATGGCTGTGGACGGCAAGCCTCTGAAATCCGGTCTCATTATTGAGCAGACAGAGGTTGTTTTGTTGACTGTAGCGGTTGCAAAAGGAAAGCATATTGAGGGACTGACATTAAACATTATTGAGGCTCCGCAGTATGAAGTGATTTTAGGGATGCCTTGGTTATGCCACCATAATCCCACCATAGATTGGAGGACCAAAACGGTTCGATTCCTTTCAGAGGAGTGCCAGAGTCATTTGGTTCAGAACACACCTTCACAGGCTGCCGCTTTGATGTATCTGTTTGTTGTGGCTACTGCAGCGAGAAGGAGATGGTGTTGCCGTTGGAGTATGACCAGTTCACGGATGTTTTCAGTGAGACCAAGGCAGAACAGTTACCACCTCACCGAGAGTGTGATTGCCGAATAGATTTGGTAGAAGGAGCAACCATCCCTGCATGTAGAGTGTATGCGTTGTCGGTGCCAGAAACAAAACATTTGAGGGAATACCTAGATCACTATCTGGAGATAGGGTTTATTAGGCCTTCCCGTTCACCGGCTGCCTCTCTGCTTTTTTTCATAGCCAAGGCGAAAGGTGATCTGAGAGCCTGTATTGACAACCGTATGTTGAATAAAAACACTATACGTAACAGATACCCTTTGCCACTTATATTGGTATTGCTGGATCAGGTGAGGGATGCCAAGGTTTTCACCAGGTTGGATTTAAGAGGTGCTTACCACCTGGTGCGTATCCGAGAGGGGGATGAGTGGAAGACTGCCTTTAAGACTCGTTATGGATTGTATGAGTATACTGTAATGCCGTTCGGCCTCTGCAACGCCCCGGCGGCATTTCAGTATTTCCTTAACGATGTCCTAAAGGAGTACGTGGACCTCTTTGTAGTGGTGTATATCGATGACATCCTGATCTATTCTGACAATAGAGAGGTTCACAGGAAACAGGTCATCCTGGTATTGGAAAAGTTGCGGGAACATAGCTTATTTTGTAAACTGAGCAAGTGCGAGTTTGGTGTGAGGGAAGTTGAGATTTTAGGGGTTATACTTTGTCCGGAAGGGTTGCACATGGCGGAACGTAAGGTGCAGGCAGTGCAAGAATGGCCAACTCCAAAATATGTGAGAGACGTTCAATGCTTTCTGGGCTTTGCGAACTATTATCGCAGGTTCATCCTCCATTTTTCCCAGGTTGCAGTCCCAATCTCACGGTTACTCAGAAAGGGTGTTCCTTTTCAATGGTCTAGTGAGGCAGAAGAAGCGTTTACTTTCCTGAAAAGAGCGTTCACTACCGCTCCTGTACTCTCACATCCTAAACTGGAGCATCCATTTGTAGTAGAAGCAGATGCCTCAGATGAGGCCATTGGTGCCATTCTTTCACAGAGAAATCAGGATACCGGACAGCTTCATCCGGTGGCATACCTGTCCAAGAAATTGAACTCGGCGGAAAAGAACTACACTATCGCCGAGAAAGAACTCCTTGCGATAAAAAAGGCTTTTCAGGAATGGAGACAGTATCTGTGGGGGGCTTGTTATCCCATCACGGTATACACAGACCATAGAAATCTGCAATATATGAAGTCGGCTCGGCATCTCTCACAAAGACAGATGAGATGGATGCTGTTTTTCGCCGAATATGATTTTGTTGTTACCTTCCGGCCTGGGGTGGAGAATCGCAAGGCAGACTCGTTGTCCAGACAGGAATCTATGGAAGTCCATAACAACAAGGTCACAGAGGCCATTATTGAGCCTTCAAAGGATGATATGTGCCGTTTTATTCCTTGTAAGAATCTACCTACAGCGGGACAGACAGCACAGCTACTAACGAGCAATGTCATCCGAATACATGGAGTGCCTGAAGTGATAGTGTCAGACAGAGAACCTCAATTTATAGCCAGATTCTGGAAAATGTGGTGCCGAGCTTTGCATATCGATTCCACGCTTTCTACGAGTTTCCATCCACAAACCGATGGTCAGACGGAAAGACTAAACCAGACTCTAAAGAAGTATCTCCGGTGTTATGCAAAGGAGGCCCAAGACTCATGGGTGGTGCTATTGTGGATGGCTGAACTGGCTTACAATAACGCCTGGCATTGCTCAATAGGAGTATCACCTTTCCGAGCAAACTTTGGTTATGATGCAAAGACACTGCCCATCAGCCTTCCGGAGGACACAGCGAATCAGCCCACAGTACAGGAGCATGTGAAAAGGTTACAAACTGTGCACCAGAGAGTAAGAGAGCATCTGTTACAGGCCAAACAAGTCTATAAGAAATGGGAGGATCTTCACAGAACGGACGGACCCAAGTATCAGGTGGGAGACCGGGTATGGTTGTCCACAAGGAACATCCGATTCAAACTACGCAGTGTGTTCCACCCTAGGTACATTGGCCCACACCCCATAGTCAAACAGATCAATCCAGTTGCTTACAAATTGAAGTTGCCTGGTACTTTTCGGATACACCCTGTGTTCCACTGAAATCTCCTGAAGCCTGCTCTGATGGCACGGCGGCGTGCACCTTCACCGGTGTCGTGTGAGGGGGGCTCGAATACGAAGTCAGGTGCATTCGGGATTCCAAGGTGAGAAGGGGCGTACTGTGGTACCTGGTCTCATGGAAAGGATATCCTGCGGAAGATGACTCATGGGAGCCCTGGCAGAATGTGCATGCACGGGTGGCAGTTCGCTCCTTTCATAGGAGGTTTCCCGCAAAGCCTGGACCTAGGAGGCGCTTGGCAGGAGGGCCTACTGTCAGGAAATGAGTCTAGCGGCGCCTACTGTACCGCTAAACCGAACTACAAGTCCCAGGATGCTTGGCTCCTGGGAGGGGCTACATTAAGGACCAACGCACGCCGGATGGTGTGCGTAATTCAGTGAACCTTGACTCTCTCTCGGCCGAGAGGGAGTTCCGCGGCTGTCGGAAGCCGCTCTGGGATCTTTGGATTGTTTCCTTCTGGAGATCATTGTCCCGGGTTCTTTGTTTAGAGTATGAAAATACTGCTATGTATGAGGTATGCCTGAAGTAAATATGCTTTGATGACATGTTATATACAAAAGTGTACTAATCTGTAGAAACTCTATATTATAGATATTGTGCATAACGCGAGAGTGGCTTGGGAATAGAGGAACTGCTGTTCACGAAGCAAGGTAGAAGAAAGGTTATAGTGAGAATATATGAGTGTAGCTTTTCCTATATTCAGTGATTTATATTCTTGCTCTTTGTTGTTACAGGTTCCTTTTCCCCGCTGTTCCTTCCCTATCCTTTCCCTCGCCTGATCGCTCGAATACTCTGTGGTCATAATTAGAGTGTTGGTGATATCAGGAGGTGGACCCTTTCTTGCTGCACCTGGATTCTGCAGAGTTAGATCTGACACAAATGGACCAACTGGGGAGGAAGAAGTTTTGTGACGTCCACTTCAACTTCCTATTCACATTAGTACCAGGCCTAACCTGCTATCCTTTAGGAAGGATTTAAAATCCTGGCTTTTCTCCAACTAAGGGCAATTCCTATGCCCACTTAACAGAGCCACCACCTTGACACCTCCGGGTATTTGTTTGCGCTTCAGAAATTTATATAACATAACATAGATATTGTCAGATTGCAAAAAGCTGGGCCTGGACCGGTGAGCACTGTGCCATCTAATGGTATACCTAACCATTCAACTATTCAACCAGGGGTGAGATTGATAGACCAAACTGACCCAAATAAAGCTACACCTTCTGTATCCAGAGAGGGTGATCACAAAGCCACATTAATGTCTCAAGTTAGGAAAGGCAATTAAACTGGGACTGCTGAAGGTCTACATGTTAACTCAGAGAAAGACACGCTAGACGCTGGCTTGTATACTCGCTCCTAAATCTCCCACGAACTGTTGTCCCTATGTTGCTGTATTGACAAATTTGCCACCGGTGCTACCATTTGCTGAAGAGTTCAACTTAAGAATAAGTTCTGCTTTTGTTTGAGCAAGATTTCTGGAATATAAGGATATTTTATTCATTAGGAGGATAGGTTGGATTGGCCTCTCGGAAAAGCAGTTGAAAGGGGAATGTATCATTATTAATTGCCGATATCTAAGGTTAGCCCATTGTTTGATCTTTTTCTAATAAACTACCATGTCCGCTGACTAATGACATTCATTTGCTACCCCTGGTTTTTTTTATAAGCATTTACAACTCAAGGTGGAGAGGGTGCCCTGGCAATTCCCGTTTAACACAAGGGAGGATGTTGGCTCTCCACATTTTTTGACCAGCAACAGGTTTTCTGCCCTGTCGGGTTTAGAAGATACTGACTGACCATCATCTATTTGGAGTTTCCCAGAAGCCTAAGAGACTCTTGCTACCCCATACATTAGTGTTTTGTATTCTGTGCCTTTGGATGTCCCTGTTAGGACAGACTCTGCGTTCCATTTTTTTATGCTGGAATGTTGCAGCTTTTGAATCCAAGCACCATGATGAGGATTGGATAGAATATATCTCTCAATCTGATATAGTGATGATGCAGGAGATATGGACCTCTGTGGATATTATATGGGATGGTTATGTCAGTTTTGTTTGTCCCTACCATTGATTCCTGGGCGTAGAGCTCGGGGTGGAGGGTCTGATGACCTTGATTTGTATTCCAAAGATATATAACGCTATGCAAGTTGTATGTAAGCATCAGGGGACTTTAATTGGATGGGTTAGTCTACTTAGTAAGTTTAATTTTTTTGTTATTAATTTTTATAACCCTGTTTGTGAATTAGGCTGCCAAATTAATATGTTATTTTTGGTTTGGTTCAAACTAAAATAAAGATCTGCTAGTATATCTAATGATTTCCATGCCGTAGTAGGTGGGGATAATATTCCCAAAATAACTGTAAACTCACCACTGATCGATTTTCAGCGAGGAATAACCTTTATGACCAGGGTGTTGATCTCAGAGGGGTGAAACTCTTAGAGGCCTTCTTAAATGTTGGGCTGATTAATACAATCAAGAAGGTGGGTGATCTATATACACAGACACCCACCATTGTGGGGTTCAGGTACACTGATCAATTATATTTTTGGCAAGAGGATCTACGTTGGCTGATCTCTGCAGGTGGAGTTAAGGAACACATGCAGAGTGATCACAACACTGTAGAATTGGTTTTTGATATACCTGGTTACAGGCGTCCTCACAAATCTGTTGGACTGAGAGACCTGGGCCTTAAGGATAAGGGGCCTAGGATTAGCAGGCAAAGAGCAAACATTCCATACACTTTGACTGCCCTAGTGGGATGTAACCGAGGTCTGATTATGGATAATTTGCTGGTAGAAAATGTTCCTCCATCCGAGATCCTACTAGCCATTGAGAAGTTGAACAGATCGGAGAAGGACCAGATAAATGGTAGCATAGACCTGTAAGGAGCCCCCACCCAGGTTGGTTTGATAGCTCATGTAGCGCTGCAAACAAGAAGCTGCGCCTGGCACTTAGTAATACGCATAGAGATAAGATATTGGTGGCAGCGGCCAGAATGCAATATAAGCAAGCTATTAAAAACAGAAAAATGGTGAGTAAGGTGGAATCGTGAGAGAAACTTGTGCAGAAATGTAACATGAAGGATACCATGAGATTTGGGTGCATTGTAAGTAAAGGCAGCTACAACAATGTGACCACAGAGGGGCTAGGGTTCAATATTCTCCTTGAATATTGTCACAAACACTTCAGCCGGCTTTACTCCTACAGAGATGAACTGGGAGAGGTTGAGATGGTCCTTGATCTCCACTTCCTTTTGGAGATTAGATTTCATTTGGGAGAAGTGGTAGTGGCTATTGAGGATAGCCCATCTAAAAAGGCACCTGGCCCCAACAGGTTGCTGATGGATCTCTATAAAGAGAATATCCCCCTGTGGGCACCTATTATTACTAATGTTTTCAACACAGCTGTAGTACAAAATATGCCTGCCTCATGGCAAATGGCTTGCATAGTTCCTGTCTTCAAGAAAGGCAATAAGAAGGGTCCCAGGTATTATAGACCTATATCATTACTGAAGTCAGTGGTTAAGATTCAGAGGCTCATTATTTTGTATAGAATTGAGGACTGGGCCCAAGAAAATGACATTATAAGTTTTGTGCAATATGGGCTTCGTGGAGGCCTTGGGACTCAAAAACAGTGTTTGAACCTACATTTGATGATAGGGGAATGCACGATTGCCAAAAAAGGCCCGCTATATTTTTCTCTTATGGACTTCAGCAGTGCCTTTGATGGGGTAAATAGCTCTAAACTCTGGAACAGTTTACATAAGTTGGGCTTGCCTTACCCCATAGTTGAGTTTCTACAGGCATTGCATGAGGGAGTTAGTGTATCTCTTAGGTATGGCATAGAGGGTGAGTGCACCGCATCTTTTAATCTTTTTAGGGGAGTTCATCAGGGATGTGTTTTAGCTCCTATTTTATTTCTCTTATATATCAATGGTTTGCATCCATTTTTAGTTTCTCAGTGAAAAGATCTCCCAACAGTGAAAGGCAAACATGTGTCGGCTTTCCTTTATGCTGATAATTCAGTTTTCCTCTCTTGAACACCAAATGGTTTACGGTGCATTATTGATGCTTTTGTTAGATACATGGACGACCTAGATTTAGAGGTTAACATATCCAAAACACGTTACATGGCGTGTGGTAAGCCCCAGACTAAACCCAGACCCATGATGATAAAGGGGCAAATTATTAACGGGGTAAATGATTTTTCTTATCTGGGGTAAGCTTTGATTCTAGGGGTAGCTGGTTACCTTGTATTTTGAAGCGCTATTCCAGCTCAATACCTCTTGGGGGCTGTTTTTGGGCTTGCATCTTGAGTCGGGAATAAACCGATTTTGCCCTTTCTGGAGGTGTACAAGTCAAAGGGGCCGATTCCGATTCGGGCCGGAAATCTCTCCGACTGAGCCGGACTCGGAGAGATTTCCGACCGAATCGGACCCTAGCAGTCCGACCGAACGAGTACGATGCGCACGTATGCTATCGGACTCGATTCGGTCGGACTCCATTGAAGTCAATGGGAGCCAGTCGTACGACGCGTACATGGGCTCCCATTGACTCAATGGGCACGACGCAAACAAGGGCGCCCCTACAGCGTGTTCGCGTCGATGCGGGTCGCACCGTACATGCACGTGTAGGGGGGACCCATGGCTCCCCCCTGTGTGCGACTCGCGTGCCTACGCTTCTAGGGGGGTCTGACACGGACCCCCCAAGTGCGGCTCCGACAGCTCCTTGGAGCCGGACTGTGCGAGTCGGTCGGAGCGGTCGCGATGCGCATCGTACTTACCCGGCCGGGGAACGTCTCCATTGCGCGGTGCGAGTTGTCCCCGTGCGAGTCGGTCGGAGCGGTCGGGTCCTGCGAACGAGTCGGTCGGAGATTTCGCGAGCGCACGCATCGTACTCGCTCGCCCGGACGCACGTACGATTCGGTCGGGAAACAGGGCTCCGAATCGGATCCGGTAAAGCCGAATCCGATTCGGAGCCCTACCGGCCGAGATCGGAATCGGCCCCAAAGTGTCTACATGTCTTAACGTTTGGGGCTTCTATATGGGGGTATCGGGACTGCCACAGGAAACAAGAGGAAGAGAACAGCTTTTGTCAGTGTCTGCTTGGGGTAGGGTCCACTAGTCCCCATTTTTTCTTCATGAAGAATTGGGTTTAGACTAGGGGTGGGCGGAATTTGCGTAGTCGCGTTACGCAAATCTCTGCGAAATTGTTAAAAATCTCTGCGAACACGCAGAAATTCCACAAAGACGCGGAATTGCTTGTCCCGCCCGTTCGCGATGTGTTTTTGCGTGCTCGCGCGGAAATATATCGCTAACTTGCCCATGTGGTCACTAATGGGCGTGGCCAACTTGTTTTTCACTTGTCCCGCCCGCTCGCGATGGTTATTTCCTGTTCCGGGTCGCGTATTGCATGCTCCCGCCCACTCGCGATGCTTATTTCCTGTTCCGGGTCGCGTATTGCAGGCTCCCGCCCGTTCGCGATATGTATTTCCTGTTCAGGAACGCGTATTACGTGTTCGCGATGCTTTTTGCGTGCTCGGGGGGAAATATTGCGCGAACTTGCCCATGCGGTCGCAATGGGCGCGGCCATCTTGTTTTTCACTCTATTGCTATGGTTCTGGGCCTGCTTTTCAATCCTCCCTCTATCTTTTCAATCCTTTGTTTCTGGAAACATTTTTTTGATCTTTTTTATTTATTATCTATCTCTCTATTTTCCTGATTCTATATTTTGAGTTTTTTTCTACTTTTTGTGTGTTTTTCACTACTTTTTCACTCTTTTTCTATTACCTGCTTTTTCATTTCTTTTACTTACTTTTTTAATTCCTACCTTTTCTTTTCCGCCCCCCCGCCTACCCAGAACCATGGCAAAGGGCCACAGGGCTCGTAGCCGTAGCCAGAGCCGCGACCGCCTTCCTTGCGGAAGGCGGCGTCAAAAAGGGGTGCAGGCACGGGCCTTATTTGGTGAGGCGGAGGTGGCCGCACTGGTTTTTTTTGTGCAGCGCCACCTCCCCTTAACCCTGGCAGCAGGTGGCAGGCCTGGGTCCGGGTACGGGTTCCGGGAGCATCGGCAGCAGTGGGGCAAGGTGCGTCGGGCAGTGTTTCGCTGCTCTGGTGTCCGGCACACCAATAACCAGCTGACGCACCGGTGGTCCGATATTCTGGACCGGGAGCAGGACCTGCTGGACCTGCTAGGAGTGGAGGTCCCGGGGCTTGGTGAGTAGCTATTTAATATTACTACTTTGTGTTCTTCTGCTCTGTGTTATATATTGCGAATATTTTTTTTTCCGACCAGCAAGAATGCTGCTGCTTACATTGCAGGTAAATTACGTTTAAAAATCTTCTGTTATTGTTATGACACAGGTGCTCGGCGCTACTAATCTTACTTGTTTGCAACTTTGCGCTCACTTGGCCTGATTATTTAAGAGTTTACTTTAGAGAACTTAAGTTAGGTAATGCTAGAGAGACTCTAGTCCTTCCTTTGTCCTCCTGCCACTAAGAAGAGATAGTGGTGGATTGATAGGTTTAGTTACTTATTAGTATTAGTTGGTAATTTTTAAGTGGTGTGCGTGACGCATCCTCTGTCACGTCACGTGCTGCTGAGTGCTGCTTACCCCAGTCCTTAGCAGAACCTTTTGTAGTTTGTTTAGTGAGTGTTAATAGGCTTATATCATCACTAGCAGAACATCAGCAGCAACCAACCAACAATTTGGTGTATGCAAAAATGTATGCATGTGTCCTCCATCTATGCATTTTTGAGGACTAAAATAAATGGAAATGCAGACTTAGTGAACAATTGGCCCATCTGGAATAGGTGGGCTAGGTCAGGTGGTACTCAGGCTTACTAGACGGTCCGTGAATCTCACAATACTACTAGTCGATCAGATTAGATAGGTCAATTTTATTGCAATTGTTGTTCACAAAAATGTTTTTGGAGCGTATTTTAAAATATTTTATTTGTTTCACACCAAACTTTAATTTTTGTCTCTTTCTTTATGAAATCTTACATGATCAGCACCGAGGGGCAGGAAGACGGGGTCTGAGTCGGCGGAACCAGAAGAACAACATGCCTCCCAGGGCAAGGACCACTCCTCTACCGAGGGCTCTGCTGCTGGCCCCAGTAAGTCCTCCAGTGGTTAATATTAATAATTATATTTCCCTAACTTTTCCTGCACCTTATTTTTTCCGAACTATTATTTCGGTTTCCTAATTCTATTTTTTACAAATTCTTCTTCGATCTAGACTATCTGTTTCTAAATTCTTGTTATCCCTGCCTCTAACTGCGTCTGCTATGACTCTCTGTACTACTACTATTAGTCTGTCTGTAGCTAAGCTTGCCCAGTTGGCCACTCTTTATTTAAAAGGTTTTAAATAAAACTCAGATTCACCAATAGCTCTAGCCATTGAGTCCAGTCCTTTGGGTTGTCCTCTTCTACTACTTCTAGTCTTCTTAATCTTGAGGCTTTTCGACAATTCCCACCAACAAAATGCCCAACCAGATTTTACTATTTTTGATTGGATAGGACATACTACTACTGTTGTAGGGATTCTGCACATACAGAACTTTGCACAAGAAAATAGGACGTTGGTGATGGGAGGTTGGACCTTCTTCACACCTCAATCAGAAGCCACCACAATCCCCTGACCGACTAGTTATAGTGTCTCATTAGCTCTCCGAACCCCCCCCAAGATACCCAATGAGCAGACAACCCAGAACATAACACTCCCGACCTCTCAGTCGTGGAAGCAATGCACACCCTTTCGCTCACTCACTCGTGTAAGTCCACACCAAATACCACCGAGTCTATGTAAGTTCAAAAGGTTTATTTTCAACTGACAAGCTCTGTACGTTGTTCTATAATGCAGCAGCAACAGCAAAATGCATAAGATTAAAACACTAAACATTGCTACACTTAGTTACACTTACAACTACAAGTCCATAGAAGACAAAAGGCGAAATCATGATAACTGAACAGTGGTGGAAGAACCACCCTCCCCTTGGTAGGAATATAGTTTATATAAAATTATAAATGAAGATCTCTGAGCGAATTCTGGGGACCCCTCACCTTAGAAGAACCTAGTACTGGTTACATCATAAGCTCTGCAAAGCTCTGGTTCGTAGAAGGGAATCTTCTGTCTGTTATGAGAAAAATGGTGCGCGTTAGTATAGTGCAAGCATTTCTCAGTCGTGCCAAAAAGTGTAGCATTTTTATGGATAAGCAATATGGACTAACACCAGAACTCCATAATGAAGTGGCTTGTTTTTCGACCTTGTACGCAGCGCTCAGACAGTAGCAGTATGAGCTCATGTGGGCTCAAAGGCGTCTTACACAACAAGCTGCGAGGTAACTTGCGCAAAAATAAAAGACACAAAGCTAAAATGGTTGCATGGCTCGGGGTAACTTAGCAAAGACTAGAATGACCCTAGGGACCATATAACACTACTAGTGTCTACTCTACTACCTGATTTGTACTAATGATGTATGTTGTATATGTATTATGTATGTATTAACTTTTTTTTCAATCTTGCTAGTGAAAAATAGGGGGAGGTGTATATGGCATCTAAAAAATGTGTAATGTTTTTTCTAGGCGTACTACCGACCACCAGTACCGGGGCCAGCAGCGAAGGTGACGCGGCCGCTGAGGGTGCGGGAGGAGATGCGCCAGTTACAGGAGGAGCTGCAGGGGGTGAGCAGGCGGTGGTAAGTTATATTCCTAATCCTTACTTATTGACATTACACTCACTGCAAGGGTGTAATGTATACTGTACTGTTGAGACTTATTAAGTAAGAAGTTGTTGTGAACGGTTGAAGAAGACACCCTTTACTTAGCATTAGCAATAGCATTAGCGGCGGGAGTGTACTGTTGAGTAACCAATGGCCTCTTCTATCTGATTTCAACTCAGCTGTGAAAGTTTTATGGAGAAGACTAAAAGTCAGATCAGATGACCTTGATGGATGGGTTAAAGGGAAAGAAGGGTGGAAGGAGGAAGGACGGGCGAGATTTAATATTTATGACTGGCAGAGAAGGATACGTGGGATGCATGCATAGGTGGCTGATAGGAATCAGATGCATGGTTGGTGGAATGCCTGAAACTCCCACAAATGGTAGAGGCTGAGGTAGTGGGAGGATAGATACATACCACAAATGTTATGTACTGTGCTTGCTAGTGCTACTGTGCCACTATGTGTAGAATTAATTTGTCTTACTGCTTTGCTAAGAGTATATATTACAATAGTCTTGTTTTTTCTTCTTGATATAGCTACTCCTTCCAAAGTGAAAGCAGACAGGAAGGAGTTGGCAGCCAAGGCTCGGCGCCGGAAGCTGGAGGCCATACAAACGGAATACCGCCGGCTGGTGGTTCTGGAGGAGGAGGAGGAGGAGGCGGCTGCAGCCTCCTCCAATACCCCGGGCCCCAGCCACCCCCTCCAGTGTTACAGCGCCACCGTCTGGCAGCCGCCCGCCGCGGCACTTCATTTAATAGCACTGCTGCCCCCCCCTGTGGATGCAATTGCCACGCATTGAAGCGCTGCGTGGCCCGCCTAGAGGAGCGTATTCGTGTCCTGGAGAGGCAAGCCCGCCGATGAACAGACCCTGTTGATTGCCCCTTTTTTATTGCTTATTTTGGTGGGTGGGAATCGGGCGTTGGGGTTTTCACTTTTGGACAATTGGACATTTAATTTGTTGGACTTTTTCGTTCCGGACAATGGACATTGGTTGGGGTTAGGGAGAGGGGTGGGTCAGGTGTTGTTGTGGGATTTTTTACATAGTTTATTTTTGTTAGGGGATTAAATTATATATTTATACTTTACATACGATGTTGTTAATGTTTTGTGGGTGGGGTTACTGTTTTACGTCACACTGTTTCCTTGCTGGTGCAGGGCCACAGCCAGTGTTTGATTTAAATAATTGGCTGACTTAGTAAGACACAAACAGATAGATGCGGTACCCCTCACTGAGGGACTTGTCCTACTAGTACTGTCAGTCTCTCCTCCTAGTCTATGCATTCTGCAACTGGACTCAAAGGGGTGTGTGAAATTGAATTAATGAAAAAATGTCCATTATTAATTATGCCTCCCCCAAACTTCTTCTCTTACCTGTGCTTGATGTTTAACTTAGGCACGGCGATGGCTGCATGGTGATGATGGTTTTCTTTCCCAACATGCCATGGTTGTGGTGGTAGTAGTAGTAGACCCTGGCAGTAGCATTTGCAAAAAAAAGAAAATGAGACAGTCAGTCTCCTGAGAGAGACTGTGGGAGGAGTAGTAGAACGAAGTACAGTGCAGAACTTACTGCCAAACAATAATATGCCAAAATACAATAAAACATAATGGTGGCGGGGATAGCCTAGTACATAGAATTACAAGCTCTAGCTGTGTCAAGTCACTCGACTAGTCCTACTGTACACTCGACACAAGCGTAACCGTTAGTGCTGTGTAGGAGGATGACAACAAATCCAATCGATGCCGGCAATTAATGCTGATGGTTTAGGTTCCTTTGGTAAAAAAATTATCTCACAAATATACTGCTCATGGGTGGGCAAGCAGAAGAAGATCCTCGCCCTGCCTTGAAATTGAATTAGTGTTGCTTTTGCCACATCCGCCCCAGCAAGCGTGTGATAAATTATTGGTGTACATTTAATTTAGTCACACCTCAATAAGTCACACAGCCCGGGGGAAGAGGGTTAGGGTTTGATGAATGGTTGGGAAGGGGGGTTTGGGGAAAGGTTTGACAAAGAAAAACAGTACGCATGGACAACAACAAAACACAATCTTGGCAGAAGACCATATCCATAAATCTGTTAAGGGAGAAAAAGGAAATGCATGCATGATGATGATAACTTGATGGTTAATGATAAGTAGTACTTACTAACTACTACTAGACAATTAGACAGTACAGGGCAGCAGTATATTATGCAATTTGCCTTGCCTGTCTGCCCTCCGAGAGACCCGAATTACATACAGTTTCTGTTCTGTTGTACCGGCCCGGGCTTACTATTAAAGATAGCAAAGAAAATTCAAAAATAGCTGTAGGGATGAATTGAATTATAAGCAGAGAGCAAACATAATAATAACAACAACACACAGTAGTAATGATTGAAGACAAAAAATGAATCAAATTATTTAAAAGATGATGAAAGTTGATACTGTTACTGTATCTTATCCTGGTCAAAATGGGGAGTTGCATCTCGGCATTCCTCTTGGTCCTCCCTTCCATGGACGCTCCGTCAATCAATCTTGGGTGACGCCACTGCCTGCCTGGCAGATGTAGATTCATTGGTAAGGTAAGTGTGAGTTGTTTTTCCCAGTATAGCACAGGGTAAGGGCCGGCCTGTAATTGTAGATGGAAAAACAAAAGGGATATTGAAAAATCAAGTAGAAAAAAAATGCATAAATTACGGTGGAGTGCAACAAGAACACTTTCAGAGGCGGCATGGCTACATCATGTCTACTCTAGTCTGTTTCCAGCATTAACCTCCAACAACAACAGGACAGAGCAGGCCCACGGCACCCGTGACCCATCCTCCATTTAGCGTACATTTTTTGACAGAGGCAGACAAAGCAGATATACAGCAACATAGCATTTTACAAATTAAGTGACTAAATCAATGCACCGCTGTCAGTCATACCACCACACTCGACTCCACCACTACAAAGACATGTAGGTCTGCAGTGGTTGTTGTTGACTTGTTTACCTTTTATGCCACTCATGAAACGCCCTGAGTTATTCCATCAATCATCTCGGATCCTACTGAGTGACTGCGAAGATATTATGTCACTGTGGTCATCATCATGGTGTGTTGTCCAACTCAGTGTGCAATGTACAGATTGAGTCCCCTTTCCATATTCAAAATGCAATGGATCGGCCTGCAGTAGAAGTACAAATTTGTTATTAAAAAACAAGAATGGAAACAAACATTGCATTGAGTTACTTTTAGTGTGTAGATTAAATAATAGTACACAATGAATTAACTTCATGCACTACAAACAACAACAACACAAATCACTCAGTCAGCGTCCCTTGCATGTCATCATTCATTACCTGTTTCTTCTCATCTTCAGTTAATGGGCAGTCTCTCTCGGCTCGGAAAGGAGGATAGCTATAGTAGTCATAATCATGTTCCACTTCTTTTGGAGAGACTCAACGAGGCAAGATTTTCTTTTTTCTTCTATTATGCTACATCCAATCATCATCTGGCTTGAGGGCAATAGATTTAGGGCGATTCAGGAGGATGGAGGAGCAGGACTCGGAGGAGTGGACTGAAATGCAGACAGCTGAAACTCATATATGGCAATAAAAGACTAGAAGATGGTGGTGATGGATTTGTTGTGATTTGAAGTTTCCAACCAGAAAGACAGACACACAAATAAAAGTAAATAAGGGAGGACGACAGTAAGAAGTGGAAGTCTAGTTGTCAGGGAAGTATAGCTCATCCTCAAACTCTGGGGGTTCAACCAGAAGTAGGTAATCAGCCTCTAACACGCTACTTCCGTCACCTGAGCCGCTGTCCTCATCTTCCTGCGTTGATTCATGTATTGTGTAATTCGGTGGTATAAATTGCTGATTCATTTTGATCGTGGTTAACCTCTCCATGTTTTTGGGTGAGAGGCTGGTCCTTTTCACTGTTACAATGGAACCAGCAGCACTGAAAACACGTTCAGAAGAGACACTTGCGATAGGGCAAGCCAGATAGTTTATCGCCAGCCTGCTGAGCACTGGCCATTGGCCCCTTTTGCCATACCAATACCGCAATGGGTTTTGATCAATGTAGACCTCTGTTGGGTCATCCAGGTTGGCCTGGACCATCCGGTCAATGTTCAGGGGTGCTACACTTTGTTTGGCCTCTTTTGTCTTTGCATCAGCACTGGACCTAGCAAGTCCTTGCTGTAAATACCAATCCTGTGCCGTTTTTACTGGGGCTGATGATCCGGTTCTTTCTGTTGTCGATAGTGTTGGTGTTGGTGACAGCTGTGAACCAAATGCACTGCCCTCAGGCTCTGAAGTTGAACTTGACGCCGGATGCCCTGCTGCAGTACTTGTTGTGGGTTTGAGTAGCGGGCCTTTAATTACCAGCCGTTCATTTTCCAATTTACTGGCTGCCTCAACTATCCAAGTTTTGTACCGGGCAACATCCACTTCTGAAAAAGGGAGTAATGTCTTACTGTTCAGTGCCGATTTGTACCGTGGATCCAGAATTGTGGCACAAATGTAATGTTCTTGTGACAAAATCTTAGTTTGCACCCTTGCATTTTCAGTTAAGCGACATGATAAGCTCTCCACCAACTCATATGCTTCTTTTTTTCCTCCACACCTATGTACGCTTCAGACACCTCCTTCAGCTGTTGCTCTAGCATGTGCAACAATGGGATAGCTTGGCCCATAGTACAGTCCTCCTTGCTGACTTCACGTGTGAAGACCTCGAAAGGAAGAAGCATCTCTGTCAGGCATTTAACTAGGCACCATTGGTCCATCTGAAGGGTCATGCCTTTCACAGTAGCATCCGCCCTTCGCATGACATATTCATTGATTGGTCTGTACTGCTCAAACAGATGGTCAAGCATGTAATACGTTGAGTTCCAAAGTGTTGCCACCTCCTGGATGAGTGCTTTGACTGGCATTCTATAGTCGCGTTGAATGATCCTCAGCTGCTTCCGGGCTTTAAAAGAATGGCTGAAATGAGTGCATATTCTGCGGCAGGTGGTCAGTAAGTTGCTGACTATGGGTTCTTTCTTCAGAAAGTCTTGAACTATAATGTTAATGCAGTGCGCCAAACACGAGACCCTGAAATAGGCACCAACCTCCATGGCCTTAAGTACATTACTGCCATTATCCGTGGCAACAAAACCAATGCTAAGCCCTCTTGGGCGCAGCCATTCAAAGACCTTGCTGTTAAACTCTTCCAAAATGTTTGCAGCAGTATGAGATTTCTCCATGGCGAACATGGCTACAGTTGCATGTTTCCGAGTAGCATTAAAAATCTCAGCTGTGTCAACAGCACCTACTTCAGATAGCTTTTCTCTAACCCCCACAAAAGAGACCCAGTGTGCAGTGATGCACATGTAATCAGTGGCTTGGCAACTGGTCCACATGTCTGTTGTCAGGTGGATTTTGTGAACAGCACTCTGCTGCAAAGCTTGTCCAACCAATTCCAGCACATCGTGATGTAGTGCTGGAACAGCAACTCTGGCGAAATAGGACCGGCTGGGAACCTTCCATTTAGGGCAGATGGCTGACACAAATTCAAGGAAACCCACCCCTTCCACAAATGAAAAAGGGAGAAGGTCCAGCGCTAACATTTTAGCCAGCTTCGCATTGTACAACCGTGCCGTTGGGTGGTTGCGTTGGTACTGCCCCTCCGACCTAAGCATGCTGTCAATGGTAGGCTGGAATATTTTCCTTTGTGGTGCAGCTGTCTTCTTGAACCCAGTTAGGCTCAACGATGCACTTTTTCTCATTGCAGTACTCGGTTGCCTTGGTGTCTCAGGCTGACTCTTACTACGGTGCCACTGAGATGTTGCTGAGGATGTGGGCGGTACCACTACACTGCTGGGGATAGGGCTAGAAATGTCTCCCTCTTGTTGACCTTCCACCGCGATCATATCTTCCCCTACTTCTTCATCCCCAACAACAGCAATGGGTCCAGTTTTACTTTTTTCTAAGTGAAGTAGGTGAGCCTCCCACTTGATACTGTGGTGTTTTTTGAGATGACTTGTTTGTCCTCCGGTACCATAGTTTGTACCAAGCTTACCCCGCCTAACAGCCTGCCGACAAATTGAGCATATAGCAATGTTCTCCTCCTTACTGATCACCGAAAAGAAGTCCCAAACTGGGGAGGAGAACTTTCTGGCGCTGCTGGAGGTGCCACTTTCAATACCAGATGAACTGGAGGGTGTGCCTGGAATTTGACTCTGTGCAGTTACATTACCACTACCTACTGAGGTGGTGGTTGAGCTGGATGTAGGTCTCTGCTGGGCCTTTGCAAAGGCAAATATGGAAGCTGGAGGTCGTGTTGGTGTTACCTGTGTTGGTGGTATCCGTGCTACATCCCTCGCAGTGATTTTGGATAGTCTAATAATGTTGGTCTCCATCTCCTCTGGCCCGGGAGTGATGTTCATGATGACTGGCTCTTCATCATCATCACCCCCTCGTCTACATCTACCTCCATAACTCTAAGGCTTTCTGGAACCTTCCTTTTCACTAGCCTTGTCTTGTGGCGTGCATCACTCTCAGACTGAGCTGGTGGCTTCCAAGTGGCATCTAGATCATCAGAAGCGGGCCTGAAGAAGAAGTTGATGGACTAACCCTCCTTTTCCTTGCTGGGGGTCTGGAAGACAATGGATCTTCTGAAACAGTGGCTTGCTTCTCTTCGTCTGCAAAAAGCTCGATTTCCTGAACTGCCCCTACTTCAGGTGGAACAACTACTATTGTGGGCTGTGGTTGCGGCTGTGGTTGCGGCTGCGGTTGCGGCTGCGGTTGCGGCTGTGATTGTGGCTGCGGCTGCAGCTGTGGTTGCGGCTGCGGCTGTGGTTTCGGCTGTGATTGGGGCTGTGGTTGCGGCTGTGGTTGGGGCTGTGGTTGCGGCTGTTGTTGCGGCTGCGGTTGCAGCTGTGGTTGGGGCTGTGGTTGCGGTTGCGGCTGTGGTTGTGGTTGCGGCTGTGGTTGCCCACTTATCTGCTGAGTTTCCGCCTGCGAGTGTGTGGATTGGGTACTACTTTGCGATAATGACATTTCAACATCACTGCTTGTTAGTAGACTGGCTACCTCTGCCACACCCCTGGGCTTGGGCCTAGGTTGGTGGGGTGGGCCCGCTGATGCGGAGGTGCTGCTCCCAGCTTGGTCCCCGCCGGACACCGCTGCTGCAGGCGTAAGTTTTTTCCCCCAAAAAAACACATCGGGCGGCACACCAGTCTTGGCAAGTGCCACTTCCTTCTTCTGTTCCTTCTTCTTCTCACTGGCAACTTTCTTGGTACTGGAGGACCTGGTACCTTTCTTTGGGGCCATCTTCTTCAGATGTCAGCAGGACGCAGGTACACAAGTTGCAGAGATGTCTGTGGTCACACGTGGACGTGACGTGGTGCGCAGCAGGACTTCTGTCTGGCAGTACAACGGGTGATGATGACGACACCTCCTCCTCTGTCTTTTTCTGCACCTAAAAGCAAAGAAGCCAGGAGAAGAACATCAGTGAAATGTTGCATTTGTTGTTGTGGTTCAATTACTACTAGTACAAACAAACAAATAAAATATATAACTTAGTGTAGCCATTTGTGAGACTTTGTCAACAAGGGCTTTCATGGTATACTGTGTACACTCTCAGGAAGGATAGGAAAGAAGAGGAACAACAACAAAAATACAAATGTAATGGAAGTGGACCCTGTTTGGCATTAAATTATTTGCTCATCACATCATTCAGGGAGCTGCAGCTGGCAAAGGGGATGGATGGAAGTAGTAAGCCAAGAGGAAAACCATGCAGGCCTAAATGGCAAAAGCAGCACACTTATAACTCCCACCAGAAATGGCCACCAGCCACATGGACACTCACAAATCACAAGCAACAAGCAGGAGGCCTGGAAAACAATGTACTGAAAACAGGCCTATAATAGCCAGGCAAAGGCTGCATGCTAAACCACACTGCTTTGCCTGTAATGCAATAAAATTCAAAAACGAAAATCCACAGGGCTAAACAAGGCCTGCAAGGTACACAACACACCGCACACACAACAAAGGCATTTATTTAACACACACCCAAACACTGAAATGCACCCAAAAATACACATTTTGCAATTCAATCCAATGCCATCCATACCCTAAATTATGTTTAAATTCAACAGAACACACAGAAACAGTTGTTTCATGCACCCCTGACTACCTCTGAGCCTACTGGATGAAAGGCCTGTTGGCAGACTAGGCCACAAGCTTGCAGGCCTATGGATAAAAGCACACTACCGGGCTTCAAAATGGCCACCAGCCACATGGCCAGGCCCACAACAACAAGAAACTGAAGACAGACAATGCAGGCCTATGGCAAAAAGCACACTGCCTGGCTTCAAAATGGCCTCCAGCCTCATGGCCAGGCCCACCACAACAAGAAACTGAAGACAGACAATGCAGGCCTATGGCAAAAAGCACACTGCCTGGCTTCAAATTGGCCTCCATCCTCATGGCCAGGCCCACAACAACAAGAAACTGAAGACAGACAATGCAGGCCCACAACAACAAGAAGCCTAGGCCACAAAGGAAACACATGCAGGCCTATATGGCAAAAGCAGCACACTTATAACTCCCACCAGAAATGGCTACCAGCCACATGGACACTCACAAATCACAAGCAACAAGCAGGAGGCCTGGAAAACAATGTACTGAAAACAGGCCTATAATAGCCAGGCAAAGGCTGCATGCTAAACCACACTGCTTTGCCTGTAATGCAATAAAATGCAAAAACGAAAATCCACAGGGCTAAACAAGGCCTGCAACACACCACACACAACTAAGGCATTTATTTAACACACACCCAAAAAAACTGAAATACACACAAAAATACACATTTTGCAATTCAATCCAATGCCATCCATGTGCCCTAAATGATGTTTGAAATAAATAAATACATCACACAGCAAAGGAACAGTTGTTTCATCATGTTTCATCATGCACCCACACATGACTAGCTCTGGGCCTACTGGCTACCCACAACTATTTATTTTTAAAAATTATGAAAAGTGCCAAAATTGTAGTTGCAGCAACTGCAATGCCACAATCAAACAACACCAACTTACTTGTAAAATATCAAATCCAAAAGTCCTCAAATCCAATGATAATGATGCAGCAGACACAAAGAGTGATCCTTCCAGCTCAAATCCAAATGAAAAATGAACAGGAGATGGACAAAGCACTGGGAGGAGCCTGCTGGACAGGAACAGGAAGTAGGAGACTCTGTGGCATTTCCTCCCTCTCCCCCCAAAAAATTTGACAAAAAAGGACAGCCAAATATCAATCTGAGGAGTTTTCCAAATCATCATTTTATAGAAGGTTTTATGCTGCTCGAGATATTATTCTTCTCCAGATTGAAAATTTTGCGTGTTCGGGATCACAAGCTTCACCAACATTCCGCCGGATGTCCGAGGGCACGCCCGAATGACGTCTTCGCGATCGCAATCTCTCTCGCGGTGCACAATGGCACGGCGAATGACGTGTTCGCGATCGCACACTCTCGCGGTGTCCGATGGTGCAGCGAATGACGTGTTCGCGATCGCAAACTCTCGCGGGATCGCGCGGCCGGCTACCGAAATCTCGTGGCGCACGCGAACGGATAGGAAAACTCATCGGCGAACGCAGGAATCCCGGTAAGTCGCTATCGCGCGCGCTAGAACGCATTTTTAAAGCGCGAACAAGAAAATAATTCCGCTACGCCGCGGATTGCGGAATTGTTGGCAATTTCTCGTTCTCCGCGGAACGCGAAATTGCCTAAATTCCGCAAATTGCGCGAGCAGAGCGGAATTTGACGCCCAGGCCTAGTTTAGACTTTGTGGAAGAATGCATTAGCCTCCTCTCTTCTGGATTGCTGTCTAGAGGGATAAAAATGCTGCATTTAATAGGGAGATCATTTCTGACTGTCTGGCATGAGATTTGGGTTTTAAAATCCCCTGGTTAAACTATATTAGGAGCACTGCCAATGGTTTGGGAAGACCTGATTTGTTTTTATCCCCACATTTATTGAATAAAAGGTAGGCCGGCTGGGCCAAGAAGGAGTTTTTGAGAATTTCATCTGCTGCCAGAGAAGTGAAGGAACTAGAGAAAACATCTGTGAGAGTCAATATTACGTACAAGACATCTCAAGGCACTGAACTCTATCTCTCCCAGGTTGATAATGTTTGGGATAGATCACTCGACCAGGATCCAGCTGGGCTTTATCAGGTGCAAATATCTGTTTCTCCTTGGGACAGTTTGACTCCAAATGCATACTTGTGTGCCCTTGTGATGGTGCCTCCCTTCAGACTCTGATGTACTTTTCCCTATTCTGTAAATATTATAAACCTTTTTAGACACAGATTTTTATTACCTATTTTAAAAACTTTGTACCTCCGTCAGTGTAGGCCTGCATTTCACTATCTTTGCATCATAGCCAATACTTTTATATGTGTTTCTGTGGGAGGCTTTTTTAAAAATGCAATACGTTAGCGTAATTCTTTGAACTTCTGATATGATTATCTGAAATTGTTATATTCTATTTATCTGATGCCTACTGTACATTTTATGTGATGATTGTTCTTTTATGATTATTTTAAATAATCAAAACAAAGACAATTAAATTGAATTGAGTCCTCATCTTTAGTTTCAATTGCAACACCATCCAGGATGCAAGACATCACACAATTCTTTTTGCAAAGCAAGTCCCTTCCCAAAAAATTCACAGGACTTCAATACCACAAAATAAATTGCTACCTGTCTTCCATCTGACCACTTTCAATTGTCGCATCTGCTGTAACCTGATTAACAATTTGTTTATCACTGATCCCTATAACTTGGACTTCTCTTCCAGAGAGGGGTATGTTTGGGACTTCCACAGAATGAACTGAAGAACAGATAGCCCCAGTATCAATTAAAAATGTAACAGGATGGCCATTGGCTTCTCCATCACTATATGGCCCACTTTGGTCTACCTCTAGAACTACTCAAAGTAAACAATCCTCCTCCCCTCCTTAGGCACCACTATTGTGAACTACTCCCTGCCTGCTCATCATTCAGAATCAATTGATTGTGCTCGTACACTGCACTATAGGGCATCTTGTTCTTCATATGTTGCTGCATCATTGGGCTAAAGGCATTGATATTTGAAATGATTTCTGACTCTGCACACTCTATTCAGAATTCTATATATTGAAGACCCTCACATTATTTCTTTGCATCTGTGGAAATTGCTCCATATCTCCCTGAATACTGTTAGGATTCAGACAGTGCCCAATCTTCCCACAGAAATGGCAAGCTGTATTCTTTTTCAATATTTCAACATTTACATTCATTCCATCATCTCTACTGTTGTGTAGTTCCTACCAATCTGTAGGACCCGCACATTTTTTGGACAACATAAACTATTCTCAGAGAAATATACAGAGAATACACAGTGGGTTGTTTTCAATAATATTTATGGAACCAACGTTATTCTTGCAAAAAATACGTGAGCTGCAATGATTAGGAGACAGAAGCAGATAAACGTGAGTACAATCACCAAAAGTGTAAATAGTAGATATAGTTCTACCATGGTGCTAAACAATGTATATATTGAGGCATATAAAACAAGACAGTAATCTAGCGTACTCCTACTATGCGAACCCTACTCTGAGTGTACCTAGAGTGTGTGTAGGTGTAGAGCCAAGAATCCCCCCAAGGAACGATCCAACCCCATTACCTGATGGCAAAGAGTGAAGGACCCCATCTTGGTCACAAACTGGATACCCCTCACGAGATGTCAGACCGCTGCCTGGTGATTTCTCAGCATGCAAGGACCCTCAGTGTCAGCAGAAGTACCTCCTCTACTAATCTATTGGGATGCTCATCTTTTATTATAGAAAGAAGCCTTGTGATGTATGCATAGATTAGTGATGTTATGGATATATAGATAGCCCTGTCGCCCCGTGGATGAAGATAGTGATGACATTTCTATGAAGTGCGAAACGAGACCTCGTACATGATGTTCAGGGCGTTGTGATAAAGTTGTGCGAAGCCAGATGTAAAAACAAGTTTAGTTTCAGAGAAACTAATCCAACATTGGCATGCGTGCAAATGTGTGCAAAAGGTCACATCTGAAAATGGTATTTTTGAGGACAATGTAAGAAATAAGCTGCTTCACTACATGGGCCTAACTCGGGAAGATAACACTACCACCACCTTGCATCTGCATTTGATTCACTCTGTTCATACCAGACTGAACAAAATTCAGACTTGTACCCATTTTGTTTTGAGACCCTTTTTTCCAATTGTTTGTTTGGACAATCATCAACTTTTACTTAATTCTCTTCCATTTCGCATCAGTAGTCGCTACTATGTTTCGCCAATTTCAAAATCTCATCTATACTCTTTGTCTGTCAACACAATTCACTCTGCTGCATGGGATTACTAACACATGGGCTCAAACCCATCACAAAAGCAGACACGAATCCACTGACACCATCTTTCTCAGGGTTGTCAACTCTGCTACGTCTTTTAAAAATCTGCATAAGTCTCTCATAAAAGGCATGCACTAACTAATTCAGCTCTTGGGAAGTTATCAAAATTGTATTCCAATTTATAACCTTCTAAGGAACTATTTTTTTCAAATACTCAATCACTTTCTTATATTTGGTAGCTACCTCTTCATAAAGAGCTCCACTAGGCATAATCCTAGCCGGTTTTGTGTATGTCATCCAACAACAGCCTTACACTCAATACACAAATCAATAAGAACCACAATTTCAAACAGGGAACTTAAATCAGTCCACAGCATCTGAGAAATGTGTGTCAATTTGTGCACCGATTCATGTCATTTTCCTGAATCCTCTCTCAATTTAGGGAAATTATTAGTAAATCCAAACAAATCAGGTTGTGTCCATGGCACATACACAAAATTCCCCCCATGAACGTCTCTCTACGGAAACTCTAAAAGTGCCAGTGTCCCAACTTCTGAATAACTTGTGAAATCTCTCGTCTCTGTTGGTGCACTCAGTATCACTACAGCAGTAGTACCACCATATCATTACTTTGTATATTTCATGCCACGGAGGATCTGCAGAAATGGCAGTTCCCAAGATGAGATTTGATTGGCTGCCACCACATCAACAACGATGTGGCAGCAGCCATCTTAGGACTCGGGGACTGAGTCTCCACTCCTGAAAAAAACTGTAAAAAAAAGATATAAGGGAGCAGGAAAGAGATATCCTGCTCCCCTAGGCCTGGTGGGGCGGGAACAGGAGGGACCCCTCCCAGGGAAAAACATAGATTTTTATATTTTCCCACAAATTTATGCTTTAAAAGAATCCCCCCGTGGGTGGGCCCTGAACTCGGGGCTGCAAAATGGTTTTTAAAGGCAAGAAGGTCATGCTACCCCCTTCTCCTGCCCTTCTTCAGGCCCCAGGGACCCTGAACCACGGGCTGAAGCAATAAATAAGGGGAGGGGTTGTGCAGCCTCCCTCCCAAGGCCTCGTTGAGGCCTGCAGACCACATCCCCAGGGGCTGATACTCATTTAAAGGGAAGGGGGTGCAGCCCCCCTCCTCAAGGCTCTTCAGGCCCCAAGGACTCCATTCCCCAGGGCTGAATCAAATAATAAGGGAAGAAGGCATGCATGCTCACTCCCCTAGCCTCGTTGAAGCTCCAAGGATGCCATCCTTTCAAAAATAGGGGAGCCGAGATCACCATCCCCCAGGGCCCAACATTTTGCAGAGTCCGGGGAACCCCATCCCCCGGGACACTGTTGTTTCCTGTACAGGAGAGTGTAGGCTTACCCTGCCCACTGTCTCCCGAGCAGGGAACAAAAGTGTATTGCCACCCAGAAAGAGTAGTTAAAAATGCTGATCCCACCAGGGCAGGAGCAAAGGAATGGCCTATTTGGTGCTGGATGGGGCTGCAGGGGTATTGGGGCTCACCCCTTATTGCCCCCAATGAAAGGTGCCTTGTGGTTACCTCAATTAAAATTTTAAAAATGGGCAGCTCTCATCTCGGGAGCCGGCTTGGTCCACAGGGGCTCTGGGGCTCACCCTACAGCTCTCAACAAAAAATGGAGCTGTGGATGCCCCGGGTGGCACTGGGGCATCCCCTTAATAAAAAATGGGTGATTTCTGTTGCCACGGGGGAGGAGCTCCTAACAAAATTAAAGATATGGGTGCCCTGACTGGACCACAGGACACCCAAAATAAATAATTGAATAAAAATGCATGATAAATAAGCGGCTGGAGCCACTCATTTATTATTCACTGCTTCAGCAAGAAGTGCTACATAATGCCCTAAGATTTTGTGTTTACTTATTATTTTCTTGCTGGTGGTGCCCCTAGAAAAGGCAGGGGCACCACCAAACATTTTTGTAGTATTGTGGGGACTGCAGGGGGGAGTGCAGCAGCTCCCCAGCAACATTAAAAATAAATAAAAAGTAATGGCCCAATTATGTGTTTGGCGATGTTGGAGCAGGCTGCTACGCCACCGCCCCGCTCCCACACTGCCAAACAGCGCTGCTGCCCACCTGTCAGATTACGAGTATTATCGTAGTCTGATGGGATGGGCGGCGTGGCAGTCCTGCAGCAGAGCAGTTTAAAGGCTCGTATGTGAGCCTTAAACTGCACTGCCCCGGGACCGCCAGTGCATGTTCCTTCACAGCATGGACTGTGCAGTCCATGCCGTTCAGGAATGGGGTGCATGCACACAGGGGGGGCCACAACATGTGACCGCCTGCATGCACCCTCGTGCACAGTGCCAAGATGAGGCCCTGTAGGGCCTCCTTTCTTTCCTCAACCCCAGCAGTTTCATGCAGTAAGAACCTCCATGAGTCTGCTGGCAGTGAGGAAAGTCGTAATATGCTTGGTGGTGCCACAGGGCACCTCCAAGCATATTCCGTCCCTCAGACTGCCGGGCCACCACCAGGGATTTCTGATCCCTGATGTTTGCAGCAGTACCATGGCGGTCCAACCACCCAAGCTGTAATCCAGTGATCGGACTGCCGGTGCAGTGGTGGCCGGACTGCAACCGCTGTCCCACCGTGAGTTTGGCGGTCCTCGGACCACCAAACTCATAATTAGGCCCTAAGTGTCCTGGGTCATTATAACCATGACCCCAGAAGAGCTTACCATATTTTTCTGCAGCACTCCTAGCTGGAGCTCTATGCTGTTCATTTGTAGTGCAAAGCCCTTTTTTGGTTGTTTTTAGACTGCATTTTGTGGGCCAAAAATTTCAAAAAAACTCTCAGTGACATGTTGATTTGTTTTTAATACCATTTTATTAAACATGTATTATCACTATCACTTTTATTAAACATTGCATTGAGTGAAAAATACATTTAATTATAGTTTTTGGCCAGGCCTGCACCCAACACCACACTGCACTCAGCAGTTGACATCTTAGTTTATGTAAAAAAAAGATAGAAATTCACTGGAAAAAAACGAAGGTTAAAAGGACGCCCTAGTTAGGTGAAAACATACTGTTTTAAATGTTTATAACACTAAATTCTCTGGTTATAGTTATCTCAAGTAACTAAACACGTGCCCTAAAGTAACTATAGCCCGTGACCTCACCCTGTACTTATAATTACCTCCAAAATGACATCACTCTTTATATGTTCTATGACACCATTGACAACATCACTGCAACATCAGAAACAACATAATTGAAGACAACATTGTGCATCATGGGGGCGCAAGATATAGTTGCCCTAGGGCTAAAGTTATAGTTACTTGGGATAACTATAGTGAATTTCAGAGGTTTTGTTTAAAATGGTATATTTTAACTGACATTTTCAACTTACACTCACTTTTCTTCTAGGTTTTGGTATGCATCACAAGTCCTTTGGCTAGCCATATTTGCATACACTATTGGCTGTGTCAGTGAAATCAAGAAAAGTACTAAAAGAAGCAATAGCATGCATGTGCTTGGCAATTAGGAGCGTGACAATACAAAGAAACAGAGAAGGTAGAGCTGGGAATGGTAAAAGGCCATGCTTTAGCTGTAATCATTTGGGACACTGGAGGAACAGAAATGAGTGTCAGTCCATAAAGTGGATTTGCAGTACGTTGATGAGGCTGGTGTTATGTTCCCCAACCTAGGCCTAAGTAGCAAAGCGACCTTTTACCTACATCTGTCCTACCTTGCTATGCATAACGGCCATAACACTGACCTTTTATCCAGTTATGTGCTGAATAAATGTCAATTAGTTTCCTTGAAACTAGCCTCATTTATTATGCATGAGGATTCTTAGTAAAATCCCCTGCACATGACGCACATAACAGGATGATCATACTCTGTACAAAAGTCATTGCTATTTCATCCTAGGGTGACAGAGCTACTTTGCATAGTTGCAATTATTGATTTAGGCTCATTACATAATCATACTCACAACATATTGATTGTGGTAGGAACCCCGAGGCTATCTTTGTCGTATAAAAGAACCGCACCTTCACTTGGTAACTAGAGGAGAAACTTCCACGCTGACACACGACACTGATGTCCCTGCACGCTGAAACTTCAACACGCAGCGGTCCGACATCCCTTGCGGGGTGTCCAACTCGTGACTAAGACGGGGTCCTTCATTCTCTCCCATCAGGTAATGGGGTTGGCTCTTTCCTAGGAGATTCCTGGCTTTCCACCCACATACATGTTAGGTACACTTAGGTATGGTTTGCATCGTAGGAGTACGCTTGATTACTGTCATGTCTATATGCCTGCATATATTCACTGTTTTAGCACCATGGTAGAATTCTACCTTTTATTTACTTTGTTGGTGCTTGTAATCTTATACATCTGTTTCTGTCTAATGATTGTCGCAGCAAACATGTTTTATACTAGAATGACGCTGGTTCAATGAATGCTTATTGAAAATGTCCCCATCGTTTATTCTGTGTATCTCTCTGAGACTAAGTGAGCACGTTTGACTGAGCGAAAAGCACTGTACTGTTCCCACGATCCCTGAAGGATCAAGGGTTGTCATGTTTCATGGTTGCCAGAAACTATTCGCTCCTTGGTAAGGTTAGGGGGCTTATGGTGGCACTGTGAGCTAGCTGGTCTATAGGCTGACATATTCTTTTGGGGGGTCCGGAATCAGTCTAGACACCAATCCCTTAGTTTATGTTGTCCAACAAACATGCAGATCCTATGAATTTTTAGGAACTACACGACACTGGAAACAGTGCAACCAGATAGCAAAGTACATTAAGAAAGCATTGAAATTGCTCTATAGATAGATGGCAAGTGTAATGGATATCAGAATGATAAAGCAGCAAATTGTGATTCTTTTAGAAATCAAATATATATAGGCTGTCCGGAAATCGAGTAAACCCGATTGTGCCCAACATTACCCTACCGGCTGCAAATCAGCTGACCCCGTTTAAACCGAGTATCACTGATTTTTTACATTTGTTGCACCGCTTGGCCACTTGAGGGAGCCAAAGCACTACAAAACAGCATCCAAGCTATGCATTGGTAATTCCAATGAACCACCTCACCCTCCTCCCGCTGTTCATGGTGTTGTTTGCTACCTTCCTCCCTCCTCCTGCAATCCGTGGCCTTGCTTGCTCATCCCGCCCTCCTCCCAGTGTCCGTCGCTTTGCTGCCCACCATCCAGTTCCCCTCCTGTGCTGATTGAGGACCTTTGGAAAATGAAAATCTAGGCTTTCGCCTAAATCAAATCGGGCCTGCCGGCTGGACACAGATCACTGCAGCAGGCGCCTTAATCACAATTCAGCTCTGCTATCTGGTAATTTAGAGTGCTTCTAGCTGTGCAGTCGACTCTCCACCTCCCCTGCCCCCAGTTTCTTTTATGAGAGGTGGACTTGGCCTTCCCGGGGGTCCATTCTCTGCTAAGAGCAAAGTTCTCAATGTTAACTTCTGAGAATCAAAGCTACTTGATTGAACCCCCGACTGATGGCTCTGTTACAAATTGAAACAACTCTGGGCCATATTCTCAAGAACGGCGATAATATTATCGCCACTTTAGCGGCAGGAAACTGCCGCTAAAGCGGCGATAAGGGGCTTTATCGCCGCTTTAGCGGCAGTTTCCTGCCGCTAAAGCGGCGATAATGTTATCGTCGTTCTTGAGAATATGGCCCTCTGGGGCATATTATCAAGGATTAGCGATATTTATCGCTAACCGCGCTTAGCGCGTTTTTTGTTAACGCCGCCTATCGCTGGAAATTATCGCTGAGATAACACCCTATTAGTAAGGTTTATCTCCATAGCGATAATATTTCCAGCGATAGCGACTAAAATACGAGAATATCGCTGGGAAACCAGCGATATTCTCGCATTGACGCTTAAGGTGGATTCAGCATTAGAATCCACCTCCTATACTTCAAACAGGTAAGTCATCCTCACTAGCAGGTGTTAAAATCTAGCGATAAACGCGCTTAGCGCGAATTATTTTATCACTTCGCCTGCCTTGCTAATAGGGGGTAGTGGTGTTAGCGACTGTTTTCAGTCGCTTTTAGTAGGGAACGCCTTCCTTGCATGTCATTAGCGATAATTATCGCTGACATGCAAGGCGATGGAAAACGCGGCCGCTAACGCCTGAAAGCTGTCGCTAACGCCTGTTAGCGACAGCTTGCTGATAGGGCGATAAAATTATCGCCGCTTTAGCGGCAAAAGTGCCGCTAAAGCGGCGATAAAGCCCTTGATAATATGCCCCTCTATTTTTTCGATGCAACAATCGTATTCACTACTCATTTTTTTTCTTTGTGCAGCATTTAATCTCATCGTTTAGGTCTCAAATTATTGTTGTTAATTTGGAATCGCTGCTGATGGCTCTGTGTTTGTGTTAGGAAAGGGACCGTACGCAGCACGATGGCTTCGGTTCAGTTAATCACTCTGGGCATTTACTGAAATCGGGACTCATGTTAAACCAACAGAGCGAGATTAGAGGAATGCAACCTTATGTGCAGGTGACCAGGTCATTAAGTTAATCAGATCATTTAAGGAAGCCCTCGCCTCACTGGCCAGGATACTTCTTTGGGCTGCTGGCTCGAGGCAAAGACAGCTGAAGCACGAGTGCGTCTTGTGGGAGGTGCAACGTGATTCAATGATGAAAATTAGCTCAGCATTTCAGTTGCTTATGCTCGTCTTGGGGGATGGATGGGTCCTTTTAGTTATGGATCATGGGATTAGCATTTCAGCAGTCCATCTCAGGCTTCCAGGAAGGCACAGCATGTTTTAGTTGGTAATGGTTAGCTCAGCATTTCATCAATCCTATGTACGTCTTACAGGAAGGAGAGTGTAACATGTTTGTTAATACTAGTTGGTCAGTATTTCAACTTTCTTTGCAGGTCCATAGCCCCTTCCTCTCATAAAAATACAATTCAATATAAACCTCGCCTGTTTATGCCACGTGAATAAAAACTGAGGTAAGGAAATATTAATAACACGCGCAAGCAGAGCTTTGGGTGCATTTAAGTTGACATTTGTACATTCTACAGAGCCTTGAGGCAGCCTCAGGGCCACATTAAGCAGGTAGCCACATTGGCCTTAGAGTATACACATAAGGCAGGGATATATTTGAACATACAAACACAGCAGAGAAGCAAATCCCTATTACAGAAAAATAATAAACACGCAAGTCAGAAAATAGAGGTGTAGTGCAATGTATAAGCAAGTCACTAAGTGGGCGTACCGGCGCAGGGGGGGGCGTTCCGGCGCAGGAACGCCTCGGAAAAGTGACGTAGTGAAATCTACAAGATTTCACGCAGTCACTTTTCCGACGCTGGTGCGTCAAATCCTTACGCCTGCTTCAAGGAGGCGTAAGGATTGATGCACCATGTTAGGGATAGGGAAGGTTGGAACAGTGCTGGAGTTGTGTCGCGCTTGCGACACAACTTCAGCACTGCGCCAACCTTCCGCCGGCAGATGCGTCACGCATCTGCTTATCCTAGCGCCACGATGCGCCGCATTGTAAATGCGGCGCATCGGACGTGGCGCAAGGGTAAACTTGCGTGACGCATTTTCCTGGCGCATCCCTGCTGATATGCAGGGATGCGCCAGGAACGTAAATATGCCCCTAAGTGTTTCGATAAGAAAAGGAGAAAAGCGATCAATGGCAAGAATAGCAAGAAGAAATGTTCTTAAATCTTTATTTCGGTATAAAAAACCATAAAAGGTTTAGCAGTAAAAAAAATACAATTCATGGGATCAACACGTATCATGACAGACTTAAGATACAGTACTACAAACACACTAGACGCTCTATAGAATAGTCGACCATGTTATAACAATAAGATAATATATCTAAAATTTCACGATTTGGCATTTCAGTTTAAAAATTGGTAAAAAACGGGTACGAGCATTGTTCATATCAGGCTACAAGCGAAATCCAACTATACAATTCAATAAATATATCTAAAATACTGTATAGAGGAACACTTATTTCAATAATGAATAAAAGCCTAGTCTGTAGATTATTATGCAATTCATTTTAAAATCAACAAGTGCATGTGCTGAGTCCATTATATTTTCAGTAAGTCAACCTAGAGTTTTAGGCCTTCCCTTTTCCTTACTAAGCTTACACCAAACAACTACCTACTGCCACTAAAAACCACTGTTTGCGTGGTGTCCGATCGTAATAATCTTTGAGCATTGAGGCAAGTCACAAAAGGGGCTACCTCACAATATCCACATAAATAACAATTGGAGGGGTTAGTTGTGAAATATGGCCAGGTCATAAGAGGAGTGCTAAACAATATGCTGGAAATCCCAAAAGAAGAACTTTATAACACGCAAGCAGAGCACAAAACGAGCTGTTTTATAGCTCAAGAGAAACCCGCAAAAGCACACAAAAGGGTCGCTCTATTGCTTACAGGCAGGGCATTATGGGGCAGGTGGATGTCAAGTCACGAGGGTGGACTAATTTCACACGCACATTTTGCCTTTATGTACACTGTTTGGTTTCAAAACTCTATCTCCTATGCTATCCCTTTGAGTGATGCTGGGAGGCGGGGGAGCACAAACCTTACCTCTTCCTTTAACAGAGAGGTGGCTCTGTGCCTTTTAATAATTTTAAAATTAACAGCCTCGCTGCTCAGCACCACTTAGGAAGAAATGCCACAGCCCCGCCCCCACACATTTACATTTCCTTTAACTGCACTTGATAATTACCAAAGGCAAATATCTCCAGCAAGCTTCAGAAATAGGAGAGGGGAAGAAGGAAGGCTCTGTGGGTGGGTTGGTAATAGGCAAAGCAGGCTAGCATTTTGAAAGAGCACTTGCCACTTTCTGGCCCAAAGTAGCATTTCAGAATCCCCATTAAGTGGTTCTCACAAGGCTGCAGTGATAAAGTGTCTGAGTGAGGCAGTCCACCCTCCAGCATTCACCGCCAAGACTGCAGAGGGGTAGGAGTGTCTCAGAACTGGCAGTACTTGACCTGCTCCTTGAGAGGACGTTGTGGCTGCTACCGATGTCAAACCACTCCATCATCTGCCATCAACAAACGAGGTGCCGTAACAAGCCTTTGTATTTGTTAGCGATGCACCTTTCATATGCTGCTACACTTTTTATCTGTTGGCACAGTGCTTATATCTGTTAATGCTGTACCTTGTATCTATATCTGTTGGCACAGCCCTTGCATCTCTTTGGGGGCCCCTGCACTGAACAATGCAGAATTTATTATCCATTTTCAGCTCATTCATGCTCCTGGCAACTATGGTCGGATTTTTGTCAACCCTCTTCCTTGACCAGCCTTCATCTGGGCCCATTCCTGGACCAAACAGCTTTTCTGGCGGCAACAGAAAATTCCAGAAGACTAGATGTATGAAAAAGATAGTTGGTGCCTCACTTGTGGGCCTGTGCATAGAGAGGGTGTTTTTATGCTGACTGTACTCATGTCTCTATGAGGAACAAGGATTTTAAGTCAGGTGGTACTAGATTGTGATCGTAACAACCTAGTCATGGAGAGATCATATAATGTCGCTCTGCACGTTACTTTTACACTTGGCTTACCCTCGGGCCCTACATTGGTGAAGCGGTCTCCAGCTGGAATGTGTCAGAAAAGCAGACAGACTAGGGATCCAACCAGGCCTTGTGTGGTGTAGCCACTCTGTCAGCACCATCAGGCATACAGTGTTGATTGGTGTCTTTGTTTGCTGCACTTGCTGAGCTGCCCGGGACTGGTATTCAGAGTCAGGTAGCACTATGCTGTGATCTCACCTGTCTGGCAGCAGCTCTACAAGGTTGATGCAGTCACAAAGTGAGCGCAAAATGCCAATTTCCACTGAACATTAAGTGGCATATGCTGATATTGCTCTTACAAATTAAGCATGTCACTGAACTCATGCTGCCATAGCGCTCTCCTACATCTTGTAGAGGCCCCAAGGTGCTTTCTGATTGGTCGAGTAAGTAGCTACTCTGTTCTGTATGACCGCTGGGTTGGTAGAGGTGCCTGCTGTAGACAGACCCTACTGAGGCCCTAATCTACAGTTGGGCGTTAACTTTGGGGGGTAGGACCCCCAGCTGTAGTAATGTTACTGCAATCGAGAGGTGAATTGAGAATTCGGGAGCAAATACATTTGGTAAAACATGCACAACAGCTGTCGCTAGAGTAGGGCAGCCTTATAGTGCTCACTGAGGGCCTCCCCTTGCCTCTGCTGTGGATGAACCCCTCCCCTTCCCATGTGCCCTGGTCTGAGCACAGGCTCCTTCCTGTGAAACATCCGCGCATCCATCAATTTTGAGAGGGCCTTTTCACAGATAAAAGTTTACATGGGAAGGAAAGAGCGAGTGTGCATGACCAAAGACTCACTGAAGAAGTATTGTATGGTGTACTACAATAAGTTTGATTTGTAAAAATGTATTTGGACCTCATATACACTGTACATACACATTCTATATGTCATGCACTATCAGTGCAGAAAGCAAGCAATAATAAAATCAAAAGGTTCCATAAAGACCAGAAAAACACTGTTTCTGTTGTTTTCAATGGCGCGAAAATGGGTAACCACTGATAACCACTGTTTTTTTTGAAGGTATTGAAATCACTGGAAAACACTGAAAACACCCCACCAGAATTTACCAAAAATAGAAACTGAAAACAGGAAAGCCTAAATATATATCAATATCCATACTCTTTATAAGAAATGTTAAACTTCCACCTGTGGTATTGCATTCAGGAGCTGCAGAATATGGTGGAAATAAACTCACCCAGCTATTTGGACTGAGGGGCCATTAATGATAATCTGTATCCAGGATTAATATTGAAGTCAGTCATTTATTAACCCCATACAAGTGTACCACAAACACATACAATGTTCACATATTCTCCTTCCTTATTTGTGTTTTATCAATCCATTAGTGCACTTTGCTTCATTCATTCCCTACCATAATTCTCTTTCTCTTTAGATTCATTTTCAGTGGCTTGTGATCACAATGCTGGACAAGGTGTACAGAGCTAATAGCTCGGTGACTGATATGCATGATCTGGATAGGTCACTGAATGTTTATTGGTGTCTGTATCATATTGTCACCCACAAAGTGGTTGTCTGTAGGTTTGGCCTTCCTAGGATGTTATGCTGATTGGGCCAGCCCAGGACGTTGTGTTGATGGAGAGAAGTTGGATAATCCCTGAAATGGGACAAACACTTCTGTAAATGGGCATGGTTCTGGACCATGCTATACTCTGGAAAAGGGACTGGGCAGGGGTGTCAGAGTTATGTTTATTTTACCTTGGAACAGATCGAGCAATAAGCTTTCTGTGCATCGTTGAAACTTGGGTTGTAAGTTAGTCATGCAAAAATTTAAACGGGCTTGGGTGTCTGTAGTGCCCTAGCAGTGTACATGTTTGCTGTGAATTGTCTGTAAACACAACAAATAGACTGCCCTCATTTAGTAAGATTAAATGTGAAGTAAAGGATAAAAAGTTGACTACAAAAGATTTGGAGCTCATGCAAAGATCACATTTGAGCGACAACACCAGATTAGGTGGAGCATGGAAGAGAATGTGGGGTGTGATACAGATATAAAAGGTTAGAGTGCTCAGTTTAAGAAGGTCAAAAAGGGGAATTAAGGGGCATATTTACAAGCCTGTTGCGCCACTTTTGCGCCGCCGTTGCGTCACGCATGTGACGCAGTGGCGACGCAAACCATGCGCCGCGTTGCGCTATATTTACAATGTGACGCATCTAGGGAGATGCGTCACGTAGTAAGCTCTTGCGCCACATGAAACCTGCATCAGGTTTCATGTGGGCGTACCAGCGCAGGGGGCGTTCCGGCGCAGGAACGCCTCGGAAAAGTGACGTAGTGAAATCTACAAGATTTCACGCAGTCACTTTTCCGGCGCTGGTGCGTCAAATCCTTACGCCTGCTTCAAGGAGGCGTAAGGATTGATGCACCATGTTAGGGATAGGGAAGGTTGGAACAGTGCTGGAGTTGTGTCGCGCTTGCGACACAACTTCAGCACTGCGCCAACCTTCCGCCGGCAGATGCGTCACGCATCTGCTTATCCTTGCGCCACGATGCGCCGCATTGTAAATGCGGCGCATCGGACGTGGCGCAAGGGTAAACTTGCGTGACGCATTTTCCCTGGCGCATCCCTGCTGATATGCAGGGATGCGCCAGGGAACGTAAATATGCCCCTAAGTGTTTCGATAAGAAAAGGAGAAAAGCGATCAATGGCAAGAATAGCAAGAAGAAATGTTCTTAAATCTTTATTTCGGTATAAAAAACCATAAAAGGTTTAGCAGTAAAAAAATACAATTCATGGGATCAACACGTATCATGACAGACTTAAGATACAGTACTACAAACACACTAGACGCTCTATAGAATAGTCGACCATGTTATAACAATAAGATAATATATCTAAAATTTCACGATTTGGCATTTCAGTTTAAAAATTGGTAAAAAACGGGTACGAGCATTGTTCATATCAGGCTACAAGCGAAATCCAACTATACAATTCAATAAATATATCTAAAATACTGTATAGAGGAACACTTATTTCAATAATGAATAAAAGCCTAGTCTGTAGATTATTATGCAATTCATTTTAAAATCATACAAGTGCATGTGCTGAGTCCATTATATTTTCAGTAAGTCAACCTAGAGTTTTAGGCCTTCCCTTTTCCTTACTAAGCTTACACCAAACAACTACCTACTGCCACTAAAAACCACTGTTTGCGTGGTGTCCGATCATAATAATCTTTCTGCCTCTTGGCAAGATCTAGTACCAAGGAGTCAACAAATGGGTTTTATCCATTTCCTCCTACATCATAAGTAGGCTGGGCAGAAGAACAGTAGATGTAATTCATTTTCTATTGAACCTAAATCACACAAAACACATCTACCCTCCTCTGCTTCGCCTAACATCCATTTCGCCGTGTTTGCTTTTATCTGCAGGACACCATAACGATATTTTAAATATAAAGATTTAGCTAACTGTGGCTGTATTTCGTCTAAAAAAGGCTCAAACTTCCAAACTGATTTTATTAAAAGAAACCGCGTTGTCAATGAGCCTACGGTAGAAGAGTGAGACGGTAAATTATGTATAAAAGACCAGTAGGTTTGCTTTAAAAGCTTTTTAGAGGCCAGACTCAAGCCAAAGGGCTCCTCCCAAAAATGCCTAAGTCCCAGTTTAAAAAACCAATCATGTATGTGCTTCAACCAAATCAAACCAGTACCTCCTTTGAATCTTAGGATTTCCTCAAGCCCCTCTCTATAATGAATAAGTTCCTCGGTAGACCACAGACGAACCCAAAATAACAATGGCCTTAGGTTTGCATGATCGTCCATGCGGTGAAAATTTAGATCCATCAAGACGGGGGCTAGTGGTGTACGTATTGGAAGACTTAAAAAACTTTCCTAAGAAACTTATTTTCACCCACCTTGAATGTGTCCTTCGTCATGGGGCCCCACAGCTCCGCCCCATATAATGATGCCGATTGCGCCTTATATTTATATACTTCAAGAGTGGGTGAGACTGCTTTAGACAAACTACTTTCAATTTTTCTTATTATTGGGAAAGTATTTTGGAGTAATATAGTTTTACTTTTTTCTAACTGTGGTCTCCAAGTCATTTTTGAGTCCAAAGTGATACCTAAATAATTAAAATCATGCACATACTCAATCATCTGATTATTAATGGTTAGATTTTTCCTAAAGGTTTTATGTGGGTTAACTGCCATATATTTGGTTTTGCTAGGGTTTATTTCTAGACCCTTAGCTTCACAGTATGTCCCAAAAATGTTTATTAGACTTTGCAGGCCTTTAGGAGTTTGGGAGATTAAAATCGTGTCATCAGCAAAGAGGAGTGCCGGTACAGGCACCCCCCCTTGCTTAGGGGAATCGTGTTCACAATCCAGAAGGTATTTCGGGATGTCATTGACATATAGAGAAAATAAGGTGGAGGCTAAAACGCATCCCTGCCTTATGCCCCTTTTAACCTCAATAGGCTCAGTAAGTTCACCCAGTGGACCCCATCTGACCCTTGCCCAGTTATCTTCATGTAATCTAATTATCTGCAGGAGAATTTCTCCCGGTACCCCTGGTTTTTTAAAGATTTCCAGAGGAGATTTCTGGGGATAAGGTCGAACGCTGCCTTTAGGTCCACAAAGGCAATATATAGGTGGCCCTTCCTGAATATTGTATATTTCCAGGCTATACAAAGAAATCTAAAAACCTGGTCTGTCGTGCTAGTCTTTGATCTAAAACCTGCCTGATATTGTGATAAGATATTATGATCCTCAATCCAGTCAGTCAATTTGTTTAAAATTTGCCTCGCGTATATCTTTTGTAAAACGTCTATAAGACTAATTGGTCGGTAGTGTGAAGGGTTTTGGCGATCCCCCTTTTTAAAAATAGTTGTGATCTCTGCCCCTTTCCAGGTTTCTGGTATTGGTGCGCCTGAGGCGACAGAGTTACACAGCAAATTAATATAGGGGCCCCAAACCTCTTTGTCATGCTTCCATAGATCACCGGGTATTTTATCAGGGCCAGGAGCCTTACCTGATTTTACTGCGTCTATTGCTGCCATTGTTTCTTTCAAACTAAAAGATAGTCGAGCCATGCTTGGGGATATTTCATAGTCTACCGGACAATAATCAATGTCATTCAGGGAAGAGGAGTAGAGACTAGAAAAGTGTTTTACCCAGATGTTTGCATCTAGGAAAAGGTCTTTACTACATCTCCCATTCTTGTTGCCCTTTGATACTAACCGCCAAAAACCAATTTGATCTTTTGCTTTGGCAGCAGCAATTAATTCGGTCCAGATATTGTCCTCCCATTCTTTCCTGGTATGGGCTAATAATCTCTTGTATTGAGTCCTTTTTTCCCTTAAGGTCACTATATTTTTGGTTTTAGATGCCAGGATAAGCTCCTTTTTTACAATACGGCATTCTTTATTGTACCATGGACTACTCAACTCACTAGCATCTAAGATCCCATTATTGGATTTCTTCGAGATTTTACTTAATATAGGTGTCAAATCTTTGACTAATCTACGGTGGATTTCCACAATTGGGATCTCTGAGGCGGGCAAGTCTACATACGGGGAAACCGTATTTGCAAAAGTATTGTAAATCTGCTTAATTGCCACTGCGTTTCCCCCTATCGAGGGCCATTTTAGAGCTCTACGATTATTACTTAGTAGTGGTTCAATATTGCCACTATCAGGTTCTACAACCCTCGGAGCAACCAACTGGAAAAAATATACCGCCAATGTCAAGCATAGTGGGTAGTGGTCGCTCTCAGTTCTAGCATCAACTACTAAGTTGTGAACCATAGGCCACAATTCAATCGAGACTAGTATATAGTCTATATAGCTTTTTAAATTACCTCTGCTAAATGTGGCGGCGTTTGGACTATCAGACAACAGTCGACCATTGCAAGCTCGTAAGCAGTGCCCCGAAACAAGTCTTAATAACTGCGCGACTGCAGTTGTACAGGGTACTACTGGAGTGCTTTCCAATGGCGAGATATTATTAGCCAGACTCTTCTTCTTCAAAGATGTTTTCTAATCCAACCACAGGTTCAAATTTGCGGTTGAAATCGCCCCCAAAATTATCAAAGCCCTTGAATCAATAGAGCTTAGGAAGTTATCTAAATACTCAATGACCTCCGATTCCTTGCTTGTCGAATATGGCCTAGAGTAGATGTTTAATATATAGGCTTCTTTTTTATCAGGTGTGATAAATTTTACTCCAAGAATGTCCTGCGATGGAATCTCAACTAATTTAACATCAATATCTAAAGTCACCTTTACCCAAATGGAGAGGCCTCCCGAGGGCCTCCCTCTAACTGAGGGAATGGCACCTTTGCTAAAAGTTTTAAAACCTACCTTATAGAGAGGTTCTAGGGCCCATGTTTCTTGGAACAAAATTACATCACTCTGCCCAATGTACTCCTGCCAAACAACATCTTCCATGTTCCTTTTAAGTCCTGCAATGTTCCAGGAGATCAATTTTATCTCTCCATGACAACCCGCCTCACTTTGTTCAATTTGCACATCTTGTGTTCTGGAGTTGTGAGTAGGGTGGTGATTTCCCATATCCCTTCTATAGTTCTTAGGTGGGTTAAGTGACTCATTATTCAACTTAATACCCTCAACCAAGAATTGCTTCTTCTCCTCCACCAAAAGTGGCTTCTGCAAATCATTATTAGCCTGTGCTGTCGCTATCTCTCCATCTACTTGAGCCCTACTCATTTCTAATTCATTGTCATTTTCAAAATCCTTAGATGTAGGGACTTGTAGCTGGGGTACTGATAGTTGTCAATCTTGGGCATCCAAATCTGAGAGTGCATGGTATCTATTAGTTGATAACACAGGAATTAACCTGTCGTTTGAATGCCCTGACTGCGGTTTATAAAAAAACCCCAATGGGAGTGTACAGATAGTATTATTAAAATGTAGTGTCTCATGTTTATTCAATAAATAGCGAACCATCTGAGGCCTTCGAAAGTTAACCACTATACAATCACCATTTATGTTTTTGCTGGTTTGGCCAATCCAGCCTACCCTACGGACCATCAATATCTCCTTAATGTCTGAACGATGAAAACCTTTATGCTTTGCTAGCCAATCCACTGTTTTATTCCGTAGACCGTCCCAGCTTTCTCTCTCGCTCGTTCTAAGAGCGGGTACACCAGCTAATATTAGTGTATATGGACATGAAACTGGGGGCAGACTTAATATATCCAAGTTGGGCTTCAATAGTTCTGTAGTCGAGGTTTTACTGGAATTCAAGATCGGGGTTGGGACATGTCCCCTACTTGTATTGGGTCGTACTACGCCATTATTCTGGGTACCTAGGGGTTTTGGACCCTTCAATGCCTCCTGAGGCCTGTCTCCCGTACTAACATGAGTGGATTTGATAATATTGCCCCCCTGTACTTCCCCATCATGGTGTACGGTTCCAACCATTCTCTCGTGATTTCCCCTATTTGACTCGACTACCTTTCTTCCCACCATGTTATTACCTAAGTTTTTTATTACATTTTCAAGATAATTCAATTTGTCCCAAAGCTGTGTAAAGTTCTTCTTAAGCAATTCTTGGACATCATTAACCATTGCACCTGTGGTTACATCATTAATGGCAGCATCAGTTCCGGTGGTAGCCTCCTTAGTAGCCTCCTTAGTGTGAGTGTGGCTAAGATCATGGAACACCTGAACCATATCTGTCTGTGTGCCAACGGAACTGCTTTTAAGTTGACACATAGTTGTGTTGTAATCTATACTTGGGGAGTCCGTTATTTGGGAGCTCTTCATAGACTTAGGTTTCTTTACAGGTGCCCCCCGTTTTCTTTTTACTGGCAAAACTTCCGCTTTTTGTGCTGCCGCATTCTTCAAGGCCCTGGTCCTAGTAACTCTGCCCACACCCGCTTTTGGGACTATTTCTGGGCCTGGCACGATAGGTAGAGGATAAGACATAGATGAAGCATTAATAGGAGAGATAATAGACGGGCCGCCATGAGCACAGTCTCCTGTTCCAACTGTCGGAGTATCCACTAGGTGATTGTCCTGATGAGTTGATGGATCCAGAGAAAGGCGTCGCTCAGTTAATTCTATCTCATGGATCAGTAATGTTTCTGCCCTTACCAAAAAGCATCTAGTGTACCTGCCACTCCCTTTCGTTTTTCCATTCTATACTAACTCTCAGTTATTAGTACAATAAGCAAAGAAGCAGAGCAATAGAATATTAAGGGTTCCACAAAGGGCAATACCTTTAATAGCCAGCAAGTTTTCAGTCAGTAGCTCTCAAGGACAAGATGTTAGAGGACTTGCCCAGCCTCTTCCGGGCTCTGACGGGCCCGCCTGGCCTGGGCTCGCGGAGCCCGCTGATTTAAAGGTGCCTCCGGGTTGGTGGCGATGTGGCGATGTTGTGGCGGTGTTGTGTGGCTCCTGCCACAAGCAGAACTCGGCCAGCAACGGCAACGGTAGTGAAACGGGACAAGTAATCAAACACCCAATGTTCGGTAATTCTAGCGGGCTTGGGCCCAATGTTCGGTAGTGAAGTGGGACCCGCGCTGCGGGAACCCACGCTTGATTTAAAGGCGCCTCCGAGCGCTCTGATTGGTGGCGATGTTGTGCGGCTCCTGCCGCAAGCACAACTCAGCCAACAACGGCAACGGTAGTGAAGCGGGACCCGCGCTGCGGGAACCCACGCTTGATTTAAAGGCGCCTCCGGGCGCTCTGATTGATGGCGATGTGGCGATGTTGTGGCGGTTTTGTGCGGCTCCTGCCGCAAGCAGAACTCGGCCAGCAACGGCAACGGTAGTGAAGCGGGACAAGTAATCAAACACCCAATGTCCTGTAATTCTGGTGGGCTTGGGCCCGGCCGCTCCCTACCCGGCACCACTCTGAGCCCCCGCAGCCACCGCTCCCGCTTTCTGCTTGCCCGGCTAGGGGCCGATTCAGTCCTCAGCCAGCCCTTCCGCACTTAGAGCTCCTCGGTGCTCCGCACCCGTCGTTCGCTGCTCCAGCCACCGCTCAAATGACTCCGCCCCTCTTTAAATCAATCTCTATATGTCATTCTGCTATTTCCCTCTGTTAATCAATGTTCAGAATAATTCAGGTATGATTTTTATTAATTCTTAATGTAAGGCTTGGCCAAAAATAACAGAGTGTCAGTCCCAATTATGTACACCAATTAATACCTCCAGTATGAGAGGATTAGTATCCGACAGACAATATGTCCTCTCCAGCACAGCGCAAAAAAACCGAGCGACCGCGATTTCGGCTGCGATTTTCGGCCGCGTTGCGCGGCTCTTCCTGCTCTTCCTGCTCTGTTCCGCTCCGCTCCTGCTGGTCGCTGGTTGCTGGTTGAACGTGGTCGAAAACCTGGACTGGACTTCCTCTGTCGTCAAACCGAGAAGAAATGAGCAGCAGTTAGGTAAGTATGAACACTGGAAAGCAATATTCTGAAATGCTGATTAGGAGCTGCAAATACAGTTCAAAAACTTCCATGAAAAAAATGACAAGTAAACAAAGACGACAAGTGAGTTTGAGCATCTTTGTCAGGTCTTGGAAGGGTGAGGGCAGAACGTATTGCAAGTTATTAGGCTGTGCTTGGTGGGCTGGGTAGGGAGGATCTTCTCTAGCAAGACCTGTGGTGGCTAGCTACTGAGACAAGGATTGCTCACTTTCTATAGCACATTCAATAACAGGTAGCCATTTCCGTGGCATAATACGTTTCTTATGCTTCATCAATGGATGGGGTAACTGATTTAATGGAATTGAGTTGGGTATCATTTTTGCTTTACTATAAAACGGTGTAGCTTGAAATGAATACTTCCTAGATGGTAGGTCAACATCTTTGTTGGATTTAGTATGCAAACCATATAGATAGTGTGTTAAAAGAGTACATAGATCTGTATGATAAAACTGGAGAGGGCAGAATAGCAAACAAAGACACATTTTTGGATTTTAAAATATCTGCCAAATATAGTTGATCTAGTGGGAGTGGTTAGACCTGATAATCACCATGCCTATCCTATACAACATCACATATCTGTAGAGAGTCTCTAGGCTCATGATCATGATCATCAAGCACCTGGCTACCCTCACCAGTGATTTGTGCACTCTGAAATTCAACATAACATAGTAAATAAAGCAACATAACATAACATAAGCCTTGTATGTTCTCCTTGTGGAATTGGCTCTTACTTTCATTGACTTACAATGAGGTTTAGATTGGCAATGATGAGTGCGGGGGAAGGGGGATACTCATACATTTCACCACCTACTTTGCAGATACATGTTGTCAGCTGAAATATAAACATGGCTATCAAGGCCTCTCACCTTTATCTTGGCAATGATTAATTGTTATTTTTCTTCAACAAAGGATAATGATGCTGGGGGATAGGGGAAATCTCTGTGAAATGTTGGGGGAAAAAAGTCTGGTTGGATGAGTCATTGTAAGAGGTAACTATGGTGCAACATGCAAAGTAGGTATTGATGAGGAATAGGGTATGCTGCTGTTCAAAGATAACTTGAACATGCTATGCCCCATCTTTCTAAATTGTAGCAGAGATTCAAGAGTTAAATGTCTAATAACTTTTTGTCACTTGAGGGTTTTGCTTCTTTAAAGGAGATTGCACAGTTATATTCCATGCACAAAGCAGGTATTATTACTGTTGATTAAGGGGCTCATTATGATGTCGGGCGGGGAGGTAAGCCTCCGCCCGACACTGACTCAGATTCGGGACCAACCGACTTGCGGTCGGCGGTTCCGACCGCCGGATTACGAGGCGACCGAACGCTGTTCAGTCTGATTCCCATTGTTTCCTATGGGAGCTCGTGTTACGCCTGACAACCGTCTGTAACACAGGCTCCTAAGGGGAAATGGGGTGTGTGCGGAAAACTCTGCACCCTGTCGCAGGCACCCCACAGTGCCTGCCACACAGTAAAAGGTTTTACAGGGAGTATCTTAGGTACCTCCTACCCCCCTCGACCATCAACTGTAGGCCGCAGGGGCTAGGAGGCCCTGCCAGGGGCCCCCCAAAGTCACTTTCCGACACCCTTTCCATGTCGGGCAAGCTGTGTATTGTAATAAACGTATGTGTACATTGCATACATATGTATTGTTATTTTACTTTAGGAAACCTTGAATAAATGTAAAACATTTAAAAAGACTTAAGTGAATAGTGTCCCACAAATTTCAGTCAGATTTACAATTTGTGTTCCTCTTGTGGTCACTACTGCTCATAGTCAATAGCCCATATTTGTTTGAGTCTCCCAGCTGTTGTCTATAGTGGAGTGAATACATACAGTCCATAAAGGAAAGTGTTGCAGCATTCTAGGCTTTTAGAAAGTGTCTGCATCAGCCTGACGATCAACAAATAGAGAGTTTGCTTTATGTTCAATTGAATACCAGGTTTTGTAATTAATCTGAGAATCTTCCACTAGCGGTAACAATGTGATAGCTGAGGGATAAACACCAGGTTCACCAGCACTGCAGAGAGTGAACATGAGGGTTGAGTCCCAAGGCAGTGAACGTTTGTGTCAAAAATCCCCATCTAGTCTTCAAGAACAGCCATTAGACAAGGTAACCTAAATAGTGTTACCTCTCCAATGGATAGACTACCCAATCTATGAATGAGAATTGTGTGAGTGAGTGTGGAGTGGAAGTACTAATGAAGCACTTGGGCAAACATTACAGAGAAATCAACATCTATGTTGCCAGAATCTTGTCAATGGACCTCATATGTTGTGCAGATAATTGATTTTGGTGGTCTTAATGGTGCCTCATTGTGTTAATTGAATTGGAGGGAGGTGGATAGGAGTGCTGTTGCAAAGTCATCCTGTGCCCTGGGCACCCCCCAACTTTTTGCTGACTGGTACTGGTGGTAACTGACTCTGACTGACCCTGGGCTTTGCCTAACCAGGCCCAGGGCCAGTGCTATGCTGAAAACACTTAGAATACAGTGAAAACACCTACATACACTAGGGTACACTATGGGTTGGGGTACCCCTGTGATTGGCATGACCTACCCTATAAGTCCCTAGTATATAATAGGGCTGGGGAATTGAAACTACCTATCAGTCCCTAGTATATAGTAGGGCATGGCAGTTTAGAGGCCATCAGCCTTCTGCACTTGCATGTGTACACTGCTGAGGCCTGAGGTCAGTTTTAAAAGCAGCCCTGGATGCCAAGACTGCTTTTAAAAAGTAAATTGTGCCCAAACTCGACTTTGGTGTTTGGGGCACTTAAAAATGGATACCCTACAATGTTATGGCATATTAGGAACCCCCAGGGTCTCCCATAGGTGTCCCAGGGGTGGGGGGGGGTCAGGTATCTATAAGGTAGACCCTTATAAAAATGAGTTTTATATGCCCTGGGTTAAGTGAAATTTCACATTTCACTCCCCACATTGTGATAAAGTGCTGCCCAAATTCGACTTTGATGCTAGGAGCACTGTGAAGTGAGGATCTGCAATATTTCTACAGATTCAGAACCCCTAAAGTCTCACCTAAGTGTCCCATGGGGTGGGGGTCCTGTAGATATAAGCAAAGTACTTAAAAAATTTGTTTTTGTAAGTCCTGGTGCTGGAAAAATGGCCCAAGTAATGTTTCCCATTGCAAATCCCCTGCTACATAGGTTAACATGGTAGGAAGTTATTAACTAATAACTCTTGATAGGAGAGGGCTAGAAGTTCCATTCAAAGACTTCCCCGAATGGTATTAATAAATTCCACAATATGATATTGTTGAATTTCTCCTAAAGTGTACATACAAGAAGTTATAAGACTTTCTTGTTTGTAGGTCCAGATTCAGCCTTCCAGTGGTCTGCCCTGATTGGTCAGAGTTAAGTGGATTAGTCAGGCTGCCTTGAAGACGTGATAAAGAGCCCCTGGGGTTAACTAGCTCTGCTGGCAGGGCAGTGTGCTGTTCCACAGGAATGCCAGGCCAGGGGGAGGAGTCGTAAACCATGGTCTTCAAAGAGGAGAGCAGAAACCAGTGTCATTTACAACTCTCAGGCAGATGGTAGGATTAAGGAAGGTATGAGCAGATGCAGGGGGGAGAGTCTAAGTAAATTAGCCATCCTAGGGGTATGTTTAGCCAGCTCTTACCTCCCTGCTGTAAAATCAGCCATTATGAATTTGGAAGATTTGATGCACTCTGTGACAAAATAATGCCACACTCTACAGGATGTGGTCATATCTTTGAGGAGTTACCCTGCTCCCATTGGTCAGGAGTGACCATCTGCCTGACCCAGAGAACTTGGAATAAGTATCTGAGAGGGGCAGAGCCCTCCAGATCTGCTGCTTGAAACTTAAGGAAGCAAGACGTTGCCATGCTGAGAAGTTGGGTGTGCAAAACTCTAAGGCCTGTCCTCTGAAGACTGCACCAGCTGAAACTACAGCCCTGTGGATTACCTTGCTGCAAAAGAACTAAAGAGTGGACTCCCTGCAAGCTACAGGTTAACAGAGCTCATCTGGACCATCACCACCAAGGATCATCAACTGGAAGAACACCAGTGGATTTGTAAGGGTTTTGTCCAAGTGGTTTGTGGGAACTGAAGTCCTCAACTTTCAAGGACCATCTTGGAGCTTCCAGACCCTTGGAGTGAGTTTGAGACACTTTGGGGCCCCTTGAGGAACTTCAGGAAGAAGTTCAAGAAGTTTGGAGAACTTTGGAGCAACTTTGAAAAAAAGCTCCATAGAGGGACCGACTCAACCTGGCCAGCCAAGCCGCCTGCCTTCAACCGCGAGCCGGCCAAGCCATCCAGGTTCATCCCGCTAAAAGCTCCATAGGTCCAACTTCCAGAGTTTGACCGGGAGTAGAAGAAATCCGGGGCCGGCGAACCCTCACCGAATCTGGCCTGGTGAAGAGCATCGAGGGACCCCACGAGAAAAAGCTCTGTAGAAGTTTCTAAGTCCGAACGACGAAAAGGTGACCGGGAGCAACCACGAAAGCCAAGATGCCTGCCTTCAACCGCGTGTCGGCCTGGATCCTGGGTTTGCCGCGCTGGAACCGGACTTCCATAAGTTTGACCGGGAGCTCATCACAAGGCAATCCGGCGAACCCTCACCGAATCCGGACTGGCTGAGAGCTTCGAGGGACCCCGGGAAGAAAAGCTCCAGAAAAGTTTCTAAGTCCGAAGGTAAAAACTGTAACCGGGACCTTCCGCGTGGGGTAGCCGCTCAGGGCTCCATCGCGGTCGGCCTGAAACTTTGACTTTGGCCCGGTCTATTGCGAGCCTGTATCCTAATATGGTGCTATAAGTTTCTAAGTGCTATATTTTGCTAAATCTTTGAAAATTCGTATCTCTGGTTCCCTACATTGGATTTTTTTCGTTTTGGTGTCATTTTAAAGATAAACATATTTCCTATTTTTATAAATTGGTGTTGGATTTTTATTATGTGTTGTGTCTTAATTATTTACTGAATTGGTGTTTTTAAATGCTTTACATACCTGTCTTTGAAGTTAAGCCTGTCTGCTCGCAGCCACGTTACCAAGGATTGAGCATAGGAATAATTTTCTAAGACCTATGCTGAGTCCTATCATGTGTTAGTGGTCTTATTGCCAGTGGCAGACCTACATTTGCCCCTACCAATAATCCACTTTCCAACAAATGCACAATATTTAGATCAGGTGATGTGGTAACATTAAAGGAATAGTATCAGTTGGAGAGCTGGGTGCATAAGAACAGGGTGATGTTTGGGGCTGTTCTCAATTTGTAGGTGCATGGGTAGCCTCAGTGAGGGGAATAAGCAGTCTATCAGGAAGATGTGTGTACTCTTTGGCCTTGTCACCAGAACTTTATAGGGAAAAGGGAGCCTCACCAGAACAGCACAATCACTGTTATTCAGAGTCTGTGGGAGAAATTGGAGGGGTGAATGGTAAAGCTTTGGCTGAATACTTGCGTCATGAAGGTATCTTGTGGCCCTGAATGCCATCCATGTACTGGTCACCCCATCACAAAAATGGTATGTTCCTAGACTAAGAACAAGGAGCCTAGGCCAGCCCACGAAATATGAATGCAGTTCAGCCACAGGACAGGATGACATGATTGCTCGGGTTGTGCAGGATATGCCACAATGCAGTTTGAGGTGCCTTACCTATATGCATTGCCAGGTGATAATAACCAATGAAAAGTAAATTTTTTGTAAACCAACCCTCCCAATGAGCCTTGACTTCAATCCTTGTGGACAACAATGGCTAGTTTTGCATTGTATGCTGGCAATCCTAGTACTTTAAGGTGAAGGCTACTTATATTGACATGGGACTTTTCCCTCTGGAAATATTTGACCTTGTCAAATGCAAAACTGTGATCAAAGATGCCTACATTCCCTTTAACATTCCCTAAATTATCGCCTCAGATAGAGGCACCAATTTTCCTGATATAGTGAACTAAGAATTAGGCCCTTTCTTAGGCATTGATCCAGAGCTGCAATTTTTTGTTGCCAGCATGGATGCATTGCCCAAAGTTGAGAGAAGTGGTGAAACATAGTTATGTGAGAGATTTAATGGAAAAGCTGTGCAACACAAACATAAGCAAGGTGGTGCATGACGAGGGAATAATATGCAAGTCTAACAACACTAGGCCGGTTGTGTTTACCCCAAAATTATTGGGCTCACATCCAGTATATATCTTTAACCCAAAAATAAAATGCACCCTTTTTTTAGAAAAGGAGAACTTGTGGTGTCATTCACTCCGTCTCTAATGGACATGTTATGAGTTACACAAACCTGTTAGAGAATCTCTTATTTACATGTGATGATAAATGGACCACCGTCCATTTATCCCAAATCAGTACACACACAGAATGATGAGTATTTTGCTATCATATGATGATTTATTTTGTAGTGTTTGTCTACAAGTCATGTGCATCTGAATGATCATTACTATTATAAACAACTCAGCAGATAATATACAGATGATGTTAGATATTAGGTAAGCCTAACCACATTACTTCACACATCCTTAACCTGTTAATATATTCACTATCCACAATATCTAGATGTTGTCAGCTATCTACCTCATATGGCTGTATTTATTTACTAAGCATAAATTAAGCCAAGTCGTGTATAGTTTCCAGGTGTATCTTATGCCGTGATCAGGTCAGGACTCAGAATTCAGCCTCTCACCATCTCTCCTTAGGAGTCAGCCCATGTGTAACTCTGCCCTTCCACTGGTACCTTATATGTCTTTATCACCAATGGTGTCTTATCCACCAAGAAGAGGTAACTTGTGCTCAGCTTCTACTTTGCTATAAAAATGTGCAAACATAGCCTCTTTGCTGAGGCATATGGAAGCTACAGAAGCTAATGCTACTTTTCCCTTCTTCCATCCAAGATAGATCTCCCTGCCTAGAAGGATGATCCCTTCAAATATTAACTTCAAAAAGGAAGTTAAAGCGCTTCTGATGAACACATTTTTGCCTTGAATCCCCGTGCCTTATACGCACTCAAAGACTTCGTCTCCCCTCTGGTTTTACCTGTCTTTACTTTTATTGTACTTTCATTGTATTGTTTGGATGCACTTTTGTATTCATTTTATGCTCAGTTTTCCCCCAGCCACTCCTTCAGGACCTTGTAACATGCTTTGTTTAGTCTTGTTCCTTTATACTCCATGCCTTAGACTGTTTATGTTTGTGTATGCCTTGCCGACATAGAGTTTCCCTGCCCTCGCACTCCTGACCACCCTGTTGTTTGATTGTTAGGTCTCCTCTCTTTTTCGCTCACCTGTAAAGCGCTCTGATACCCTCATGGGTCTTGTTCGCTCTATATAAAACCTTTTAAATAAAAATAAATACATGAATAAATAAATCTCTGCAAGGTCAACTTCCCTTGCAGACACAGTTATTACACATGCACCAGAGAAGTGGAAATGTTCCCTTCTCTACCTTTTTAATTTGGTCGGTGTCAGAAAACATGGAGTTTCCAACCTGAAAGCATGGCAATGGAGCACATGTTTGTTATCATTAACACTCAAAGAGTTATTCCGCTTTTCTAGGTCCTACGTCTATTACACACATGTTCTAATATTAAATGCAGTCATGTTTACATGCAATGAAGCCCCTCCGCTGGATGTAACATGCATTATCACACCGATGTACTGCCACATGTGACAGGTCCATTGGAATATTTCTCAGTTTGCACTGCAGTGCTGCATTTGAACAGGGTCTGTGATACAAGCTGGGCATTTACTTGACCTGCACTGGGTCTATTAATAGAGCACAACACAAAGAAGCTGGTCTCAAGACGTTGCTTCTGCAAATCAGCGCAACCAATTGCTAGTAAAGAGATTGATGCTGGCATGGAATAGCAGAACTGGATTTCTTCTCTTACATCTATAAAGCTCCGGAGTTGCAATGTTACAACATGTGCCAATTTTTGAAAGGCAGCATACAGTAGACAAAGTGACTACTGTTTGCTATGACCAATGCGTGCAGATGTCATTCACACAATAGAAGCTGCCACTTGTAGACAGTTTTTATGATAGTAATGGTTACCAATTGGACTGATGAGTTAGGGAGACCTCTTGTTTCTCCCTTGTCTTTGCCAGTCGAAGAAATATCAATGGTAACATTGAGAATGGTAACAACAATTGCTACTCATATGTAATTTTAATGCATTGCAAATAGTTTTTTTTTAATTTAAATTGACAGGAGTGACCCGTGCAGGTAAGAGCAGTGGGGCCGGAGAGGGGGGGGATTCGACAGATAATGACGAGGGAACATTAAATAAATAATTCATTTTCCCTCGTCATCTGTCGGGTCCTCCCCACTCTGCCCCACCGCCCCACCTCTCTTACCTTCACGGGCCGCTACTGTAAACTGATATATTGTACAGCACAAGCTGTGTGAAGGTACAAAGAAGAGTGAAAACATTTAGGGCCATATTTATCAAGATTATGGCACAGGGCAGCGCAGCAAGTCACCTTGCCTGTGTTGCATGCAGGATTGTTTTTATGCAGGAAGGGGCACCTTCCTGCACAAAAACAATCTTAGAGGCATTTTCCTCTTTGCAACACACAGAATGAGGACGTCACGGGGAGAAATAGAGATATATCCTCATTTCACCTCTTTTGGGGAGGCATATCTTTTTGGCACATTCCCAAATTTACCAGGTTTGCTAAAAATGGGAATGCGTCAAAACCATAAGAGTTGTGTGGGAACACCCACCTCAGTAATGCAAAGCAGCAATTTGTGATGTGTTGCATTACTCCATAACCTAATCAAAGCCACTCAAACTGACTTCAAAAATATGACTTAGAGGTTTGTGTCAAACATGTACCACATAGCGCGATGTAAGCATGACACAAAGCTCTCATAAATATGCCCATTAATATTCTGTTCCCACTATGACATAGCTGTAAGTTGCAAGGGAGTAGTTGTAAGGGAAATGCACATATAGTACAGGGTTATGACTAAGCGTAACGACAAATTCATCCCCTTTTGAAAATATCTAAGCAAAATCTAAATGCATGAGTATGTGGAGCTGAGATGGCACTATATTAGGGAACTAAAGACAGGTGCGAATGTTAGAATAGGAGAAAATGATGAGAAGTAAACCAGCGTTTGAAATCATAGTGGAGTTAGTGATAAGGTGTGCATATGACTGACAAATAGAAGAATGAAAATAACCATATGTAAATTAGTAAACCAATGACTTGTTAATTTGTCCTTCTACTGTGAGAGACCAACAAGAATGGGTAAAAGGCAGAGGTATTTATGAGAGAGAGAGAGAGAGAGAGTGCGTGTGTGTGTGTGCGTGTGCGTGAGTGTGTGTGTGTGTGTGAGAGAGAGACACTCAAGCATTCGTTCAAAATGGTATTTAATAACCCCCAGGCGATGCTAAGGATACCATGTCTTAATCAGCCTCAAGTAAACACTCAAATAGCATGGACATGCCAATGCACCAATACCTAGCATTTTAGTTTTGGCGCCAATGATAAATACTGTTAACCAAATAATAAGTAATCATGCTCTGTACAAATGCTAGAGTGCCACTTTGCACTGCTCTTTCCGTCCCTTTTTTCTCTCTTCTTTTCATCCTCCTTTGCCTTTCTCACTTACTCGTTCATCCTTCTTATGTATTTTCTTTGCTTTGCATATTTAGGGGCATATTTACAAGCCCCTTGCGCCACTTTTGCGCCGCCGTTGCGTCACGCATGTGACGCAGCGGCGATGCAAACCATGCGCCGCGTTGCGCTATATTTACAACGTGACGCATCTAGGGAGATGCGTCACGTAGTAAACCCCTGCGCCACATGAAACCTGCGTCAGGTTTCATGTGGGCGCACCGGCGCAGGGGGCGTTCCGGCGCAGGAACGCTCGGAAAAGTGACGTAGTGAAATCTACAAGATTTCACGCAGTCACTTTTCCGACGCTGGTGCGTCAAATCCTTACGCCTGCTTCAAGCAGGCGTAAGGATTGACGCACCATGTTAGGGATAGGGAAGGTTGGAACAGTGCTGGAGTTGCGTCGCGCTTGCGACACAGCTTCAGCACTGCGCCAACCTTCCGCCGGCAGATGCGTCACGCATCTGCTTATCTCTGCGCCACGATGCGCCGCATTGTAAATGCGGCGCATCGGACGTGGCGCAAGGGTAAACTTGCGTGACGCATTTTCCCTGGCGCATCCCTGCTGATATGCAGGGATGCGCCAGGGAACGTAAATATGCCCCTTAGTTTTTATCTTTCGCTCCTTCCTTTTCTCCTTTCTCCCCTCTTTCTACACTCCCCTTCTCACACTTGTGTGATACCACCTACAAGATGCATAGAAGGCCAGCTTCACTCACAAATCACAGAACACATTACAGAAACCAACATTGAAATGGAGATACCAGGATGGCACAATAGCTACTAAGGTATGTTGCTATTGCTGTCATCCCCCTATCCACTTGCACCACACCCTTGCACCATAAGGTAAGTGTTAGACCTGGCATCATTGGCGTGGGTTTCCCCTGTATTTTTGCCTTTGCCTCCTGTGTTTTTGCTGTGTGTTGGACTTCGTTTTGCTGGTCTAGATGCTTTGGGCCCTTTGCCACTGCTGTTCAGTGCCAAAGTGCAAGTGCTCCCTTTGTAAATTGTTTTTAGGTTGTGGTGATTGCATAATTGGCATATTTGATTTACTAGTCAGTCCCTAGTACAGTGCACTGTGTGTGCCCAGGGCCAGTAAATCAAATGCTGCTAGTGGGCTGCAGCACTGATTGTGCCACCCACATAAGCAGCCTGTAAATGTAACTCAGGTCTGCCATTTGCAGAGCCTGTGTGTAGTCTGGGACTGCATGTCGACCTGGCAAGTGCACCCACTTGCCAGGCCATAACCTTCCCTTTTATTACATGTTATTCACCCCTAAGGTAGGCCCAAGGTACCACTGTGGGCAGTGTGCAATGTATGTAAACGTCAGGACATGCCCTGATGTGTGTGGCATGTCCTGATAGTGAATTACTGCCAATTTCGTTTTTTACTACTGCAAAGCTACCTGCTCCCATAGGATAGAATGGAGAGTTTCTTTATAACATCTTATAAACACAACTACCCCTGGGAACAAGGTAGGAAAATAAAGTTTGATATGCCTGAACTCAGAATGTTAAAATGCATCTTTTAGTGAGGGTGATGTTTACAATCTGAGTTTGAAAATACCACTTTTAGAAAGTATGTATTTTCTTGCATAGCCATCCAGTGTGCTTCTGCCAGAATGTGTATTGCCTGTCTGGCTTTAGTGTGACAGGGGCTGGGGAGGTGCAGTGGCTCCAGAAAGTCTGATGAGTCAGGGCTGGGCTGAATAGACCTTGGCTGCATTTAGAGTAGGGGAGGAGATTTCCTTTCACCTGAATGGGCTTAGTCTGCCTTCCACAATGCTGTCTCCACCTCCTGCCCGGAAGCTGCACCAGTGAGGACAGAACTGGTTTTGGCTGGGCACAGACACTCTCTGCCTTCAGAGAACAACAGATTTTGCTATATAAAAAGAGGGGCCCAGACCCCAGACTTTTAGATCACGTCTGGGAAATCAAGAGGAACCTTTGCCAAGGAGAAGACCTGGAGAAACTGAGGAGGAGTACTGCCCCTGTGCTGTTGCTGTCTGGGGTTGGCCTACAGTGGCTACTTTCTGCCAAGGAAAGGGTAAATGACTTTGCTGTTTGCTGTGTCCCCTGCTTGAGGAAGATCTCCAAGGGCTTGAATAAGTCTCAGGGTCACAAAGACTTCACCACCAGCTCCCCTGAACTTCCTTGCTGGGAGTTCTGTCCTGCTAAGAGGTGCCTGCTGTTTGTTTTGGACCTCTGGAGGCTGTTTGCCGCTGGGAGCTGGGAAAGTAATGCAACTTCGAGAAGCGTGACACATCTGCACCTGTTTCCGACGCATCGCCGAGAAATCGTTGCAACACATGCCGCGGCTCGAGATATCGCTGCGCGCCGCATCGAGTGCACCGGTCTCCAAAGTCCGAGATCACCGCGCCGATTCCAATGCAAGGCCTGCTGTGTGGCTGCAAGAATCCACGCATCATCCCGGATTGTAGCATCGCATCGAGGCGCCAAGTTTGTCGCATCGTTGGGGGATGCAGTAAGAAACCGACGCATCACCTCCCCATGCAGTAAGAAACCAACGCATCACCTCCTCTCCAGTAAGGAACCGACACATCACCTCCCCTGCACAGCAGTAAGGAACCGATGCATCACCTCCCCAAGAGCAAGGAACCAGCGCATCACCTTCCCTGAGTGTAAGGAACCGACGCATCACCTTCCCTTTTTGTTTTGTGCGTGACGCATCCAAGGTACTTTGTGTGAAAAGTGTCACATCTGCAATTTGCTTTGAACTGAGCTATTTCTACCATCTGAAAGTCATATTTTTATTACTGTATTGTGGATTTTTGTCGTTTGGTATTGTTTGGTTTAGATAAAGATTACTTATTTTTCTAAACTGGTGTGGTGTCCATTTGTAGTATTTTCACTGTATTACTGTATGTGTTCACAAATGCTTTTCACACTGCCTCTGAGATAAGCCTGTCTGCTCATGCCAAGCTACCGAGGGGGTGAGCAGGGGTTATTTTAGGAGTGCATCCCCCTTACCCTGACTAGAAGCAAGGGTCCCTGTTTGGACAAAGGTACCTACCTCTGCCAACTAGAGACCCCCATTTCTAACAGTAAGCGTGTGTGCATGATGTCAAGTCTAGGTTTTGTACTGGAAGGGACGCTTCTAGAACACAATACCATTCTTAGGCAAGCATGGTGTACATTACAGCACTCATGGAAAGTTAGAAAAGGTTTGAGAAACCAAGGGGCTTATTTACAAGCCCCTTGAACCGCCGTTCCATCACTTTAATATGAGAAAAAGTGACACTTGTGAAAGAGCCCCCAAGTCTTTTCTCAAACTTTACACCTGCTTGGAAGGCATACATTTTTTGTGAAAATCTTGCCCAAAGTACACAGTCTAAATGAAGCTTACATGAACCTGTAAGATGCATTCGACATTTGAGAAACACAGGGCATCAGATTGTTTCCTCTATGTATATATGTTGCATGAATGTTTGATTTCTTGACAAAGTTCTGAAACATGGCAATTGTAATATGATAAAAGATATATGAAACATTATCTCTTATTGCAAGGATAGTTTTGATATAAGAGCACGTCATCACCTTGCTTTGTACGTATAGTGTGCATTAAATCATGTATTAGGTAATGTACTTATTCATTATACATATAATAGAGTTACGGTTATGTGGTTGGAAGCCAGCTGGTGCAATAGAATACTGCACAATCATGGCACGTGAAGTAACAAAACGTCATAGTTTTTGTGATGTTACTTTTTCTTTTCCATATATTTGCCTTTTACCTTTTTACACTGATGCAATTTTAGCCATAGGGAGCTGAAGAGCTTTTCCCAGAACCACGTTTGGGGTCAACCGCCAAAACTGTGATTAAAGGCTAGGTAGCCTGTGTCTCCAAGTCTGCAGTTTAGCCAATAGATAGCAAGATCTATGTTTCTTTTCTCCTCACGTTTTGCTTCTTTCATTTAGCTTACTCTTTTCATCTATTATCTCTCTGCCTTTCGTTCTGACTGTCCTCCCGAAGTGAAACTGTGGATGGTTTAAGGACAAAAGATAGTACACGGCACGGAATAGATTTGACATTTCATATAGAAAGAGCGCCGAGGGAGTCTATGCAGTGTGCCCTAGTTCTGCCATCCAAAAACATTGTAGTGCTATCGAAAAAGTCTTTTTAACCGAAGGCGTATGCTCTGAAATGCTGGTTGTTTTGACATCTCAGTGACCGGAAGTAAGACCAAAGGGTGGAAAAGCTTGGAAACCATTGCTTAAAGGACAATGTTGTCAGATAGATTTAGGTAATATAAAAAATAAGTTATTCCCAAAGGCACCCAGTAATTTGTGGCCTTAAGGTGTGACTTGAAATGTTGGCTAAAATGGGAACAGTACCACATTAGAATATTTCAGAACAAAGAGCGGGCTGTCTGACAGAGGTGCCTCGTATTAACCATTTTACTATGTATAGTAATTAACTTCTGCTCATTTTGGGTTTTAAAGATAGCGGGGCATATTAGCAAGACCGGCGATAAAATTATCGCCGTTTTAGAGGCAGGAAACTGCCGCTAAAACGGCGATAATGGGCTTGCTAATATGCGTTATAGAATTCCAATAGAAGCCCAGGTTAGATGTGCAGGACATCTAACCTGGGCTTCTATTGGAATCCCATAACGCATATTAGCAAGCCCATTATCGCCGTTTTATTGCTAATATGCGTTATAGAATTCCAATAGAAGCCCAGGTTAGATGTGCAGGACATCTAACCTGGGCTTCTATTGGAATTCCATAACGCATATTAGCAAGCCGATTATCGCCGTTTTAGCGGCAGTTTCCTGCCGCTAAAACGGCGATAATTTTATCGCCGGTCTTGCTAATATGCCCCAGCATTTATAGATGTATTTGTATTCAAGCTGGATAAGCATTTAAGGCATGGTACACACAGAGTAAACATCTGTGTCCCCTCAGGGTTTCATATACAAATAGAATTACAGAGGGTTAACAATGAATTAGGCGGATGTTTTACACGAAGGGGTCGTGAGTGACATCAAATTGACAACAAGAGCGAAGTTCAAGTTATCGATGATGTCACTCTTGACCCCTCAGTTAAAAACATCCCCGTAATTAACTTTCTACCCATCTATAATTTTATGTTATGTATGGCCCCAAACATTTTCAGCCTCAGTTTTCAACTGCTACTTAAAGGAAGAGAAGTGAGAGAAGAGCCACACATAACATGGCCTCTCCTGTCGGACCCAAATGTAAAAACAAATACTTTACCTGCCACCCTTAACCAACCCCACCATTTTTCTGCCTTCCTTCCCCCTCGTGCAACTGTGCTTTCTTCTTTCAGTCAAAGCAGTCAAGCAGTGCTGTGCTGATAGGCTCTTAGAGGGCCCTGTCAGCCTGGCTTAGAAGGCCTTTATGACATAGCAACAAATAAAAATGTATTGCATGCTTTTATGGTTGTGAAGAAATACAAAGAAATAAACAAAGCCCTTAAGCCAGCTTAGTGACTAAGCAATTACCACAGCTACAGAGTGAAACATATTGATCAATGGTTAGGACCTAGAAAGGCCAGCTCAGCCTTTCTTCCTTCCGAAGTCTATGATATGAGCAAAATTGTGCTGCTTAATAATAATACAGGATAGATGGGGCTATGAAATGTTTAGAAATATGTGTTTGTAGGTGTTACAAGAAAACATCATATTGATACATACATACCAACATTTCAAAACAGGAAAGAGAGAAATAGAGAGAAATAATATTGGGGGCATTTATTTTACCCATTGACTAACGTTGAAACAAAACAATTTTTATGTGGGAGACAGATAAATTAAAGCCATTTTGGGCTTTGAAAATCAGGAGTCTCCCACCTGAATCTGATCTATTGGCACGTATGTTGACTTGAGATGAATTTATATTAAATATGAACTAACACGAGTCAAGGCTCATGTCGTTTTCTTTCAATGGAGTAAACATAGTTCACGAAAAAACTACGAGCATATGCTTCGTGTAAAAATTGGACTCTTACAAAAATATCGATTTTATGACATTTATTGTTGAAAAGTTTGTTTTTTGACTTTAAGTTTGTGACAAAAAAGTATGCGATTGACCATCAAAATGCAAAAAGTGGTGGAAAACGTTTTGCAAGTGCAACACAAATATCACAACGCTGCTGCAACATATTCATTTGATGAACACCTGTCTAACTGAAAAATTGTGCTAGTTCACATGTGCTGGCAATTGAAAAAATCTGTGAACTACAGGTAAATCCTGCAAGTAGTTCTGCTCGAGGTTATGCTCACATAAGAAAAAGTACACACATCCCAAAGGCAAGGGCAGGTAGACCAGATAATGAAAACTTGTTTATAATTGTCATTAGTTGTTTGATGTTTTTCGCAGGTAAGATAAGCTCGTTAGTTACATTGAATATGAAGAAAGGAAAAGGAGGTGCATATCAATTTTTAAGCACTGATGATTTCAAAACTATTGTAGATGTGTTGCCGTAGAGTATGTGAAGTGTATTGGTGGTCTAGTAGATCTGCTAATAGGGTCAAATGTTTGTGAATATGGTGTTACAGTAGCACAACTTCAAAGCACAAAAAGCAAGTAAAAGGTGATTCCAGATACTCAAGAAACCCAGATTCATTATTTGTCTTTGCCGGTGACAGCCAGGGGGAGCGAGACCACAACCCCCAGCCTTTCTTGCGGCTTCTCATGCCGCCAACATCACCGCAACCAGCCTGCACGCCAGGAGGCGCCTAAAAACAGCCCGGGGCTCCAGCAGCGCGGGACGCGCGCGCCCAAGCCGCGCCCGGTCAAAGCACGAGCCAAGGGCGGGCCCGTCTGTGCCCGTCAGCGGCCGGCAGAGGCTGGGCCAGGCCCTCTCTCTTTCAAGGACCACAGGGGTGCAGGCCTCGAGGACTGAGGACTGAAGTGAGTGTATACCCATATTAACTGGACTGATAACATCCTGGTCACAACCTATGATGGTGAAGCGTACTGGTCATCCACCTGCTCGCCCTGCCATTACCCTGGACAGCATGCTAGAGAGGGTGGTCAACATTGTTTCCTCAGAAATAGAACTAACAGAGCGTAGATTGTCCCTGGGGAACGCGGCAGCACATACCGACCCTACATCTGGAGGGACACTGGGGAGGACATCAGCTGACTCAGCACCAACTATTATATCTTGTGATCCCATGCACCAGACAGCTGGTTTTAACAATGCCCCGCTTCCCAGTGGAGGCACCCCGGGCGCTCAAGGGCATGCTTCGCCCAGGACACTACAAGTTACGGGCACCACAAATGCAGTGGCTGCAGCTGCCGTGACCACCAAACGCAAAAGGAAATGCGGGAAGCCGGTCTGCACTAAAAGGAAACAGCCCCCGCGCACCATTTCCTCCCGCAGCTGCTAGTCATCATGGATGCAATCATCTTCCTCATCATCTGGTGTTAGCACTTCGGGCTCAGTGCCAAGCAGGAACTCTAGCCACTCCATTTGCACTCAAACAGAAGCAGGACTTAGTGCACCAGATTATGGGGTGGATTTTATTAATTCCATTTGCTCGCAGATTATTGACATAATTGACATGAAATTTACATCCCTATGGGAGCGCCTGGATTGTTTGGACACTGTAGTGAACAAACTTTTACATCAGGGGGAGGCAGCTTTAACTAATATTGCTCCAGGGGGCGCCTACCTTATTCTCATCTAATTCTTTAGCAAAAGGTAATCCCCCACTGCTGTCTCATGTCCCTCTGTTGGTTCCCTAGGTGTGTACTCTTGTAATACATGCACCCAATTAAGGGAATGCCTCCTCCCGAAGGCCAACATAGTGTCGAAACCGCCCCTTTTTGATAATGGCCATCCTGCCCCGACTGGGACTGACTCATCTGTGCCCCCTAGCCCTATATTCAAACTCATCAACAGTTTAGTTGGTGATCGACCAAACTTGAGCACATCCAGTAGTACTATTCCTGATCCTTTGAGCTGGACCCATTCCAGGCCCAATACAGACGTGTTGGGCCTGCTGCTGGCTGCATGCCCTAATGTCTTGGTGTTGGCAGGGGTTCCATCCCTTAAGAAGGAACAGAGGGAAACTTGGGATCAATTGCACAACAAATGTGTGGATTGGTTGTCCAAGAATAAGAGGTTCAATAAGTCAAATATGCAAGAGATTATCATGGCATGAAGAGTGGGATGGGTAGGCGACACACCCAAGAATTTTGAGGGGGATTGTGTTATTATTAACTTCCGTAGACTGTCCATAGTAAAGTCATTGTTGAGATGCCAGGAGATCACAACTACCAACCCGTCGAAAATCTGGTGCTTACCACTGGGTTACTTTTACAAACCAACTCCTAGAAGCTTTTTAAACAAGTCTGTTCTCCCAGCAGCCCAAACTACATTTCTGGCTCTGTCTGACCTGGACTTTCAGGATTGACCACCACCACTCCCCCGTAACTGATGGGGTCGACTATATATATATTCACACCCTTCAAATATATCTGAGTTAACCGATCACGTCGCCACAACCATACCCAAGGCTTGCGTCAGCCCAGACCTGAAGATACTCAGCTTTAATGTTGCCGGCCTACAATCAAAAATAGACCTAGTAGATTGGCTGGAACTGGTTAGACAGCAGCACATTTTGATGTTTCAAGAAACCTGAGCCACCAAAGATATATACCTTGAGGAATTTGAATGCTTTAACTTCCTGGCCCCAACTCCTAAATCTGGCCGACCATCTGATGGTCTCTCCATCTGGGTTAACATCACCGCAGGGGGCAGCATTAAGGTCCTACACACCCATAGTGACAAATTGCAAGCTTTGCTATACAAAAGGGGCATATCTATTTATTTACTTAATTTCTATAATAACAATTTCCACAACTCCCCCAACATAAATTTTACTAGTTTATTTGACTTTGTTGCCAATCTAGAGAATCGCAATGGCTCTGATACAAATGTCGGTATCTGTTTGGGTGGAGATTTTAATGCTAAGCTCCCCAGTGAAGACACCATGGCTTTAAGGTTAAGGAGTAGAGGACAAACTTGTCACAGGGGCGTGGAACTAAAGGAATATTTGCTGAACCATGCCTTGAGGAATGTCATGGATATCTCCGCTGTAACTAATGATAACAACCCACCTGACCCAACATTTAGAGGAAGGGGCAGTGCAACCACCATTGATTATATCTTTATTTCCCCCACCCTTGAAGACCTCTTAGTGAAAGCCGTGGTCGTCCCTACACACCATGGCGATCACAACCCGATCCAAGCAGTGCTTAAATTGTCTCCGAGGCAGACGTACAAAATAGAATGTGGTGCTAGGGAGTTGGCACCCTCAATAAACACATTAAGACTAGTGTGGCGAGGGGTTAATAGTGCTGATCTGTTCCATATGGTGGCTAGAAACAACTTGGAACTTTTTGACTCCTGTCTGTCTGGACGGGAACCTAACCCCGAGGTCATTAGCGCATTTGTTAAACTTTGTGAGGTTATAAAATCCTGCTGCCACAATGCAGCATGGAGCCAGATGGTTCAATAGTGAGTGTTCAGTGATCAATAGACAACTACGGAAGGCCCTATCAACCAACCCAAGGTGCCCCTCCCTAATTAAGTCACTCAGACAGAAGTACAAGCTGATCATATCTCACAGGAAGGACGAATTATTATCTGATCGATGGGCTGCTCTTGCCAGTGCTGCTAGCCTAAAGAATGGGAAAACTTTTTGGGCTGCCGTTAAAGACATGAGAGCAATGGGACAACCACTAACCCCGATCAGCTGTAATATATAAACAGCGAAGCCTGGGAAGCTCATTTTTTGAAGATTTATACAGCACCTACATATGAAGAAGACCTGCTTGGGCTTCAAACCCCCATAGGGGTATTAATATCCCTACCCAAAGTTGAGGAAGCCATACATCAGAGCCCGGGCAATAAAGCCCCCGGCCCCGATGGGTTACCCATTGACCTTATTAAGCACAAACCCGATTTTTCGGCTCCACTATTGCTGAATGTTTTTAACAATTTAACCCATGCCCCACTACCTAGTACCTGGTCAACTAGCATCATCATCCCAATTTTTAAAAAGGGTGACCGCTCCCAACCCAGTTGTTACAGACCCATTTCCCTGATTGATAACACTCTTAAAATTATAGGGAGGGTTTTATATAATAAGATCAAAATTTGGTCCGAAGAAAACCTTATCTTACAACCATGTCCATTAGATTTCAGGAGCAAAGTAGGCACCACCGAGCAATGTTTAAACCACATCCTATTAATTGGGAAATACACCATTGATCAGAGGTCACCTATTTATTTGGCTTTTATGGGTTTGACTTTAGCTTTCGATTATGTAAACCGGTCACGACTATGGTCAATCCTATTAGAATATGGGCTAGACGAGGCTTTAGTACATTTCTTAGCATATTTGCACAAGGACCTAAGAGCTCGGGTTAGGATTAATATAGGGGGCGAGGTCTCTAATGACATCACGGTTGGTAGTGGGGTCAGGCAGGGATGTGTTCTGGCCCCCCTTCTGTTCATCATATATATTAATAATTTACACAAAACACTGATCGAGCTAACCAATGATGTCCCTAGAGTTAATGGCAATACACTCCCTGCCCTATTATACACCGACGATGCAGTTTTATTGGACCGCACACCTAACGCTCCACGCCTTTTAGTACGAGGTTTTGTTGATTTTATGGCCACCCTACATCTATGCACAAATTTAAAAAAAATCTTTTATACTGGCTTGTGGGCTGAGGAAGTGCCTTTTAAACTCTATTTCCGTGGGCAATCAAAGTTTACAATGCACTAGCACTTTCCCCTATTTGGGGCTGGTCTTTGCCGCTAATGGTTCCTGGTCTGACCATATGGCATACTGCATGAATAAGTTCTCCAAAGCTATTAACTCGGTTCTTAGCCTACCACAACCTATGATGAAGGGGGCTGTTTTAGCTATTTTAAAAATGTTTAAACATAAGTGCATTCCCAAGGCAACCTACGGTGTGGAGGTCTTGGGCTTTTCAAGCAGCTGCAGCATCCAGCGTGAAGAAAACAGGTTTTGTCGGAAACTTTTAGGTGCCCCCATCTCGACATCCCAATATGCTTGCCATAGTGAATTGAACTTACATTACATTAAAGACTGTATACAGGCACGCCCTGCTCTATTCTGGCTAGACATTTGGAAAAATCCAGCAGCAACTCTCACACGACAGATCATAGGAGATTGCCTTAAATGTGAAAAGGGAATGGATATCCCGTGGCTAGCAGAGGTGCGTTCAATTCTAAGCAGGGTTAACTTTGAACATATTTTTGCAAGCCCAAAGGAGATAGATACTGTTAGCAAAAAAGAAGTTCAAACAGCATTCTATACGCACTATAGTAAGGCAAGACTAGATAGGGAGACGAAGAAACCAACTGTAGCCGCTTTTATGTCAATCGAGAATACCTTTCACCAGTTACCTTACAAAACCTATAGGTCGATGGGAGAGGGGACTCCATTTTTGCTTAAGAGCGGGCACTGTGAAATTCTAACTTTGTTTTCCCCTCGGTTTTTACGCTAATCTTGATCTCTTGCCTTGTCCGTGTGATGGCCAGAGCAGGCAAACCATATTGTACTTTTTAATTTTCTGCAAGTTTTATATAAAGTATGCTAAATGGCTTTTAATATCTTTTTTTTTAAATAATTTACCTGTTCACCTTGAAGTTGCATATAGATTTATCCTTCTCTTGGAAGATGACGAATTGGCCTTCCGCATAGGCGCTTTTTTGAAAACTGCTGCGCGTGCACGCAATACGATGTGCATTTTATGAACAATGTTTTAATGTATTTGAATTTACATTTGATGTTATGATGCAATTGTGTATTTCGTATGCTGAAATGTGATTTGCTCTTTTATGGATATGTTTTTATCCAAATAAAGTAATTGATTGATTGATTGAGTATAAGTTCACCTTAAAGACACACAGGAGCAGATTTATTAAACGTTCCACAATGCAGCAAGAAAGCAAAGTTGCTACACTCTGTTCCATTAGGGGAAGACAGCATACCAAGCCATTTGTACTAAGATATGGTGCTATAGTGCAAAGGTGTGTGTGTGACATTTAGCACAGGTTTAGAACTGAAAAGTTCCTTTTTTTCAGTATGTAACAACATATGTAGACATAATGCAACATTTTCCACATATTAAGTGGGCTACAAAGTACAGTACACGTGAAAAGTTGTGGGAAATAAAAATATTTATCCTTGTTAGTGTCTGATTCGGGAAACCCTTATTCTTTTGGCACAAAGCCACATCAACCATTGTTAGCAGATAGGGTTTTGTGTAAAAAACTATGCATAGTAGAGTAGGAATGCCAATGTATAACTCATAGGATTTCCCCTTAATGCACTATTTGGATTACTTTGAGGCTACCTTTCAGTGGAAATAACATTTTATGATGGAAAGTAAATACTTCATCAGTCTTTATGCCATTTAACATGACTTTGTCGTGGCGCAAAGTGTTGATAAAGCTTCCCCGTAAAGCTTATTGTAAATTACCTATTGGGCACGATTGGGGATTTGCCTGATAACTCACATCTAAGCTGCACCAAATAGAATTGTGATTTGCACAAAATCCTTAATGATGCATGCAAAATGGGATTAACAAGGCATGTACAGCTCAATTTCCCATCCAATTCATTGCAAGAAGCCATGTTTACCATCTTCACACAATGCAGTGCAACTTAGCACTATGACTAATAACACCAAAAATACCTGTTAAAGGAAAACAGAAGCAAACAATTTACAAAGTTCACAGACAAATTAAAGAAATAGAGATATTTCACCCTTTTCCCAGAAGATTCACAAAGAAGATTGTAACATTGCAACACAGACTGTGAATGTTGTAACTGGCCAGGAATGATCCCTGAAGAGGTTTGTGTAGGAAAGATATCTACAAACTGAGGACATCATTAGACGGCAGACTTGAGACGGAGATAGATGGCAAACTTGAGAACAATCCCAGGTGTAGAGGAAGTGGTTTTCTCGTATTAAGGCTCTTTGAGCAAATAGCACCAACCCTAGAAACAATACTGTTAAAAAGGGGGGTATATAGTTAGCAATGGTTTGCACCTTTGTCCAAGTAGGGACCATTCTTCCTAGTCAGGGTAAGGGGGTTACACTCCTAAAATAACCCCTTCTTACCCCCTTGGTAGCTTGGCACAAGCAGTCAGGCTTATCTCAGAGGCAGGTGTAAAGCATATGCACATAACCTACAGTAATACAGTGAAAACACTACACAAGGACACCACACCAGTTTAGAAAAATACCTAATATTTTTATGTATCCAAAACAAGATCAAAACGATAAAAATCCAACATACAGTACTTAAAAATATAAACTTTGCAAAATATCCTTAAAATTGCAGAATTATCTCAAAAACAGTTCCAGCCGACAGCCTCAGTACGGGCCAGCTAAAGCGTGGACAGACTCGTGAACAGCACGTTTCTCGTTGCGGCTGGCACGTTGGTGCGAGCCGGTTGTGGCAACCGTTGCGGTTGCTTTGCAAAATGGAAGCGGAGCTGGGTGCGGTGCCTTCACGATGCGTTGCAGGCAGCAGCTTGGTGACGATCGTCCAGACGGCGTCCGTGAGACCAAGACTTATGGTGCAGGGCAAGGCGGTGCTCAATGCGGTACTGGCAGGTTGCGGTGCAAGCGACAGAGCCGGTTAGCGGGAGCTGGCTTGGGTGGGCCCAGACTGCTGTGTGGGACGAGGCGGTGCATCGTGAAACTTATGAGCAGTGCCCCCAGCCACGATGCGGTCATGGGTGTCGAAGTCAGCAGGCAGCGGCGGCGTCGGTGAGACCAGGGCGCCAAAGTGAAGTGAGGCTGTGCGGAGTGCGGTGCCACCAGGTCACGGTGCAAGCAGCGGCTCATTGGCGGCGTTCATCATCATCGGTGATACCAGGGTTGCGATGCAAGATGCGGCGGTGCCTTCTGCGATGCCTTCAGGACACAGAACAGGCAATGGAGTCGGTGATGGAGTCGGTTGCTTTTACCTTCTCTGTGGCTACTGAAACAATGGTTCCAGAAGCGGGACCCAGAGGTTGGTGAAGTCTTTGCAGTCCCTGATACTTCAAAACAGGAGGCACGCTATACTTTAAGCCCTTGGAGATACTCGCAAAAACAACAGTTGATGGACAGAATGCAGAACAATGTCATACATTCACCCCAGTACAGAGATCTGGGCCTAAATCCATCGTTTTTTTGCTCACCATGCCATTCCAGTTTGAACCCAGCCATATGCAAATCAGTCTTGACCCTGTGCCTCATGGGAACAGTCCAGCCCGAACTGCCAAGCCAGGTCCTCCCTGGACTGGAAGCAAGCATCCTAGGACCGGTTTCGGGGTTTCACCCCTCTTCAGCAATCATCCCCTTTGGTATCGCTTTGTTCGCCCTATGTTGGCAGGGTATGCCCAGACGTGGGTCCCTTGCTCACTTTGCCACTGGATTCAAGCTAGCCTGGCTGATGACGGCTGAATAGCCAGAAACCGGTCCCAGGATGCTTGTTTCCGGTCCAGGGAAGACATGGCTTGGCAGTTCGGGTTGGACTGTTCCCATGAGGCACAGGGTCAGACTGATTTGCATATGGCCATGTCTGCACTGGGGTGGTGGAGTGAGCTAAAGAATGATGATGGATTAAACCCAGATCAGTTGACTGGGGGGAGTGTTTGATTAGCTCAAGCGCTCCGTCCATCATCCCCTTTGGTATCGCTTTGTTCGCCCTAAGTTGGCAGGGTATGCCCAGACGTGGGTCCCTTGCTCACTTTGCCACTGGATTCAAGCTAGCCTGGCTGATGACGGCTGAATACCCAGAAACCGGTCCCAGGATGCTTGTTTCCGGTCCAGGGAAGACATGGCTTGGCAGTTCGGGCTGGACTGTTCCCATGAGGCACAGGGTCAGACTGATTTGCATATGGCCATGTCTGAACTGGGGTGGTGGAGTGAGCTAAAGAATGATGATGGATTAAACCCAGATCAGTTGACTGGGGGTGAGTGTTTGATTAGCTCAAGCGCTCCGTCCATCATCCCCTTTGGTATCGCTTTGTTCGCCCTAAGTTGGCAGGGTATGCCCAGACGTGGGTCCCTTGCTCACTTTGCCACTGGATTCAAGCTAGCCTGGCTGATGACGGCTGAATAGCCAGAAACCGGTCCCAGGATGCTTGTTTCCGGTCCAGGGAAGACATGGCTTGGCAGTTCGGGCTGGACTGTTCCCATGAGGCATAGGGTCAGACTGATTTGCATATGGCCATGTCTGAACTGGGGTGGTGGAGTGAGCTAAAGAATGATGATGGATTAAACCCAGATCAGTTGACTGGGGGTGAGTGTTTGATTAGCTCAAGCGCTCCGTCCATCATCCCCTTTGGTATCGCTTTGTTCGCCCTAAGTTGGCAGGGTATGCCCAGACGTGGGTCCCTTGCTCACTTTGCCACTGGATTCAAGCTAGCCTGGCTGATGACGGCTGAATAGCCAGAAACCGGTCCCAGGATGCTTGTTTCCGGTCCAGGGAAGACATGGCTTGGCAGTTCGGGCTGGACTGTTCCCATGAGGCACAGGGTCAGACTGATTTGCATATGGCCATGTCTGAACTGGGGTGGTGGAGTGAGCTAAAGAATGATGATGGATTAAACCCAGATCAGTTGACTGGGGGTGAGTGTTTGATTAGCTCAAGCGCTCCGTCCATCATCCCCTTTGGTATCGCTTTGTTCGCCCTAAGTTGGCAGGGTATGCCCAGACGTGGGTCCCTTGCTCACTTTGCCACTGGATTCAAGCTAGCCTGGCTGATGATGGCTGAATAGCCAGAAACCGGTCCCAGGATGCTTGTTTCCGGTCCAGGGAAGACATGGCTTGGCAGTTCGGGCTGGACTGTTCCCATGAGGCACAGGGTCAGACTGATTTGCATATGGCCATGTCTGAACTGGGGTGGTGGAGTGAGCTAAGGAATGATGATGGATTAAACCCAGATCAGTTGACTGGGGGTGAGTGTTTGATTAGCTCAAGCGCTCCGTCCATCATCTCCTTTGGTATCGCTTTGTTCGCCCTAAGTTGGCAGGGTATGCCCAGACGTGGGTCCCTTGCTCACTTTGCCACTGGATTCAAGCTAGCCTGGCTGATGACGGCTGAATAGCCAGAAACCGGTCCCAGGATGCTTGTTTCCGGTCCAGGGAAGACATGGCTTGGCAGTTCGGGCTGGACTGTTCCCATGAGGCACAGGGTCAGACTGATTTGCATATGGCCATGTCTGAACTGGGGTGGTGGAGTGAGCTAAAGAATGATGATGGATTAAACCCAGATCAGTTGACTGGGGGTGAGTGTTTGATTAGCTCTAGCGCTCCGTCCATCATCCCCTTTGGTATCGCTTTGTTCGCCCTAAGTTGGCAGGGTATGCCCAGACGTGGGTCCCTTGCTCACTTTGCCACTGGATTCAAGCTAGCCTGGCTGATGACGGCTGAATAGCCAGAAACCGGTCCCAGGATGCTTGTTTCCGGTCCAGGGAAGACATGGCTTGGCAGTTCGGGCTGGACTGTTCCCATGAGGCACAGGGTCAGACTGATTTGCATATGGCCATGTCTGAACTGGGGTGGTGGAGTGAGCTAAAGAATGATGATGGATTAAACCCAGATCAGTTGACTGGGGGTGAGTGTTTGATTAGCTCCAGCGCTCCGTCCATCATCCCCTTTGGTATCGCTTTGTTCGCCCTAAGTTGGCAGGGTATGCCCAGACGTGGGTCCCTTGCTCACTTTGCCACTGGATTCAAGCTAGCCTGGCTGATGACGGCTGAATAGCCAGAAACCGGTCCCAGGATGCTTGTTTCCGGTCCAGGGAAGACATGGCTTGGCAGTTCGGGCTGGACTGTTCCCATGAGGCACAGGGTCAGACTGATTTGCATATGGCCATGTCTGAACTGGGGTGGTGGAGTGAGCTAAAGAATGATGATGGATTAAACCCAGATCAGTTGACTGGGGGTGAGTGTTTGATTAGCTCAAGCGCTCCGTCCATCATCCCCTTTGGTATCGCTTTGTTCGCCCTAAGTTGGCAGGGTATGCCCAGACGTGGGTCCCTTGCTCACTTTGCCACTGGATTCAAGCTAGCCTGGCTGATGATGGCTGAATAGCCAGAAACCGGTCCCAGGATGCTTGTTTCCGGTCCAGGGAAGACATGGCTTGGCAGTTCGGGCTGGACTGTTCCCATGAGGCACAGGGTCAGACTGATTTGCATATGGCCATGTCTGAACTGGGGTGGTGGAGTGAGCTAAAGAATGATGATGGATTAAACCCAGATCAGTTGACTGGGGGTGAGTGTTTGATTAGCTCAAGCGCTCCGTCCATCATCCCCTTTGGTATCGCTTTGTTCGCCCTAAGTTGGCAGGGTATGCCCAGACGTGGGTCCCTTGCTCACTTTGCCACTGGATTCAAGCTAGCCTGGCTGATGACGGCTGAATAGCCAGAAACCGGTCCCAGGATGCTTGTTTCCGGTCCAGAGAAGACATGGCTTGGCAGTTCGGGCTGGACTGTTCCCATGAGGCACAGGGTCAGACTGATTTGCATATGGCAATGTCTGAACTGGGGTGGTGGAGTGAGCTAAAGAATGATGATGGATTAAACCCAGATCAGTTGACTGGGGGTGAGTGTTTGATTAGCTCAAGCGCTCCGTCCATCATCCCCTTTGGTATCGCTTTGTTCGCCCTAAGTTGGCAGGGTATGCCCAGACGTGGGTCCCTTGCTCACTTTGCCACTGGATTCAAGCTAGCCTGGCTGATGACGGCTGAATAGCCAGAAACCGGTCCCAGGATGCTTGTTTCCGGTCCAGGGAAGACATGGCTTGGCAGTTCGGGCTGGACTGTTCCCATGAGGCACAGGGTCAGACTGATTTGCATATGGCCATGTCTGAACTGGGGTGGTGGAGTGAGCTAAAGAATGATGATGGATTAAACCCAGATCAGTTGACTGGGGGTGAGTGTTTGATTAGCTCAAGCGCTCCGTCCATCATCCCCTTTGGTATCGCTTTGTTCGCCCTAAGTTGGCAGGGTATGCCCAGACGTGGGTCCCTTGCTCACTTTGCCACTGGATTCAAGCTAGCCTGGCTGATGACGGCTGAATAGCCAGAAACCGGTCCCAGGATGCTTGTTTCCGGTCCAGGGAAGACATGGCTTGGCAGTTCGGGCTGGACTGTTCCCATGAGGCACAGGGTCAGACTGATTTGCATATGGCCATGTCTGAACTGGGGTGGTGGAGTGAGCTAAAGAATGATGATGGATTAAACCCAGATCAGTTGACTGGGGGTGAGTGTTTGATTAGCTCAAGCGCTCCGTCCATCATCCCCTTTGGTATCGCTTTGTTCGCCCTAAGTTGGCAGGGTATGCCCAGACGTGGGTCCCTTGCTCACTTTGCCACTGGATTCAAGCTAGCCTGGCTGATGACGGCTGAATAGCCAGAAACCGGTCCCAGGATGCTTGTTTCCGGTCCAGGGAAGACATGGCTTGGCAGTTCGGGCTGGACTGTTCCCATGAGGCACAGGGTCAGACTGATTTGCATATGGCCATGTCTGAACTGGGGTGGTGGAGTGAGCTAAAGAATGATGATGGATTAAACCCAGATCAGTTGACTGGGGGTGAGTGTTTGATTAGCTCAAGCGCTCCGTCCATCATCCCCTTTGGTATCGCTTGGAGATACTCAGCACAAGTAAAGAAAGTTCAGTCCAGTCCTTTCACTGCCCAAGGCAGAAGCAGCATCTGCAGGCCAACCCAACTAAGCAACAATACAGCAAAGGGGCAGTACTTTTCCTGGCAGCTCTTCCAGCTCTTCTTCGTGGCAGGTTCCTTGATTCCAGCAAGTTCTAAAGTTATGGGGTCTGGGCCCCAATATTTATACTCAAAATTCCTTTGTTCTTTCAGGCAGGGAGAGTCTGTGCTTAGTCTAAACCAGTTTGGTCCTCTCTGGCCCAGCTTCCCAGCAGGAGGTGGAGACGGCATTGTCTAAAGCAGACTAGGCCCATTCAGGGGCAAGGGAATCTCCTCCAACTACTCTAAATGGAGCCCAGGTCTATTCAGCCCAGCCCTGACTCATCCAGGAAAGGCAGGACACACCTCACCCCCCCAGTGACTGTCTGAAGAGAATTCACATCCCCAGCCCCTGTCACTCCAAAGCCAGACAGTCAATACACAAACCCAGTAGAGGCACACAGGATGGCTAAGCAAGAAAATACCTACTTTCTAAAAGTGGTATTTTCAAACACAGAACATAAAAATCATCTTTACTAAAAGATACATTTTTACATTCTGAGTCCAGGCATACTAAACTCCATTTCCCTATCTTGTCCCAATGGGAAATTATGCTTATAAGATGTTATAAGTAAAACTCCTATTCTATCCTATGGGGCAGATAGCCTTTCCATAGTGAAAAACGAACTGCACTGTAATTCACTACCAGGACATGCCAAACACACCAGTACATGTCCTACCTTTAACATACACAGCACCCTGCCCACAGGGGTACCTTAGGCCTACATTAGGGGTGACATATGTAAGAAAAGGGAAGATTAGGGCCTGGCAAGTGGGTGCACTTGCCAGGTCGACATGGCAGTTACAAACTGCGCGCAGACCCTGCAGTGGCAGGTCTGAGATACCTTTTCAGGGCTACTCATGTGGGTGGCACAATCAGTGCTGCAGGCCCACTAGAAGCATTTGATTTACAGGCCCTGGCACACCTAGTGCACTTTACTAGGGGCTTACCAGTAAATCAAATATGCCAATCATGGAAACACCAATCCATAATTGCAATTTACAACAGTAGCACTTGCACTTTAACATTAAACATCAGTGAGAAAGTGCGCAGAGACACTAAACCAGCAGAAACAGAGTCAACACTGGGAGTTCAGAAAGCAAAAAGACAGGGGAAACATGCCAAAAGATGCTAGGTCACATGCAGTTCCAGCACATGTCAAATTACCTGCTGCACTGAATAGGCTGTCATCTGGATCGTTCCAGAGCACACGTGCATCTGGAGATAGGGGTCTCACAAAATGCATTATCTGTGTTCCTGTCACATGTATCAGAAGCAATCTGCTTTATTATACCACTGCAGTGCCCGTTCTCCAAATGAGAGCCCTATCTGAAACAGGACAAGGACATTTCCAGTGCCATAAGTAACTTTCCACACATCAGTGGCGCCCTTGACTGCCCTCGGTTTTCATTTAGACCTCCTTCTGACATTGCACACATTTACAGGACAAATAAACATGCCCTCATGAGCATCATCAATCTGCAGGAAATCTGTAGTGTGATTACAGCTTTACAAATGGTAGTAGCGAAGCATCCCAGGGTATACACATGATCCTGCATTTTCAGTACCATTAACCAAGTAGTGTCTATAGATACCATTTATTAGCAGGTATGCATCACACAAATGACTACCAGAAGCCAAGAATATAAGCCTGTTCACATGCAAAATATTTAACATGTATTAGTTTCCCTCATAAGTGACCAGTTTATTCTTTGAAACCATGACTGATAATACCATACAGCCATAACATAACTGCAACAGAAGAAGTGCTTAACACTGCATACAGAAACTCACCCAGCATTTCTTGTGTCCATTTTTTTGCCTTCTGTTTCCCCTCGTGCCCCCATTTCTTGTGTCCATTTTTTTGCCTTCTGTTTCCCCTCGTGCCCCCATTTCTTGTGTCCATTTTGCCTTCTGTTCCCCTCGTGCCCCCATTTCTTGTGCCCGTTCTGCTTCTGTTCCCCTCGTGCCCCCATTCCTTGTGTCCATTTTTTTGCCTTCTGTTTCCGCTCGTGCCCCCATTTCTTGTGTCCATTTTTTGCCTTCTGTTTCCCCTCGTGCCCCCATTTCTTGTGTCCATTTTGCCTTCTGTCTCCCCTTGTGCCCCCATTTCTTGTGTCCATTTTTTTGCCTTCTGTTTCCCCTCGTGCCCCCATTTCTTGTGTCCATTTTGCCTTCTGTCTCCCCTCATGCCCCCATTTCTTGTGTCCATTTTGCCTTCTGTCTCCCCTCGTGCCCCCATTTCTTGTGTCCATTTTTGCCTTCTGTTCCCCCTCGTGCCCCCATTTTGCTGTGCCCAACTTTGCCTTCTGTACCCCCCGCCGCTGCGTCCCCTGCGGCCCCGCTCCCCTGACTGCCCATTCGCTGCCCCTGCCTCCCGCCTCCCAGCTGCTCCTCCCTCCCAGCTCCCCATATATGGCGGCCGTGCAGCGGATGTGCGCAGTGGATGTGCGCAGCGGGCGCGCCGCTGGCGCGCCGCTGGCGCGCCTAAGGCAAGCCCGTCTGCGCCCGTCCGCGCCTGGACCGCGCCCAGCGCCAGAACCCCTGGGCTGCGCGCCCCCGCTCCAGCCTCGAGGACCGACGCCGTTACGATGCCACCACACTCCACTCTCTCAAGCCAGGACGGACACACAACTGCTTCAAGGCCGCCCCGAAACGCACACATGGCCCCTTCACCTGCCGGAACTGCAGCTACACCAGCCTCAGAGCCACCGAAGCGCCCGCCAAGAAGGACCTCAACCACCTCCGATGCATCCTACTGAACACCCGCTCCGCACGCAAACACGCCGTCGAGCTCTGGGACCTGCTCGACACATCATCACCAGACGTCGCCTTCCTGACAGAGACCTGGATGAACAACTCCTCCGCACCCGACATCGCCATAGCCATCCCAGACGGCTATAAGATCACCCGCAGAGACCGCGTCAACGGAGTAGGAGGAGGAATCGCCATCGTCCACAAGAACTCCATCAGGGTCTCGACCAGCACCGACGACTTTCTCTGCACCGCCGAACACATGCACTTCCAGATCCACACGGACCCCAACACCACCCTCAGAGGCACCCTTGTCTACAGACCCCCTGGGCCCCGACCCCAGTTCAGCGACTCCATCGCCGACTTCATCAGCACGCACGCCCTGACCTCTACCGACTACATCCTCCTCGGAGACCTGAACTTTCACCTGGAGAACAACAACGACAGCAACTCCACCACCCTGATCGACAACCTCGGACTGAGACAGCTCGTCACAACACCGACTCATTCCGCCGGCCACACGCTCGACCCCGTCTTCTCCTCAAGCTCCCACGTCTCCTTCAGCCACACCACGGAACTCCTCTGGACCGACCACCGCTGCATCCACTTCACCTTCCAGAAACCCACCACACACCACCGCACCCAACAGATCCCACGCCGCTGCTGGAGCAAAGTCACCGAAGATCAACTACGGGCAAACCTCGCTCTCAGCCCTCCCTCCGACCCATCCAACACCGACGACGCTGCCTGCAACCTCAGACGATGGATAGACGACTGTGCCAACACCCTCGCCCCGCTGAAAAAACTCACCTACAGCAACACCACCAAAAGAGCCAGCTGGTTCACCCCGGAACTCCTAGCTTCCAAGCGTACCTGCCGGAAACTTGAGAAGAAATGGCACAGTGATAAGACACCGGACAGCCAAGCAGCCCATAAAGACGCCATCCATAACCACCACCACCTCATCAGGTCCGCCAAGAGAATCTCCTTAAAAGACCGCCTCGACAACAACGCACACAACAGCAAGGAGCTCTTCAACATCGTGAAGGAACACTCCAACCCCAGCTCCAACACCAACGACATCCCGCCGTCGCAAGCCCTGTGCGATTCCCTCGCCACCTTCTTCCACCGCAAGATCGCCGACATCCACGACAGCTTCAACACCCAGACAGCCCCCACTAAGATCGACCATGACCCCTTGCCAGCCTGGGCCAGCGTGAACATCGATGACACCATCAAGACCATGGGCACAATACACTCCGGCTCCCCGTCAGACCCTTTCCCGCACCACATCTTCAACAAAGCCAGCAGCTCCATCGCACCCCACCTGTGCAACGTTATCAATCTCTCCTTTGAGACCACGACCTTCCCAGAGAGCTGGAAACACGCAGAGATCAACGCCCTACTCAAAAAACCCAAGGCGGACCCAAGAGACCTCAAGAACTTCCGGCCCATCTCCCTGCTTCCGTTCCCTGCCACAGTCATCGAGAAGATCGTCAACAAACAGCTAAACCGATACCTCGAAGAAAACAGCATCCTGGACCCATCCCAATCGGGGTTCCGCAGCAACCACAGCACTGAGACTGCCCTCATCGCCGCCACCGACGACATCAGGACCCTGCTGGACAACGGTGAGACCGCAGCCCTCATCCTGCTGGACCTCTCCGCCACCTTCGACACTGTCTGCCACCGCACTCTACGCGCACGCCTCCATGACGCAGGGATCCGAGACAAGGCCCTGGAATGGACCACCTCCTTCCTCGACGGCAGAACCCAGAGAGTCCGCCTCACACCTTTCCGATCCGAAGCCTCCGAGATCATCTGCGGCGTACCCCAGGGATCTTCCCTCAGCCCAACACTGTTCAACATCTACATGGCCCCGCTCGCACGCATCGCCAGACAGCACGACCTCAACATTATCTCCTACGCCGACGACACTCAACTGATCCTCTCCCTCACCAAGGACCCCCTCGCCGCTAAATCCAATCTCCATGAAGGAATGAAGGCGGTCGCCGATTGGATGAAGATCAGCCGACTAAAGCTGAACACGGACAAGACAGAGGTCCTCATCCTCGGCTCCAACCCCTCAGCATGGGATGACTCCTGGTGGCCAACGACGCTGGGAGCAGCCCCGACACCCACCGACCACGCACGCAACCTGGGAGTCATCCTCGACTCAACGCTCTCCATGGCCAAGCAAGTCAACGCAGTCTCCTCCTCTTGCTTCAACACCCTCCGCATGCTTCGCAAGATCTACAGGTGGATCCCGACAGACACAAGAAGGACAGTCACCCAGGCCCTCGTCAGTAGCAGACTTGACTATGGGAACGCCCTCTATGCGGGAGCCCCGGCCAAGCTCATCAAGCGACTGCAACGCATACAAAACGCCTCCGCATGCCTGATCCTCGACATACCACGCCACATCACCCCCCACCTGAGGAACCTGCACTGGCTCCCCGTCGACAGGAGGATCTCCTTCAAACTCCTCATCCACGCACACAAGGCACTCCACAAGACTGGCCCAGCCTACCTCAACAGATGACTCTTCTTCTACGTTCCCAACCGCCAGCTCCGCTCCGCCGACCTCTCCCTCGCCACCATCCCTCGCATTCGAAGAACAACCACCGGCGGCAGATCCTTCTCACACCTCGCCGCCAAGACCTGGAACACCCTTCCACTTAGCCTACGACAGACCCAAGACCTGCTGACCTTCAGGAGGCTACTCAAGACCTAGCTGTTCGACCAGTAGCAGAACCCCCCCCCCTTTCCTCTCCCCAGCGCCTTGAGACCCTCGCGGGTAGGTAGTGCGCTCTACAAATTCTGTGATTGATTGATTGATTTTGTTAGACACAGTAGCAATTATGGCATTTAAACTGTATTCACTTTGTTAGAAAGTAATGTATCCTCCATTTCTTAGGTTACTGCCCTGACATGGTTGATTATATTTCAGATGGAGATTGTTGTCACACTCCTTGCAAGAAGCACAATAAGTATTGGGTTGATGCTCTGCTCCCAGCACCTCAGTGATATCCTGCAGAACCCTGGCTGTGTCCTCTTGTGATATGGATATTTGGGTATTGATATTAAGATATTGAAATTATTCCTGGTAGATTGTTCACAAATTGCATCGCTTCTGTATTATGACTACTTAATTTTCCAAATCATCAGACTTTTCAACAAAGGACCACTACAAGGTTCTCAATCAATCAATCAATCACAGAATTTGTAGAGCGCACTACTTACCCGCGAGGGTCTCAAGGCGCTGTGGGAGGAGGGGGGATGCTGCTACTGGTCGAACAGCCAGGTCTTGAGTAGCATCCTGAAGGTCAGCAGGTCTTGGGTCTTTCGTAGGCTAAGTGGGAGGGTGTTCCAGGTCTTGGCGGCGAGGTGTGAGAAGGATCTGCCACCGGTGGTTGTTCTTCGAATGCGGGGGACGGTGGCGATAGAGAGGTCGGTGGAGCGGAGCTGGCGGTTGGGGACGTAGAAGAAGAGTCGTCTGTTGAGGTAGGCTGGGCCAGTTTTGTGGAGTGCCTTGTGTGCGTGGGTGAGGAGTTTGAAGGTGATCCTCCTGTCGACGGGGAGCCAGTGCAGGTTCCTCAAGTGGGGGTGATGTGGCTGTGGCGTGGTCGTCGAGGATCAGTCGTGCGGAGGCGTTTGTATGCGTTGCAGTCGCTTGATGAGCTTGGCCGGGGCTCCCGCGTAGAGGGCGTTCCCATAGTCTAGTCTGCTACTGACGAAGGGTGACTGTTCTTCTTGTGTCTGTCGGATCCACCTGTAGATCTTGCGAAGCATGCGGAGTGTGTTGAAGCAGGAGGAGGAGACTGCGTTGACTTGCTTGGTCATGGAGAGCGTTGAGTCGAGGATGACTCCCAGGTTGCGTGCGTGGTCGGTGGGTGTCGGGGCTGCTCCCAGCGTCGTTGGCCACCAGGAGTCGTCCCAGGCTGAGGGGTTGGAGCCGAGGATGAGGACCTCCGTTTTGTCCGTGTTCAGCTTTAGTCGGCTGATCTTCATCCAATCGGCGACGGCCTTCATTCCGTCATGGAGTTTGGCTTTGGCGGCGAGGGGTCCTGGTGAGGGAGAGGATCAGTGGAGTGTCGTCGGCGTAGGAGATAATGTTGAGGTCGTGTTGTCTGGCGATGCGTGCGAGCGGGGCCATGTAGATGTTGAACAGTGTTGGGCTGAGGACGATCCCTGGGGTACGCCGCAGATGATCTCGGAGGCTTCGGATCGGAAAGGTGGAGGCGGACTCTCTGGGTTCTGCCGCAGGAAGGAGGTGGTCCATTCCAGGCCTTGTCTCGGATCCCTGCGTTGTGGAGGCGTGCGCGTAGAGTGCGGTGGCAGACAGTGTCGAAGGCGGCGGAGAGGTCAAGCAGGATGAGGGCTGCCGTCTCACCATTGTCCAGCAGGATCCTGATGTCGTCGGTGGCGGCTATGAGGGCAGTCTCAGTGCTGTGGTTGCTGCGAACCTGATTGGGATGGGTCCAGGATGCTGTTTTCTTCGAGGTATCGGGTTAGCTGTTTGTTGACGATCTTCTCGATGACCTTGGCTGGGAACGGAAGCAGAGAGATGGGCCGGAAGTTCTTGAGGTCTCTCGGGTCCGCCTTGGATTTTTGAGTAGGGCGTCGATCTCTGCGTGTTTCCAGCTCTCTGGGAAGGTCGCGGTCTCGAAGGAGAGGTTGATGATGTTGCACAGGTGGGGTGCGATGGAGCTGCTGGCTTTGTTGAAGATGTGGTGCGGGAAAGGGTCTGACGGGGAGCCGGAGTGTATTGTGCTCATGGTCTTGATGGTGTCCTCGATGTTCACGCTGGCCCAGGCTGGCAGGGGGTCGTGGTCGATGGTGTGTGGCAGGTCTGGTGTATCGATCTTAGTTGGGGTTGTCTGGGTGTTGAAGCTGTCGTGGATGTCGGCGATCTTGCGGTGAAAGAAGGTGGCGAGGAATCGCACAGGGGTTGCGACGGCGGGATGTCGTTGGTGTTGGAGCTGGGATTGGAGAGTTCCTTCACGATGTTGAAAAGCTCCTTGCTGTTGTGTGCGTTGTTGTCGAGGCGGTCTTTGAAGGAGATTCTCTTGGCGGACCTGATGAGGTGGTGGTGGTTACGGATGGCGTCTTTGTGGGCTGTGTGGCTGTCCGGTGTCTTATCGCTGTGCCATTTCTTCTCTAGTTTCCGGCAGGTACGCTTGGAAGCTAGGAGTTCCGAGGTGAACCAGCTGGCTCTTTTGGTGGTGTCGCTGTAGGTGAGCTTTTCAGCGGGGCGAGGGTGTTGGCGCAGTCGTCCATCCATCGTCTGAGGTTGCAGGCAGCGTCGTCGGTGTTGGATGGGTCGGAGGGAGGGCTGAGAGCGAGGGTTGCCCGGAGTTGGTCTTCGGTGACTTTGCTCCAGCAGCGGCGTGGGATCTGTTGGGTGCGGTCGTGTGTGGTGGGTTTCTGGAAGGTGAAATGGATGCAGCGGTGGTCGGTCCAGAGGAGTTCCGTGGTGTGGCTGAAGGAGACGTGGGAGCTTGAGGAGAAGATGGGGTCACGCGTGTGGCCGGCGGAGTGGGTCGGTGTTGTGACGAGCTGGCTCAGGCCGAGGTTGGCGAGGCTGTCGATCAGGGTGGTGGAGTTGCTGTCGTTGTTGTTCTCCAGGTGAAAGTTCAGGTCTCCGAGCAGGATGTAGTCGGTAGAGGTCAGGGCGTGCGTGCTGATGAAGTCGGCGATGGAGTCGCTGAACTGGGGTCGGGGCCCAGGGGGTCTGTAGACAAGGGTGCCTCTAAGGGTGGTGTTGGGGTCCGTGTGGATCTGGAAGTGCATGTGTTCGGCGGTGCTGAGAGTGTCGTCGGTGCTGGTCGAGACCCTGATGGTGTTCTTGTGGACGATGGCGATTCCTCCTCCTACTGCGTTGACGCGGTCTCTGCGGGTGATCTTATAGCCGTCTGGGATGGCTATGGCGATGTCGGGGGCGGAGGAGTCGTTCATCCAGGTCTCTGTCAGGAAGGCGACGTCTGGTGATGATGTGTCGAGCAGGTCCCAGTACTCAGTGCTGTATTGTCTACCAGGGCTTTCTTGATGTCCACTAAGGTATTCTTCATTCAAGTCATGAAGATGTTGTAGTACTTTGCCCTTAGCCATTTGGCTAGTGCTACCAATAGTTCCAAATTATTTAAGATGGATTTCAAAATTGAATGGATGCATTCTACACCATTTCCACAACAGTAAGAGTAGGTGCCTGACATTTAGTTATCCTGCAGTCTAAGTCACCAAGAGCTGTGTATGTCTGGTGACATAAAGATAACCAAAGTTATCCTATTGACTAGGATAATGGCCACCATACTGCAGTGCATCCCACCTAAATCCTGCCTATGAACTCAAAGTTGGTGGCATGATATGAAGTTAGGGGGCAGTGGAATGTCACAGCTCAGTGTGCTTGTACTACTATTATTGAGGAAGGTTTCTGTTCTGAGCTCATACTGTGGCCATAGACCTTTTTAACATGGCTCAAATGGATATCAGCACAGCAGTGCTTTAAAGTCTGCTAACTGGGGAGAAGACAATAACATGCTCTAGATCCTGAACATTCCGCAGGTCCTCCGTGGTGATGGACAGTTATGTGATATATTCACCTGTATCTGTCAACCCATACCTTGACTGAACTTTGCAACCTCATGAATCTGTCTTTTTTCTGACCAGTTGATATGCGGTCTATGTACTTTAACTAGGGAATAGCAAACACCTACTCGAATTATATCCTTTGATGCATTAACACCGCTTAGAATTATCAGTCCTATCAGGTTTACCCATGCTAACCCCACCTCTTCTGCAATGGATTAGCAAAAATTCCAGATGCATTCATTGCATATGAAAACCCACTACACCCTTTGCAGTTGAAGCAGATCCCCAACAGTGTCTAAAAGGCCATTCCCAAAAAGCCCTCTGAATATCAGCTCAGTGGGTCCAGGCCCAGCTGGAGGCAATCATGCTGCTAAAAACTCTAAATGAGAGACATGAAATGAAATGAAAAGAAATAAATTTATAGAGAGCACTATACCCGGAGGTGTCAAAGCACCATAGGAGGGCACCCTGAAGCAGTATAAAATTGTCCACAAATGGCTAAGGGATATGGGATCAGAAAAGCAATATCTTCAGAAGTTTTTTAAATATGGCAAGTGAGTCAGCTTCCGAGATATGGGCAGGCAGAGTATTCCACAGTTTGGCAGCAGCCACCGCAATAGAGCGGCCTCCCCATCTGGCCTTCCGGAATCTGGGAACCAACACCTTCTTACAGAAGGAGGATCTGAAAAGCCTACTAAGGGTGTACCAGTGGAAGAGAGAATTAAGTTGTCTGTAACATTTCTGATGCAGGACAAGAAAAAACATTCAGAGAGCCTTGAGGATAATCCTCTTTCTCACTATATGACAGTGAAGAGAACAAATCCTATCTCTGATTGAGAGGTGCCTAGGGATGTTAAGGATAAATCAGGCAGCCGCCTTCTGAGCGACTTGAAGTTTGTTAAGGCAGGAAGCATTAATTTTGAGGTATAGTGAATTGCAATAGTCCAGTCGCGAGGTGACAAGTGCGATGATGACTGATTGGCGCATTTCCACAGGAATATCGGGGAAGAACTTTCTCAGGGTCCTGATGATGATGAAATAGGTGCTAGTAGTGCGGCTGACCTGAGAATCAAAGCTCAAGGTATTGTCCAGGCTTTTTCTGACTTGCCCGGAGGGGGAAGAGGTCAACAATCCCATGGCCAGCAGGTGCCAAACACCAACACCATCTTTATTCAGCATTTAGGGGAATGCTTACAAGGATATAGTGCCACTGGACTGTCACTTTTAGCATCCACCTTGAAACCACTGCAGCTGACAAGTTGCGCTCTGTTGGTAAGGAAAAAGCAGAAGAGCTTTAGTGTGGACCCACCAACACTGACTTGCTGCAGATGTTGGATCATCCGTACCAGCGAGACAGTGTTGAATGCTGCAGACAAATCAAGCATCACCAGAATGGCCACCCAAACCTGATCAACCTGGCAGCAGATGCTGTCTGCAACCAAAATAAGAGCAGACTCTGTACTGTGGTGTTAGAAATGGGATCTCCAGTTGGCTAGGGTTTGCACCTTTGTCCAAGTAGGTACCCTTCTTCCTAGTCAGGGTAAGGGAGTTACACTCCTAAAATAACCCCTGCTCACCCCCTTGGTAGCTTGGCACGAGCAGTCAGGCTTATTCTAGAGGCAGTGTGTAAAGCATTTGCACATAACCAACAGTAATACAGTGTAAGCACTACAAACTGACACCACACCAGTTTAGAAAAATATCCAATATTTTTATATACTTTAAAACAAGACCAAATACAATAAAAATCCACAGTACAGTACTTTAAAAGTGATTATGTTGCAAGATAACTTCTTCTTTGCAGGAATAGTTCAAAAACAAAGTTCGTACGAGTCGGTAGCTCCGTCCGAGTCTACCGCGATGCTGAAAACCACAGAGTCTAACAGTTCCAGCCGACCGCGTCGATACGGGCCAGCAGAGTCGTGAACAGACTCGGTCACAGTACCTTTTCTCGTTGTGGCGGGCACGGAGTGTGCGAGCCGGTCGGCGTACGTCGCGGTTGCGGTGCAAGATGGAAGCGGTGCAGGGCGCGGTGTCCTCTCGATGCGGTGCAGGCAGCGGCTCGGTGACAATCGTGCAGACGGAGTCGGTGAGTCCAAGGCGTGCGGGACAGGGTGAGACGGTGCTCGATGCGGTGCTGGCAGGTTGCGATGCAGGCGACCAAGCCGGAGTGCGGGAGCTGGCGTCGGACAGCGGAGCGAGTCGGAGCGGTGCGTCGCGAAGCGTGCGAGCGGTGCCCCAACTGCGATGCGGTCACGATTGTTGAGCCAGTTGCAGCGACAGCGTCGGTCTGGTCCGGCTGGCACAGTGAAGCGATGCGATGCGAACTGCGGTGCCCACAGGTCACGGTGCAAGCAGCGGCTCGGTGGCGATGGCGTCGGACGTCGTCGTCGGTGAGACCAGGGTTGCGGTGCGAGATGCGGACGGTGCGGTCTGCGGTGCAAACAGGACACCGGGCCAGCGATGGAGTCGGTTGACGGAGTCGGTTGCGGTTCCCTTCCTCTGTGGCAACTGAAACAGCGGTTCCAGAAGCGGTACCCAGAGGGTTGTGAAGTCTTTGCAGTCCCTGAGACTTCTTAACAGGAGGCCAGCTCGGTTTCAGGCCCTTGGAGATTCTCAGCACAAGTAGTAGAAAGTTCAGTCCAGTCCTTTCACTGCCCAAGGCAGAAGCAGCAGCTGCAGGCCAACCCAACAAAGCAACAACACAGCAAAGGGGCAGTACTCCTCCTGGCAGCTCTTCCAGCTCTTCGTCTTGGCAGGTTCCTTGATTCCAGCGAGATCTAATTTTCTGGGGTTTGGGTCCCCCTTTTTATCCTCAATTTCTCTTTGTTCTCTGAAGGCAGAGAGGCCTTTGCCTAGTCCAAACCAGTTCTGGTCAGTCCTGGAGCACTTTGTTGACAAGTCTCCTTCTTTCCTTTCACAGTGCAGGCCAGGGACATCAGACGCACCACAGGAGGTGGAGCCAGCATTGTGGAGGGAAGGCCCAGCCCTATTCAGGTCCCAGGTGCATCTCCTCCCACCCATCTACATGTAGATCTTGCTATTCAGCCCTGTGCTGACTCACCCTGTCTCCTGGCATCCCCCAGCCCCTGTCACTCACACTCCAGACAAGGAATACACAACCTAGCAGAGGCAGGCTTGGATGGTTAGACAAGAAAATACCCACTTTCTAAAAGTGGTATTTTCAAACACAGAATGTTAAAACCAACTTTACTAAAAGATGCATTTTATCATTCTGAGTCCAGGCATACTAAACTCGAATTTCTACCATGTTCCCTGGGTCAGTTAGGATTATAAGCTGTAATAATCAAAACTGCCCATTCTGGCCTATGGGGAACAGGTAGCCTTGCAATAGTGAAAAACGAAATAGGCTGTAATTCACTATCAGGACATGCCACACACACCAGGGCATGTCCTACCTTTCACATACAATGCACCCTGCCCACAGGGGTACCTTGGGCCTACCTTAGGGGTGACTAACATGTAGAAAAGGGAAGGTTTAGGGACTTGCAAGTGTGTGCACTTGCCAAGTCGACATGGCAGCCCCAGGCTGCACACAGGCTCTGCAATGGCAGGCCAGAGTTACACTTTACGGGCTGTTTGCGTGGGTGGCACAATCCAGTGCTGCAGCCCACCAACAGCATTTGATCTATAGGCCCTGGCACTCTCAGTGCACTTTACAAGGGACTGACACATAAATCAAATAGGCCAATCATGGAAACACCAATCCATAACACATTTTATACAGGAGCACTTGCACTTTCCCACTGGACAGCAGTGAGGAAAGTGCGCAGAATCATTACACCAGCAAAAACAGAGTCAAAACCAGGAGGTCAGAAAGCAAAAAGTCAGGGGAAACACGCCAAAAGATGCCAAGTCTAACACATGTCCCCTCCAGCTGAAAGTAGGGAGAACTACCCAACCCCATTGGAGTTCTCTTCACTAAGGCGGAAGAACCTGGACAGACCATCTGCGTTGGCGTGTTCTGTACCAGGACGGTGTTCCACCGTAAAGTCCATTCCCTGTAGGGAGATGGACCACCTCAGCAGTTTTGGATTCTCACCCCTCATTTGCATCAACCATCTGAGGGGCCTGTGGTCTGTCTGAACCCGGAAGTGAGTCCCAAACAGGTATGGTCTCAGCTTCTTCAGTGCCCAGACCACAGCAAAAGCTTCCCTTTCTATGGCACTCCACCTCTGTTCCCTGGGGAGTAGTCTCCTGCTAAGGAAGACTACAGGCTGATCCAGGCCCTCTTCGTTCAGTTGTGAGAGCACCGCTCCCACACCATGCTCTGAAGCGTCAGTCTGCACGACGAATTCCTTGGAGAAGTCAGGTGCCTTGAGCACGGGCGCCGTGCACATGGCTGCCTTCAGGGCATCAAAAGCTTTCTGGCAGGACTCAGTCCAGATCACTTTCCTGGGCTGCTTCTTAGAAGTCAGCTCTGTTAAGGGGGCAACGATGGTGCCATAGCCCTTAACAAATCTCCTATAGTAGCCGGTGAGACCTAAGAAGGCTCTCACCTCTGTCTGGGTCTTGGGGGCTCCCAAGCCAGAATGGTGTCAATCTTGGGTTGTAGGGGCGCCACCTGGCCGCTTCCTACCTGGTGTCCCAAGTACACCACAGAACCCTGCCCGATCTGGCACTTACTGGCCTTGATCGTGAGGCCTGCACCTTGCAGAGCCCTCAACACTTTCTCAAGGTGCTGTAAATGTTCTTCCCAGCTGGAACTGAACACAGCAATGTCATCCAGGTAGGCGGCACTGAAATCCTCCAGCCCAGCCAACACCTGATTGACCAACCTCTGAAAGGTGGCAGGGGCATTCTTCAACCCAAAGGGCATCACCCGGAATTGGTAATGACCTTCTGGGGTTGAGAATGCTGATCTCTCCTTGGCCCCATCGGTTAAGGCAATCTGCCAGTACCCAGACGTTAAATCAAACGTGCTGAGGAACCGGGCAGCTCCCAACCGATCAATGAGCTCATCAGCTCTGGGGATGGGGTGCGCGTCAGTCCTGGTGACGGCATTGAGCCCACGGTAGTCCACACAAAACCGGAGTTCTGGAGTGGCACCGGGCGCAGCAGCCTTTGGGACCAAGACCACTGGGCTGGCCCAAGGACTGTTGGAGGGCTCAATCACCCCTAACGCCAACATCTTAGAGACCTCCTCCTTGATGCTGGCCCTGACCCGGTCAGTCAACCTGTAAATCTTGTGCTTCACAGGAGGGCTGTCACCAGTGTCCACGTCATGGGTACACCAGTGAGTAACACCGGGGGTCAGAGAGAACAGTGGGGCGAACTGTCCCAACAACTGGTGACAGTCCCCCTGCTGCTCCTGAGTCAGAGTAGGGGAGAGGATCACACCCTCTACTGACCCATCATGCTCCTTGGTAGACAGGAGGTCAGGGAGAGGCTCACTCTCCTCTTCCACCCCATCATCTGTCGCCAAGAGCATACTCACTTCGGACCTCTCGAAGTGGGGCTTGAGGCGGTTCACGTGAAGGACCCTCAAAGGGTTCCTTGGAGCCTGCAAATCCACCAGGTAGGTGACGTCACTTTTGCGCTCCACCACCTCATATGGCCCAGTCCACTTGTCCTGCAAGGCACAAGGTTCCACTGGGGCCATGACCCACACTTTTTGCCCAGGTTGAAATTCGACCAGAGTGGCATTCTGGTCATACCACCTCTTCATTTCTTCCTGGCTTGCTTCTAGGTTCGCCTGAGCGAGTTTCCTGAAGCGGGCAGTTTGGTTTCTAAAGGCCAGCATGTAACTAAACACATCCTGGGGAGTTTTCCTGGGAGCTGCCTCCCAGCCTTCCTTTACCAAACTCAGAGGTCCTCTGACAGGGTGGCCATACAGGAGCTCAAAGGGGCTGTACCCAAGAGACTTCTGAGGCACCTCCCTGTATGCAAAGAGTAGGCATGGCAAGAGGACGTCCCACTTACGCCTCATGGGTTCTGTTAGACCCTTGATCATGCCTTTCAAGGTCTGGTTGAATCTCTCCACCAGACCGTTTCCTTGTGGGTGGTAAGGAGTGGTGAACTTGTAGGTTACACCACACTCCTTCCACAGGGATGTCATATACTTGGATATGAAATTGGTCCCCCTATCAGAAACCACCTCTCTGGGGAATCCCACACGGGAAAAGATCCCCATTAACGCCCGGCCCACCACTGGCGCCGTCGTTGTCCTGAGAGGGATTGCCTCCGGGTACCGGGTGGCATGGTCCACCAAGACCAGGATGTACCTGTTGCCCATGGCTGTCTTGGGATCCAGTGGCCCCACAATATCCATCCCTACCCTTTCAAAGGGTGTTCCAACAACAGGAAAATGTTGGAGAGGAGCTTTGACCTTCCTCCCACTCTTACCACTTGCCTGGCAAGTTTGGCAAGACCTACAGTGTGCATCTGACTGCCTTCGCATTTGGGGCCAAAAGAAGTGGGTGACAAGCCTGTCAAAGGTCTTGTCCTGCCCCAAATGTCCTGCCAAAGGCACGTCATGAGCCAGACCCAGTAGGAAGGTCCTGAAGCGCTGGGGTACCACCAGCACACGGGCTGACCCAGGCTCAGCAACCTTAGGCTCACTGTATAGGAGACCATTCTCCCAGTAGATCAGATGTGACCCGGACTGATTACCAGCTGCCTGGTCTGCAGCCTGCCGCCGCAGACCCTCCAGAGTAGGGCACTCGTTCTGCTCCCTGCAGAACTCCTCCCTGGTGGGACCCCCTTCTTGCTGCCAATGGGTCAGCTCAGAGATGTCTCCCAGTTCGGCTACCTGCTCCCCTGTAGGCACCGGGGCGTCCCCCTCGAGGTCCGCCTCCTCCCGGTCCGTGGGAACTTCGGGGGCCGGTTTCCCGCGCCCCCTGCCCTTCCTCTTGGCAGGGACTTGGGCCACTCTTCCAGGCTCCAAGTCCTCTTGATCACCCTTTCTGGCTGCCATTGACCGAGTAGACACGCATGCCCACTCTGGCAACCCAAGCATCTCCAAGTGAGACCTGAGCTCAACATCCTTCCATAAGGACTGCTCCAGGTCGTTACCTAGCAGACAATCTACAGGCATGGTAGGGCTCACAACCACCCTCAAGGGACCTGAGACCCCCCCATTCAAAGGGAACCTGCGCCACCATACACTGGCGCTCAGAGTTGTCTACAGCCACTACTTGGTGGAATGCCCCTGGGACTACCTGCTTCTCAGAGACCAGGTGACACCGGACTGAGGTCACACTGGCTCCAGTATCTCTGAGAGCCTCTACCCTGTTCCCATTAATGGTCACCCAGGTGCTATATTTCTTTGTGTTAGGGGGCACCTGGTTTCCTGGGACCATCTCACTGTCCCCTAGTGAGACAAGGGTCATTTCTGCGGGATCCCCACCCTCCTGTGGGCACCCCTCCTCCCCAAGCGCTACACTAGCCAACACTTTGGACTGTCCACCGGTGGGTGGCTGTGTCCCCTTTGGGCACTTGGGGTCCCCCTTAAAGTGACCTACCTGGTCACATGCATAACACTTGCGGGGGCCGGTCTCAACAGGCTTCCCTGTAGAGACCCCTTTCTTCTTATCACCGGGGGGCTGGGAACCTTTACCCTGGGTACTAGTTTGGGGCCCTTTAGAGAACTCCTGTGCTTTACCCTTGTCCCCCCACCTTTCTGCTGGGGACCCTGCCCACCTTTGGCTGAGTCTCCCCCAAAACGCTTTCTTGTGGACCCTGGTACTCACCCAGCGGTCCGCCTCCATAGCAAGCTTCCTGGGGTCAGTTAGCTTACTATCAACTAGGTGCTGGCGCAGATCTGCAAAACATAGACTAGACAAGTGCTCCCATGCAATCAAATTGTAGAGCCCCTGAAAATCTGTTACATTACTGCCCTTCACCCAACCATCCAGCGACCTACAGAACATATCCACACATTCCAACCAAGTGTTGGCCTCAGACTTTTTACTGGACCTGAACTGATCCCTGTACTTCTCAGGAGTGAGCCCATACCTAGTGAGGAGAGCGTCTTTCATGTCAGCATAGGTGAGGTCCTGCCCCTTACCCAAAGCTATCAGAGTATCCCTAGCTTCCTCTGGAAAGAGAGGCCACAACCCCGCTCCCCAGTTCCTCTCAGGGACCCCATTCATATGAATAGACGACTCGTACCCTTGAAACCACCTTTGTATGTCATCACCCTTTTTGTACTCTTTACCTACATTCTTGGGGATGTGTACAATCCTGTCTGTGTGTGCTGAAGAATTGCTGCCACCATCTGAACCGGATCTACTCTTTAGCTCCAGCTCCTTGATCATTCTCTCATGATCTAGTATCATTTTCCTTTCCTCCATGGCTATTCTTTTCTCTTCCCTCTCACTTTCTATTCTGAGTTTCTCCAATTCAAACCTCCTTACTTCCCGCCTGTCCTCCAGCTCCTCTGGGGACAAACTACTGCTGCCTGGCCTGGAGGGTTCCCCCTCCCAAAAGCACATCCACCCTAGGAACAGGCTCCTCCACCTCTCCATTGAGATCACCAGATTGCCTACTGGCACCTCTGGCTGCTACCCAGGCCCTCAGCGCCTTTTGTAGCTCATCCTTCCTGGTGAGGCCTCTGACCTGGACTTTCAGGTTCTTGCAAATCGATTTTAACTCCTTGACATTGTAGGCTTCCAATCGATCCTCCTCAAAGGCAATTTCTACTGATGCAATTGATGATACTATTGATTCAGGCATGTTGAAGTAGCAAGTTCAAACTGGCAAGATCAAAAATAGGCCAAAAAGAAAAAGAACCTGTAAGTGGTACGTAATGGTCTGCGATATGGTAGTAGTGCACACCAATCACTGTAAGTCAAGTGCAAACACAAGTCCTATCCTCACCGCTGACAACCAATGTTAGAAATGGGATCTCCAGTTGGCAAGGGTTTGCACCTTTGTCCAAGTAGGGACCCTTCTACCTAGTCAGGGTAAGGGAGTTACACTCCTAAAATAACCCCTGCTCACCCCCTTGGTAGCATGGCACGAGCAGTCAGGCTTATTCTAGAGGAGATGTGTAAAGCATTTGCACATAACCAACAGTAATACAGTGTAAGCACTACAAACTGACACCACACCAGTTTAGAAAAATATCCAATATTTTTATATACTTTAAAACAAGACCAAATACGATAAAAATCCACAGTACAGTACTTTAAAAGTGATTATGTTGCAAGATAACTTCTTCTTTGCAGGAATAGTTCAAAAACAAAGTTCGTACGAGTCGGTAGCTCCGTCCGAGTCTACCGCGATGCTGAAAACCACAGAGTCTAACAGTTCCAGCCGACCGCGTCGATACGGGCCAGCAGAGTCGTGAACAGACTCGGTCACAGTACCTTTTCTCGTTGTGGCGGGCACGGAGTGTGCGAGCCGGTCGGCGTACATCGCGGTTGCGGTGCAAGATGGAAGCGGTGCAGGGCGCGGTGTCCTCTCGATGCGGTGCAGGCAGCGGCTCGGTGACAATCGTGCAGACGGAGTCGGTGAGTCCAAGGCGTGCGGGACAGGGTGAGACGGTGCTCGATGCGGTGCTGGCAGGTTGCGATGCAGGCGACCAAGCCGGAGTGCGGGAGCTGGCGTCGGACAGCGGAGCGAGTCGGAGCGGTGCGTCGCGAAGCGTGCGAGCGGTGCCCCAACTGCGATGCGGTCACGATTGTTGAGCCAGTTGCAGCGACAGCGTCGGTCTGGTCCGGCTGGCACAGTGAAGCGATGCGATGCGAACTGCGGTGCCCACAGGTCACGGTGCAAGCAGCGGCTCGGTGGCGATGGCGTCGGACGTCGTCGTCGGTGAGACCAGGGTTGCGGTGCGAGATGCGGACGGTGCGGTCTGCGGTGCAAACAGGACACCGGGCCAGCGATGGAGTCGGTTGACGGAGTCGGTTGCGGTTCCCTTCCTCTGTGGCAACTGAAACAGCGGTTCCAGAAGCGGTACCCAGAGGGTTGTGAAGTCTTTGCAGTCCCTGAGACTTCTTAACAGGAGGCCAGCTCGGTTTCAGGCCCTTGGAGATTCTCAGCACAAGTAGTAGAAAGTTCAGTCCAGTCCTTTCACTGCCCAAGGCAGAAGCAGCAGCTGCAGGCCAACCCAACAAAGCAACAACACAGCAAAGGGGCAGTACTCCTCCTGGCAGCTCTTCCAGCTCTTCGTCTTGGCAGGTTCCTTGATTCCAGCGAGATCTAATTTTCTGGGGTTTGGGTCCCCCTTTTTATCCTCAATTTCTCTTTGTTCTCTGAAGGCAGAGAGGCCTTTGCCTAGTCCAAACCAGTTCTGGTCAGTCCTGGAGCACTTTGTTGACAAGTCTCCTTCTTTCCTTTCACAGTGCAGGCCAGGGACATCAGACGCACCACAGGAGGTGGAGCCAGCATTGTGGAGGGAAGGCCCAGCCCTATTCAGGTCCCAGGTGCATCTCCTCCCACCCATCTACATGTAGATCTTGCTATTCAGCCCTGTGCTGACTCACCCTGTCTCCTGGCATCCCCCAGCCCCTGTCACTCACACTCCAGACAAGGAATACACAACCTAGCAGAGGCAGGCTTGGATGGTTAGACAAGAAAATACCCACTTTCTAAAAGTGGTATTTTCAAACACAGAATGTTAAAACCAACTTTACTAAAAGATGCATTTTATCATTCTGAGTCCAGGCATACTTAACTCGAATTTCTACCATGTTCCCTGGGTCAGTTAGGATTATAAGCTATAATAATCAAAACTGCCCATTCTGGCCTATGGGGAACAGGTAGCCTTGCAATAGTGAAAAACGAAATAGGCTGTAATTCACTATCAGGACATGCCACACACACCAGGGCATGTCCTACCTTTCACATACAATGCACCCTGCCCACAGGGGTACCTTGGGCCTACCTTAGGGGTGACTAACATGTAGAAAAGGGAAGGTTTAGGGACTTGCAAGTGTGTGCACTTGCCAAGTCGACATGGCAGCCCCAGGCTGCACACAGGCCCTGCAATGGCAGGCCAGAGTTACACTTTACGGGCTGTTTGCGTGGGTGGCACAATCCAGTGCTGCAGCCCACCAACAGCATTTGATCTATAGGCCCTGGCACTCTCAGTGCACTTTACAAGGGACTGACACATAAATCAAATAGGCCAATCATGGAAACACCAATCCATAACACATTTTATACAGGAGCACTTGCACTTTCCCACTGGACAGCAGTGAGGAAAGTGCGCAGAATCATTACACCAGCAAAAACAGAGTCAAAACCAGGAGGTCAGAAAGCAAAAAGTCAGGGGAAACACGCCAAAAGATGCCAAGTCTAACATGTGGCCACTCCTGAAACTGTTTTGCAAGGGGTCAAGAATATTATGAGAGGAGGCACAAGTGAAGTTGCACACAGAAGATAAAGATCATGTAAAGGAGGAAGCTTTCAAGGCATGCTTTTAGAGTAAAGACGTTCAGTGCAGGCTTGTTTTGATGGACAACAGCACCCACAAATGGAATGATGAGCAACAATGACGTGCTGCAGCAGGATGAATTTAAAATTATTGCAATCCTGGAAATCTCTCCACATGCAGTGCCATGTAGTCTACCTACCACTCTGACACCACCACCTGCAATTCATCTTCTTGAATGCCTTTCCAAACATCAGTGAAGTCAACCTGGTTATTAAGTTACTCACTGAGATGAAGTACAGACACAGAACTGCAGACCTTTATCATATGCAAGGGTCTCCTGATAATTGTTGCACCTGATTTGTTACACTGGAAGCACACTGCCTCGCTATTAAATTTTCCAATGTCAAAGTGGCAACTGATACAATAATAAGTGGAGTGTACTCTGTAAACAGTCATTGTTTAGAAGAGAATGCTCCATGCCTTGTGAATGAAATATGTTGGAAATGATCATCTTTTCTGTAGGATTCCCCCAGATTTTTGCCTTTGTTTGCTGAATCTGTTTTTATTGGCCATAGGGCTCTGCATTCTTTGTGCTTGTGCTCTCCCTTTTAAACATGTGAAAACTGGCATACACCTGATTGCCACATTTAATTTACTTGCAAGTCCCTAGGATATCATAGTACAGATACCCAGAGCCTGTAAATTAAATACTACCAGTCGGTTGCAGCACTGATTGTGTCACCCACTAAAGTAGCACTCTAAAAACTTGTCTCCAGGCCTGTCATTGCAGCCTGGGTGTGCAGTTTTAACCTGCCATTTCAACCTGTCACAATAACCCTTTTGTCTGCCCTAAACCTTCCTTTTTAATACTTATAAGTCACCCCTAATGTAGACCTTAAATGCCTATAGGGCAGTTTGCATGATATGTAAAAGTAGGACATGTATATTTAATGCTTTACATGTCCCAGCAGTGAAAAACCTCAAAAGTCATTTTTCTGTGTGGTAAAGCTGGTTCTCTCATAGAGAAGCACTGGGTTACTTTAATAACAACATATAGTGCTTAATTTCAGTTTGGGAGCAGTTAGAAAATGACTCAAAGACTTATTTTAATGACAATTCAAAATTCTACCTAATGGTAAAGTCAGATTTTATATTTCTATTAAGGAAAAGACACTCAGAAAGTTGTCCTGTTTAAGCCTAAAACCAAAAGGCCTTTCTGCTAGTGTCCATTTGTCACCTGACTATTGATGGCTTCCTCATTCGGCAAACCTAGGCCTGCCTCCTTTTTGTCTTTTTAGGGAGCCTGGTTTCAAACCCAGGGGCTGCTGCCTAGAACTGGTTTAGAGGTTTAGAGGATGGACAAGGAATTGCCCCTTACTCACAGCCAATGGGTAGTAGGTGGTTGTTTTGCTCCAAGCACCTCGTGGATGTGCTGCCGAACCCTGGCTGTGTCTTCTTATGATATGGCTATTTGGGTATTGATATCCATATACTGAGATTATGCCTGGTAGACAGTTCACAAATTGCATCTCCGCTGGTATTACAACCACATCATTTACCAAATGAACAGATATTTTTCCAAGGGACCATTAGGAATTACTGAGTATTGGATAGTCTACATGGGCTTTCTTGATGTCCACCAAGGTATCCTCCATTCCAGTCATGAAGATGTTGTAGAACTTTGCCTGCTTGGCTACCGCTATCAATGGGCATAAAAATGGCATCACTTGACCTCTCCTCAGAACGCACATGGACTTTAGAAGAATCAGAAGAAGGCTGCCCTGCTGTCTGAAGAATATGAAGGAAGGCTGGGCCTGCTTGACTTCACCCCAGGTGCCCAGAAGTGTCTGTAATGGTCAGGCGGCTGACATCCTCTTTTAGCTACAGGGGCATAACAAGCTTCCAGAGGCCTTTTTCTGCAACTGCCCAACTGACCAGTACTAACTGGACATGCCTGAGCCCTGCTGCTGACCTCTACTGGAGTGAGACCTGACCAGTACCCCCCTCAGGTCTGGATGCTTGGCTAATGTTAGAGTTTACTCCTCCAAATCCAAACCTGCAAGAACTGGACACAATATGAAAAGCCAAAGGTTCTAGGCTCCTCGCATTGTACCATTCCCGCTTTCCTCATGAACATGAGTGGATATTTCTGAGGCCAAAGCGGGTCCTCCACCTAAATGCCTATGCAACCTTCCAGGATAAAAACCCCAACACGATCACTCAGAGCTTTTCATTTTCAGGCAGACCGCACCAGCAATGAGGAGTTCCGACTGAGGCCTGAAACTTCAGCAACCTGCCGTCAACGAGCCTCTCTCCATATCCAGGTTGTAGCCTGACCACGGACAACCCAATCAATGAGTGTTTCTCGTGTGAAACTGGACTATTGATTAGAAGGTAAATTTTCCACAGGGATAAACCTGTTCGCTGTATCTGACGCGCACTTTATTGAGGTTGGCCTAGCCTTTTGACTTTTAGCCAATCCAGTGCGACCAAATAGAGATTGGCACATTGTGCTTCTTGGTGCTATTTTTATCTGAAACCTTTTACTTAAAAATTCAGACCTCCAGTTCTACCTATTGGATTTTTGTAATTTTGTGTCATTTTATGTATTAAAATAGTCTTTTTTTTTCTAAATTGACTTGGATCTTTTCTTGTGTAGTGTTTGAGTACTGCATAAATACATACATCCATTGTCCATTGAAGGGAGGCCACTGTTAGTCTCCTCCTCTTCGCTGGCTGACCTTTGTCATGGAAGTGCACCTCATGTTATTCCTGGCTATGTATGTAATATTCTTTTCTCTACTTCTGTTGTAAAACTGTTAACTCGGTAGGATGTATATTAAAACCAAAGAAAATATTTCATACAGTTAAATGCAAAATGATCTTGTTGTAATTTGGAGTCTTCCCACTTGGTACCTACCTCCTCCCCTCCCCACTATTGTTTAATAGAATGTTCCCACTGAGGGTTCTGAAGTGTGCCTTAGAATGTTGGGCATATTCCTGTGAGGCATGCTGGCTGTGACAGGGGTGGAGCAGTGGAGACGATCAATAAAGCCTATCTGAACCCACCTGGGAGTTTGTACTTCTTCCACCTGCGGACCATCTTCACAACACTGGCGACGAGGATGGGATCCGAACCCATGCGTGCAAAGCACAATGGATTAGCATAAGTGGACGTTAAGGTTCTATGTCCAAATTCTTTCAACCCATGCGCATTGCTGCAACAAAACTAAATGTAGTCATAATGGACAATGGGCAATGTTGGAGCATGGACATGCTTGTTCGCCACAACTCTCGTCCTTTGCCTACCAGCGAGAGTTCTTCAAGCGGAATGGAGTTGAGCCTCCGCAGCAGAGATTTCACTGCACATCGAGAAGCCAAAGTGCCGGTCTGGCATAAAGACCATATCATGGATACCTGAATTGTTTCTCTAGGATGTGTCAGCTATTTTTGGTTGTTCCCTCCCTGCCCCTCTGTTCTCCTCCTGCTTTTCCCCTTCCTTTTCCTTTTTCCAGTGCATCGTTGCTTCCTCTCCTTTTGTTCCCTAAGGGGAAAGATGTGTTGTAATTTAGAATCTTCCCACTTGGTACCTTCCTCCTCCCCTCCCCACTATTGTTTAATAGAATGTTCCCACTGAGGGTTCTGAAGTGGGCCTTAGAATGTTGGGTATATTCCTGTAAGGCATGCTGGCTGTGACAGGGGTGGAGCAGTGGAGAAGATCAATAAAGCCTATCTGAACCCACCTGGGAGTTTGTACTTCTTCCACCTGCGGACCATCTTCACAACAGATCTCTTTTAAGTTCATTCTCCTCGAATCAAATGTTTTTCGGAAGTCTGCTACCACTGCAAGTTTGAACTTATTTCTTTTCCCCTGAGGGTTCTGCACTCTCTTTTAGTGAAGTGATGCATTTAATTAAAGGAACTGTGCCTGCCCTGGACACATTTAATGTTGTCGCTCTTTCTAGTCAACCACTCTTTTCCTCCTCAGTGTGAAGAAGACAGAAGACTCAACTATAAAACACCTTGTTGGTGTCCATGCGCTCTCTGAAATCTTATTCTGTTTTTTTGTAGGACTCTAAACACCTTTTGTTTTTTCGTGTCAGCTAAATCTTGTTTTTCATTGTTTAGATCTGCATTAAAGGCTTTGCACAAACGAACAGTCAATGTATTTTAAATGAGATGCATACACACAGATGGACTTGGAACATCCTGATTAGAGTGTACAGTAAATAAGTGAAATTCCAGTCTCCTGTCTTTGCATACACATAATAATAATGCAGATGTAAGGGCAGCACAGGCAGCTGATTGTGGGTGGAGCCAGAGGGAGTCAGGACAGGGAGTGTGCATGGTAGTGCGTCCACCTGAGAAGACTTAAACAGGCTTTAAGGGAGTTTGGGAGTGAGAGGCAGTGGAGGAAAAGCATAGGCATCCAAGCATAGAGGGAGGCTAATAAATACGTCAAAAAGATGGGGAGAAGACCCACCAGCCCCAAGCTGCAGTAGCTGAGATACCAGAGAGGCGGGAAGACAGAAATATCTCTGACTAAGACTTAGAGAACATAGTGGAGAAGTGGTTTTCTCAGGCCGGTTGGAACCAGGAGGACTCCATCCAGACCTTTATATGGTAAGAACATGAACCGTGGCAAGGAAGGCACCTTATGTCAAAAGTGTGACACTTTTAAGTAACAGTGCGCAAGGGGAGACACGAGCAAATCTGGTAGGGTAGAACTTTACAGCAAGACAGATATGTTTCTATTTATGTTTTTATGCATTTCTTACTTGACGAGTTACGGTTGGAAGTATTGGAGAGATATAGAGAGAGAGAGAGAAAGAGAGAGAGAGTGTGAAGGCCAAAAGATTCAAATAATATTTTAGAGTTGAGGGCATTTTTTTGTCTTATATTCCTTCTACGAGTTTAAGACAGGCGTACATAAACACTCAATCTACGTTAAACAGAAAAGAGATATGGTGAATAGGAATCAAGAGAGTGAACACAGGAAAAGAATTCCAGAAAGATCAGGACTATAAGAAGGGAGATCAACGAGTGGAGACAGGAACAGAGAAAAGGCATATAGTGAGAGGCAAAGCAAGAGAAAGATATAAGACAAGACAAAGAAAGAGAAGGATAGTTGAAAAAGATGAAAAAAGACAGAGGAGAATGGAGGAATGTTTTGAAAGATGGGAAACAACCAGTCAGTAGTAGGCCTATCTACTAATATTTGCGTTTCTGTTTATACTGAGATCACCATCCACCTGAATTCCAATTCAACTGGGGAAGACTGATGAATTTCATAGCACTTAATCAAGGATAAAGGAAAGGAATAAACTGGAAACTTTCCATTCAGTTTACTGTTCTGAACGAAAAGGTGTACAAAATCAATTAACTTGGCAAAAATCCAGTTCGAAAGGCCCAGACGGTTGTATGTTGGAACAACTAGTTCCTCAACAACAACTCCCTTAACAACGCGGTCTCTAGTACGACCACGTCTCAACCACGATTTATTTTTACCACGCATTCCATTACCAAGAATTTTCATAGTAAAGGAAAGGAATGAATGGTAAACCCACCGACTAAAAACTAAACTGAACCCCTCCTACTCCCTAAAAACTACCCCGTACCCCCCACCTCCCACCTCCCACTCCCTAAAACCTTACATGAACCCCCTACCTCCTAGAAACTACCCCGAACCCCTCCCACCCCCTAAAAACTAACACAAACCCTTCCTACCCCTAAAAACTATCACTAACTCCCCCACCCCCTAAAAACTAACACAAACCCCCCCACCCCCTAAACACTAACCTGAACCCCTCCCACCCCCTAAAAACTAACACAAACCCACTCCCACCCCTTAAAAACTATCACGAACCCCTCCTACCCCCTAAAAACTACCTCGAACCACCCCCTAAAAACTAACTCGAACCCCTCCCACGCCCTAAAAACGAACTTGAACCCCTCCCACCCCCTAAAAACTAACATGAACCCCCCACCCCCACAAACCCCTCCCCACCCCCAAAAAACTAACACGAACCCCCCTCCACCCCGAACCCCTCTTACCTGTTCCTGTCCGATGCTCCTCTGGACTCCGCCCTGACTGAGCCTTAACCACTCACATGCGTGGTTAAGGCTAAGTCGTTGTTCGTGCAAGTCATTGTTCGGCTTGCGTGACTCCAGAACTCGTTGTTCCGGAGTCATTGTTGAGGATGTTCCCCAGGCCCGAACACTGCTTCTGCCTTCTTACAACAAGTATTGAGTTGGACAAAACGTTCTGAGTGGAAACTGATGCCAGGGGCTGGAGAAAAATGAAAGATACTCTGATACCTACATCAGTGTCTCCTGGTTAGTTCTATCAAAGATGTTTTTAGAGAGGGATTTGTTCAAAGATTGCATTTGTTGCAACTCTTTGTTGAATAGGCTTGATGGGAGCCCATTGGACAAGTTTGTAGAAGACGATTTTTGAAGCAAGTTCTGATTCAATCAGGAGCAAGAAATCAACTGATTCAAAAATACCTGGATATGTTTGAATAGGATCAGCAATGTTTTCAGTGGGAATTATAATGTTACTTTAAGTAAATCAGCCACTTCACAAAGTCTACTCTGTTTCTGTTTTATATCAAAGACAGTGTTTTTCCATCTTGGCTCTCGATCTGTTTTTGGATAAGCAATTTAAGGCAACTTGGAACACTATTGTAATTCGGTTTTGTTCTAGGAACTTATCACATCCTTTTAAATAAAGTACTGGCCACTCTAGCTGTCAAGCAAGTCAGTAAAGGTTTCGATGCACTTGGCATCCAGAACAGAGATCGGTTCTATGACTTCAGTAATGAGCCATAAGCGTAGTATTCTTCCTTATGAAATCTTAGGGTGCAGTCACAAGTATATTCCAAAGAATGCTTAAAAGTTGTGGCCAACATGTACAATCTCACCATAAATCCGGACAAAAATGGATGCTGCTTTTTAGCACTAAAGATCACTAAATACATTAGTGTGGCAGAAACCAAAGTAAGGAATCCCTAATCGGCTGGCACCAAGAACCAACTATTGCTATCAAAGACACAGTGCTATCAAAGGAAACTCTTGCACCCCTACAGAAGACTCCCTCTAGGAATTACTCAAAGTTAAAATATAGGGTGGGCCAGAACTCTGGTCAATACATTTTAAATAAGCATTGGCATAGCCAATAGGTCTCGCCTTTGAGACCTTATAAGTGTTTAGCCAGAGCTACTGGCTTTGCCAGGGTTTTTCAGCAATGTTGTAGAACAGTGTAGCTGCTGTGCAGCATGTTGAAAAGTTACAATAAAAAAAGTGTTCCGAGCATTTTTGTTGCCTTAAATATAACCAAAAAGTTATTATGTACAACTGAATGACCCTATTAAAGGAAGAATTAATATAAAAAGTATTCTAGTTTTTTTGTCCTTGCAATGCTGGCAACTTCTTCCTGCCTGTTCTGAAGCTTGTTTGTTATAGATTTTTTTTTATTGGGGGGGGTGGAGGAGGTTGGAAAATAGTACCTGAATTACAACACAAGCAGTGACGGACAATAGGGGAGATTTATTAGATGTCGGATTCCGAGGGCAGACTGAGGTGATGGTGTGCTGGTGCGGAGGTGATGCTCAGGTGATGCAATGGAGTGGAGTAGTGTGTTATAGAATAGAGTGGAGGGAGGTGACATGGAGTGTCAGAGGGAGTTACGTTGAGTAGAGTACTGTCTTAGAGTGGTACAGAGTGGAGTAGAGTGTTGTAGAGTGGAGTGGAGTAGAGTTTAATGGAGTGGAGCATCATAAAGTGGAGTATTGAGGAGTGTCAGAGTAGAGTGGACTAGAGTGAAGTGGTGTAAAGTACACTGGTGCAGAATCGATTGGCGTAGAGTGCACTGGTTTTGAGTGAAGTGGTGTAGAGTCACTGGCAAGAGTTCAGTGACGTTGAGTAGAGAGTGCAGAGTAGATTGCAGTGGCGTAGAGTGCAATGACAGAGTGGAGTGTTGCAAAGTGGTGTAGAGTGCAGTGGCATAGAGTAGATTGCTTCAGAGTACAGTAAAGTTGTGTAGAGTGGAGTGATGCAGGGATGGGTGCAGAGGTGTAGAGTGGGGTAGAATGCAGTGGTGCAGAATAGATTACAGTAGCATAGAGTGGAGTAATGCAGAGTAGAGTGGCGTAGAGCACATTGGTGTAGAGTTCAGAAGTGTAGAGTAGAGTGCAGTGGCACAGAGTAGAGTGGCGTTGAGGAGGGCAGCATGTGTGAGCATGCAGTACAGAGAGGAGACAGGCAGTGTGAGGGGGGATGAGAGGGGGCAGTGGGAGTGTGAGATGAGGGGGCAGTAAGAGTGGGAGGGAGTAATGAGGTTGGCAGTGGGGGCGAGATGAGATAGACTTGCCTGGTTGAACTGGGAGAGCATCAAAAAAATACAATTAAGCGCACTTAAAATGGTCCTAATAGGAAAAAGGCTCAGCGAGTTAAATGCTCACTGCTAACATCTGCTATGTTCAGCTATATGACAGTGCAAGAGCAAAACGAACGCAATGTTTCATCCTTCTCAGGTCAGTGAAAGTACTGTCAAATTGGGTAACAAAGACTGCTGTTGTTTAAATATTTTTGAAATAGCAAATGTTCGGTATTGGGGATGTATAAAAAATAAAAGTTGCTGTAACTAGTCACTCGGATAGGTCAGATAGCGTTGGGTACATTTTTGAATCATCCATCCACCTGGACGACCTGCCCATCCATCGCTGAACAGCATCCACCACCCACCCTAGCGGACTTCAGAAGAAGCTTAAGACCTGGGCGACCTGCCCCTCCATCGCTGAACAGCATCCACCCTAGCGGACTTCAGAAGAAGCTCAAGACCTGGACGACCTGCCCCTCCATCGCTGAACAGCATCCACCCTAGCGGACTTCAGAAGAAGCTCAAGACCTGGACGACCTGCCCCTCCATCGCTGACCAGCATCCACCCTAGCGGACTTCAGAAGAAGCTCAAGACCTGGACGACCTGCCCCTCCATCGCTGAACAGCATCCACCCTAGCGGACTTCAGAAGAAGCTCAAGACCTGGACGACCTGCCCCTCCACCTCTGAACAGCATCCACCCTAATGGACTTCAGAAGAAGCTCAAGACCTGGAAGACCTGCCCCTCCATCGCTGAACAGCATCCACCCTAACGGACTTCAGAAGAAGCTCAAGACCTTGCCGACCTGCCCCTCCATCGCTGAACAGCCCCCTCCCTGACGGACTTCAGAAGAAGCTCAAGATCTGGAGGACCTGCCCCTCCACCTCTGAACAGAACCCTCCCTGATGGACTTCAGAAGAAACTCAAGACCTGGAGGACCTGCCCCTCCACCTCTGAACAGCATCCACCCTAGCGGACTTCAGAAGAAGCTCAAGACCTGGAGGACCTGCCCCTCCACCTCTGAACAGCAGCCTCCCTGACGGACTTCAGAAGAAGCTCAAGACCTGGAGGACCTGCCCCTCCACCTCTGAACAGCACCCTCCCTGACGGACTTCAGAAGAAGCTCAAGACCTGGAGGACCTGCCCCTCCACCTCTGAACAGCATCCACCCTAGCGGACTTCAGAAGAAGCTCAAGACCTGGAGGACCTGCCCCTCCACCTCTGAACAGCAGCCTCCCTGACGGACTTCAGAAGAAGCTCAAGACCTGGAGGACCTGCCCTCCACCTCTGAACAGCACCATCCCTGACGGACTTCAGAAGAAGCTCAAGACCTGGCTCTTTGTAAGGGACACCTCCCCCTCAGTGCCCAGATACCCTTAGGGGTGGCTGAGCTGCGCTTTATAAATGCTTTAGTTTGTTACGTCGCCCTCATCTCTTGCTCCTTCTTTTCTTCAGAGCACTCTTGTGCTCTTTCCTCGCTCCTCGTTGTCCCAGACCCTCCCTTCAGTACTCCTTGGCGGGGCTCCAGGCACAGAATGGAGGCCTTGGTGATGCCCTGGAAGTTGCCCTCTTTCTACCCCCTTTGCCAGGCTTCTTTCCCTTTCCCTTCCTCATCACTCTTCTCCTGCTCCACAGTAGCCCCCGCTAGTACCTTTGCCAATGCCAGGAGGTTTTAAAAATGTTCCATCATTGCCAGAGCCAACAGTGGCGACGAGGAATGTTAAATGTGTCCCCCAATGCAGCAGCCATCTTGAAAGTATAAAAATTAATGCTTTTTATTCTTTTAACATGGCCGGTCGATGCTGTTGGCTTTGCCAATGCTGAAGCATTTTAAAAGTCCCCAGCAGTGGCAAAGCCAACGCGTTGTCTGTACAGCACTGGCAAAGAAAGAACAATTGGCTTTGCCAATGCTGGTTTGCTTAATTTTTATCACTGGGAAAACATTTTACTCCCCAGTACCCAAATCAGCTTAGAGGGTTCCTTTCCCGCTCCCCACCAAGAGAAGGTATTAATTCTTTCTTTTGGAGACATTAAATGTCTGAATATTTCCTAAGTAAGAAAGTGATGATTAATAGTGTGTAAACCTGCAGCACGTGGCGTCCCAGACTTCCAGAAATGTGGAAGGAATGTCGCCCCCCACTGACAGAAGATTTATATCCGAGTGACTCGGGGCTTGATTTAGAGCCCTGCGGAGTAATGCACTTATAAAAGGATGATGGAATTTCCCTAAAGTTTGTGACGAGCACCCCCCGCCAGCATTTCAGTCCAACCCTAAATGTTTTCACTGTTGCACAAGAGCCAGCCCGACTCTTGTGCACCAGGCGGGTGGTGGGTTGTGTGTAGAAAGGCTGTGTGTAAGAGTGAGTTTACTTTGTAGAGAGTTTTGTGAACGGGCGGGGCGGAGGGCGAGACATCCGCGTGCACTTGTCTGTGTTCTTGGACGGCTGTCCACGGGCACGAGCATGGGGGGGGGCACTTGTGAATGATCCGCCTGGAGACAGGGAGGCGAGGGGGAAGCATCATATAATTTATACCTTTTAAGAGGCCTATTAACTTCCCTTTCTATTATACACAATAAAAAAATAAAGGAAGCTATTAAAATAATGGAATTAAAAATTGCTCAAAAATCCATAGCAGTAGAATTAATGCCAACTGATTCAGATAAAATACAACTATCCCTAGCCAAAAATGAATTGAATGATTATTTAGAGGCATTAAATAAAAAAATGGGAGGCAAGTAGACTTGCCCACCATGAGTATGGAGAAGGGTGCGGAAAATTCCTGGCGTGGAAATCAAAAGCTGACCTCGTCAGAAATACCGTAAAAAGCCTAAAATGCCCAATCACGGGGAGGATTATTGAAGAGGATTTGGAGATTGAGGAAGCCTTTGCTCATTTCTTCTCAGATCTATATTCTGAAGATTTAACTCCATCTGAAGACATGATGGAGGCCTTCTTTCGGGATCTTCAACTTCCCACTTTATCAGCTACTGACAGGGATAAATTGAGCGATCATATCTCTTTAGAAGAAGTGCTCCAAGTTATCAAATTGCTAAAAAAAGGGAAAGCTGCAGGCCCCGACGCTATCCCAAACGAGGTATATATCATCTTGAAAGATGAATTAGCACCATTTTTACTCCAACTTTTTAAGTCAGTGTACTTAGGCGCACAGGCGGTACCGGCAACTTGGAATGAGGCCACAATCACAATAATCCTGAAGCCAAATAAAAACCCACAGTTTTGTGAATCATACAGACCCATTTCGCTGTTAAATAGCGATCATAAAATTTATACCCAAATCCTCACAAAAAGATTAGATAAAGTGGCAGGTTCCATTATACACTCTGATCAAAGGGGTTTTATGAAGGGAAGGCAGCTGAAAGAATTAACGCACGACCTTATTGGGGCAATAGATTTAGCAAATTTATATCAGATTCCATTGGCAGTTTTAACACTCGACGCCGCCAAAGCTTTTGACAGGGTCAACTGGATCTTTTTAATAGAAGCAATTAATCGCTTCAATCTAGGAGAAACATTTGTGGCGGCAGTAAAGGCTCTTTATAAAAACCCCTCAGCAAGCGTTCTTGTTAATGGAAATCTGACAAAACAACTAAAAATCTTGCGAGGGACCCGACAAGGGTGCCCCCTTTCGCCCCTTCTCTTCAATCTTTACATCGAGCCTTTGGCATGTAAATTAAGATTAAGTCAAACCATTCCCCCCTTCAGTTGTGTGGGTTGGGAAAAAAAATAGGTCTTTATGCAGACGATCTTATGATCCTGACAGGGAATCTAGAACAAGCGCTTCCAGAGATTTGGAATCAATTGGAGAACTTTGGGAAAATATCCGGATATTCTATAAATCAGCAGAAGACCGAGCTGATGTTATGGAATTCTCCGTACAAAAGCAGCTCGAAAAACAACAAATAAGATACCTTGGGGTACAAATTACCAAGAATATAGACAAAATAGCTCAACTAAATTTTGATAAAACTTTGGTTAGTGTACGACAGCAGCTACAGGCATGGGAGCTTCTACCCCTTTCTATCATAGGGAGATCGAACCTGTTAAAAATGTCTATCTTGCCTAGGTTCACCTTTCTCTTCGATACTATCCCCTTGGAATTCTCTAAAAACTGGTTTAAGAAAGCGCAAGGGCTATTCTCCTCATTTATATGGGGTAGAAAAAACCCTAGAATTTCTCAGAAAAAACTCAGGAGAAAAAAACCTAATGGTGGTATAGCCACACCTGACTTATATTTTTACTATTGTGCTTTCCATCTCAAAAACTCACGCCAACTTTTAAACGATAGCCAACTCTACCAACCTCTCTTTAAAGCCCTAACAAAGGCACATAACACATCAAGGTGATTTTTTTCTTTTAAAGTTTGGTCACCCCAAATTCTTTAAGAAAGTTAGGTTGAAGATTCTTAGAGCTGCCATTAGAGTCTGGGTTCAAGTGAGGGCACTATTTGATATACCTTATTATAATCAAGAAACGCCGATCTGGGACTCCCCGGGTACACCAATTTGCCTGCAAGATACCCTGGCCCTCCCTTTACGTAGAGCTGGGATAGCAAGATGGGGAGAACTACTAGCAGAAAATGAACTAATGCCATGGCAGTGCTTGTCTGCTTCGACAAACAACACGGTATCAAGATTCAAATATCTGCAACTTCTCGGATGGACAAAATCAATGAGTAAAGAACTAGCCGGGGATGGGGACTTAATAAAAACAATTCGTGCAAGATCAACACAAAAGGAAGTAGGAAGGTACTGGCAAATGATTGAGATTGGAGATAAAAAATCGAATCTGGTTACAGAGAGTTGGAAGAAGGACATGCCGGGCGAAGACCTCGAAACTCTCAGGCAAGTATCCATGTCTACCATTTGGTTATATGTGAAAGCTGCCTCTTTAAAAAGAAATCATCTTTTCACTCTCCATAAAGCTTACTGGACGCCCCTGAAATTATCTAAGTTGGGGAATGGAGTGCCAAGGAAGTGCCCGAAGTGCGATGACATCAATGTAAATGAGGTACACATGTTCTGGCAATGCCCTTCGTTAGAGCTCTTCTGGGTTCACGTGAGTAATATCATCTCTGAAATTTTGGGGAGAAAGGTGGGGTTAACAGTATCGACAGTTATCTTTGGGGTAATTTCAAGTGAAATAGATAATATTGCTGTCTCAAGAAATCAGAGGGCAGAACTCTTTGTTTTGATTCTTTTGGCACGAAGGGAGATCTGTATTAAATGGATCTCACCCGTTTCACCCACTAAATCAGAATGGATAAGCTCGGTACAACGTATTTCAACCCTTGATCGAGCAAGTAGAAGGTCCAAAAAAACAAAATTCTGGGATTTATGGGATAGTTGGTTCACACTTTTTGCTTCCACTTAGTTTGGTTAAACTGTTCTTTATTACTTCGGGCTAATACAGCCACAGTTACCCTTCACGGGAATATGCTCTATGTATTTTCTTTCTTTTGAACTGATTCCGGACCTGGTCATACATGGTTTTCGTCAGTTTTATATTTACTACATCTTGTGGTCCAATGATTATGAATCTGCTTGTGTGGCCGAAATGTCGGGAAACTGGCTAAGGCTAGATGTGAATGGCCCATAAAAGAAGAGGAGCCTTGGTTATTGCCGATAAGCCCTGTTGAAAAAAGAAAAAAGTGTCCGGGGGTTAAACTTTCCCATCCTTCAATGAGAAGAGACCGGGCCTCTCCTTTCTTTATGGTTATACTGGGCTGTAATATATCGGACCGACCGGCTTTACATTCTTGAAACTTGGAGCATGTTTCGTGGAATGAGAACAAAAAAAATTTAAAAAAATGTAAAAAATCATATAATTTATAAATATAGCTGAGCCGCTGGCAGGGGATCCTTTCCAGAGCTGCGCCCGACGGGTCCTGCCTGTGCCCACGCTGCTCCTGAGGCCCGGTGAGTTTATGGGGGGCTGTAGCGCTTTACTCACCTCGAGGCGCTAGGGACCAGCCAGCAATGCTTGTAGAGCATTTTAATGTACATTCGGGAGCATTGCCAGGGACAGTTTATTTTAAGAGTTCTCAGTAAGAGGCGATGAATGTCTGGAACGGGACGCGGTGTACTTTTTTTTTTATTTTACGCACAAGTGGTTGCTGTTCTGAGCACCAGAATGGTACAAACGGACAGTGACGCAGCCTGGGAGGGGGCCTGCATCTGTTTCCCTTGCGGGAGCGAGCAGGAACCATCTAATGATGGTTTCAAAGCTCGCTCCCGCAAGGGAATCGCCAAACGTGCATGCGTTGCTATTGAAAGCAATGCAACGCGTGCACGTTTTTGGGGCCAAAAACTGAATCGATGACTAAAGGTCTCCTATGCAGCGCATGCGCGCTGCGTAGGCGAGACCTAAAAAGGACATGGCCAAAGGACAGGCATGTTTCTTAGAAACAGCACAACTTTGTTTTAGAATGGGTTCGTAAAGATCAAATTAGAATTAGTTGTGTTCATGTTTTGTATATTTATGCCACTATGTGTTGCACTGAGTGTTCACCTTAATGGACTAGCACCATGGTTTTTTATACAGAGCAGAAATAATTACTGTGGGAGAGGCCGCTGATCCACAAGTCCCTCGCTTTCAGAATAAGTGTATAAAAGATTATAAGCCTTAGTCATCAAACCAAAACACACAAATTGCTGAATACTTTTGCAACAGGTCTTAGGGCATGATTACGAGTTTGGCCGTGCGGTAGCGGGGCAGCATGCACCCACCCCACTCCCGCACCACCAAATTCGTCTGCCACCCGCCTGCCATATAAGGAGTTTTCTTCTGGTCTGGTGGGCGGTTCTTTGGTGTTCCCAAGGCGGTGCCTTTCAAAAAGGCACCGCAATGGGAACATCAAAGCCCGTTCCTGCACGACATGGACAGTGAAGTCCATGCCATGCAGGAAAGGGGGTGCATGCACACAGGGGGGCACACCGTGTGCCCCCCTGCATGCATGCCATGGGCCATGAGGCACGTGTTTCCTCACCGCCACCCTAACAAATGCAGTCTCACTGCTGTGGCCTGAGTCACAGTGAGGAAACATGTAATATGCTTGGTGGTGCCACAGCGGCACTGCCAAGCATATTGTTGCCACAAGACCACCGTGGAAGGGATTGCGCATCCCTGGCAGCTGCAGCAGTTCACTCACGGTCCGATTGCCGATCTTAATATGGCCGTCTGACCACTGGTGCAGCGGTCCCTGACCACCACCGCACCTCCATCATGGTTTGGCGGTCCGATGGACCGCCGAACTCGTAATCAGGCCCTTAATCCCAACAGAAGAGAATATGGTGGTCACATAAATTACAATACTTTGAGGTTCAGCAGGTGGCTCTCCAATCTCCTTAGAAAGTCTGAAATGCCCAAGGCGGGTTCTTTATATCCATCTCCCATGCAAAATTATAGAGTTTGATTGAAGGTTCGTATACGATGCCTAACAGATATAAAGCACACACTTACATATTACACATGGTCGATTAATTGAACCTCTGTGATACACAAGAAAGAGAAATGTTGGTCTAAACTAAACCTGAAATGCAGAGAAAGTTTTTTGTATCAAATAATTTAATAAAGTTAAAATATATATCTTACAGTATACAAGAAGTATGCCTGCTGATCCAGACTATCTTGTTTAAACTTCAACAGGGCGACCTGCACGGTCTACAAGCAACCTTATGACTTTTCTAGGTAGAAAGTAGAAACATGTTTAATTTACATTATCAATTTCTATGAAACAATATGTTGCTTTAATAAATTTGCTTAAATAATTCTGTCAAAGAATAATTTAATAGATAATCAATGAATGTCTAATACCATCAATAAAATAGGTAATATTAGTAAAAAAGATCCTGGGGTTGCCCACAAATGTGTTGAATAGTTGCAGCAGCCTTTTGTTCAGAATATGTTAACATGTTAAGATTTTTCCATTTTTAGTAAACAAAGGAGCATATTTACTAGGAAACTGTCTGAGCGCGGCATTAAGCCAAGAAGGCCAAACCTGCGCTCTGACAGTTTCCAAACGTCTTTATCTTAGCACTGGAGCTAAATGTAGCTGCCTAGCGCCAACGCAGACACTCTTGCACCATTGCACAAGGCTGCCCGCGTTGCAGGGAAGGTTGTTTATGGACAGGAAGGTCTCCCTTCCTGCACATAAACAATCATTCATGGCGTTTTGCTCTTTCCATGTGTGCTGTAGAATGCAGAACACATAGAAACAGTAAAAACGAGGAGAAATAAAGCATTTCTCCTCGTTTCGTCATGTTAAAACCAGGTTTTCCCTGGTCCCAATTTTGGCGCTGCCCCATAATTACACCACCTTTGTAAATATGGGGCAGCATCAAAATCAATGGGTGCTGTGGTGGAACGCCCACTGCAACACCCATTGCCCACCCCTTTCAAGCTAAGTGTAGCGTGAAAGGGGGCCCTATTCAGAAGGCGGCGTTAAGCCAAGTTAAGTGGCTTAACGCCACCTTGTGAATAAGGTGAAGCCCCTATCACCACAGGAACGTCAGAAAAAGTGACGTTCCTGTGGTGATAGGGGCTTGTAAATATGCACCAAAGTGAGGCAACTTTCAATCTTAGAGCCCCTTCCCTTACACTTTCCTGTTACTGTTCCGTATATAGCAGGCTTGGTGGCCATATGTTTTGCAATTCCTTTGAACCAATAATTTAATGTGGCCTTATATAAATATTTGAAAATTCAGAAATAGTTCAGATTGCAATTATTTGTATTGTCAGTAAGACTTTTCTTTTAATTTTGGTAAGGTTTAATAGAGCTGAGTGTAAGTGAACATTTATATAATAAATAGCCATTCTGGTAGTATGGCTGCAAGGTGACATGAAGTAATCATGTAACCTCGGATACCTATTAGGGAATCCAGCAGTAACTCCAGTTATACCGATGCAGGGAGGTTTGCAACAGATGCAATGAGAAGCACACCTAAGCAGTAATTTTATTGCAACTTACAATGTTGTTGTACATTAAACAACTATCAACAAAGTATACACAAAGGGAAGTGTTGTTAAAACTTTTCAGGCTTCTCTGAGAACGAATGTACTTAGACATAGCTAGTGACAAATATTCTGCTCAGAGATAGCACTGGCATATCCACTTTTCACAACCCTCTAATGCATGTATTCTGTGTCTCCTATGCCATTTTGCTCCATATAGCACATTATTGGAGGCTTTTTAAGCCTCCTGCAAACTTTGATCATGGAATAAGGTGCTTAGAGGCCCATGGTCTTCACACATAGAGGTCCACGTTACTCCTGATTTTTTTGCTTGGGAATCCACACCCTCTGTATGTGCATGTATGTCAGTCAGCCAGGGCAGTGTCAGTTCTTTTGGTGGGTTAAAGCAGGAGATGATAATTCCCAGGTTCATTGATGATGCTCTCAGCATGTTAGCCCTTCACATATGCAAATTGAATGCGTTAGTAAGCTTATGTTCTTTATAAATCAGTTGTTTTCCTGATGCAGGGCATGCTGTGGACAGTATACAAGAGAACTTTACTGATGTCACTGTTTCTGTAATTTGGCTAGCATTCACCACTGAAACAGAAAATATGAAATGCATGTTCTTGGTCTTGTTGAATGATGTTTCCTCCTCAACCCTCCTGGATTCCCTGCAGTACAACCACTTACTCTAATGCCCCATACAGCAGGTTTCTTGAATCTCTATGCTGCACACATTTCTCCAACCACAATATCTCTCCGGTCCCCCATTGCTCTCATGTTTCCTGAAGTGGAATCCCCTCACTGTGAAGCACACATCCCCTTGTGTTATGGCCTGTCAATTTTTTCCAGCTGACCATTTTTTAAATTGGTTAACTTTTTAAAAGTAGTCATGCTGTATATTCATTCCATAAATCTCACCCCTTAGGTGTACCCCATTAATCTGGTGATCCCTACCCCATGTTTCATACCTGTATCCAAATTCCCATGAAACATGTGCTCAGCTTTGGTACAGTGCCCTTGTAGGGATTCTTTACTCCCTGTACTGTACATTTGTGCATCCAGTCATGACCTCTCTCTGGACGCAACTGCCCCACTGCTCACTGTAGAAGTTTTGTCGCTCTACTGCTGCACACTTTTTCCTCTTCTCCTATTTTATCCACAGTCTTCTTCGGCCTGGTCCTTCTTGCGTTTTACACATGATCTAATAATGAGATGGTATGACTCTGAGAGAGAATCTGTGTGCCACTAGTAGATTTTCACCTAAATGCAGCATTTGTTCCAGCTGAAAGTAATCCTAATTTATTTCCTCCCACTGGGAACTTGGGTCCCAGTAATTCTTTTCTGTATTTGGTAAAGTTTCATTGGGTGGTCTTGTAATCTATAGCCCTATCTACGATCTTGGCTGGTCCCAAGGACCAGTGAAATTCTAGCACTCTATACCAAGCTATATACCCTGTAATTGATTCCATAGCACGGCTTGGAGAAGTGCACAATGGGAATCTGCAGAAGTGCATCAATGTACAGCTCTGCTTTCCTATCATCCTCCAAAAATGATAGCTCAAAAAAGGATTGCATGAAGTAAGTTAAAAAGAAGGAATGATTTTACCTATTCTCCTTTCTCACATAATGGTGGAAACAAAGGGACAGATCTAAAAGTTGGCAGACAGTAATCTGTCCATTAGGGTGGTGGAGGATATTACATCTGCCACTCTGATGGTCTACCGTCTGCCATATTTAGAGATCACAGCTGGCCCAGCAGTGTTCTCTGCACCTTGAATGGAATCACCGTTATGGTGCCACCTTTATGGCTGTTCCTGTTAAAGTACCAAACATTTGGTGGATTGCCAACTTTGGTTTTGGCGGCTATCCACAACACTTTTACAAACTTTTTTGGCAGTTTTTGATTAAAAAGCAAAAAAACTAAGGATCCTCACACCTGGGGAGTTTGTTTCCTGGATGCGGGGGTAATTTTTTGTTTATTTCTGTCCCTGACCACCTAACTGCTAAGCCACAAAACAGGGCAGGAGGTGAAATGCCACTCCTATGATGGCCCCCGTTGACTTCGTTGATGGAAAGCTGATAGTCCTACGGACCCCAAATAGAGCAGGCAGACTGTCATTTTGGTTGGCAGGGTACTCTGTCACATTTGCAATGGAATACCTTCTGCAAAAAACTTTAAATCACCCTTAAGCTTTCTGAATTTCCGAGGGGGGTGCTAGAGGGCGCACAGCAAGATGGCTGCGCTTTAGTGCAGCTCCGCCGGCAGCTCTATAATCCTTTCATTATCCGACATCAAGACGTGGCAGATATGCACATCTGATGAGGCGCTGCACCGACAATTATCCCTGTAGTGAATTGATACGGTCTGGGGATCATTTGGCAGAGTGGTGGCATTATATTTTGGCAGCAAGAGGAGAGGCAGCAAAAGCAACATAGCGGGCGGGGCCTGATACTGAAGGCCACGCTCGCTCCCACTGACTGCTGGAGCTACTGTGCCACTGGGCGAGGAGGTGAGACCCCAGAGTGCTGACGATCCAACTGCTGTGAAGACTGCGGGCTGCGGTCGCGATGATGAGTGGTGGAATGAGAGAGGCCACCGCTGCCGGAGACGTGACAGGCCACGCTGCTGCCGCTGGTCTGGGGTAGAGTTGAGCCACTGGGCAGCCGCTCATTAAGAATCCTGAACTGCGGTGACTAGAGCTGCAGCAGCTGGGTCTTGCCTGATCCCCACAGCGGGTACAGTGAGTGGCGTGGTGGCGGCTGCTGCCGACGAGCGGGTCCTGTAGCCGGGCGCGCCCGTGCTGGCGCGGTGGTTGGAGGCGGGGGGCCTCTTGGTGCGGCTGGACTGTGCTGGCGGCCTGCGTTGTGGCTGCACTGGCCCCCCTCTGAACTCCTGATGAAGAGCTCTGAGGTGGAGAGGCCTCTGAATCCTGGCTAACATAGACCTCGCGGCGGCCCGCGGAGGGAGAGGATCTGGCCTGCTGCGCGAGGATAAGAGCAGGATCACTTGTATGTTGAGTATCCAGTCAATTAGGCGACTATTGGAGCTGGAGTAAGTAGGACTGCCTTGGGCCTTAGCGTGGGCTGAATATTCTGCCTCTCCCCACCGGCGTGCTGTGATTGTGAAGCATTGAGGCTAAGCTATAGGGGGTAAAGAAGTGTGCGATGGCTAGTCGGAGTGTGCTTGTGGAATAACAACAGCCTAGTGTTGTGGTGCCACATATATCTACACTCTACATAGACTGGTGCAGGGCCTGTGGACCGTTGCACACCAAGGACTCAGTGCGCACATACATTCGGAGGAGAGTGGCGACCGCCAGTAACACCGGAGTGCCGGTTAAAATGGGGAAACCTGATAAGACGCAATCCTGCTTCACATTTGACATGCGCAAGATGGGAAGATCGCAGCAAAAACAGGCCTTGGACTCAGAAGCGGAGGCCCTGTCAGATACTGCCCCGACACTGGAATTGACGGTTGTGGCGATGCAACACAGTTTACAGTCGATTGACGGGAAAATCGATGCATTAAACATATGCATTGACAATATGGCGGCGAAACTTGACAAGCATGGTGCCAGGCTGGGCGAGGTAGAGCAACGGGTTTCCACGGCCGAAGACACCCTGCAAAATGTCTCTGATAAGACCCTGAATATGGAGAAAGTCCTTGCGGTTATCCAGGCGAAGAACGAGGACCTGGAAGCAAGGTCCAGGAGAAATAACCTGAGGATTATTGGGCTGCCGGAGTCGTCCAATGTTGGGAAACCGGAGGTATGCATTGAAGAGTTGCTTAGAGAGATTTTCAGCGTGGATAATCTGTCCCCCATGCTGATAGTTGAGCGGGCCCACCGCTCGCTGGCGGCTCGCCCGGTCCCTGGTGCCCCACTGCGTCCTATCATCGCGAGGCTGTTAAATTACAGGGATCGGGACATGAGCCTCCGTCTGGCCCGTGATAAAAGCTCCATCACATATCAGGGGAGTACGCTTGCGTTTTTTCCAGATTTCATTGCAGCAGTCCAGGCGGCCATAAGGGAGTTAATTCCGGCAAAAAAGTTACTGCAGGAAGAGGATATTCCATACGCTATGCTTTACCCCGCACTGCTGAGGATTGGCTGGGAAGGGGCAGCCAAGATCTTCAACAATCCAAAAGCTGCTATGGATCACGTGAAACTCCTGAAAAAGCATTGATGGGAATCCGCAACTGACCTGGAGGAAGATGAACACTGAGGTTCCATTTGTCTATGAAAGCTGTAAGTTCGGAGTTGGGGTCTAACTCTTGCTGTCCATTTGTAATGTTGATGGCGTTGGGGAGGGGTGTCAGATGAGAGACCAGCCACTTGCCTGAATTCCAGGGATATTTGCAGGGGCGATGCTAGATCTCCAGTCCACTCAGAACAACTCTCAGCGCTACTGATAAGAACAGGAGCACTGGCAGATGTTCTAAGAGGGAAGGGGATTGGGACGACAGAAAAAAAAAAGAGAAGACACTGCAACCATCTACCACCTGGGCCAGCCAGGATCCGTGTTCTTAAAAGCAGTTGTTGTGTTAGTCTTCAACCTGGAAGCAAAAGGTAGTATTAACAATCGAATAACCTAGACATATATCCTGTATACCTATGGAATATTTGTAAACCCAGGAATTACCTCTGTAGTGTTGCTGCTGTTACACAGGTAGTGACACGCTATACATTTAGGATGTTCAGGGATCGATTATCTATATATATATATATATATATATATATATATATAAATAAAGAAACAATTGTTCTAAAAAGAAAACATAAAAGCAAAATATTAATCTGTTATGTTGCTTCTGGATAACTCTTTATCATGCATAATATTAGCACCATACCTTAGGTGTGACCAACTGTTTCATTATACCTAATGAGATGTCTTGGAATAATAATGTCCTAATGAGATGCCTTGGAATAATAATGTCCCAGCACATTTACATCAAATGCCAGTAATGCTTCTTATTATCCCAAATGTCACCGAGGACAAGTATTCACCAAGATCAAAGTACACCAAAGTCAAGACAGAGTGAAGTTGCGTAATTCCGAATGTCTCAAAAGTCACAATATGTCACAAATAATAACAGGAGTGCTGGGAGCGATAATCAGAAACCAAATTAAACTCAAAGAAGTATTCGGGTCTTTTTTAAATACATGCGAGGTATTTCCAAACATACGCGATGTCTTGATATCAAAGAAGCACTTAGCTTTTTACAGATCCGGTGTCTTCTTGCTGTAGTACTTCGGTAAGCCAGGTCCGGTTTCTTCTTGTTGCTGCTTCGCTGAAGCCAGCTTTCAGGAAAGCAAGATTTCCAGGAATAATGACGTGACCACTTGACAACGGAGACGCCGTTCAATCGTTGCTTCCAAGAATGAAAACAAAAAACCAAGTGACGCGCTGTATTGGGTGTGGCTATTTATAGCCAATGCGAGGGCGTTGTTGATTGCGTCAGTAACGTGTTGTTCCTCCACGTGACCTATCATGTCATGAATCATCTGGAGGGTTTCCTTGGCAACAGGACAACAAAGCCCGTGCGTGCCGCCTTTCAGTAAAGGCCCGGTTTTGCTATGTAAAGAATCCTCATAATGGCAAAAGGAGCAAATAATGAAGTATATATAAAACAAAAACAAAAACAAATTTTGATACAGGCATTTGGGAACAACAAGCATTGGCAGTTTCAATTACAATCAAGATACAAGCTACTAGCTTACAAGCAAGGGGCAGAATATTATACACATCATTACTAAGCACATGTAAAGACGTGATTGGTATGTAACCCACAAGAATGTTGACAGATGACACATGCCTGATGCGAATTCCTGACAGTCCTCCCCCTCAAAGACCCCGATACAGGTCGTGGTTTAGAGGGATTCTGTTGATGGAATTGTCTCACCAGTCGTGGGGCATGAACTGAGGATGCTGGTTCCCATGAATTCTCCTCGGGCCCATACCCCTTCCATGCTAAGAGATAATATAGTACTCCCCGTATTCGAGTGGAGTCAAGCACCTTGGCCACCTCAAATTCCCAGTCATCGTTAACCTTAATGGGAGGTGGTGGTGGACCAACTCGGGTGGTTTCAGAGAAAGGCTTAACCAGGGACACATGAAAAACTGGATGGATTTGAAAATCCGTAGGGAGGTCTAGTTCTATTGTGACAGGATTAATTAGTCTTTTAATAGAGAATGGGCCCAGATACCTAGGATGTAATTTGCGAGAACCGCTCAATCGCAAATCCTTTGCAGAAAGCCAAACCTGATCTCCAACGGCATATGATGGAGCTGGTTGTCTATGTTAATCTGCCTGCTTTTTAATTTGTTGTTGGTATGACTGTAGATGTTGTTTAGCCTGTGTCTGAATGCGTAATAATTCTTTATGATGGTCTTGTACTGCTGGAACCTGAGATGCGGTAGGTGTTTGTAGTATTGGAAGCATGCGGGGGTGATAACCTAGGAGACAGAAAAAAGGAGAAACCCCTGTAGCAGAGTGTAGGGTGTTATTGTGCACAAATTCTACCATAGGCAATGCTTTATCCCATTCAGTATTCCAGGAAGAGACAAAGCAACGCAAGGTTTGTTCCATTGTTTGGTTTAACCTTTCCGTCTGTCCATCTGTTTGAGGGTGGTAAGCAGAAGACAGACGAACATCGATGTTTAAAGACGAACAAAAGGTACGCCAAAATCTGGAGACGAATTGTGGGTCCCGATCAGACAAAATGGCGGTTGGAAGTCCATGTGCTTTGACTACGTGTTGTATAAATAGCGTAGTTAGTTCTTTAGCAGAGGGCATATGCTTCAATGGGTGAAAATGTGCCATTTTGGTTCAATAATCCACTACCACTCATATGATGGAATATCCATTTGACATAGGTAACTCAGTGACAAAATCCATATTCACAGTTTGCCAGGGCATGGGTGGTATAGGCATGGGCTGCAATAATCCAGTTTGAACAACATGGGAAGACTTGGATTGTATGCAAGTGGGACATGACTGAACAAAACTTTTAACATCGTTGAGCAATGTGGGCCACCAAAAGGTTCGCTGACAAAGCTCCAAGGTTTTCTTATAGCCAGGATGACCAGCTAAAACAGTATCGTGGTTCCATTGTAACACAGTATTACGTAAAGTTTTTGTAGGAACATACAAACGGTTTTCAAAATATACCAACTCTCCTTTTTTGGTAGTTTCAGGGGGTAAGATGCAGTTTTTAGTGCTTGTTGCACCTGTGTTAAAAAGTCTTGGGGGTCACATAGAGCAACAATTTTATGTTAAGGAATGATGGGGTTAGAGGGGGTTATTTTGTTATCAGAACTGGGATAATTCAATTGTGACAAAGTGTCTGCTTTCTGTTGGTCTTTACCCGGTCTGTAAGTGATTATGAAGTCAAATTTGTTAAAAAACAATAGCCAACATAGTTGGTGTGGTGTTAATGCCTTCACGTTCTGATAAAACTGGAGATTACGGTGATCAGAATAAATAGTAACCGTGTGACGGGCTCCTAATAAATAGAGTCGCCACTCCTGAAAGGCCAATTTTATAGCTAACAATTCACGTTCAGCTACCGTATAATTCTGTTCGGCAGCCAGGAGTTTTTTAGAGAAAAAAGCCACTGGATGGAGGTGCCCGGAGTCAGGATCCCTTTGAGAAAGGACTCTCCCAACAGCCACTTGAGAAGCATCCGCTTCCACGTAAAATGGTTGAGAGGGGTCTGGGGGATGCAAAATGGGGCTTCCGTAAAGGCTTTTTAGTACCTGAAATGCTTGTTCTGCCTCTGGGGACCAATGAAATTTTACTCCCTTTTTTAGCAGATGGGTAATGGGAGAGACGACAGAAGAGAACTGGGGAATAAAACGCAGATAGAAATTGGCGAAACCCAGGAATCTTTGGATGTCTTTCAGGGATCCTGGGGTTTCCCAGTGCAATATGGCCTGTAACTTAGAATTATCCATGGCAATACCTTCAGGTGAAATCACATAGCCCAAAAATTCGATGCTGGTGGCATGAAAGACACACTTGTCTAGTTTGGCAAATAAATGGTGTTCCCGCATAGGCTGCAAAACTGCCCGGACATGACCAATATGTTCCTCAGTAGAGGATGAATAGATAAGGATATCATCGATGTAGCAGGTGACGAACACATCCAAAAAATCCTGTAGCACCTCATTAATGAAAAATTGAAACGCTGCAGGGGTATTACACAGCCCGAAGGGCATCACAGTGTATTCGAATACACCAAATTTTGTCCGGAAGGCGGTTTTCCACTCATCTCCGGCTTTTACCCTCATCAAGTGGCACGCACCCCGCAGATCCAATTTAGTAAAGATGGTAGATTTATGCTCTTGATCCAGTAAGACAGGTGTACGTGGGAGGGGATATCTATTCTTCACTGTGACCTTCTTTATTGCCCGGTAGTCGATGCAAGAGCGCAGTTCCAGGTTCTTCTTTGGAACGAAGAAAAGTGGGGAACTAACAGGAGAAGTGGAAGGCCTTATAAACCCTTTTAACAATAGGTCATCTAGATATTCTTTCAAATAAAGGGTTTCAGGTTCTGAGAGGGTGTAAACTCCACTACATGGTAATGTGGCTCTCGGAACTAAATCAATTTGGCAGTCGTATGACCGTTGGGGAGGTAATTGAGTAGCCTGCTTTTCTGAAAACACATCCTGAAAATCGTCATACAGGATTGGTAAAGAGATCGTATCAGTCTTTTCAACTATAGGTTCTGGAGTTTCTAGAGTAGAAGCACAGTGTAATGGAATAACTGGTTGTTGTCTGGTAGTGTAACATGAGTGCCAACAAAGTGCTGAATCCAAGGTGACTGTGCATTTGACCCAATCGATTTTAGGATTATGAAGTTGGTGCCAAGGGATGCCTAATATGACCCCAAACACAGGAGTATCTATTAGATCGAACTGGATCTGTTCCGAATGACCATCTGCACAGATCATAGTCACGGGTGCTGTCTGATGAAGGATTAAACCAGAGGATAACTCAGAACCATCGACATCTCTCACAGGTTCAGGAATATCTTTTCTAATGGTTGGAATATTCAGAGTGGTGGCCAACCCGATACTCACAAAATTTCCGGTGGCTCCAGAATCTAGTAGGATAGGTATTGATTAGAAAAAAGCAAGGTTACTATCAGGGTCAGATGGCGTGGTGCGGATGTAATGGCGTTTGCCAAATAGTGATATGAGACCTTGTCGCCCAAAACATTTGATAAGGGGGCCTCTGTCCTTACCGGGCCAAGGAGTTTTCCGACTGGGAGTGTTCTATGGCAGATATTGGAGTTTCTGTGACACCTATTGCTTTTCGGGCAGTGGTTTTTGCTAAGCAATCTCGTGCAAAGTGTCCTGAACGACCAACATATAAACATAAATTAAGATGACATATACGATCTTTTTCATCTATAGACAGGGGTCCCCTGATACTGCCAATTTGCATTGGTTCAGAGGAATCAGTGGAAGGTGTTTCCTTTTTCTCATGTTTTACCACAACCACACGTGTGAAATCCCCACAGGTTTTCTCACCTCTACGCTCACCAAGGCGGTGGTCCAGTCGAACCACTAAGTCAATGAATTCCGCACAATCCATAGGGGGATCCACAATTTGGGCAATGACATCCTTTAAATCATCTCGGAGACCACGATAGAACAGTGAAGTTATTTTCTCCTCTGGCCATTCTGTCTCAGCGAGAAGCCTATTAAATGTGGTAATGTATGATAATAAATCCTATTTTCCCTGACGCAAATTCAAAAACTCGTTGTCACTTGCGTGGACAAACTGGTGTTTGCAAAGAGTTTCCGCATTGTTTCCTTAAAACGTAGGAAATCATGTAAAATGGGGTCATCCCGTTCTCCATATGGTATGGACCACGTAGCCGCAGTACCACCCAGATACGAGAGAATAAATGCTACTTTTGTAGCATCATCAGGAAATGTCAAGGGACGACACAGAAAATGTAGCTGCCACTGATTCATGAATATACTAAATTTTGTCTGATCTCCAAAAAATCGTTCAGAGGGAGCTAAGGGAACAGGGGTAGGTGTAGTGACTAATACATTAACTGGCTGAATACCTGATGTGTCTGTGGTACTTGATGAAAACTGAAAGCGTGGTGGTTGTATTATCTGTTTAGGCCGAACTGTGGTATCCTCCCAGGATGATTCTCTTGGTTTATATCATTGCAGTTCACACTGCAAGGTATGATTGGTATGTTTTAAAACTGTAACCTCATGTTGTAAGGCTTCAAAGGCTTTGGACAGTGCCTGTAAAGAAGCGGCCTCATCACCTGGGGAATCCATCGCCCAGGCAAACTATGATTTTGTGGCTTGGTTTTATGTCAGATGAGAGACTAGCCACTCACCTGAATTCCAGGGATGTTTGCAGGGGCACCAGGATCTCCAGTCCACTCAGTACAACTCTCAGCGCTACTGATAGGAACAGGAGTACTGACAGATGTTCTAAGAGGGAAGGGGATTGGGACGACAGAAAAAGAGAAGAGAAGACACTGCAACCATCTACCACCTGGGCCAGCCAGGATCCGTGTTCTTAAAAGCAGGTGTTGTGTTAGTCTTCAACCTGGAAGCAAAAGGTAGTATTAACAATCAAATAACCTAGACATATATCCTCTATACCTATGGAATAGTTGTATACCCAGGAATTACCTCTGTAGTGTTGCTGCTGTTACACAGGTAGTGGCACGCTATATGTTTAGGATGTTCAGGGATCGATTATCTATATATATATATAAAGAAACAATTGTTCTAAAAAGAAAACATAAAAGCAAAATATTAATCTGTTATGTTGCTTCTGGATAACTCTTTAGCATGCGTAATATAAGCACTGTACCTTAGGTGTGACCAACTGTTTCGTTATACCTAATGAGATGTCTTGGAATAATAATGTCCTAATGAGATGCCTTGGAATAATAATGTCCCAGCACATTTACATCAAATGCCAGTAATGCTTCTTATTATCCCAAATGTCACCGAGGACAAGTATTCACCAAAATCAAAGTACACCAAAGTCAAGAGTGAAGTTGCGTAATTCCGAATGTCTCAAAAGTCACAAAATATCACAAATAATAACAAGAGCGCTGGGAGCGATAATCGGAAATCAAATTAAACTCAAAGAAGTATTCGGGTCTTTTTTAAATACACGCGAGGTATTTCCAAACATACGCGATGTATTGAAATCAAAGAAGCACTTAGCTTTTTACAGATCCGGTGTCTTCTTGCTGTAGTACTTCGGTAAGCCGGGTCCGGTTTCTTCATGTTGCTGCTTTGCTGAAGCCGGCTTTCAGGAAGGCAAGATTTCCAGGAATAATGACGTGACCACTTGACAATGGAGACGCCGTCCAATCGTTGCTTCCAAGAACGAAAACAAAAAACCAAGCGACGCGCTGTATTGGGTGTGGCTATTTATAGCCAATGCGAGGGCGTTGTCGATTGCGTCAGTAACGTGTTGTTCCGCCACGTGACCTATCATGTCATGAATCATCTGGAGGGTTTCCTTGGCAACAGGACAACAAAGCCGGTGCGTGCCGCCTTTCAGTAAACGCCCGGTTTTGCTATGTAAAGAATCCTCATAATGGCAAAAGGAGCAAATAATGAAAAATATATAAAACAAAAACAAAAACAAATTTTGATACAGGCATTTGGGAACAACAAGCATTGGCAGTTTCAATTACAATCAAGATACAAGCTACTAGCATACAAGCAAGGGGCAGAATATTATACACATCATTACTAAGCACATATAAAGACGTGATTGGTATGTAGCCCACAAGAATGTTGACAGATGACACATGCCTGATGCGAATTCCTGACAAGGGGCACTCATGGGAACATTAAGAATGCCATGGAATATATATTGCACTGGAGGGCCCTCACCTTGGTTTCCTGATATATAGCTACTTGGGTGGTCTGCGTAGCTCCGAGTTGGATGAGGACTATGGATCTGTGAACATTGTCCGACATGTTATGTCACAACTATGGACGAGTTCGGCCACCTTCCCACACAGATGGGAGGTTGATCAGCACTCTTGTGTCCCCCAATGGGTGTACCCCGCTTAATTTTTTGGGTTCTTTGGGGTTTGGGGTGGTGGGATATGTTAGATCGGGATGTCTTTAGCAAGTTGGGGGTGCTGAAGTGATTGGGGGGATTGGGGGAGGGGTGGGAGTTGGCAGATATGGTATGATACAGATGCAGTGTACTCTTTAACATTTAGACACTGTGATGGTAGCTCGAGTAATGTAATCTTGAAACTGTATTGTGTAACATAGGTACGTGTGGGACTGTCAAACTAATCACCTGGAATGTGAGAGGGCTAAACAAACCGAGGAAAATCCGCAATGTACTAGCCTCCCTAGATAGACAGGATGTTCAGGTTGCGTTTCTGCAAGAGATGCATCTTACCAAACAAAAGGAAGTAAATGTGGGGGCTCGATGGGCAGGGGTGCGTGTGGCAGCATTGTTTTCTTCTTGCTCCAGAGGGGTCATGATTTTGGTGCAGAAAGGTATTCCATTCACATTGACTAAGTGCGGAGTAGATGAACAGGGGAGGGTGCTACTGGTGCTGGGCAAGTTAGGTGAAACGATGTTTTTTTTTGTGAATACGTATCGGCCAAACTATGACGACCCTGCCTTTATCAACGATGTATGGAGGCGCATTTCCTCCTTTCCTCCCTCTGTGGTGATATGGGGCGGTGATTTCAATATCAGTCTGGACTCCCGCCTTGACCGCTCTTCGGATGCGTTGGGACATGGAAAGCAGGCAGTGCAGGTGTTGACGGAATTGATGCATTCTGAAGGTATTGTCGATGTGTGGCGGGCCAGGAATCCGATTGGAAGAGAGGGCACATTTGTGTCCACGGTGCACGGCTCTTGGTCTAGGCTGGACTATTGGCTGGTCTCCAGGGAGTTGGGCTCTTGGGCAGTATCTGTTAAGCAACTGGCTAAAACATTATCCGATCATTCTCCTGTGCTGCTGGAGCTTAATGTGCCAGCTTGCGTAAGGCCACCTTTCCAGTGGCGGCTACAGCAGTCCTCTTTAACAGACCAAGTGTTTCCGGTTAAAATTGGTGCTGCCATCACAAACTTCTTCACGGAGAACAAGGGCTCAGTGGAAAGCGCAGGCACACTATGGGAAGCTTTTAAAGTTACAATAAGGGGGGAATGTATCGGGGCTCAGGCAGGTGTATTGAGAGATATAAGGAACAGGATAAGGGGCCTTGCAGATAAGATTAGTAAGCTGGAGCCCGAGTACAAGCTAAATCCCTCAACTGCTTTAGCCCAAATAAGGGAATTGGTGTCCGAACATAATCAGACAATGGATCAGGAGATACTGCACAGATCTAGGAGAAGCAAAGCACGTTATTATGGGGAGGGTGGTAGACCGAGTCGCTCGTTAGCACATAAACTGTCTTTGCCAAAGGGGCAGGAGTATATAGATGAACTTTTGGATGAAGAGTCTATTGCTCGAATCTCCACTCCAGAAATTAGTAAGGTGCTTATTGATTTTTTTACCAAACTATATGGAGTTAGACAAACTGCCAGTGATGAGGAGGTTAATGGTTATTTAGAAGATATTGCCCTTGGATGGCTCTCGCAGGGTCAGCGTGAGTATCTGACCCAACCCTTTGATGTGGAAGATGTCAAAGAGGTCATAATGGCTCTACCGACTTGTAAGGTGTCGGGGCTTGACGGTTTACCTAGTGAGTTTTATAAGACAAACAGTGAGGCTTTGGCGCCGCAATTCCTAAAGGTTTTTGCCAAGGCCTATGAGACTAGTGCATTACCCCTCACGCTCAGGGAGGCCCTGATCGTCATGCTTCTAAAGCCTGATAAAGCTGCAAATAAGTGTGAGTCCTATAAGCCACTGTCCCTTATAAACATTGACACAAAAATCCTAACGAAAATCATTGCCACTAGACTGCAGCCCTTGATTCCAAATTTGATTCTCCCTGACCAGTCAGGCTTTGTCCCCAAAAGATCGACTACACACAACCTGTGCACCATTTTTTTCGTGCTACACCTGTTGGAGCTCACACTACCGGATGTGGCGGTACTACTAAATGCGGTGAAAGCCTTTGATTCACTGCAATGGGGATACATGTTTGTTGTCCTACAGAGAATGGGAATGCCCCCATTTTTTCTGAAGTGGGTGCGCTTACTGTATGCTGGCCCGGTCACTAGGCTGCGAGTTAATGGGTGGGTCTTGGATACTTTCCCGATATGTAGGGGCACCCGACAGGGCTGTCCGCTTTCTCCTATGCTATTTTCCTTGGCGCTTGAACTACTGGCATGTAAGTTACGTCAAAAGCATGCAGAGGTGGCTCTGGAGTTCCGGCAACGCCCGCTGGTGGTTTTGCTTTATGCGGACGATATGATGCTATATGCCTGGGAACCGGCCAAGCATTTGGAGTCCCTATTGCGGGAATATGTGTTGTTCGAAAGGCATTCAGGGCTAGGAATAAATTGTGAAAAGTCCACGGTATTCCCCTTGACAGACTGTACTCAGGAGACTGAAATGGAGTATCCACTCTCATGGTCCACGGACCCCGTGAAGTACCTTGGGGTCTGGGTACATAGAGACCCGGAAACTGTGTTAAGTATGAACTATGGGCGCACTATCATTAGAATCACAGATCAGATATCTCGCTGGACCCGCTTACAGTTGTCATTGGCGGACAGAATTGCTGTGGTTAAGATGACCATCCTTCCTAAACTATTCTAAAATTGAATGTAACACTTTTTAAAACGTTGCAGTCTTGCTAGCTGGCGCTGGTGTGGGCTGGCAAACAGTGTAGATGTAGTTGGAGCACTTTGACACTGCCGTTTGAGCAGGGGGAATTTGAGGCGCCTGATCTACAGCTGTATTACTTGTGTGCTCAGGTGCAATTTGCGCACTATTGGTATTTCCCTGAGAAGTATTTACTGTATCTAGCGGTGGAAGCGGACGCCGCACACCCAACACCACTGACCACTAGGATCCTACATGGCCACAAGGGTAGCTCTAGAAAGGAGATTAGTTCTGTTAACTGCACTGCCTGGGCGTGGTGCGCCCTTGCTACGCGTGGGGGACGGTACTATATATATGCACCAGACATGCCCATCGCTGCACACCCGGGCAATTCAGCGGCACAGGAAAGTGGGGCCTTGAATGTTCTGCAGAATGCTGGGGTTACTAAACTTGGGGACATGTAAAGAATGGGGTATTTCTATCTTTGGTCGATTTCCAGGCGGGACAAACATACAAAGCAATGCATGGTTTTACATACACTAGACTTAGTTTAGCAGTGCGTTCCTTTTACCCTGACTTCCCTCAGGAGCCGCAGGTGTTGAGGGTGTTACAGGTAGTTCTAGCAGGGGGAGGAAGCAGAGGGCTGATCACCAGATTGTACAGGGCCTCCCAACTGGAAAATGGCTGGTCAGATTCTCCTTCGTTTGATAAATGGAACAACGCGCTTGTGGTGCCTTTGTCCCGTGAAAACTGGGAGTTCTGTTGTAACTTGACTGGGCGTTTGACTGCCAACTGCAATCTCCGCATTATACATTTCAAGTACTTGCATCAATTGTATTACACGCCTGCTCAATTGTTAAAATTTGGCTTGCGGGGGGATGCAATGTGTCCCAGATGTGGGCAGGACGGTGCTGATTTTATCCATTTGGCATGGGGGTGTGTCGCTATATTTAACTTCTGGCAGCGGGTGGTGAAGGTACTCACAGACATGACACAGGATAGGATTGAATGCACGCAGGAAATATGCTTGTTGGGGCTATTGAAAACGATAAATTCATGTAATCGATGAATTGTTGCTATATCTACCTTGATCGCTAAACGTGCTGTCGCAATGCACTGGTGTACTAAGGCGGTGCCTACATTGGCGAAGTGGGTTCTAGACCTATGAACTTTTGGGCCCCACTCACTGCGTACCTGCTGGAGAACCCAGACATGACATAAGCGACTATGGAATAATCGGATCTATAGGCCATATGAGATTTGCAAGAACCAGAAGCTACTCTGCTCTAAGTCTGTATCTCAAGTGTTTCATTATGCTTTACCTGATCTGCCTTTTGGTTGTTGTAGGTCTTGGGGGGGGGAGCGGGATTGTACTTAAAGGGGAAAAAAAGCCAACTGCTGTCTTTTATGTATAATTCTAAATAATATACAATGTTACACGCTGCTGTTTGTATTATGCAGTTAAAATTTTTAAAAAAAGCTTTCTGAATGTATATATATGTTTGTCAGCTTAGGAGAAAGTGTCTATCTAACAGTCTGGGCTGGGTGACCATTACTTCTAAAGAATCAGAAATCAACACACCGAACTGTATTATGTTCATTTGTCACAGTAAGGAGAGGCAGGCAGAATACTTCTCACAATGCTTTTGAAACAATGTTGTTATTGTTGTACAGCCTTTTTATCCCACCACCACTTTCAATCCACACAACAAAATGTTTTGTGGGTTGTGTGGTCATATTTTCCCCTTTGTCTGGGTTTAGAGGTGCCAGAAGTTAGTATGCTGTCATGTAGAAGTTCAGGACTCAGTTACTTTGGGGAAAATAATTTTGTTTTCTGCTTCAGGTGGAAAGGATGAACGTATGTATGTGCCTCCACATGCAAAGGATTTTCGTAACCTTTAATGTCACTTAAAAAATTGTGCATATATTTTCCCCCTATTTTTTGGCTTGACCCAGAGGAAGCCCTCACCTAGACATCTGCAGTCATCAGTGTCCTGCTATGAGACATTACAGTGTGGATCTGGTAAACAATTCAGATACAGCTGGTTTCTACAGATTTGGACTGATGAACACCATCCATACAAAGCCAAAAAGCATATGGTGCAATGCTGTACACAATGAAACATGTATGAGTGCTAAGGGCCAGCTACAGCAGCCAAACTGGTGTAGTATGTGCCAGCGACTGAGGTCTGTCCAAACACATTAAACTCTCATAAGAGAGCAATACCCATCTTCAAGGAAGGTCAGATACAAAAGCATACACTGTATCACTACACTAAACTAACTGGTTCCCGTTCCTACTGCTACTGTGTTACATGACGTCCATATAGTCTACATTGTATTTCCTGTTAATTGCAAGGCACTCCACTGCTCATGTTGCTATGTCTGCCCTATATAAAATAAATCACCCACGTTGTGATATAGTGAATGTTTTCATGAGGCTGCACACTGATACATTGATACACTTGACTGCTTTTGATACATTGATGCCTTTCTTCTTTCACCAGCTTCCTGCTGTTTAACAGCTCGGATTTGTTTTGGCTTCCAAACAAGCAAAGTATGCCAGATGGACTGTGCCTTATCTGCTGTTGTCCCCTATACCTGCTCTGATTTACATTTCACAGTGACTTCAATGAGGGCTGGTAATTGTATTCAAAAGCGACCACCATTTTTCCGCTTCTGATTTACATCTTATGGCTTATATTTTAATTCAGGTAATTAGTTTAGCTTGGTTTAGTTAGAGAGATTCTTGTGAGGAGGGCCCGGGTTGTAATCTTGCAAAACACTGAACTGATTGTTATTGTTCACTTCCTTCAGGACCCACGGTATCGCCTGCTTGTACCACAGCCCTGTTTTCTTTTTTCATTATCTTGCATCACACCTCTTTCCCCTGTCTTCCTGCACATGCGAAGAACAGGTCTTCTCTGTGGCAGCGCAGGAGCGGTGCGTCCATTGGGGCGTTGGGGCGTAGCCCCCCCGCCCGCAGCTCCCTCGGCTACTTTGAACCTAAGTAAACTGAATCAGTTTACTTAAGTTCAAAGACGCCGAGGGAGAACTGACAATCATGTCAGTCAGCATGACGTCGGACCGCCCACCCCCTTCAGAGTCTGAAGGGGGTGGGCAGTCCGAGTCATGTTGACTGACATGATTGTCAGAGGGACCAGGGGCAGCAGGCAGCACTGCAGCACAAGTGCGCACGAGTGGGGAAGGGCACCGAATTTTCGCGCCGTGCCCAGTCATGCGCACTTGTGTTTGCACTAGCTTGCGCATGCCCATTAGGAGAGCGAGGGTTGAGCAAAGGCTTGGCTGAGAGGGGCTTTAGGCGCAAACGGAGTCGGAGTCGGACCCGAGGCGGGGCGGTCGGCGGACCTGCTCAGGTAGGATCCTCTTTTATTAATTAAAAACTCCCCCGGGCCCCCGGCACCCCCCCCGCGCACGAGCCGGCCGCGACTTACCGCATGATTGGCGGGGTCGCCTGGGCGGTCGTCAGGACAGGTTAAATAATGGTTGCAATCTTACCCCTGAGGCCCTGAGGACAGCTTATGCGGCCCTTGCCCAAGCCCTTTTCAAGCTCCAAAGTTCTTCTTTTGCAGCAGTTTGCAGATGTTGGCACTTTAAAGCCAGACCTACTGGCGCTTTACCAGTGCTCGTTTTTAAAGTGAACGTAATATAGTATGTGGCTCAGATGAGCCGTTATTTTTTCTATATTGTTCCCGGTGCCTTGTAAAGTATATCTCGTGTAGGCCTATTGAGGCGTACTGAAAATAAAACCTCAAACTGTTGATAGGTGAACAAGGGAAGGTAAACAGGAGTGAGCATATAAGTAAACATTTACACTTAAGATACGTAGGTGCCGTATGCACAACACTGCGTAACTTTTGCAAATTGACAAGTACACATTTTTTATTTGCCTTCATTTTACGCCTGGCCACCTTTGCTTAAAAATCCTCAGGGGTTTTTAGTGAGTTCTTTTTCAAATTACAAATCCAGTGTGTGACTGTTTACTTTTTGATACGAACATATTTAATTTTACTGAAAGTAATGGCATGTTTTATAATCACGTGTGATGTCTGTTGAAACCGTCCTCCTCGGCCTTGTCTCCCTGCTGGCTCCAACCGTTTGGAAAAGCTCTAAACCTCTTCTTTCACCCTTGCATGGCCCGGTGTGCTGGCTCACTTCATGCTAGCGGGCCCTATGCAGGTTATCCATGCCTGTCTTCCAGGCTGCGGGGTCCCTCGCACTCTCACCTTGCAGTGACCATCCGCTTACACCGTGGGTCGCCCAGCTTCGCTTCACCACCTCCAGACCGTCTGGAGTGACGTAGTTGGCTGAGTTGCTTGGAGGGGTCACTGAATCATGGGGTGGCCTTACGTGCTGTGTTGTTAAGTTCATGGAGGCGGGGTTCAATGAGTTTTGGAGGGTTCAATGAATTGTGGGGGTTCAATGAGATTTATGTGGACGATCCGTTGAGATGTGACTGAGTTGTGGAAGATCAGTGAGCAGCGGAATAGATTGTTGAGTTACTTTATGGCCAGTTGGTCGTCTGTGAACTAGTTAGTGGAGCTGTTGGTTAGTCTGTTGAGCTGTGGGCGCTTTATTGAGTTTTTAGAGTGGACTGAGCTGCTGTGTGGTTCAGTGAGTTGTGTGGGTGGCTCTTTGACCTAGGTGTTTGCTCGTTGCATTGCGGGGTTTCATTGAGCTGTTGCGCATTTCATTGAGCTGCGAGTAGTCAGCAGTGGGTGGTTCTTTGAGCTTTGTGTGATTATTGAAGTGTGGGTAGGTTATTTACTGAACTGCAGATGCATATGCTGAAATGAATAATTGAGCTGATATGTGGCCAATAGGGCTATGCATTGGTTCAATGAGATATCAGAATGGTTTAATTTACATGAGTGGTGGGGGCACTGGGCGGATGGTTTGTGTGCTTAAAAACGAGAGTTTAAGAAACGTTAAATCACTGTATAATGCCCGAACGTTTCCTACAATAGATAGCCACATTTTAAATCATTATTACTAACACTACATCTTTATTTTGCCACCAACTGGTGGCTGACATTTCCTTAGCAACTAGCAGGAAATGCTAATTAGACCACAGAGCGTTCGTTCCCTTCATCATAGCGTGTGCGTCCACGAGGCTGGCATGACGATGGCGACTCCCTTACGTCACAAGATGGCCACCTGAAACATCCTGCATTCATCCCGCCTCCAATGGGATAAGCGACCGAGCTGCCGGAATGGCCTTAGTCTGCAATAAGAAGGGATTGTGCTCAGTGTTTAGAAACGGCAAAACCGTCTATTTGTGTAACCTCTACCACAAAAAAGACAGCCATCTAACTTTCAGGAATCTGAGGCAATCACCGGACTCAATCCAGGGTCATCTTTGTCTGCCCTATACAATAAGACATTGACAAGGTAGGGGACCATGAAGGTATGACGTTTAAGCATTTTCTCTGTGACACTTTCAGACACCAGTATACACTTGTGCATCAGGATCCTTCATTAGGAAATCAAAGTGACTGCCATTGACCTCAGGGCACTTGAACCCGATTCCGGCGAGCAAGCAACCCCACACTTCGGTTTACTCACATCACAATCACTCTATAGCGCCTAGTGAGAAGCACTGTGTTTACGTAAGCTGTGAAGGTTATAGGAGCGCTACATACGAACCCACTACGACTAGGGGTAGAGCTACTTTGACCTCTGTGAACAGAGGGAAGGGGCCTGCCTCTTAATGGTGCAGGGCTCCTCGTGAATAAATATTCTTATCACGTGGTCCCGTCACGCTCTATTGACCTCTCCCTATATGGACTGCTGGTGCTCGAACCGAGGAAGATGAGGGAAAGCGGAGGGTTAATAGAATTTTACGAATGGATATGTATCAGCGCTCGGGTGATTTACTGAAGAGTGGGAAGGTGGCGTTTGCAAAAACAGGAAGAAATATATTCTCAGTAATGGAGTCGTTCGTGTACATAGGTGTAAGTAGGAGAAGGTACATTCCAGAGAGGGAGGGGGTGATCTAGAATAAGCAGCAAAGTTCATGTTTTAGTACTAGGGTGATGTGTTGAAGATAACAGGGTGATCTGATTTAAGCAGGAGGAGATGTAAACAAATGGAGGATGACATAGTCTAGAAGAGCGGTACACAGTGCTTTAAATGGGCCGGTACTGAGTACCGGCACTTTTTTATTTGAGGGGGAGAGTACTGGCACTTTTCAAGAGAAATGTTATACTTTTAATTGTAGAGTACAGGCACTTCTCAGAAACAAGCAGGTACTCTGGGTACAGAGTACCTGCACTACTATTTTTCCATTTCAAGCACTCACTGGTACATATTAGTCAGAAGTAGGTGAAGATATATTGCAGAGTGGGGGAAATGTTCTCAAACGTTTATTGCCAAGTGGCTAGGGGCATTAGTCTGGAGGGGGAAGGGGATGATGTATTAAAGAGGCTATATACATTCCACACTGTGGCGGTTTAGAGTAGCAGGAAAGGATACGATCTACTAGGGAGGTGATATATCATAGAACGATAGATGAATACGTTTTGTGTTCGATGAGACAGAGCGCGGGGAAGGGCTGTACTCTAGGCCGAATCTATACATATGGATGAAAGGGATACAATGTACAGACACAGTGGGAATATAGTCTAGTGTGGGAGTGATATATTGTAGGGTGGAAAGAGGGGATATTTAGAAGAGCAGAGGTGATATCTACCAGCAGAGGATATTAACCTTCCTACTTTCTCAAATTTGCTTGAAAATGCACCATTTGTCCACTCTTTTTTCAAAATTTTCTTGGTAGGTTGTTCAGGCTCGCTCGCTCGCCATACTGCAGTATGACAATTATTTTACGCCCACCACTTTCAAATGTCACCAGCCACCACTGGTGGCAGGTGCAGGCGGTTGAGTGAGTAGGCCAGAGAAAGGTTTGGCTTCCGACTGCTCAGTCAGTAAAAGATCGAAAGGCTAAGAGTTGGGACCCTTTCTCCTCTCACTTTAGATGGAGCACCATGTCATTCATGATTCAACGACAACATGCATAACCCCGTGTCCACCATATGCAACATGCAAATGGATATTGCACTTTTGTAGAGGTGAGTAACCGATATGTATGTGCACCTAACCCTGTCCATATAGGGGTAAGCATTCAGAGATAAACTGCCATTCCACTATGTCACTTCTGTGCATCTCCACTTGCTAGGGATTGGGTTGTGCCCCTCTTTCGAGTTTCGTTCACTAAGAGCAGGTGCCTATTATTAATGATAGTATTATGCTTTGGAATGTGAAATACCTAGCCTTCCTGCACCAGTTATTGGTTACATTTATCATGGGAAGCAGTCAGTGAGTGACACCCCTGTGGGTCTCTCCCAGACTTAGGCAATATCACAACCGCTGCTTACATCATAAATGCCATCAGCACCCACAATTACAGCGCTACATTACCTCCTTGTCAGACCTCCCCATCACAGTCCTCACGTATGTGAGCAACAGCTCCCCCGCAGACATTCTCAAGCTAAAAAACTCCCCTGCTCCCATCCCTACCATCCAGGCCACGCCCACATCCTGTGGAACATAACCCCTGACCTTACCTCTGGAAATCCTGTAGTTTTTTTCTGCGACTTTTATTCAAGCTGTTGGACTCTCAGAAGTCAGTGGCCGGCTGCTGCTGGTAAGTATGGTGCTGTTAAAGTCTGCTATAGCAACCTTTCTTGAATGGGGGTGGAGGCTTTGCTTGAGTCCCTGCTTTAGCGGGATGGCCGCCGGGTCCGCTCTGATCACGTCAGAGCTTCGCTGAACAAAGCCAGTGCTTTCCTCTCGCTAGGTGATTGGGTGCTTTTCATGGGTTTTGAGTCACCCGGTATCCCTGGGGCACTGTGGGTCTCGGTACCTTTTATGGAGCCTACCTCTTCTCTGTTTATGCAGCATTGAGAGGGGTAGGACTGGGGCATTTGTGATGCCTTGCGGTGGAAGCGAGTTGCGCGGGTGCGCCAGCTTGGGTTTTCATATTCACGGGATGCTTGGGGATTATCCAGCACGCTGAGTGTGCCACGTGGGCGCCATGAGCGGTGATTGGCCGGCGGTGCAGTTTTGGGTGTGCTGGGTCATGTCCATTGGTTGGATTAGCGTCCTGGCAACTGGAGTGCCAGGAAATGAGTAAACAGGTTTTTGCATGCCCGATTGGTTGTGGTATATATGGAGGTGTACTTCTGCTTGCCTCTGACTCATCATGGATGGGGGAAAGAGGTCAAACAAGTGTAATCATTTGGAGGAGGAGGCAGTTGCTGGGCCTCCGGCTGCTCCTTCCTTGGCTGATGTCCAGAGGATAATTGAGCCCGGTGTTTCAGCGGCTTTTCAGGTCAGGGAAGCAGTAGGGCCTAAAAGACAGAAGTTGGATGCCCCTGATCCTGACTGTGATTCTGAGGAGGAGGTAAAAGGGCACTTTATTCAAGGGGAAGACTTATGCAGTGTTTTACAGCATGTGCAAGACAATTTAGCGTTTCCAATGCCCTCGGTGGCTGAGGAATCCAAAGATTTCTTTGCCAATTATCAAAGGAGGGAGCCTGAATGTCTGCCCATCCATAAGTCTGTCTGAAATGTACTGGAAGGGGAATGGAGGGATGCGGATAAGCATATTTTTCCCCGGTTCCTGGCTAAACGGTATCCGTTTCAGGGGTTTTCGGAAGAGTTCCCATCCGTCGTGAAGGTTGATTCCCTGTTGGAAGGCCTTTCTTCTCAGAGCCTTGTGGTGTCGGAGGTTGCAGTGCATTCAGATCCTGGTGATAAGAGAGTTGAAGGGGCTATGAAGAGGTCCCTTGTGGCTTCCAATCTGGCTGTTAGGTCTGTGGCGTATACCAGTTATCTGGTCCAGTCGCTGCTGAAGGACTGTCAAAGTATCTCGGAGCAGCTACTTCAGGATAAGGATCCCTCTGAGTCACTGACTATGTTAGAGCAGCAGTTGCGTTTCTTGTGTGACCTGTCTGTCGATTCCCTTAGTGCCTTGGCTGAGCCTGCTGAGACCTCTGTGGCGGCTAGGTGACAGTTGTGGCCTAAGCCTTGGAAGGCGGAGGCGGCACAGAAGAGTGCTCTCGTGAAAATTTCCTTCACCGGCTCAAAACTGTTTGGTGATCCCTTTGAGGCTATGATTAAGAAAACTGTGGAGGACAAGAAGTTGTTGGCTCCTGTCCGTCCATACCTGAAGGGTATGTTAGCTGGCTATAAGAGAGCTTTTGGTCAGGCTTTCCAGACTAAAATGGCAGTCCAACCCTTTCGGGGTAGGAGACTGTAGTAATCACGCTGATCATGGTTGGAGTATGAAGGTTTATTAAGGCTACATGGAGGAGAGAGAAGGCAAGCACCAACTCCCACAGCAGCTCCAGCTCAACTGAATCACAGCACAGTTGCTAGGAGCTAGAAACATTCTAAGAACATTGTGAACAAGGCATTCGCAGTACAGTAAAGCAAAGTGATCAGGTACATAAAGTATAACATATCTTCCTTCTTCCCAAAACAAAACACAATACAAGAAGAAATTAATTCCTATATCTAGCAGGTCTAACTATTTTTCTGAAACTCCGTCTGACAATGGTTTGGTCTGAGCAGGAAGGTTCAGAGGTTAGACAAGGGGAGGCTGAGGCTTTGGTGCGGACCTTCACAATTCTGTTAAGGTTCCACCAATGTCCTCCCGAGACCTTAACGGCATTCCCAACAATCTTAATAACTTTAATGGGTTCACTAAATTTACAGTCACCTTTCCTCGTATGCACAGGAGATTTTATTTTGACCATGTCTCCTACCACGAGAGGAACAGACTTGGCTGCTTTCTTGACGTCAAACCATTCCTTTTGTTTGACCTGAGAATTAGTCATGTTTTCGAACACAGTAGACATCAGTTTGGAAACATCTGAATCAGACTTTACCCACTTAGTCATCCAACCAGGCCTGAAACTGGTATTGGCCTTTCTCCCTCTTAACAATTCGAAGGGACAAACTTTGGTGGAAGAGTGAGGCGTCGTCCTATAGGACCAAACCAAACTGTCAAGAGCCTTCTGAACATCATGATTCCCCGCTCTTGCCCATCTAATGCACTCCCCAATCACACGATTCATTCTCTCCACAAGTCTGTTTGACTGGGGATGATACAAAGATGTTTTACAATGTTTGACTCCTGATTCTAACAGAAAACTTTGGAACTCATGACTCACAAATTGTGTGCCATTGTCGGAGACTAGAATTTCCGGACACCCCTCTCTCAATCACACTTCTTTCAGAAATAAGACAATGGCCTTGGTGTTAGCCTCCCGGACCAAATTAACCTCAGGCCATTTGGATGCATAGTCCATGAGAACCAATACAAACCGTAAACCCCCCTGAAGATTGTCATAAGGTCCCATGATGTCTATTCCAAGCTTCAACCATGGTCCCTGCGGGCACTCGATCGGCATCAAAGGAGGAACCGATACTTTGAAACTTTTGTCAGCTGCACCACAGACATAACATTTGGAAACAGCATCCTCAATTTCAGCGTCCATCCTTGGCCACCAGTAAGTGTTCCTTATACGACGCTTTGTGAGAATGCAGCCAAGATGCCCCTCATGAGCTCTCTGTATTATTTCAATGCGGAAAATATGGGGAGGAACACATTTATCACCCCTAAGGAGTAAACCATCCTCCAGAGTGAGTTCATCTTGAACCTTCCAGAAAGGTTGAACAAGAGAATTAACAATCTTCTCCCTAGGCCACCCTACAATCACATGAGAACACACCTCTTGAAGCACGCAGTCAGACTCCATGGCTCGCAACCATTCATTCTCAGAGCCTAGATTCATACAGGGTACCTCCAACACTGCTACTAAACAATCTTCACAGTCCTCATTGGAAAAATCATATAAATTGACATTTTCAAGTTCTACAGATTTAACAGGGAATCTAGACAAGAAATCAGCTCGCCCATTTCTTCCCCCAGATATATGTTGGACATCAAACTGATACTGGAGGAGTTTTGAGACCATGCGTAAGATTCTGGGAGTAGAACATTTGCTCATTCCACTTCCGAGGATATTAACTAAAGGTTTGTGATCCGTCTGCAACAAAAACCTTTTGCCCCATATATATGAACGAAACTTCTCAATAGCCCACATGCAGGCTAACAACTCCCTCTCTATGACCGAGTACTGAAGCTCAGCAGATCTCAGGACTCTTGAAGCAAAACATATAGTGTTCTCAACTCCTCTGTCGGTCTGAGTCAACATGGCACCTAGACCCACTTGGCTGGCGTCTACAGTGACACAGCAGGGAAGATTAGAATCAAACGGCTTGAGTACAGAACCATCCCTTAAAGAAGATTTAATGGTATTAAGAGCATCCTCACAGTCATCGCACCATTCAAACTTCACCCCTTTTTTGAGCAGACTGCTAATGGGTCTGACAATTGAAGCAAAATTCGGGATAAATCTCGAGTAGTACTCGCACAGACCCAAGAGAGATTTGACACCTGTCTTGTCTACAGGAGCTGGGGCATCTATAATTGATGTTAGCAACCCAGACTTAGGACTGACACCCTCATCAGAAATGACATGACCCACATATTCCACTTTAGAACGGAGAAACTCACACTTCTCTTCCTTAAGTACTACACCATTCTTCTTGAAGAGAGTGAGAACATTTTCAAGTTTAGAGTTATGAGAGGCCAGATCCCTCCCAAAGACCAATACATCATCTTGAAAGACTAAGACACTCTCAACCCCTTTAAGGATGTTGACCATGATCCTCTGAAAAACCGAGGCTGCTGACGCCAGCCCAAAAGGCATACGACAATACCGGAAGGTGCCTAATGGGGAGACAAAAGCAGTCAAGTGACGAGAACCAGGGTCCAATTCTACCTGGTGGTATGCGCTGGCCAAGTCTAACTTGGTAAAGTAACGAGCACCCTTGGTGGAAGCAAGAAGATCACTTATTCTAGGTAAAGGATGGGAGTCTATCCAGATCTCCTTGTTCAAGGACCTTAAATCAACGCAAACGCGGAGATCTCCCCCTCTCTTTCTGGCCATGACCAAAGGCGACAACCACAAGGAGGATTCTGTGGGCTCGATGATTCCTTTAGAACAAAGGTTTTTGAGTTCTTTATCTAAATCCTCTCTTACACTAAATGGAACCCCTCTAAGCTTGTGTTTAACTGGTATGGCTCCATCCTTTACAACTATTTTATGTTTAAAACCTTTTATTTTTCCTAATGCGTTCCCAAAAACCTCTGGAAACGTATCCTTCCAACCCTGACTCTCTTCTTCGTTCCCAACCACTAGAACCTGTTCTTTGGCACCTGGCTTAAGTATCATGCCAAAAAGTCCCTGGTGAAATCATCCCAAAATATTGAGCCCTTTTTACAGCAACATATATTTTTCCCTTGATCCTTCTGTCTTTGAATGCCAACTCCTCTTCGAAAAATCCCAAGAGCTCAATTTTGCGTCCTTCATAGGACACTGGGGACCTGTCAGGAGGGGAAAGAGTTTGAGACCAATCCCAAACGTCGTCAAAAAGTTTTTGTGTTATCATTGTTATTTTAGCTCCTGAGTCAACTAGAAGCTTAACAACAGGATCGATGCATGAGGATGGATCACCCTCAACCACAACTTGAGAACAACCATTTGCTATGTTTCCATCACAAGTGACTACAGATATAATTTCTGAATCAGAATTACTGTCTGATTCAACAGAACACACAGTAGGTTTTTTGAGACATACTTTTACGAAGTGCCCCATTTTTTACAATAATTGCACATCACATCCATAGCAGGACATTTAGCCCCTCTTTGGTGAAAAGGGTTACCACATCTCAAACACATGTTGCTATTTATCTTGACAAAATTTGAGTTTTGAGATTTAGGAATAGAGGAAACATTGGAAGAGCTAGGATTGGGCTTAACACGCTGCTTAGAAAAATTATTAACTTTGACAACATTAACAACATCATTAAGCTTCTCATCAAGTTCTTTGAGAGAAAACATTGAAATTTCAATGCTTTTAGCGATTTTTATAGTTTCTTCCAAAGGGGGATCGGCCATGCTCAAAAGTTTCTGTCTGATGTTCTTGTCTTTACAGTGGCAGACAAACTGATCCCTGATCAATTGATCAGTGAAATTGTCGAACTTGCAATCAGCTGCAAGTTTGCGTAACGTTGAAATGTAGGAGTCTACATCTTCAGACTCTGTTTGTTTCCTTTTGAAAAATGTGTACCTCAAAACCATGAGACTGGGTTGTTTGTCGACCTGTGTTTGAGCTTTAGAACTGTCTGCTGATAGTCATCCAATTCTTGAGACTCTTCTTGTGTTAAGGGTGGTAAATGTTTGAAGATGGACCTTGCTTCAAACCCTAACGAATGGAGAAGTAGACATGTGTTCCTCTCTGCAACGAAACGAGAAGCACCAATGGCACCCAAATACGTTTCAAAAGCGTCATGCCAAATTTCCCAATGAACAGGCGGATCTCCTGGAGAATCCAAGAAAGGAGGAGGAGGATTTACTAATTGCAAGGTGCACATTTTTGAAAGAGATGACTAAGAAAAAAAATGTGAAGTCTTAACCAGCGAGAAAAATACAAATACAAATATAAGTGTGTAACACTATTGTAGTAATACAACATACAATGGAAACAATTAAGATATGAGATGGTGGTAAGATACCCAAAGAAAAAAAAACGAAGATGTGTGTATCACCGTAGAGTTTGTGAATGAAGGTGTGTGTATCACCGTAGAATCAGTAAGTAGCACAAAATGTTATGAAGGTGTGTGTGTCACCGTAAACATATAGGCAGTACACACAAAGCAATATTGGTGAGTGTGTCACCGCATTGAATGTCGTTTATGAGCTTGGAGCAAAATGTGAAAATGACTTGTGAATAATTTGAAATGCAAGGTGTGTGTATCACCGTGTGACACACTGTTTGCCAAAATCAAGTGAAATCAAATTGAAGCAAGGAGAAATGGTGCAAACTGCACTAATTTGACTTACGAGGTGTGTGTATCACTGTGTGGTACACTGTTTGTAAAAATCAAGTCACATCAAATTGAAGTAAGGAGAAATGGCGCAAACTTGCACTAAAGTGACTTGCAAGGTGTGTGTATCACCGTGTGATACACAGTTTGTCGAAGAAAGGCACTCAAAACTGACCCCAATCCAAGATGGCGCCCGCTGCGTGAAGTACGTGAAGCCGGCAGGTTGAGAAGGGGTCGTCAGAGGAAACACGTCACAAGCAGAAAGGACGAACGCTTGGAGCGAAATGCCGGCGCTCGGAGCGAAATGCCGGTAGAGTCAAGAATGTTGCCAGGTGAGAGTTGCTAAGTGATGGTCGTGAGTAGGCGCGAGCAAAACGGAGTTGAATAATGCCACTTGCGCATGGTACAGCTTGAGAAACGTAGGTAATGATAGTAAAGGCTTTTTAAAAAGAAATGCAGCTTGTACAGTCAAACTTGAAGGGCAAGGGCAGCTTATTAAAGTTAGAGAAGTCAAAGCAAAGTCGCGGTGAAAGGTAGGAGTCAATTTCTTTGAGTCAAAGCATGATTGATGTGAGACTCAAGGTTAATTGCCTCAATGCGCATGAGGGAGCCCGTTAAGAGGACAGGCGAAAGGCAAAAGGTAAACGTCCTACCGTTTTTGATGGAATAAACAGCATTCACCGTGTAGTAACTGTAGGTTCCTTCTTTGACTTGCTTGAAGATGAAATGGCAACTTGCTTGTGAGTTGATTGAAGACTTGTAGAAAGATTCTTGATCTTTAAAGGCGTCACACGCGAGGGTAGTGCCATGTAGCCTTAGAAGGAACCTACAGTTACTACACGGTGAATGCTGTTTATTCCATCAAAAAAGGTAGGACGTTTACCTGTTTACCCCATCCTCGTCGCCAGTAATTTTGTAGTAATCATGCTGATCATGGTTGGAGTATGAACATAGACGTGGCCGGGGAGTCCCTTCCTTCCATAAGTCCCAGGGCCAGCAGGGCGGTTCAGATGCTGCCAGTCAGGCCAGGTCATTTTATCCTGTGTTTCTGGGTGGGGTGGCCCGGTGGGGGGGTCGCCTCTTTAATTTTTTGCCAGTCTGGGAGGAATTGGTCAGGGATCAGTGGGTCCTACAGATTATCAGACTGGGGTATTATATAGAGTTTGCAGCACCTCCCTTGGAAATCTTTTGTTTCACCCCTGTTCTGGGGTCACCTATGAAACATCGGACCCTGTTGAATGGGGTTCCAGACATGTTGGAAAAGGGGGCCATTGTGAAGGTCCCTGTGGCTCAACTGGGCAACGGTGCTTACTCTATCCCTTTTCTGATCCACAAGCCGAATGGAGATTACAGGCCTGTGTTGGATTTAAAGGCTGTGAATTTGTGCATTCCTCACTGGTCCTTCAAGATGGTGCCTCTTCAGTTGATTCTTCCATTCCTGTCGATGGGGGATTTTCTGACCTCTCTGGATCTGAGGAACGCTTATTTTCATGTGCCAGTGCACCAGGACTCACAGAGGTTTCTGAGGTTCTGTGTGGGAGGTGAACATTTCCAGTTTCAGGCATTGCCCTTTGGTCTCTCTGCTTCACCTAGGATGTTTACCAAGGTGTTGGCTCCTTTGGTGAGGTTGTTGTATGCACAGGGGATTCAGGTTTTCCCGTACTTGGATGACTGGTTGATTTCTTTCTCTTCTTTTTAGAAGGCTCAGTCTCAGGCTCAGTATGTCTGCAGTCTCCTACAGTGTTTTGGGTGGTTGCTGATCCTGGAGAAGTCCCACTTGATTCAGGCCCAGGAACTTTTGTTCATTAGAGGGGTCTTCAACACAAGGATGGGGAAGGTGTTCCTTTCTGCACCTTGCAGGAGGACTCCTGTGTCCGAACTGACAACGGTTTTGGCCTCTCCTGCTTCCATGGCTCGGCAGTGGTTGAGGGTCCAGGGGTTGATGTCAACTACTGTCATGATTATTCTTACAGGTTGCACTTGTACACCTTGGTGAATCACATCCTTCGCCTATGGTGTCCGGCGTCACAGGATTACGACCAGTTGATTCTGGGGGGTCCAGGGATCTCCCGGAAGTTGGACTGGTGGTGGATGTGGGGCATCTCATGAAGGGTTCTTGGTTTGTGCTTCAGGACAGGTTGGTTTTGACTATGTATGCCAGCGAACTGGGTTGGGGGCCCGTGCTTGCTCAGGATTCGGTTCAGGGGATCTGGTCGGTCCAGGAAGCTCGGAGTTGAAGGCTGCCCAACTGGCTCTGGTTTGATTTCTCCCTTTGGTTGTGCATAGGGATGTTCTATTGAGTACAGACAATACAGTGGTGGTATGCTATGTCAGTCCTCGGGGGAGTGTGAAAGTGGCTTCTCTGAATTTTTTAGCACAGCAGATTTGCCAGTGGGCACAGATGAATTTGTTGTCACTGAGTGCGGTTCATCTTCCTGGGCTGTTGAACTCGGAGGGCGATCAGTTGAGCAGGTTGTTTCCCTCTCTGTCCGAGATGTATTTGGACAAGGGGGTGCTTGGGGTTCTCATGCAGAAATTTAGGGTGTCCGATGTGGACCTGTTTGCAACCCCAGAGAATGCATTGAGGGACAGGTTTTGCTCGCTGAGCCCGTCAGACACGGTTTGGAGAGTGGATGCACTGTTGTTACCGCGGGGACCAGGTTGATGTATGCCTTTCCTCCGATTGCATTGATTCAGGGGGTTCTCCTGAAAATCAAGCTGGCAAAGGCCTCTGTGATCCTGGTAGAGCCGGGCTGGAGCAGGTGGCCTTGGTTCCCTCTGTTGTTGCAGTTGGCGGTTTTGCCATGTTGGAAGCTTCCCCTGGAACCTGTCCTCTGAGGTGTCCAGGGCTGTCTCGGGAGTGTCTGGTCCGGTTGCAGTTGGTGGGCTGGCTGTTGAAAGGATTAACCTAGTGGCGCTGGGATGTTCTCCTGAGGTGGCTCTCTTTATTCAGCAGTCTTGGAAGCCATCTACGCTGAAATATTATGCCAGGTATTGGGTTTCGTTTCAGGGCTGGTGTTCTGGGAAGGGCTGGTCTGCCTTGACTGTGGATACTGTGAAGGTTTTGGATTTTCTGAAGGATGGTTTTGATTTGGGTTTGGCTGTTTCTTCTTTGAGGGCTCAGTGGGCTGCTGTGCAGGCTTTTCGGGGTCGTGACTGTGATGAGGTGGTGCCTTTGGTGGCTAGGCTCTTGAGGAGTTGTTTTCTCAAGAAACCTGTGGTTAAGTCCTTGGCTCCTGTTTGGGACCTGCTGTTGGTCTTGCTGGCGATGCAGTCTGCTCCGTTTGAGCCACTGGAGTAGGTTTCTTTGCAGTTTCTGACTATCAAGGGGGTTTTCCCGGTGGCTATTACCTTGGCCAGTCGTGTGGGGGAGCTGGACTCTGTGCTGTGTTGTGAGCCATTTTTTGGGTGCATCCAGATAGGGTGGTTCTCAGGCCAGATCCTGCGTTTGTTCCTAAGATTCCCTCCTCTTTCCATGTTCGGAGAAGTTGGTTTTGCCTGTGCTGTGTGATGACCTTCAGTCTGAGGAGGAGGATCTGCTGCACCGTTTGGATGTCAAGCGGGCCCTTGAGTATATCACGATCATACCCACCCATTTCGTAGAGTGGATTCCCTTTTTGTGACCTTTGGTTTGGCGGGTCAGAAGCCTTCTGTTGCTACTCTCTGTAGGTGGTTGAAGTGGGTTATCTTGGCGGTTTATGAGCCCCAGGGGCTGCCGGTTCCTGGGACTGCGCAGGGCTGCTCTACTTGGGGGTGGCTGCTTCCTAGGCTTGTTTGCAAGTAGCTTCCATGGCTAAGATTTGCAGGGCCGCCACTTGGAGTTCACCTCACACCTTTATGTCCCATTACCGCTTGTTGGTGGGTGGGGATGTGTTTGCCAGTTTTGGGGACGCAGTATTGTGTTCTGTGCAGATGGTTTAACTGTGCTGCTTGTTGCTTATAATAAAGTATGTTCTGCAGCTGGGGTGTTGAAGCCGAATTTTTTGCTTGGGTATCTGCTCACATATTTAAGGACTGTGACGGGGAGGTCTGACAAGCAGGTAATGGCCGGTTACTTACCAGTAATATTCATTACTCTGAGTCTTAGACCTCCTCGTCACAGTCCTGGTTCCCATCCCTCCCTCCCTGTGTTCGGCTTCTTGTGCTTTGAGTTACAGGATTTCCGGAGTTAAAGTCAGGGGTTATGTTCCACAGGATATGGGCGTGGCTTGGAGGGTAGGGGTGGGAGCAGGGGAGTTTTTTTAGCCTGAGAATGTCTGTGGGGGGAGCTGTCACTCACATACATAAGGACTGTGAGGGGAAGGTCTAAGACTCAGAGTAATGAATATTACCGGTAAGTAACCACCCATTAAATTGAGTCAGTATGGTGGTACTAGCAAATCAGAATATTTTGTAGAACTCAGTATGCAGACCATCACACCCAGCATTTTGCCTGGGTTAATATTTTTTATGCTCGTTGAATTTCCTCCAATGTAAGCAGTTCACTCGGAGCTTCCCTTCTCCCTGGTTACTAGGCAGGTGAAGAGACGACCCTTCTCATGCTTGAGTCCCTATAGTAGTCTTGTCTACTAGTTTCAATTTCCAGGGCTACCACCTCCTATTCCAACTTATTAATCCAGCTAAGAATTTCTCTTATCACTCCCCATGATGTACTCATACATTTGTCCCCATGCTAATTTTGTCATAAATCTGTTTTGTTTTATTAAGACAGAGAAAAAATAAGCCACAGCTACACAGCATGTCGCCTACAACCCCGTGGCGGGCCGGCCGCAAAGTAAGATAAGCAAAAACAAAAGGGGGATGCAATGGCATATCGATACAGATAGCAGACATACAAACTTAGTTACACAGCAAGTCGCCTACAACCCGCTTAGGGCCGGCCGCGTGATGTAGTGATCAAAAGTGGCAGGCGTTTGTTTTACAACAGCTCCAAGAGCATTGAACCAGAACCAAAGAACAAACGCACACAATGTGCAAGAAACAAACAAAATAATAGAAGAAGAGAAAGAAAGACAAACAACAGAGACCAGCGAGAGAAAGAAAGAAAGAAGGAACGGCGAGGAAGAAAGAGAGAGTAGAGAAGGGACAGGAAAGAAGGTAGAATAGAAGGAAGGGGACAAAAGGAAGAGAGGTGTTGGAAGTGATCCTTGCAAAGAACGACAACCTGGTGGAACAGGGGCAGCTGGATGGCGCGGGCTCAGGAGGGCACAGTGAAGGCAAAGGGAAGCAGCGCATCTTCAAAGAGACGTAACGCCCGGAGTTTCGGGGGCATAAAGCGAGCGTGCTCCATTCTACAAAAGTAATCGATTAGTGGTTGCCAAAGCCTGGTAAAGCGAGTGTCTTGGTCCTGCAAGCGCGCTGTAAGGAGCTCCATGGCCATGGTATGCTATAGACGGGTGAACCAAGCCGTGATCGGGGGGGTCTCTGCTTTCTTCCAGTACAGGGCTATGAGTTGTTTCGCCGCACCCAGCATATGGAGACAGACCTGCCAATCGCCACGCGTCAGTGCGCGCAAATTAGTAGGCTTAATACCCAAAATGAGCGTAGCTGGAGCTTCAGGCAGGGGAAGCCAAGAACCAGTTTGATGTGGCTGAGGATCTCCTTCCAGTAAGTGGCCAGGAGTGGACAGGACCACCAGATGTGAAGAAAGTCTCCGGGTGACGTCAAGCATCGCCAGCAAAGAGGGGAAGCCGTAGGGTACATTTTATGTAATCGTCGAGGGGTGTAATACCACTGAGACATTAGCTTGTAAGCGGTTTCTCGCTGTGAGATACAGCGATAGACCCTTGGAATGTCCTGCCAAAGGCGCTCCCACTGCGCGGGCGCAATGTCCGTGGCCAGGTCCGACTGCCACCGAGTCTGATAGAGATGCGGAGTTAGCCGCGGGGGGTGTTGGAGAATACGATAAGTGCGTGCAATAAGACCCCTGGAATTATCAAACGAGCGGACCAGCCGCTCGAAGGGAGTGAGAGCACGTGTGGCCGTCGATGCCAAAGATGCATCGTGAACCCAATGCCGAAGTTGCAAGTACTGAAGCCGAGCCCCTTCAGGAAGTTGAAATTCCTGCTTGCATTGTTCAAAAGTCTTGAAGGTAGTACCGACAAAGAGGTCCCGTATCGTACGGCACCCGCCATCCAACCAGTCAATGAAAACGGTAGGGTTCAGAGCAGGAGGAAAGAGAGAGTTGCCTGCGATGGGGGTGTGAGGAGAGGGGAAAGTGGTGATGCCCTTGGGTACAGCAATCCGGTCCCAGATGTCAAGGACAGTTTTGGTAGGAACGGCTATATAAGCACTGCGGGAGCGGGAGACCCGGGAGTGCCAGGGCAAATCACATATGGAGCGCCCGGTCACTGCCCTATCCATGTGAAACCACACCTTTTCACTCTCCCATGCCATCCATTCAGAGATAAAGCGAAGGTGCGCCGCCCAATAGTAGTCCAACAGGTTCGGACAAGCCAAGCCCCCTCTATCCCGGGGTGACATGAGAATTTTGTTAGAGAAGCGCGGGCGACGACCTCCCCAGATAAATCTGGTGAAATCACGCTGTAAGCTTAGAATCTGATGACGCGGGATAGGAGTAGGAAGTGACTGGAAGACGTATAAGATTTTGGGCAAAATGGACATTTTGAGGGCATGAATACGGCCCAGCCAGGAGAGAGTGAGAGGTCTCCAGACCCGCAAGTCCTCCAACACAGACCGACAACACTCCTGCCAGTTAGCTTGCGACCAGGTAGCGAGGGTAGGGGTCAAGTTAAGCCCAAGATAGCGAATGGAATTTTGGGCCCATTTATAGGGGACCAACGCTTGCAACGTCGAGAGCTCCGTTGCCGGGATGGTAAGGTTCAGGGCCTAGGCTTTTGTCATGATTAATCTTAAGGCCAGACGCCCGCTCGAATTAAAACAAAAGATGGTGAAGGGCAGGAAGAGACGTGTGTGGATGCAACAGTGTGAGAAGGAGGTCGTCTGCAAACAAAGCGACCTTGTGCTGTTGGCCTCCGAGAGGGATGCCATGTATGTCTGGCGCCTGGCGAATCAAGATGGCAAGCGGCTCGACCACAAGGGCAAATAAAAGAGGAGAGAGGGGGCAGCCCTGCCTCGTACCTCTATGTATAGAAATGGGGTGTGTGAGTTGGCATTGACCCGGTCTTGGGTCGTAGGGGAGAGATAAGGAGCCATGATGCGGGACACCATCAAGGGGCCAAGCCCGATTTTACAGAGCACCGCGCGGAGAAAGGTCCAGTCCACACGGTCGAACGCTTTCTCCGCGTCGAGAGACAGCAGGCAGGCAGGGATATTCCAGTGTTGGGCTTTCCCAACAAGATGGGCAATCCGACGCACATTGTCAGCCCCCTGTCGCTGCCGAATAAAACCGACCTGGTCGGGGTCGATCAGGCCTGGGAGGTGCGGATCCAGCCGTTTAGCTAAGATTTTGGTGTAGAGTTTAAGATCCGAATTGAGTAGGGCAATGGGGCGAAAGGAGGAACATAGTGCAGGGTCCTTGCCTGGCTTTGGAAGTAGCGCTATTTCGGCTAATCCCACGGAAGCAGAGGGGCCCGTCGTGTCCGTGAAAGAATTGAAGAGACGGAGAAGATAGGGCTGAAGCTGTGGGAAGAAGACCCGGTAAATAGAAAGCGGCAGACCATCCGGGCCCGGCGATTTCCCAAGAGGGAGGTCCTTCAGAGCGCCCGCAAGTTCGCTCTGTGAAAGAGGGGCTTCCAGTAGTTGTGCATGATGAGGGGTGATCGGAGCCCAAGGGCAGCTATCAAGGACAGCCCGGACCTGTTCCGGAGGGGGCGTCTCCTGAGCGTACAAAGACGAATAGTATGCATGAAACGCGTCGAGTTTAGCTTTTCCAGTAATGGCCCGGGTGCCATCAGGGCACTTAATATTAGCTATATGTGCTTTAGCTGCACGTGTCCGCAATCGCCAGGCTAAAACCGTACCTACCTTATCTCCTCCCTCATAATATCGCTGCTTGAGAGCCAATAAGGCCCGTTCAGCCTTGTTGGTACGATGTACTCGGAGCTGGCCGCGCAGCATGGCCAGTTGCCGCTTGTGAGCAGCCCGTGGCTGAGTCTGATCGAGGCGCTCCAGCGCCTTAATGTCACTGGAGAGTTTAACTTCAAGCAGGCACGACTCTCTGGCCCGGGCACACGCTATAGAGGTAATATGGCCTCGTATAGTGGCCTTAAATGTGTCCCAGACCACAGGAAAAGGGGTTTCTGGCAAGTCATTCATCTCAAAATAAGCGACAATAGCAGCCCGAAGTTCCTCAATATCAACCGGGTCACGAAGTATGTGGGCCGGAAGCACGCACCGCGGTGGGCAGTTAGAGTGAGGAAGCAAATCCCGAAAGAGGAGCTCAAGGTGCACGTGATCTGAAATTGAAATGTCTGACATAGAGGCCGAGAGCGTGTCCCCGATGAGGGAATGCGAGACAAAGAGATAATCGATGCGCGAATATGAGCGATGTACAGGAGAGTAATACGAGTAGTCGCGCGAATCGGGCGAGTGGTAGCGCCAGGCATCTATTAGGCCAAGCTCGGTCAATTGATTTTTGAGGGCAGAGGACATAGCCCCGGTTCCGTGGAAGGAACCGTCACTGCGATCATCAGTGGCACTCCACACCAGATTGAAGTCACCCCCGAAGATAAGGAGGGGATCCGAGTTCGACACGTGTTCCCGCAGGGTCTCCCAGAGGAATGAGTCTTGCGCCTGGTTGGGGGCATAAATGTTACATAGAGTTAAGGTCCTGTGGCCAAACCGAACCACCACCCGGAGGAACCTGCCATCCGGAGTGCGTACCGCCTTAGAGGCCCCCTACTGAATGCCTGTTCGACAAAGTATTGCTACTCCAGCTACCTTGGAAGAGGTATAAGCCCAAAATTGGAGCGGAAATCGAGGATGGGCCATGCGGGCGAAATCCTCCTTAAGCAGGTGGGTCTCCTGAAGGAAGACAATATCAGGATTCAATTGGAGAAGGTATCTCCAAATCTGTTGCCGCTTGTTGGGGGAGTTGAGTCCCTTCACATTGAGGGATACGAGTTTCAAACCAGGTGTGGCAGCCATAGCTGGAAGAAAGAGAGACCAAGCGCACGCATCATTTGGTGGAGCAGCAGGTAGCGGCTAGAAGGGGAAGAGAAGAGGGGAGAAGGAGAAAGGAGACATCGCACAGCAAACACCACAGGACGGGCTAGGAACCCCAACGAGGGGAAGGTCGGCTGAGGCCCCACATAGAAGAAAGAGAGACACCCCACCAAGAGCGCCAACAGGGGAAGCATACCAAGCACAGAGGGACAGGTCCCACCAGCCCCAAGCAGGGTGCCCCAACACCCCAAAGTCCCCCCAGAGCCAAGCCTCCCCGCAGGTTCACGCACGGACGTTGCCGAAAGGGGCCCAAAGTAGGGCAAGAAAGAAGAAAGCCAGAAATAGGAAAAAAAAAAGAAGAAAATAAACTGGCCAACTGGGCCAAAGTAGTGCAGAGTCGGTGCGGAATAGCCCAGATCCCCGAAGGTAGGACATTCCGGAGAAGTCACTCTCCCTCAAGAATCGGCAAGAAGAAGTAGGGGGAAGTGGTGGGCACACTAGGGACGGGAGGCCCCCGCTACCAGTCCTCCGCCCAGCGACGTTGAACATGCAACACATTTCAGCCTCCAGGCTCGGACAGAAGGCCCCCAGGAGCGAGGCCCCATCGGAAGCATTAACAAGCGCCATGCCACAAGGGGAAGAGCAGTCAAGGCCCCAGGGATGGGGAGGCACTCAGGGAGCGGACATGGTTGACGGCGTCCCGTTTGGCCTGCGTGGAGTCGATGTCCCTCGAAGAGCGTCCAGAGCGAGGCGGGGGAACAGTGGACCACTCCGGCCGGAGCGAATCCGCGGGCGAACACCAGAGGAGGGGGGATCATCAGAGTCTGAGTCCACAGGCAACCGAAGAAGGCGCAGCGCCTCTTGCAGGGACCGGATAACCCATTGTCGGCCCTCCCAGGAGAACATCAGGGCAAAGGGGTGGCCCCACTGGTATTTGATGTCCATGGCCCGCAATTTATCGGTGACAGGTTTAAAAGCTTTCCTCCGACGAAGCGTGGACGGTGCAAGGTCTTGGAAGATTTGAATGGACAGTCCATTGTAGGAGACTGACCGGATCCCCTGTACTTTACGCATGATGGCTTCTTTGTCCGCAAAGAAATGGACTCGGGTGATAATGTCCGGCACAAAATTTGGGCGGTTGCGGGGACCCGGGACGCGATGGGCTCTGTCCAGCATAGGAGGTGTGGTACCTTCCCCCTCACGGATTGCATGCAGGAGGTCTGCGGTGTACGTCAAGGCATCAGATCCCTCTGTGCCCAATGGCACACCCCTAATACGGAGGTTGTTCCACCGTCCGCAGTTCTCCAGATCCTCCTGCTTCAATTGTAAGGAGATATTCTGGTCCTCCAGTTCTGACATCTTCCTTCAGAGGCCCTCGATGTCCTCCGTCCTGGCGTCCACCATCCTCTCGAGACCGTCGACCCTATCACCAATTTCCACAACATCCCTGCGGACATCCTGCAGCCCAGTTTTGAAGTCCTGCCGCAGGGAGCTGATCTCCGACTTGATTTCCTGCAGAAAGGTTGTCATGTAGGCCTGAGTGATAGGGATGGCTTGAGCTGGCGTGTCCGAGAGCCCTGAAGAGACAGGGGGGCCCTCTTGCATAGAGGGGGGCACCTTGGCCCACATGGAAGTCACTGGGATATCGCGGGCAGCGGCTGCCTCTGCGTCCTTGTGAGCCCTGTGTTTAGGTGGCATGGTGGCGGGACCCCAAGAGGACAGTAGCCGCCGAAGTCAGGGCCAAGGGTGTGAATCGACGGGACAGCCGAGATGTGGGCCAGTCTAATCAGCCACAGGCAGGATCCCGGAAGGCCTCCCCTAGGCAGCAAGCGCGGCCGGCAGCGTGGCGGCAGGGCAGCTCAAGTCGGTGGTCCCTCCAGAGGTAAGAGCGCCCCAAGCAAAGGGCTATCTTAGCAGGAGCAGTGGGGGGGACACTCAAGGCAAAGGGTAGGGGCAAGCAGCGTACACCAAACTCCCAGCGGAGTCCAAGGGCGGCCCAAGTCCTGGCGGTCGTGAAGCAGAGTCCAAGGAGCCCAGGACAAGCGCCAATGAAGAGGCCCCCAGGGATGTGAGCGCCCCTCCGCCCCTTCTCATAGGCACCACGCTCCAATTAGGGAACCAGATCCAGGCACCAGGGCAAGGCCAGCGCTGAGATGCCCCCAAGGCAGGCAGGGTCGCAGCAGCGAGCTGGGCGTCAGGGGCCCACTTTTGGGCAAAAAGACCCCCGACCCGGTACCTGCACCACTCCAACCGCAACTCGGTGGCCCTCTCCGATCGTCGCGCCGTCCAGGGTCCGCCAGGCAGGAAGAAGCCGTCGCCAGGCCCCGTATGCTCCAGGGGCCCCACACCAGGATCAGGGGTGTCACGGGACCAGAGAGGCAGAGCGATCCACTGGCCAGAAGCGACCGCCTGCACCCCCCACAGGGAGGCGCCGTAGGCACCAACGGGCGCGGGTCCGCAGCCGGGGCCCAAAATGGCGGCCGGCGGGCTGCAGACCCGATCCAGCGAAAGAGAAGAGGCCGCAGGGGTCCAGGCAGCGGCGTCCAGCCACCAGGGTGCTGCAGGTGTCCGGCCACCGCGTGCCCCCGCCGCCGGTAACGCTCCCAGCTGGCGCAGCGCCCCCAGCACCGTCCGGAGCTCCACTGCGGCCAGGAGACAAGATGGCGGTCGCCAGGGCCGGCCACAGAGAACCAGGAACACCGAGCCCCCAAAGGACCCCCAAGCCTCCAAACACTGCCCGGGATGTCCCGGCCGGGATCGGAGCAAGCCCCAGGTGAGAGCGGAGCCCGGAGACCAAGCTGGCGATACGGGCGAGAGGCGCTGGAGCGGAGACTCGATGGTGCACGCCTCACTCCATGCGCGACCAAGCTATGCCCCTATGCTAATTTTAAATGCCTTGCACAGACTCTTCTATACTCAGTATACCCTTGTTAATATAAAAATATTCTTCCAATGCCTATTTTATTTCAGACTTGAAACAACCAATGGTCAGTGTTCTTGGATGTAATCAACATGTTGGCGCAGGTGCCACACGTTCCTTCCTTATCATGAGTGGTGCATGTTCAGACAATGTTCTACAGAGATACTGCAACTGATCAAGTCACCCTTAGTGTGCCCCGCTTATCAATGCACAATAAAATGCAGGAGCAGGAGCTATTTGGATTAGAATAGAAAGAATATCTTTTTTGAACCCCACATTGCACTCCACAGGCTTTGTTTAGCCCGATTTTGACTATTACTGACTGCAGCTTGCATGAAGCTACGAGGCCTGCTACTACCTTTTGGAGCGGTCAAGCAATGGTAAGTATTATCAGTGACTTTCCATATAGTGTGTCTATCGCACCTACCCACCTACCCCTGTCATCAGGCAGGAAATTCTGCTTCTGAAAGGAGGGGCCTCATTTATGGTTTTTTTGCCACAGGGCAGCGCAGCAGGCATTGCTGATGCGCTGCCCTACAGCAAAAGAAAAGGGCAGGAATGCACGGTTTCTATTAGATACTGTGCATTCCTGTCCTTTTCCACTGTGCCACCTCACAATGGGCTGCCATGCGCCAACGCAGGCACCTTTGCACCATGGTTCAAAGGTGCCTGCATTGCGGGGATGATTATTTTTGTGCAGGAAAGGAAACCTTCCTCCACAAAAACAATCACAAGAGGCTTTTTCTTCTTTCTATGTGTGCTGCAGAAAGAAAGAGGCTAAACGAAGAGAAATAAAGATATTTCTCCTTGTTGTGCCTCCCTTACGCCTCGCCTGGGGAAATGTAAGTTTTTGGCGCTGCCTCAGACTTACGATTTCTCATAAATCTGGAGCAGTGTCAAAAAGCAATGGATGTTGCTGGGAACACCCCCAGCAACACCCATGGAAAGCCCCTTTCACACAGTTTTCTGCATGAAAGGTGCACATATTTATAAGGCCATGAAAAGCCATGTAATGTGGCTTTACGTGGCCTTATAAATATGCCAGTGGCACATTGTGCCACTGGAACGTCAAAAAAGTGACGTTCCGGCGGCACAATAGTGCCGGTAGGGTGTCATAAATGAGGCCCGAGAGACTAGGTGCCATGTGCAGAACCACCACAGAGACGTGAGTGGGAGGAGTCACACATTTGAGCACTACATCTCATTGCTAACGTCCCTTGTTTCTCAACTGTGATATGCGTTTCTTGCAGCATAACCAGAGTGCCTCTATGTCTCTTAACATAAGACCATATTTGCTATTTTTTTAACGTATTATTTATACTTTTCGCATTTCAAGTTAATCCTCAAACAAATCAGCCATTGGCCTGTCTAATTATTCATGTCACCGCACGTGCTTTCCATGTGCAGATGCTTCTCTCACTCCAGCCTTCCTTCACCCATGCCTTTTACCCCTAAAGAAAGGAACACCATCCACTCGTATGGTATCTTCGTCTTTAATGGGTGATATAACATTCTTGCCATCCACGCTACAAATCCCAGACATAAGGCACGCACAAACTGGATAAACAAACCAAGTGGGCCGAGGGACTTCCACTTCAGCATCGCTCCTCTAGTCTACGATGAAGGAGGAACTCAGGGCCACGCAAAAAGAAGAGGTGAACAATCCAAAAGCTCACCACATATTCCCTATCACTGCATAACACACTCGCGATGTGTTCTGAAAAGGAGAGAAAACAAAAACAACAACAATATTAAATTGTAATATGAATGCGTCACCATCAAATATGCATAAGCCACACTGCCTGATGCAAAGCTAACATTACCAGAACTCTGTTTGCCCAATGATCTACTTCCCACCTTTTTTGTGTGAATCTCTCTGAGACATAAACTGAGTAGGTGTGAATGGAACAAACCAAATGTGTCAAATGTATGTCAGGTATTCTCAACATAAAGTACACCTTACTCACATCAAAGGGCAACTGCCATAAGGAATGTTCCACTCTGTGAGTTTCCACTTCACCTTTTTTAAATGAGCGCCCTTTTTCTCCGCACTGTAATCCACTTCTAAGGATATAGGATTGCCTCTAGAGATTAGGTGCACTACTTGCATGCAGTAATCAGGGGGTCATACTCTGGCCGTGTCCTTCAACAGGCGTAACATGATCATAAGGGAGGGATACTCACTGATTGCTTTTTTGGTCAGGTGTGATGTGCTCTGTTCATTTTGAAATGGTAAACATCCTTTACAACGACTTCATCACAACGCAGTCCATTACCCCGCATTTTTTACTACGCAAAATCTTTTACAACACAGGGCTTTATGCCACAAACGATTACAACGCATTCCCCATTACAACGCCCTGGTGGCGTTAGAATAGTAAATTGTGTTGTAATGGACAATGTGTTGTAATGGATTGCGGTGTAAAGCCCTGCGTTGTAAAAGATTTAGCGGAGTAAAAAATGAGGGGTAATAGCACGCGTTGTAAACGCGTGCAGAGTAAAGAGTCATATTCTTTGGAAATCGACCCACAGTCTTCCTTGGCAAACAGGGAAGAAATCAACTTCTCCATATATGTCTCTATCAGGAAGATCACCGCAACTTTAGGCAATCATAGAACACGTACTTTATTGCTTATTGAGCAGTCCTCCAGGTTTGCTAGCTTTTCTTTGTGATCCACAGGGTGGTGCACATTCCTGTTACTGTGTGCCTTGGTGCACTGTCTTCTAAGTCTAAGGGCCAGATGTACGTCCAATTTTAGCATGCGCAAACGGGTTAGCGACCCATTTGCGCATGCTAAAATTGGAATGGCCATATACTAACACAATTTTGCGAGTCGCAAATGAATTGCGACTCGCAAAAAAGTATTTAGAGACTCGCTATTTGGAAGGGGCGTTCCCTTCCAAATAGCGACTCTGTAACCCATGTACGAATGTTTTGCGACCGCAATTGCGGTCGCAAAACACTTGCAAATTACCACCCTCTTCAAGAGGGTGGTAATGGAGTCGCAAATGAGAAGGGGTCCCCAGGGGACCCCTTCCCCTTTGTGACAGGCTCTGAAAATATTTTTTAAGGGCAGGCAGTGGTCCCAGTGACCACTACCAGCCCTTTAAATATTAAACGAAAACGTTTCATTTTTTTTTTTTAAATGCATCCCGTTTTCCTTTAAGGAAAATGGGCTGCATTAAAAAAAAAAAACTGCTTTATTTAAAAGCAGTCCCAGACATGATGGTCTGCTGAGCCCAGCAGGCCACCATATCTGGGAGGGCCTGCAATTCCCAATGGGCTCGCAAATTGCAAGAGGCTCATTAATATTCATGAGCCTCGCAATTTGCGACCCCATTGGGAATCGCAAACAGTGTTAAACACACTGCAAAATAGCGCCTCGCAAATTGCGAGTTGCAAAAGACTCGCAATTTGCGAGGCGCTATTTTGCGCGTCGTACATCTGGCCCCAAATTTCCTCTTTCCTTGTCAGAGGTATTGTCCCTGACTTTATCAATATCCTTTCTGAAGAGAGTAACTGAGGCAGCAAGCAATGCAAACCGTTCAAATATGTGCTTAGTTGCTTGAAAGTTCAACTGGTGTGTCTCCGCCTTTGTTCGAAGTTGCAGATTTTCCTGCTGCTTCCAGCCAGTTTGACTAGGGGTCCATCTGCACCATTTTGACCAGCCCCACCTTAAACGCTGATTGTCCGTGTAGATCTGCAGCCATCACACCTTTCCATGTGGTGGGCATGTGAGGAGTAAGCAGAGATGCCCCTGACAGCTGTTCAATGTGTTGGTGGTGGTTATGCTCTAATCTCTGCATCTTTTATCTAAAATTGCGGGGTGGGTGAGCAAGTGACTATATGATACTCCGTTTAAAATGTGGTATGTCCCCTTTGCTGCATTACCCCCATGAAAGTGTGATAACAGTCACCGTGTATGACTAGCCATTCTCATGCCTAAAACACCACAGCAGTCTCAAAATGACAGTTTGTGACCCCCTACCTACAGTCTCTCTGACCTGTAAGACACAATGTTCACCTCCCTGTTGGTGTTACACAATAGCCCTACCTCGCTCCTTTGCCCTGTGATCGTTATCTGGTCATGGGCACTGTCTGTGGGATCCCCCTTAGCTGTTGTCCTATTGTCACTGTGAGATAGGGCTCTGCTGTGCAACAGAATGGTCCATCTTGTGCCATCACCACTAAAGCAGCTCCCAGGGGACCGACATTGCAGTGCTCTACTGGTCAAAGCACACTGGTGGGAGCTGGCACTGCGCAGGTTGTGCATACATTTTGAGCCCTTCAGCCTCGACATTTGTGAGCTGGCACTCGCTGCCACCATGTCAACAGACACCACAGATTAGGATATCTGCAGGTCTGATGCCGCTCTGTGGTCTATCTTCTCAGAGCAGTCCTGCTGCTGCTCAGTATTGCGTATTGGGAAGACCGATAACGACATATGTTTGTAGGACGGTGGTCGAAGAGGGACACTGCTGCATACTCTGGGGGACTCCCTCAGGCTTCAGTCATTCAGGCTGCAGGTGGACCTGTGTATTCTGAAGTGACACAGGAGAATCTGACAGTAGATCCAAAATTACCCGTGTTGGAATTTGGGAGGACTGAACGTTGCTCAAATATACCCCGTTGTTTTTCAATGTCACACTAATGATTGCTAGACGTAACACTGTCCTTCTGTGGGGAAGTGGTGTGTCTCCTACCCTGGAGCTCAGGGAAACAGAATGGACTGGTGTATGCATGCTCAGCACATGGTGTAGACAGCCCAGCCTGTCTGCTGAAATTTGAAATGGTGTTAAGCCTATTGCAACAATTCAGGGAAACTGGTTTATAGCCAATAGTGCACTCACAACGTGCCAATCACTCACTCCACCCTGCTGCGAGGAACACCATGCAGCTCATCCCTCCCTTCCATTCCATGACAAGAAGGAGGAGGCAAACTCCCATGTATGGGCTCTACTAGGACGTAGCTTTAATCCATTAAGATTCAACCAAGGAATGGAAGGGAGTTGCATACATTAGTGATATGGAAAGAAAGTAAATGCATCCCACAGATTATACAGTGAGTGACACATTCGAAAGTGTGTAAGATCAAAATGCATTCAGAAGTGGTGCACCGTTATATATTGAGGATCAACTCCCCCAGTTGCATGCTCCTACAAATGTATTGCAAACAGCAAAGCATGATTTATTTACATCCCCCACAGGGGCAGTCACCTTGTGCCAACAATTGTCGTCCTCAACCAAGAATCAGAGGTAAATAATGCCGTAGTAGACGATGACTTGAACAATACTATTTTGTTGAAATATGATGCTTTACATTTGATATGTTCTTATGCTTAAGGTTCTGTGCTTGTGCTGAAAGCACATGGCATAAATAAGAGAAAAAATACCCACAGAATGGCTCCTCTGCCATCTGTTTAGTGCTGCAGCAACTGGAACCAATTTCACTGTGGCTAGTACTTAGGCCCTTTATCATGTCATCATAGAATCCATATTTAGTGCAGTATATGGTGCTTAGAATGGGCATTTCAGGTGCAGAGTGGGGGAGCTGTAACGAGACACATCCTGATGGCAGCCACCTTCAAACCTCCCCATCTGTGCACCTCCATTCTGAACGCCTTTCCCCTGTTGGCTACTTCCACGTTGAAAGCCATCCTTTCAAAAGCCAGACTTGTTTCAACCAAGAAGAAATTCAAACGCATTTCTAAAAGAATTACACTGGTTACTTTGGAAACGAAGAACAAGTTTAAAACTGGCGCTCTGGCATCCACGTCCGTCCATTTGAACAGTCCAATCTATACATCAAAGCTTCTAACGATAATGGGAGGCTGAACTGATCTCAATCAATCAATCAATCATGTCACTTATAAAGCGCACTACATACCCGCGAGGGTCTCAAGGCGCTGGGGGAAGAGGGGGGTGGTGCTGCTACTGATCGAAGAGCCAGGTCTTGAGGAGTCTTCTGAAGGCCAGTAGGTCTTGGGTCTGTCGGAGGTTGGTGGGGAGGGTGTTCCAGGTCTTGGCGGCGAGGTGGGAGAAGGATCTGCCGCCGGCGGTCATTTTCCGGATGCGGGGGACTGTGGCGAGGGCGAGGCTGGTCGAGCGGAGCTGGCGGGTGGGGGTGTAGAAGCTGAGTCGTCTGTTGAGGTAGGCTGGTCCGGAGTTGTGGAGTGCTTTGTGTGCGTGGGTGAGGAGCTTGAAGGTTATCCTCTTGTTGACAGGGAGCCAGTGCAGGTCTCTCAGGTGGGGTGTGATGTGGCTGCGTCGGGGGATGTCGAGGATAAGACGTGCAGAGGCGTTCTGGATGCGTTGCAGCCGTCTCAGGAGCTTAGCCGTCGTTCCTGCGTAGAGGGCGTTTCCGTAGTCCAGCCTGCTGGTGACGAGGGCCTGGGTGACTGTTTTTCTTGTTTCGGTGGGGATCCACTTGAAGATCCTGTGGAGCATTCGGAGGATGTTGAAGCAGGATGAGGAAACAGCGTTGACCTGGTTAGTCATGGAGAGGGTGGGGTCGAGGATGACCCCTAGGTTGCGTACGTGGTCGGTGGGTGGCGGGGCTGTTCCCAGTGATGTTGGCCACCAGGAGTCGTCCCAGGCTGAAGGGTTGGAACCAAGGATGAGGACCTCCGTCTTGTCTGAGTTCAGCTTCAGGCGGCTGGTCCTCATCCATTCGGCGACGGCCTTCATTCCTTCGTGGAGGTGGGCTTTGGCGGTGTGAGGGTCTTTGGTGAGGGAGAGGATCAGCTGGGTGTCGTCGGCATAGGAGATGATGTTGAGGTTGTGCTGTCGGGCGACGTGGGCGAGGGGTGCCATGTAGATGTTGAACAGCGTTGGGCTGAGGGAGGAGCCTTGGGGTATGCCGCAGATGATCTTGGTGGCCTTGGATCGGAAGGGGGCGAGGCGGACGCTTTGTGTTCTGCCGGAAAGGAAGGATGTGGTCCAGTCCAGGGCCTTCTCTTGGATCCCGGCGTCGTGAAGGCGTGTTCGTAGTGTGTGGTGGCAGACCGTGTCGAAGGCGGCTGATAGGTCCAGGAGGATGAGGGCTGCTGTTTCTCCGTTGTCTAGCAGGGTCCTGATGTCATCGGTGGCGGCGATGAGGGCGGTTTCGGTGCTGTGGTTGCTGCGGAAGCCGGACTGGGAAGGGTCCAGGATGTTGTTCTCCTCGAGGTAGCGGGTCAGTTGTTTGTTGACGATTTTCTCGGTGACCTTCGCGGGGAACGGGAGCAGAGAGATGGGTCGGAAGTTCTTGAGGTCCTTGGGGTCTGCCTTGGGTTTCTTGAGTAAGGCGGTGATCTCGGCATGCTTCCAGCTTTCCGGGAAGGTTGCTGTCTCGAAGGAGATGTTGATTATTTTCCGGAGATGGGGCGCGATGGCTGTACTGGCTTTGTTGAAGATGTGGTGAGTGCACGGGTCTAGCGGTGAACCAGAGTGGATGGTGTTCATGATCTCGCTGGTGTCCTCGTCGTTGATGTTGGTCCAGGAGAGCAGGCGGTTGGTGGTTGTGGGGGCAGTGGTCTCGGTGGTTGCCGGGGCGGTCGTGGTGTTGAAGCTGTCGTGGATGTCGGCGATTTTGCGGTGGAAGAAGGTGGCCAGTGAGTCGCACAGGTCTCGCGATGGCTGGATGTCGTTGGTGTTGGAGCTGGGGTTGGAGAGTTCCTTCACGATGTTGAAGAGCTCTTTGCTGTTGTGTGCGTTGTTGTCTAGGCGGTCTTTGAGTGAGGCCCTTTTGGCGGATCTGATGAGGTGATGGTGACTGCGGGTGGCGCTCTTGTGGGCGGCGTAGCTGTCCGCTGTCCGTTCGTGGAGCCAGATCTTCTCCAGTTTTCGGCATGTTCGTTTGGAGGCCTGGAGGTCTTCGGTGAACCAGGTGGCTTTCTTGCTGGTGTGGCTGTTGGGCGGATTCTTGAGCGGGGCGAGGGTGTTGGCGCAGTCGTCGATCCACTGTCTGAGGTTGCGGGCGGCGGTGTCGGGGTCGGAGAGTTTGGCGGGTGGGCTCAGGGCGAGGGTTGTGGTTAGCTGGTCTTCTGTGACTCTGCTCCAGCAGCGGCGAGGCATTTGTTCGGTGCGGTGGTGCGTGGTGGGCTTCCTGTAGGTGAAGTGGATGCAGTGGTGGTCAGTCCAGTGGGGTTCGGAGGTGTGGTTGAAGGAGACGTGTGGGCTTGCGGAAAAGATGGAGTCTAGCGTGTGGCCGGCGGCGTGGGTGGGTGTAGTCACGAGCTGTCTGAGTCCGAGGGTGGCGAGGTTGTCGAACAGGGTGGTGGAGTTGGTGTCCTTGTTGTTCTCGAGGTGGAAGTTCATGTCCCCGAGGAGGATGTAGTCCGTGGAGGCGATGGCGTGTGTGCTGACGAAGTCAGCGATGGAATCGCTGAACTGTGGTCGGGGTCCGGGGGGTCTGTAGATGAGGGTTCCTCTGAGGGTGGTGTTGGGATCGGTGTGGATCTGGAAGTGCATGTGTTCGGCGGTGCTGAGGGTGTCGTCGGTGTTGGTTGAGACTCTGAGGGTGTTCCTGTGGACGATGGCGATGCCTCCTCCGACTCCGTTGGTGCGGTCCCTGCGGGTGATCTTGTATCCGTCCGGGATGGCAATGGCGATGTCGGGGGCTGAAGCGGGATTCAGCCAGGTCTCCGTCAGGAATGCGACGTCTGGGGAGGTTGAGTCGAGAAGGTCCCAGAGTTCGATGGCGTGTTTGCGGGCGGAGCGGGTGTTGAGGAGGATGCATCTGAGGTAGTTGGGTTCTTTCCTGGGCGGTGCTTTGGCGGGGCGGGTGCTGGCGAAGCTGCAGTTCCGGCAGGTGAAGGGCCCTTGGGTGCGCTTCGGGGTGGCCTGGTAGTAGGCGTGATCTTTTCCGGGGTTGAGTGCGTGGAGGGTGCTGGCGTCGTATTGGCGTCTGTTGATGTGGCGGGCGCGGGGGATGCCCGGACCAGGGGGTCTGGCGCTGGGCGCGGTGACGGCACGGACGGGCGCAGACGGGCTTGCCTTAGGCGTGCCTTTGGCGAGCCAGCGGCGCGGCCGCGCAGCGGCCGCCATAAATGGGGAGGTGGGAGGGAGGAGCAGGGAATGGGGCAGCGAATGGGCAGTGAGGGGCGGGGCCGCAGGCGCAGCGGCGGGAAACAGGCACAGAAGGGAAAACGAGCACAATCAGGGGCAGCAAGGGGGCACAGAAAGGAAAAACAAGCACAATCAGGGGCAGCAAGGGGGCACAGAAAGGAAAACGAGCACAATCAGGGGCAGCAAGGGGGCACAGAAAGGAAAAAAAACGAGCACAATCAGGGGCAGCAAGGGGGCACAGAAAGGTAAAACGAGCACAATCAGGGGCAGCAAGGGGGCACAGAAAGGAAAAACGAGCACAATCAGGGGCAGCAAGGGGGCACAGAAAGGAAAAACGAGCACAATCAGGGGCAGCAAGGGGGCACAGAAAGGAAAAACGAGCACAATCAGGGGCAGCAAGGGGGCAGAGAAAGGGAAAAAACGAGCACAATCAGGGGCAGCAAGGGGCACAGAAAGGAAAAACGAGCACAATCAGGGGCAGCAAGGGGGCACAGAAAGGAAAAAACGAGCACAATCAGGGGCAGCAAGGGGGCACAGAAAGGAAAAACGAGCACAATCAGGGGCAGCAAGGGGGCACAGAAAGGAAAAACGAGCACAATCAGGGGCAGCAAGGGGCACAGAAAGGAAAAAAAAAACGAGCACAATCAGGGGCAGCAAGGGGGCACAGAAAGGAAAAACAAGCACAATCAGGGGCAGCAAGGGGGCACAGAAAGGAAAAACGAGCACAATCAGGGGCAGCAAGGGGGCACAGAAAGGAAAAACGAGCACAATCAGGGGCAGCAAGGGGGCACAGAAAGGAAAAACGAGCACAATCGGGCAGCAAGGGGGCACAGAAAGGAAAAAAACGAGCACAATCAGGGGCAGCAAGGGGGCACAGAAAGGAAAAACGAGCACAATCAGGGGCAGCAAGGGGGCACAGAAAGGAAAAAACGAGCACAATCAGGGGCAGCAAGGGGGCACAGAAAGGAAAAACGAGCACAATCAGGGGCAGCAAGGGGGCACAGAAAGGAAAAACGAGCACAATCAGGGGCAGCAAGGGGGCACAGAAAGGAAAAAAACGAGCACAATCAGGGGCAGCAAGGGGGCACAGAAAGGAAAAACGAGCACAATCAGGGGCAGCAAGGGGGCACAGAAAGGAAAAAAAACGAGCACAATCAGGGGCAGCAGCAGGGCACACAGACGGAGCTGTGTGGTGGGGGAGCGACCTACCAGTCAAGGTCAGGGATCTGAGTATCAATGTCACCGACACACCACAGACTGTAAGCAACGCAAGCCATGAAGAGTCCTTGTCTGTGAAAGCAAATCCACTATGGAACCCTCTGCCCATGCACTTTTTCTTCTTTTAGAAAAACACTGCATCTTTTCCGTAGGCGCATTAACACTGCGAAGGACCTCTTTATAATCACCCACACATTATAATTGAAATGCTTCAATATGCAACGCCTACTCACCGTCTTCCCTCTACTACTCTGCTCTGCCTTTGAGCACTTTTAATGTTCACTGTTGGTCGCTTGCAGCACACCTCTAATGTATCATAGAATTGAACAGAGCAGTTAAAAATGCGCTATAGAATAATCAGAAATGCTTGGCTGAGATTGTTCTCCTTGACCCCAAAACAATGCCAGCATTCTGATATTTACATGTCAGGTTTACACTGCAGTCTGCTTCAGTCACATTCAGTGGTGGCTGGTTACATTTGAAAGTGGTGAGCCATAAACTTTCTGTCGGAGTGCACCGTGGCAAACGAGCGCAGCGAGGGAGCCCGAACAACCTAAGGAGGGCTGGAGGGGGGGGGGGATTTCCCCCGAGAACATTTTGAAAAAAGAGTGGGTAAATGGTGCATTTTCAAGCAAATTTGAGAAGCAAGAAGGGTAATAAAGCAATTGTGAAAGTGCAGGTATTACATTAATAAAGGGATGTCATATAACAATATGGTAGCCTTATTTTCAAACTATCTCTAGTGTTCTTCTATGTTCTGTGCATTATAACAGATTTCTTAAAATTATAAATGTTCATGCCAGTCAAAACTTGTTTTATCAAGTTTCAACGTTTTAAGCCCTCGCGGACAACAACGTTCACCCACTACATAGATCTGCATTGTCATTCAGACTGGATTTTATTCTCACACCTTATTATGTACAGGCTTGATGAAGTCAGTACATGCAGAGAATGTATCTAGAGAACTCCCCAGAAAGCTGCATCCCTCACTGTTCTTAGCTATCACAGCTGCAAAACGGCGCCGGAAGTTAAATGCTCGCTTCGCCCTGTATTGAAAAGTGACACACACGGGCACGGGCCTGACCCATAAATGAACAAGAAACGTGACGCAGAATTAATACCGCAGACAAACGTTAGGAATTCTTTTTTTAAGTTTAGTCAGGGCAGTCAGGCAAGAGTAGGGGGAGGTACTGGTGATTTTTTTTTTATCAACTAAACCCGGGCCTCCACATTTATCATGTGACGTGATGCAGCACAGTCATGGCCGTAATAATGGCCAGAGTGGACTTAGGGACCAGACACTGAGACTTGAATGCTTACGTAATCATATCACTCCTCACTCCCTCCCCCAAGTCCATGAATGGCGTCACGTGTGACTAATGAAGGCCCGCGCCTGCACCGTGAAATCTTGCAGAACTACTATTTAGCGTTACTCTACTCGAGTCCCTGTGTGTTTCTTGTACATCACTTTCAAAAGACGGTTCAAAAACGATGTTCTGAGCAGGCAGAAGCAGCATGGCCTGGAAATTAAAATGTACTTGTGAAAACTATAATAGGGGTGACTCAGTGGATGCTGGCTTCTCCTTTAATGTGACATAACTCGATGCTCTGAGTTGGATGAGTCCTTGTAACATTAACTACTATGAAGGATAGCAGAGTGAGGTATGGGAAAAAAACATGAACAGTTATTTCACCAGGACCAGTTGTAAAACTTTTAATTACAATATTATTCCAATCAAGTAACACCTAACAGAATGCGTAGTAAACGTCAGCCGAAGCAGGACTGGGCCACACTTATCGCAAAGAAGCTGAGCGACCTTTTGAAGAATTCTATGAATAACAGAGTCAATTCAGACAATTAATTATATTCAAATTGGTTCACGGTGGCTATCCATAAAGTTGCCCCAGGCAAACTTAAGTTTGTCCCGAAAAGGAACAAACCCCCTTCTTGGTAATTACAGGCACTAAAGAACCAAACCTGCACAGCAGATTTAAAAATTGAGGCACACAGCGTAAGAGCCCGTCCAAACCCTATAAACAGGCACTAAAATTATGAGGGCCCTTTTTATATTCTTCCAGAATAACTGGTCACGCTAATGTCCGCCAAGATTATTTTCTTTCGATTTACAAACTCAACAACCTGCTTGTGAGAGCCTCTGGCCATTATTACGGCCATGACTGTGCTGCGTCACAGAGCAGAACTGCTGACTTTAGTTTGGAGACGACTCGGGTCTCAGCGTCGACGAATCATGCAGGCCCAGGGCCTAAACATTTATCATGTGACGTGACACAGCACAGTCATCATGGCCGTAATAATGGCCAGAGCAGAACTGCTGCTGACTTTAGTATGGAGACTCGAGAGAGACACCAAAGTCAGCAGCTGCTGTGCTCTGGCCACAGTACGGTCACAGGCCACAAGATTCAGTGACTGGTCAGTCACATGCAACAATATATGCATAATGCAGCGCTGCGCACTTGCGCAGACTCAGCGCAGCTAGTAGTCTAGTCAGTACTCACTCACTGTCGATCCTTTTTCCCCGAGTCTGACTGACTCTAGTAGTCTGCGCTCAGCCTCAGGTTCGACGGCAGCTCAGCTCACATACATTGCCTGCAGCAGGGCTTGCACTGGCCTGGGCTGCCCATGATGATCTGACTGATTGAAGTAAGTAGAGGCCTCTCAGGCCAACGAGGTCAGGCGGAGCTCGAGTGCTCCTGACTCTCTCTCAGCGCTTGGATTGGCCTGGGGCAGGAGAACTCGCCGCTCCTTAGGAGGCCGGGGGGCTGCGGCTTCGACCCACCCCTCCTCCTCCATTGTACAGGCGAGAGTGGCAAGACCCTCAAGACTGCGCATGTCGGGCTGGCCAGGGAAAGGCACACGTCCAACTCGACATGCGCATTGTTGCAGTACTGGCTCAGGGAATGCCGCAAGTTGCTCCCAAACCTCCCCCCGTGAGTGACGTCACAGCAGTAATGGGATGAAATTTATTATGAAGTAAGTGCTGCTGCTGGTGGACCCCTGGGGCAAAATAATCAGTGGGGAGATGCCCCAATGCCCATACAAAGGAACCGCCACTGGTCACATTAGGATATTTTCATTTGATCTCATTTCGAGTACTGTCAGTTTACAAGGGTGGGAGCCTCAATGTCTTGGTTAGTATACTTTTGAAGTTGTGTTAGTAGCAGGTTCAGGTAAACATATATTTACAGTAGAAAGGAGACAAAAAGTTTACATCTCATACGTGGGACAGATTAGTGTTAGCTAATGTGAAATAGTTTAATGTAGCACTATAGCCTATTCTTCGGAGACGTACACTGCACTCAGATTGGTGCTTACATGGGCTCTGAGTCCAATCTCCCAGGTATAATGAATACACAGCCAATAATTCTGATTTAAGCTATCTGTCAGCTTTTGGTGCCCATTGACCAGGCCATGCTAAATGTGTTTCTTTAGTGACAGGAAGATGGAATTTTAAAATATTTAGAAAACACACATGGGAAGTCGCATCATATTTTTGAAGAAAATGTTAATTGAGAGGGTCCACAATGTTTGCACACTGAATGCATGATGTGAATCTTTTCAAAAGTGAACCCTTTGTCTAGGGAAGCATATCTGTAGTAAATCTTCAAACAAGTCTCCCTGTGCCCAGATTCAGATATGCATGGCCAAAGGCCATGCACAGGTGCAGTTAGTGAAATTGGGACTGATAGTTAACTTGGCCATTTACCAGAGGTTGCAGATAGAGTGTGTTGGAAAGTGGATTACAAGTAGTGGTAAATATGCATCTACCACTGGCAATAATGCCACTAACACAATATAGGACACAGAAAATGATTCCCATGCTCAACTCTTGGTAGCTTGGCTGCGAGCAGGCAGGCATAACTTCAAAGACAAGTATGTAAAGCATTTTAAAACAAACACCTACTCAGTAAATAATTAAGACACAACACACAGTAAAAATCTAACACCAATTTATAAAAATAGGAAATTATTTTATCTTTAAAATGACACAAAAACAAAAATAATTGAATGTAGGGAACGGGAGATATGATTTTCATAAATGCAGCACTATAGCACATAGAAACCTATAGCGCCGATTGGGACCTCTGGTCATGCTAGACCTGGGACAAAGTCAAAGTTTCAGGCCAACCGCGATATAGCCCTGCTTGGCTACCCCTTGTGGTAGGTCCCGGTCAAAGTTTTTACCTTCTGACTTGGAAACGTTTCTGGAGCTTTTCTGCTTGGGGTCCCTCAAACCTCTCAGCCAGTCCAGATTCAGTGAGGGTTCGCTGGCTTGCTTTGTGATGCGCTCCCAGTCACACCTATGGAAGTCAGACCTCTGGAGCTTTCCAGCTGGATGAACCAGAGATCCAGGCTGGCTCGCGGGTTAAGATGGGCGGTTTGACTCTTGCAGTTGGTCCCCGTCACTGTTTCTACTTTCGGAACTTTTATGGAGCTATTTCTCCTGGCGTATCACAATGCTCTTCACTAGGCCAGATTCTGTTAGGGTTCGCCGGCTTGAGTTTCGACCAGCTCTGGGTCAAACTCTGGAAGTCAGACCTCCGGAGCTTTTCATCGAACGAACCTGTAGGGAAGGTCAGCTTGCCGTTGAGTGTCTCCGGTTTGGCTGGTCAGGTTGAGTCGGTCCACATATGGAGTTTTTTTCAAAGTTGCTCCAAAGTTCTGGAAATTCTTCCTGAAGTTCCTTTGAGGGTCCCAAAGTGTCCAAAACGTACTCCAAGGGTCTGGAAGCTCCAAGATGGTCCTTGAAAGTTTGGGACTTACAAATCCACTGGTAGTACTCCCCCTGGGGATTCATGGTAGTGATGATCCAGGTGAGCTCCGTTTTCCTGTATCTTGCAGGGAGGCCACTCTTTACTCCTTTTGAAGCAGGTTTGATCCACAGGCTGTAGTTCCAGATTGTGCTGCAGGCACAGTCAGTCAGAGTGCAGGTCTTGGTTGGTGCAAATCAAACTTCCAGCATGGACCCTTCTTCTTCCTTTGTCTTAAAGCAGCAGATCTTAGAGGCAATGTCCCTCTCAGATACTTATTCAGTGTTTTCTGGGGTCACACAGGAGGGCACTCCTGTCCAATGAAGTGCAGGCCAGCACCCCAGACCATGACCATTTCCTCCAAAGTGTGGCACAATGGTCTGCCGGAAAGCACTATTTCCCCAAAATTCAATATGGCTGAAGTCTCAGCAGAGAGGCAAGAGATGGCTAAACCAACCCCCAGAATGGCTCATCTCCATAGACTCCCTCCCCCTGGCATCTACACATTCCTTCCTTAAGCCTGCCATCTGGCTGAATTCAGATGCTAGGGGTGTAAATTAAACTTGTTTCTTCTTCATGTTCTCACCTTCTTTTGAAGATCATGGTTTATGACCCCTACCCCTTGCTCTTGCATTCCTATGCAGCAGAACCCGCTCCTCCCAGAATGGCTCTGTCACCCCAGGGGCTACTTATCACCTCATCAAAGCAGCCTGGCTAATCCACTTAACTCTGGCCAATCAAGGGCAGGTCTCCGGGAGGCTGAATTTTGGCTTACAGACAAGAAACTCTTATAACGTCTTGTCTATACATTTTAGGATACATTTCAACAATAGCATATTGTTGGACTTATCAATACCATTCTACTAAGTCCTTGATTGATATTTTTCAGTGTTTCTTGGCACAAGTTATTAATTAATAACTTCTTGCTATGTTAACCAATGTGGCTGGGGATCTGCAACGGGGAAAATGAACCGGGGAATTTCTCCAACACCAGGCCTTATAAAACATCTTTCATAAGGACCCTGTCTATGGGCCCGATTCACAGAACTAACTTAAGACAAAATCCTAAACTTACTACCATTTTGGTATTCACAGAAGGCACTTACTCATTTTGGTATTCACAGAAGGCACTTACTTACTCATTTTGAGTAACTTACTCATTTTGAGTAACTTACTCATTTTGGTATTCACAGAAGGCACTTACTCATTGATGAGTAAGTGCCTTCTGTGAATACTAAAATGAGTAACTTACTAATTTTGAGTAATTTACTAATTTTGAGTAACTTACTATTTTGGTATTCACAGAAGGCACTTACTCATTGATGAGTAAGTGCCTTCTGTGAATACTAAAATGAGTAACTTACTCATTTTGAGTAACTTACTCATTTTGGTATTCACAGAAGGCACTTACTCATCAATGAGTAAGTGCCTTCTGTGAATACCAAATGAGTAAGTTACTCAAAATGAGTAAGTTACTCAAAATGAGTAAGTAAGTGCCTTCTGTGAATACCAAAATGAGTAAGTGCCTTCTGTGAATTCCAAAATGGTAGTAAGTTTAGGATTTTGTCTTAAGTTAGTTCTGTGAATCGAGCCCCATATCTACAGGACCCCACCCCTGGAACACCTAGGGGAGACTTTAGGGGTTCTGAATATGTAAAAATATTGCAGATCCTCACTCCATAGTGCTCCTAGTACAAAAGTCGATTTTTGGAAGCACTTTACTACAATGAGGTAAGTGAAATTTGCAATTTCACTATCTCCAGGGCATATAAAACCTATTTTATAAGGGTCTTCCTTATAAGTACCTGGCCGCTCACCACTGGGACACCTAGGGGAGACCCTGGGGGTACCTAATATGCCACAATATTGTAGTTTATTAATTTTTAAGTGCCCCAAACACCAAAGTCGAGGTTGGGCACAATTTTCATTTCAAAAGCAGTCCTGCAACACAGGGCTGCTTTTAAACTGACCTCAGGCCTCAGCAGTGCACACCTGCAAGTGCATAAAGGGCTGCTGGCCTCTAAACTTCCATGCCCTAATATATACTAGGGACTTAAAGGTAGTTTTGATCCCTCTTCCCTATTATGTACTAGGGCCTTATAGGAGAGGTCATGCCAATCACAGGGGTACCCTAACCCACAGTGTATGTAGGTGTTTTCACTGTATTCTAAGTGTGATTTCAGCAAAGCACTGGCCCTGTTCCTAGTTCGGCAGAGCCCAGGAACAGTCAGAGTCAGTTACCACCAGTCAGCAAGAAATGGGGGTGCCCAGGGCACAGGATGACTTTGCAACACAATGGAATGGGCGCAGGATGCAAGGCCATGGCTAGGTCATCACCCACTGCTTGGGTGCCTGTGATCAATGCCATGTATTGCTGGGTTGGATGAATGTAGTACCCCAAATACACAGATTCCATTGGTGCCTAGTGCTTATTATACAAGCAGCTTCCTTAGAGGTGATGAGTGGCGTGTTCAATCATTTCTTGCTCTCTTAGCGTGCGCACAACTTGCCATACACAAATTACCTCTTCGTTCAGTTATGTCATCAATTATGTAATTTGATCTCTCATCAGTGATGTCTCCAACATGGTATTATGAGGTGTCATAAGTGATGTAATGTGTGAAGTTTTAAGCAGAGTTTGGGAGCATAAAGTATAATTTGCCTAACACATCATAACTGTGGAAATTCAGTGTTTTTTATAGAGGAACTTTGATTTAATGTGGGCAAAGGTGACTAACAATGTTTTTTTAGTATATGTGCAGGTGTGCAGAGTATAATATACCATTTATTACGATTATCAAGAGTGAAGATCGACCAGAGTCACATGAGGCGAATCCTCGAGTGAATCATGATGTCCCTCCTGTCGCTCAACAACGGCAACAAGTTGCGTCTTACACTCAGCACATCTGCATGCATTATGCCATGGCGTGGTTTCATGTGTGGTAGGTAAAAACAACTACTCAAGCAAAACGAGAAGGCAAGGGGTTAAATCCGTGCAGTGAGATACAATTACAGTGAATCACCATAGACAAGCCTTGAGACCACGGCTCAGTTTTCCTTCTGTCAACTGATTCCAAAATTGTATCAGTGAGACAATAAGGAGTGTTTCCTCGAGTCTCTCAATAAAACCACAGACGTACAAGCAATTATCCGATATTTATTTCGTCATGCTTATGGTCAACCAACATCAATAGTGACTCTTTTAAGAATTGCTGTGAGGATGATCAAAATATTACATCAGGCTGAGCATCGGCTAGTAATCCAATTAAGAAATAATGGTTTATATTGAAGATGGAGCATCTCAACCTGAAAAGAGTCTGTTGCATTAATATCAAAGCCTGCATATAAGAATATAAATGAAAGATGAATTTTGACTGTGCTTGACATTATGCTACAGTAATTCAGCTCGAAGATTAATAAAAATGAAGAAACATTTTGATGACCAATACATTTCCTTTGCTAAAGAAATCAAAATGTGTTTGCACCCACAATGGCATAACAGTATCAAATAAATGTAACACGAAAGGAATGAAAAGATCATAGAAAATGACATAAGAGCGAAAAAAAAGATTAAGCTATTTCAGGATGAACATAGGCGATTGTAGACCTGATCCTGAAAAATAACCTGCTAATTATGAATATTGCAGAAAGATTAGATGCCAGTCAAGGTATTCATGAAGCCTTGACATTCCTTGTCAGTTGTCCAAATGTAAGGCCGAGAGGTGCAATGGAAGGGGCACACTGCTGGAATAATAAGGATTCATTAACATCCCTGTTAGAAATGGGATCTCTGGTTGGCTAAGGCTTGCGCCAAAGCCAGGCAGAGACCACCACTCTAGTCAGGGCGAGGGAGTTACACATCCAAGATAACCCCTGCTCACCCCCTTGGTAGCTTGGCACGAGCAGTCAGGCTTATCCCGGAGGCAATGTGTAAAGCGTTTGCGCAGCACCCTCACACAGCAGCAACACACTAGGCACACCACAAAAGGAACTCCACACAAGGTTATATAAAAAATAGCCTTTGTATTATCATAAATACCTTAGAAACATAATCACATAATATACAGTGCGCCAACTGGCACTAGGCAATATTCACAGGGGAATTATATACAGGACCAGGCCAATCGGGCCACGGTCAGAACCATCAGATCAGGTAAGTAGATGCAAATAATACATGTAGCGCACAACCAGTAATTACTGGTACAGGTAGGAACTTAGCACGAGATCCTGTAACCTACAAGATGGGACACCTACATCACATTAGGCATAAATCACATGAGGCAATAGGCCTCGTAAGCCTAAACACAGTGTGCCCCAATCGGGGGCACAACGCACTGACACTGGCCCCAGGCCAACTGGCCTCTCACCGGGGCTCAAATGCCCACTGTCCAGAATGTCCGGGCTGGCTGCACAGGCAGCAAAAGCAAAGTGCGCAATTGCACAAGCCTAAACGTGGCAGCTGCCGCTAATTGCGGTGCAGCTGTGCAGGCAAAAATGTGGGTACTGGCACTCACTGTGCCCTCTGGGTCCCCACTGGGATTCTAAAAACAAAAGTGCCCCAAGGTTGCAGTTGCCCGCTACGGCGGCGCAACTGAGAAACAAAAAGGGGGCACTGGCACCATGGGGCCCTGCTCTGGGGCCCTCAACACAAAGAATGCGCCAAACGTTGCAGCTGCCCGCAACTGCGGTGCAGCTGTGTGAAGCCAACAAGCAATGGCACAACGGAACCCGTTGGAGCCCCCTCAGGAGCTCTGGGGCCCACAGTCACTCCTCCCGGTGCTCTCGATCAGCACCCAAAATGCAATGAAGAGCCCCAACTCACCGGGGCTCCTTTGTGGACTCCGCTCCTCTTGCTGGGGCTCCCTTTCAGGCCGCAGGCGGGAAGGCACCGGCAATGTGCCTGATCTTCCCCGGATCCTCTGGGCACCGACAATGTGCGCAGGCAGCCCCACTCACCGGGCTGCTCTGGACGCTCTAGGCGGCACGCGGGGCTCTCCTCACTCACATGGGAGCCCCGCCTCGACTTCGCCTCGCTTCACCCGGTCCCCCTTCCTGGGACCGGGACTTCGACTGGGAGCCCGCGAGGCTCCGGACGTTGGGGGCCTTAGCCCCGCCCACAACCAGGCAGGGCCGCCTGACTTCCTGGGCCGAACCGGGCCGCAGCGTTGGCTCCTTTTCCGGCGCTGCAGTGCGGGGTGGGCACCCGCTAGCAAAATACAAGCGTAAGCGGGGTAGGCACCCGACAACCACGCAAAAATGCAGGGTGGGCACCCGTCATGTAATTAAAGCACGGAAGCGGGGTGGGCACCCGCTCTCCGAAAATAAAATCGTCATTGCGGGGCGGGCTCCCGCTCTTCCACGAAGCACGGGGGAATCCCTACGCCGGGGATTCCCTCCCAATGAAGTGCAGCTCCGCGCTGCAAAGCCCCCACACGCTCCGTTTCTTCTGGGAGCAAGAAAATAGAGCGCTCTCCACAATGAAAAATAAAGCGCTCTTCAAGCGCTGGGGCAAAGTCTCCAGCACTCTCCCTAATACAGGAAAAGCGCTCCCAGGGGTAACAGTCAAAAGTCCAGGGGGCAAAGGCTGGGCCCAGGCAGGCCAGCACACAGGGCCCTCCAGCAGGGAGGCAGTCCCTCGTGGCGGTTCCTCCTGGAGCCCGGCAGCAGCAGCACGCCCCCTAAGTCAGGAACAGCACAACAGAGCAGAACAAGAACCTTTACATGGGGTCACAGCCCCTTCTTTTATACACCCTTTTCCTTTGTCTAAAGGTGCAGGGTTTAGGGAAAACCAGATGCAACTGGTTTGGGGGAGCTTTGGAGCACTTTGTTTTGCTCAGCTCCTCTCTCCTTTCACAGGGCAGGCTAGGGGCATCAGACGCACCACAGGGGGTGGAGCCAGCATTGTGGAGGGAAGGCACAGCCCTATTCAGGTCCCAGGTGCAACTCCTCCCTCCCATCTAGATGCAGATCTCCCTATTCACCACTGCGCTGACTCACCCTGCCCCTCCTGGAGCCACACACACCTCCCAGCCCCTGTCACTCACAAGCCAGACATGCAATTCACATCAGGCAGGCAGACAAAGAGCACACCTAAATGCCAACTTCTAAAAGTGGCACTTCTACACCAGTCATAATAAATCTGCGCACACTATTGCGCAGCATTTATTCTCACGAGTTCGCACATACTAAACTCGCCCCTGCACTCCTCTCACACCAGGAATTACCATGGACACACATATCCCCCATGCATTCCTATGGGAGGGCAGGACAATCTCACCACACGCACTCAGCGCGCACGCACTTTACACTGGGACCCAGTGCTAAAGTGCGCAAAGGCCAAAAACTACTAAGATCAGGTCATATTACTAGGCAAAAAGTTTAGGGGTGAACCTGCCAAAAGGGCCAAGTCCAACACAACCCCCTTCCAGCCAAAACGCAGGGCAGACCAATCACCACCGTGATGGGCTTCCCTGCTTGGGGCGATAGAACACGGACGCGGGCCCGCAACTGCAGGGACACCCTCCTGTTCTACGCCACGGTGAACCCATGTGGTTCCTTCTGAAAAAGCTGTCCGGAGCAACTGGGCTACCCCACTGGTACTCCCTAGCTGTCCGCGGCCAGGACCAGGCCCTAGGCCATCCAGATGCCACTGGTCCTTGCCCATCCACAGAGTGGGGGTAGTAACCCCTGGCACATAGTAGCCATTCTCCACTCTTCCCCTCATCAGGGCAGGTCTAGACTGCCACTGATCCTCCAGCCCAGGGTCTGCACCCTCAGGCGGACCAGAAGTCACGGGTGAGGCTCTCCTCCCCTACCTCTCCTTCTAGGGCTCCGCACTCTCTTCCTTGGAGAGGCACCCTCAGAACACAACTCTCCCACCAGTTCAGGACCTCTCTCCAAGAACTGGTCTCCCAACCTAGGGTTTAACCCCTCAGGTTGCCCCGGGGTCAGAGGCGAGGACTCCCTCCCTCTGCACCCCCTTCCAGAGTCCTGCACCCTCCCAACTGGAGCGGTACCCCTGGAAGATGAACCGGTCAGGACACTGATTACAGATGTCCCTTCCTCCAGATCAGGCGGATCCTGAACCTGGCCTCCCAACCTTGGGGCTGAACCCCACGGCTGAGCATTTGCCTGGCACACCAGGACTTCTGGGGGCGCACACAGCAGCCCCCCGAGGGTAACACATGACTCATGTGTTGCGTGACAGTCTGCGTGGCGCAGACCTCCCGACCCCTGTCCATCTGACAGTGCGCAGAGATCCCCACGACAGAAGTGGTGTCACCATGGTCACTTCTAGGAGACTCAGCCCTTCTGGCTGGCCCCTGACCCACTGGTTCTTCCACTGGGGAACACATCCCCCTCTCACCCCTCAATCCGGACTTCTGTACCCTCCCAACTGGAGCGGCACTGCCAGACACCAGAACCACTGGAGCTCTATTTACAGACGCTCCAGGTTCTCCAGACACTAGGAGATCCTCCTCAAATGGACTAACAGGACAGCCTAGGCTCCCAACCTGGTGTTCCCTGCAGAAACCATCCAGGCTCTGAGACTGGGTTTCGGGCACCTGGGGACACTCAGTCCCACTCTCACTCCTACTCCACTGAGACAGGACGTGAGCCCCTACACCCCTCCCACTACACTGGGACCTAGCTGGGCTACACTGAACCTCTTCCCCAATACAGGACTGGAAGATACCTGAACCATTATTTTCGGAATTACTCCCCAATGCCTCATCAGAACCTTGGGCCTCCACCCAGAGGTCTGCCTCTCGTGTAAACTCCCATAGATCAGAAAACCCACCCTCCAACAGGTGTTGGCGCAACCCCGGCAAACAACAACTGAGCAGGTGCTCTCTGATAACCAGATCGAACAGTCCTTCAAAATCCTGTTCCGTGTTAACCGTTACCCAATCAGCCAGTGCATCATTACATTCATCCGAAAAATCCGCCCAAGACTGGTGAGACAGTTTCCTACTGCCCCTGAACTTCAACCTGTACTCCTCTTCTCGGGAACAAGGTACCATACTTTGGGAACTGGGAATGGGACTTCCTGCACTGGACTCTATATTGCTGCCACCACTGGACTCCACCCTCACTGGGGAATCCAGAAAACTACAACTGCACTCAGGGGATAATCTACCCTCCCGAGCTAATTTCTCCCTGGCGAAGGCCCTCTCAGCCTCCGCCATCCTCTCCTGCGCTAAGACCCTCTCGGTCTCTAGCTTTGTCTCCTCCATACTCAGCTGCGCTATTTCCCTGGTATGCTCTAACCTGAGCTTCTCCAAAGCCAGCTGATTCTCCCTTTCTTCCCTCCTATCCACCCACTCCTCTGGGGACAGGAAAAGGGATGGGGCACTGCCCCCGACACTGGACCCAGCAAGGGACTCCCTATCTATGGGGTCCTCACTATCTACTGGCGTCCCTGTCCTGTCACTTTCTTCCTCCTCTTCAGACTCCTCAGGGCCCCCCTCAGACCCACCACCCTCTTGGAGTGCGGCCAGGGCCCTCTTCTCCTCATTGCGCTCACAGTCCCATTCATCCTTTTGCCATTGGATCAGGTTGTCCCTCAGTTTTGACTGGGTGTCTGACCCACTCACTGCTATGTCTCTTTCCTCACAGAACTCCACCAACTCCCACATGCTGTATCTAAACAGACCACAAAAATTAAAAGCAGACTCCATTTTGGCAGGACGCTCAGGGACACGTGCAACACAGGAGACCTAGGTTTCTGAGCTGAAGCAAGAGTACACAATTTACAAATGACACTTTTAGGAGAAGAATTAAAACAAAACTCAGAAACAATAATCCCCACACACGTGATTATCTAAATGTAGAGTTTGTAGTGCAACCAGTTGTCGCTGTGGTACTGCGCAAACGCAAGTCCTATCCTCACCGCTGACAACCAATGTTAGAAATGGGATCTCTGGTTGGCTCAGGCTTGCGCCAAAGCCAGGCAGAGACCACCACTCTAGTCAGGGCGAGGGAGTTACACACCCAAGATAACCCCTGCTCACCCCCTTGGTAGCTTGGCACGAGCAGTCAGGCTTATCCCGGAGGCAATGTGTAAAGCGTTTGCGCAGCACCCTCACACAGCAGCAACACACTAGGCACACCACAAAAGGAACTCCACACAAGGTTATATAAAAAATAGCCTTTGTATTATCATAAATACCTTAGAAACATAATCACATAATATACAGTGCGCCAACTGGCACTAGGCAATATTCACAGGGGAATTATATACAGGACCAGGCCAATCGGGCCACGGTCAGAACCATCAGATCAGGTAAGTAGATGCAAATAATACATGTAGCGCACAACCAGTAATTACTGGTACAGGTAGGAACTTAGCACGAGATCCTGTAACCTACAAGATGGGACACCTACATCACATTAGGCATAAATCACATGAGGCAATAGGCCTCGTAAGCCTAAACACAGTGTGCCCCAATCGGGGGCACAACGCACTGACACTGGCCCCAGGCCAACTGGCCTCTCACCGGGGCTCAAATGCCCACTGTCCAGAATGTCCGGGCTGGCTGCACAGGCAGCAAAAGCAAAGTGCGCAATTGCACAAGCCTAAACGTGGCAGCTGCCGCTAATTGCGGTGCAGCTGTGCAGGCAAAAATGTGGGTACTGGCACTCACTGTGCCCTCTGGGTCCCCACTGGGATTCTAAAAACAAAAGTGCCCCAAGGTTGCAGTTGCCCGCTACGGCGGCGCAACTGAGAAACAAAAAGGGGCACTGGCACCATGGGGCCCTGCTCTGGGGCCCTCAACACAAAGAATGCGCCAAACGTTGCAGCTGCCCGCAACTGCGGTGCAGCTGTGTGAAGCCAACAAGCAATGGCACAACGGAACCCGTTGGAGCCCCCTCAGGAGCTCTGGGGCCCACAGTCACTCCTCCCGGTGCTCTCGATCAGCACCCAAAATGCAATGAAGAGCCCCAACTCACCGGGGCTCCTTTGTGGACTCCGCTCCTCTTGCTGGGGCTCCCTTTCAGGCCGCAGGCGGGAAGGCACCGGCAATGTGCCTGATCTTCCCCGGATCCTCTGGGCACCGACAATGTGCGCAGGCAGCCCCACTCACCGGGCTGCTCTGGACGCTCTAGGCGGCACGCGGGGCTCTCCTCACTCACATGGGAGCCCCGCCTCGACTTCGCCTCGCTTCACCCGGTCCCCCTTCCTGGGACCGGGACTTCGACTGGGAGCCCGCGAGGCTCCGGACGTTGGGGGCCTTAGCCCCGCCCACAACCAGGCAGGGCCGCCTGACTTCCTGGGCCGAACCGGGCCGCAGCGTTGGCTCCTTTTCCGGCGCTGCAGTGCGGGGTGGGCACCCGCTAGCAAAATACAAGCGTAAGCGGGGTAGGCACCCGACAACCACGCAAAAATGCAGGGTGGGCACCCGTCATGTAATTAAAGCACGGAAGCGGGGTGGGCACCCGCTCTCCGAAAATAAAATCGTCATTGCGGGGCGGGCTCCCGCTCTTCCACGAAGCACGGGGGAATCCCTACGCCGGGATTCCCTCCCAATGAAGTGCAGCTCCGCGCTGCAAAGCCCCCACACGCTCCGTTTCTTCTGGGAGCAAGAAAATAGAGCGCTCTCCACAATGAAAAATAAAGCGCTCTTCAAGCGCTGGGGCAAAGTCTCCAGCACTCTCCCTAATACAGGAAAAGCGCTCCCAGGGGTAACAGTCAAAAGTCCAGGGGGCAAAGGCTGGGCCCAGGCAGGCCAGCACACAGGGCCCTCCAGCAGGGAGGCAGTCCCTCGTGGCGGTTCCTCCTGGAGCCCGGCAGCAGCAGCACGCCCCCTAAGTCAGGAACAGCACAACAGAGCAGAACAAGAACCTTTACATGGGGTCACAGCCCCTTCTTTTATACACCCTTTTCCTTTGTCTAAAGGTGCAGGGTTTAGGGAAAACCAGATGCAACTGGTTTGGGGGAGCTTTGGAGCACTTTGTTTTGCTCAGCTCCTCTCTCCTTTCACAGGGCAGGCTAGGGGCATCAGACGCACCACAGGGGGTGGAGCCAGCATTGTGGAGGGAAGGCACAGCCCTATTCAGGTCCCAGGTGCAACTCCTCCCTCCCATCTAGATGCAGATCTCCCTATTCACCACTGCGCTGACTCACCCTGCCCCTCCTGGAGCCACACACACCTCCCAGCCCCTGTCACTCACAAGCCAGACATGCAATTCACATCAGGCAGGCAGACAAAGAGCACACCTAAATGCCAACTTCTAAAAGTGGCACTTCTACACCAGTCATAATAAATCTGCGCACACTATTGCGCAGCATTTATTCTCACGAGTTCGCACATACTAAACTCGCCCCTGCACTCCTCTCACACCAGGAATTACCATGGACACACATATCCCCCATGCATTCCTATGGGAGGGCAGGACAATCTCACCACACGCACTCAGCGCGCACGCACTTTACACTGGGACCCAGTGCTAAAGTGCGCAAAGGCCAAAAACTACTAAGATCAGGTCATATTACTAGGCAAAAAGTTTAGGGGTGAACCTGCCAAAAGGGCCAAGTCCAACAATCCCTAAGGCAGCATTTCCTCAGGGAATCATTATGAATGCCTGCAAAAGCTGAGATGGGAAAATGGAGGCCGCAAGGGCCAGCAGACATCCATCTCTGCATTTATATCTACAAAGTCTTGGTGTTGCACCCTCGGTGCCTACAAGGGACATTCTTTGCAATATAGAATCATTATGTCAAAATTATAATGTAAAATGAGAGGGAGACTGCAGAAGTCTGTGGGCCAATGCCTATTACCTCCAATAGCCAAGGCTGCCACTCGCACAATAGAAACTCTCCCACATTGACAGCATTTGTGTTAGCAGTGGATACTGAACCTTCTCAGCCTTTGGTAACCAATGGCTTGTGATTTGTGAGTGGTCGCAAGTGATTTACACATTATATTTTGAGTGCAGGATAGCTCATTCATGAGGAAGGTACACTCTACAGCTGGAAATGGATCCAAGTGGATTCCCAGGTTTGCAGGTGATAAGTTAGGCAATGTTGACAAGGATGGGTTGTGGGTGGTTCAGGATACCTGAGGGTGATGCACAGAGTGAAAGCAGAAAGGCCCATTTGACGAGGGTCTATAATGAAAGGGAATGAGTTAAGGTGAGGAGTGGGGCCATTACAGGATGAATGCTGGGACAGGGACACATTGTGCAAAGTCCACAATTAAAAAAATTCTAAGTAGTGAGTGAATCGACATTGTAATTTGCACATTCCAACTCGCTAAGAGTCACAATCTTGACATTGCAAGGAACAAAACCATTTAATTTAGTACATTGTGAAGCGGTTGTGACAGAGAACCTACCCCATCCATGACAGGAGACACGCCTACTGAGAAACACAGCATTCCTTCGTGGCCTATTGGGAGTGAATGCCTTTACAAATCCCTACTTCCGCTATGGCGATGCAATTGGACATTAGCCAGGTTGCTGTCAGATCAGGACCTGGAAATGTTCCCATTCCAGAGTGACTATCTAGTTAAACGGCTTAGGGAAGAGGCATGTCTCCCCGACACGGAGAACATGGAGATGGAAAGGACAAGGAAGCACAGCATACAGGGGCAGAGAAGAGGACCGAAGAGTGAAAGCGAAAGGTAAACATTGTAGGCAGTAGAAAGGAGCAGAAGAGGGGAGGTGAAATGAGAACAGTGGAGGCAAGCTGAGGCAATGATGAGAAGCAGGACAGTGAAGGAGAAAGAAGAGCATTGAAGGTGAGCAGAGGCAATGGAGAGGAGTTCGAGAGTGGACGAAAAAGAATATAAGCAGAGGCAAGCAGATGCAGCAAAGAAGAGCGACAGCGTAGAGGAGAAAGAAGAACAGAAGCTGAGCAGGTGCTACGATAAAGTGCAGACTAACGAAAACGAGAGATAGAAGGTGAGAAGCGATAGGAGGGAAGAGAAAAGAGATCCTACTTGTCAGAAGATGCTTAAACGTGCTAGACCAGTAACCATCGGGAAAGAGCTGCTGAGTCCCTGGATATTGTGCCTCCATCCTAGGGGCCCCGGCCTCATGTAAATGTGGGAATGAAATGAAATGAAATGAATTTGTACTTGTAAAGCGCACTGCTACCCTGAGGCATCCTGGCGCTGAACGCATACCGCTGTGGAACCCTTCCTGGCTTTTCCCTGTGAAATGTCCACTCCTGGGCACCCCCAAGGTGAAGCCAGGCATCCCAGCGCTGGTGGGGCCGTTGTGGAGATTAAGCAAGCTATTGCCCAGAGTTGCAGAGTGGGACCCATGATTAGAATAGGCACCGAGGCGAGAATTATCAGGTCCGAGGAAGTTGAGCCCAAGACTTGCCGAGGCAGGAATTGAACCCTGGTCCCGGGCCAGATCTCTGCATCAGGGTCTGCCGCTCTAACCATTGAGCCACACTTCTCCACTGCTGTTGGATTGGCACTGATAGAAATGGTGAAGGGAGCTGAAATACATAGGTAAACAGAGCACTGAGAAAGAAAAGAGGTGCAACCATCACCAATATCTGGAAAATGCAGGGCGCAAAAGAGCCCTGGCTGGGACCAAAAGCACAAGAAAACTCTTGAAGAATTGTTATAGGATTCTGGAGTGCAATCACTCAGCACCATCCCTCAGAAACCTTGGTCAGTAGGTTTTAGGTTTTGTTTTGTGACCATAACTTGACTTTAACTGTTGCTTTTTTTAATAAATTGCTGAGTTTGTCTTATATGTAAGCAATATATTATGAGTGACACAGGAACACCGACACAATAGCCCCGAAGCATGAGTTATCAATGCATCAACTTGTAATCGTGAAGTGGAAAAAAATCATGTTATTCCAATGACTTTCCATTGAAATGGAGAATTGGGATTTACTCTCACCTCAATATGGCGTCTAAAGACTGCACCGGAAAACCCATTCAAAGTTGCAGATAGGAAAATGGCATAAAAACGTAGCAATATTTTCTGATTTCCTGTTTAGACAGGGCATTTTTGTTATCTAACAAATGTAAAAACATATTAAACATAATCTGTTGTATTTCGAGCTTGCTGGACTCATTAAAAAAAATCCTGAGATTTGGCAGTCCCAGGTAGGCCAGATGAGAGATGATTTAGGGAGTGTAGTAGTAAAATTCCTGTCAATTATAGAATGGCACTGTTTAAAATAGTACCAGTTCCATCAGTGAGTCTACCTTAAAAATGATAATGCATACTGAACATGAGCTAGCAACAGTTTTAGTGTCAAAAGGCACCTTAAGGAGAAATGTTACATTTAAAAAAAATCTAACCTAATTTGACATAACCTAATGCAACAATGAATGAATGAAAAATGTTATTGCACAATTACCTAAAATCATTGTGTGAGAAAGTGCCCTCTTTCTGCATGGTATGCCCCCACTTTTTGCTGAATTGCTGATGTTCTTTGACTGAGTGTGCCCTGGGCTCCTGCTAATCAGGTACCCAGGGCCTATGTTCCTTCCCTAAAAACTGCATTAAAGCCTAAACCCAATTGGTATCCCTGACCACAGGTAGGCCCCTGGTAAAAGGTACCACAGGTACCCAGGGCACTGTGACCAGGGAAGGCCCCTAAGGGCTGCAGCACTTATTGTGCCACCCTTAGAGGCCCTGCACCTTTTCACACACACACTGCCTTGGCAGGCTGCATGTCTTGGTGCAGAACAAAGTGAAGAGTCGACAGGGCACACATCCCTGTGTGCCATGCCTAAAACCACTGCCTGGCATAGATCAGTCACCCCTCTAGCTGGGTGCACTATGCCAGTGGTGAAGGTATAGGTGCATGAGCCCTGTACCCCTACAGCGGCCAAGTCCATTCCTGGGCACTGTAAGTGCAGTGCTGCCATTAAGAGTATATGGTGCTGGGAGGTTGCCATTACGAACTCCACAACACCATAATGGCTACACTGAAAACTGGGAAGTTTGGTATCAAACTTCTCAGCACATTAAACCCACACTGATGCCAGTGTGGGATTTAATGTAAAATGCACAACAGAGGGCATCTTAGAGATGCCCCCTGAAACTCGAACCAACTTCTAGTGACCTGACTAAGTGGCTGCTTAGGCTGCCACCAACAGACATGTTTCTGGACCCCTGTGTCGAGAGCCTGCTGCTCTCGGGGGCCTGAAACAATGCACATCCTGGGACGAGGTGCCAAGCCTCCTCCCCCAGGATGGGCAGGGTTCACGAAGGGGAAGCTTCAAAGGCATGCCGCCTTTGTGAGCCTCCCCAGACCATTTGCTGCTTTGAGCAACTGGTCCCCACTGTTTCTACCGCCCACTTTGGGTGGGTGAACCAGCGGGAAAAACAAGTGAGGGAAAGAGGTGTGCCCACCTCTGCCAACTCCACCCCTCAGGTGGGGGAGGCGAGGTGAAGCACAACTCTGAGTCCCCGCCATCTTGAGGATTGGGGGACCCAACCAACCAGGGACAGGCTCCTGCCCCCCTCCCACTGGAGGGTGGCACGATAGGGGGTGTACCCACCCCAGGGAAGGGACCCATTGGCCCCTGCCCTTTACCTACCTGTAACGCCCCTAAATCTAGTATTTAGGGGGCACCCTGAACCTTGCTTCCTCAGATCCAGCAACGACAAGAAGAAAAGAAGAAGGAGGACTGAACAGCCGTGCAGCCAGCTAACAAGAGGAAGACGCCCACTGACTTGGCCCCAGCCCTACACGAACCTGCTCCTGCGAAATCCCGGTGTGTCCTGCAGCCAGCAACCTCGAAAACCCCGGAGGACCTGCCTGCCTTCACTTCCAAAGACTGCTTCTCCCGTGAACACCGGATTTGTTCAACAGCAACCTCTGGCAGCAGCCGGAGACCGCGAATCCAGCCCACTCTGCACCTACGAACCCGGCCCGAGCTCGAGTGGAAAAACACCACGAGGAAGTCACCCCGGCGATCCTGACCCGAGATCCGGCGACCCCTGACCTGCCTCAATCCTCCAGCCGACTCCTGCAGCCTAAATCCAGAAGGCCCCCCTGACCGCGACCCGGAGCTGGTAAGAAGATCCGACCCCAAAAGGCACCCCTGCACCCGACGCCCCATGGCCTTGTGTGCCCAAACCGATGGTGCCTAACCAACCCTTAACTTCCCAACTTACCTCTCGAAGTGGTGTTCGCACCCAGAAGTCCTTCGTCTCCCTGCCTGCAGTGCTTCTCCAAACCGGAGGTTCACCATTGAAAACAACTGGGCACCCGATGTCGAAACAGCACTCTGCACCCGGCTTTTGTGCTACTTTGTTTCCCCATTTGCCCTGACCTTAACCCTAGGAGCTTTGCTCCCCCAACCCAGTGGCCTGCTTGCCAGCAGCCACCAACCGGAGGCCCCCTATCCCCCATTGGATAACATTGGGCCTCAACACTCTGCACCCGGCCGCCCCAGTGCCGCTGAGGGTGTAACAAGAGTGCATCATTGACCCTGGGGGACCCCTGAGTCTAACCCCAGAACCTTCTCTCCCACAGTCGATAACTTACCTGCGAACCGATAACCTGTTTTTCCTCCATAGGATAACATTGACAATTTTCTTCTAAAAGTGTGGAGTTTTGAAAACTAAAAATATTCTTTAAAAATCGCACAAATAATCAAAACGTATTTCCTTACCTGTTTGCAGGATATGTCCCAGTGCTGAATCTAGGTATCCAGCACTGAGTTAGAAAAGTAACGTAAAAAGTAACTTACCTGTAATTTACTGAAAAAGCCTATTCATTTCAATGTACTGTATTTGCTAAGTGTTGCAACCTATTGCATCCCCTGTAAATCAAACAAAGTAAAATTTCTATTGCATTTTCAAACTGTTCTATATTCAGCAACTTATTACTGAAAAGTATTTAATGCTTACCTGTGCCAGGCTTGCTTGGTTCCAAAAATAAAACAACAGTATATATTTTTATACAAAACAATTGGTCTAGAGTGCAGTTCTTGAGTGTGTGAATTCATTTGCTGACTGAGTGTGTACATCAAATGCTTAACACTGTCCTCTGATACTGCCTTACTGCTCGACCACTCTACCACAAATAGAGAGTAAGGTTCTATCTAACTTTAACCTCTGCCTACCTCTGGGGTCACTTGGACTCTATACACACTATACATCATTTTGGTGTAGTATATATAGAGCCAGTTTCCTACACATTGCAATTACACATTTCTACATACAAGTTAAAAGCAGGTCGTATCAAGAACACGTGCATCAATGATTGCATAATACATTTTAAAAAGTAATGAATGAGTGCCGCCAGTGTTTCTGTGCTTCCTATCTATCTTGCATCTGCTACCCAAGAGAAAAAATAAATCTAGCTTATAAAACCTCCTTGTACGTTCCGACAGTCATATGATTATATATAAAGTGCTTTGACTTTACCGTGACAAATCCACCCCTCCCCGCTAAAAACAAATCACGATGGTAGGTCCATTCCATGGACTTCACAATGCCGCTGGCCATTGCCCTGATGGTGCACTTGTAGATGGCTTCTCATTTAATAGGTCCTAAGAGTTCAATATTTCTCGCCATATATATGTATATATATATATATATATTTTTTTTTTAGGTAATGCCACCAAGTTCCAGGTTTCACATCTTTCCTGATTCCTAGCACCTATCAGGGCCCATTTTCTTATTCAGTCCGATTTGGACTACTTAAATGTACTTTCCGCTTTTGGCCAGGTCCGTGGGCACTGTACAGATGAAAAGCCATGAGATTGCATCTAACCAGGTCCTAACCTCTTGCCGTAGGAACATTGGCTTTAAGAGTGTTCGACGTTGTTGTAGTAAAACAGGGCAGCAACATACAAGGTGTGACAGGGACTCTGCTCTACAGTTGCACATCCAGCATTTGATTATCTGCTGTAGGTATTTCCATCCTGAGTTGAGTTCCTTGATTGGAAGTTGTGCTATTCTGGCCCTTTGGATGTCTTTCAGGCATTTCTTGCCCATTGCATTATTCAAATATGGCTGCACAAAGTTTGCTTCATAAGAGGAAGTCAGGCATGTTAATTCTCCCCCTTCCTTCTGTCTGGCTATGTCTTCCGCCCCGAGAGCTGAAAAACGTATTTAATTAGAGCTTTCTTTATTGCCAAGTAACTCACTTCTTTCAGCGACCAATTTGCTATTCCTAAGTTCACTTTGGACACTCCCGCTTGCATGTAACTGTTCCAGGGGTTCGGTCCCCCTTTAAAAATTGCTGTAAGCATTTCTTTTAGAGATCCTGTGTGTACTTTGAGTATCTGGGAGTAATATTTGCAAGGGTGCTCATTCGTTCATACTTTTGTTGAACTAGTCCAAACTCCAACCGGGTCAAACGGTTGCTTGTGTATTTTGGTAACTTAAAGATACGTTTCTAGCCCTGGCACTGTCCTTTTTCCAGTGCAGACTCCATCTTCCCTGGGAAAGCTTGCTGATCATATCTGGCAACCGATAACAACTTAAATTTGATTACTCTCCTGATTGGTATCGTCATGGGGCTGCATAGTTTCTCCTGTAATTTGCATAGTGTGTATGTGGTCACTTGTGTTTTGGCTTTCATCTTGGCCTGGTGTTCCTTTTCTTTCCCTGCGTTGCATAACCATGCACCTAAATAATAGTAGGTTTTTACTGTCCCTATCATACGGTTTCCCAGCATCCATCTAAGAAGAGTTTTCCTTAGGTGTTACCCAAAGACTACCACTTTGGTCTTACTTACATTAGCTGCTCGCTCATTGGCCTCATTATATGAGTTCAGGGAGTTCAGACCTCTCTATAAGCCTACTCTGATATGATCGAAGATTACCAGGTCATCTGCATACTTGAGTGGGTGCAATGTATAAGCCCTTATTTTAGGGGTAACCCATGTAGCTCGTTGAAGAATTTTACTTAGATCTGCTGTGTAATGGTTAAAAAGCATTGGGGCTAGGATGCAGCCCTCTTTCAGGCCTGATCCATGTACAGCCTTTTGGAGACCAGTCAGTTTTATCCTCACCCAGGTGTTACTATATAGTGAGATAATAGCCTTCAGAAGGTTATCTGGGATATTCCAGCTCTTCAATTTTTTCCACAGCTTGTTTCTGGAGACACCATCAAAATAGTCTACATAGCAGGTGAATACTGGCAAGTTGTTTTTGGTGTTCGCCTGCTGGGCCAAATATGATAATGCTACTATGTTAGCAATCATTGAACCACCCTTTCAAAACCCTGTTTGGTAGAATGGTAGAATGTCATTTTCCTTGATCCAGTCATTTAACTCATTTAAAAGAGTACTGGTGCATGCTTTCCCTTCTATGTCCAACAGGATGATTAGCCTGTCTTTCTTTGGATCCATTTTGTCACCTTTCTTGTATATCGATTGCAACATGGAGCCTCACAAGGAATCTGGTACATCAGCTTTTACCCTGTATTCCATATACAGACTAGATATTGTCTCTGTCCAGTATGCCGGGCCGTCTTTGTACATGCCACCTGGGAAGTGGTTGGGCCCTGGTGCCCTATCTCTTCTTATCTTTTTTGTAATTATTTCGACAACGTGCTGTTCCTGTGCCTTACCGTCTTCTATCTTTGGGGGCCCTTTGCCTCCCGATATGCTATCTGCCAACAGAGTCACCCTGGCCCCTTGTCTCAATGCACTTGGATCAGTTAAATATATATTTGCTACATGCGCTTGCCATGCTTACCCCGTTACTGTATTCCACTGACCTTTTTGTTATCTAGTTTGGCTATATAATCCCAGATTTGCTTCTGTTTGTTATTTTTGCACAGCTCATGTATCTTTTTTTTATTTTTATTTATTTATTTTATTTATTCATTTTCTCATTTCAACACCATCATTAAATATACAAATAGTTCATGAGGAAATTTGGACACAAGTTAAACAGAAAGGAGAAGAACAATTAATACCATACAATATTACAGTATAAAAAGATCCTAGAAAAGAGTGAAAAGCAGCATATTGTTATATAGATGTTAATTTCATAGCAGCCATAACCTGATTTCCACCAAGAAAGGTATTAAATACATAAATTAGAGTATTGCTTAATAAATAATATGTAATAATATGGCCATAAAATAGCTAATACACCAATAGTTATAAGCACCCCACAGTCTGTTATAGTACTCAGGGATAAAACCCTAAAAAGGCAGCGTTTCTGAGATGGTCAGCTAGGATCTATTATCCAGTCTATCCTCCTTCCATCTATAGATCAGGGCCCAGATAGACTTGCCAAGTCTCCTCGCCCTCCTACCCTTTCTTTCATAGACCCCCTTTTCTAAATTAAAAATGGCTAGCAACCTCCCTAGCCATTGCTGAAACGAGGGAGCCAGTCGGTCAAGCCACACCAAGGCTATACAAATTCTCACGACTGCTGTAGCCACAAATAAAAAATATTAGCATGGATCTTGTATTTCGCCATTGCTGACCCTGAGGAGCATTAATTCAGGTGTTAGCAGTACCTTTACCTGTTTAGGGTTTGATCTAAAAACTTTACTATTTCTTTCTTCAGGGTTTCTAAGCGGGGGCAATTTAAGAACATGTGTATTAAATCTGCTTCTGCACTGTTACAGCGGGGACATCTGATCCCTTCCTGTCCCCCCCTCCTGCGCTATCTTGGCTGGGGTGTGATACAATGAGAAGATTGTTTTAAAATGTTGTGCTTGCTGCCCAGCTGAGCACAGGATGGTCTGCCCTAATTCGAGAGACTCAAAATATCTGCCCTGATCTATGCTAAGCTTATCCGCCCATCTCCTCCCTTGTTTCTCAAGATCATCCTGTTTCAACTTTGACAGTTCTGAGTAAATTTTTTTAATGGTGCAGCTCTCACTACCCCTAACCACCTCAATGATATGGACTTCACCAAATCCGTTCGATCCCCCTTTCTTCGCTCCTAAGAAGCTACGTATTTGCAGATACTTAAAAAAGTCTCTTTTGCCAACTCCAAATTTAGCTTGTACATCTTTAAATGGCTGAATTTCATCCGGCCCCAAGAGATCTCCTACCTTAAGGATTCCCAGCCCCATTTTATTATCTTGAAAGATTTCTGGGAATGTCGGTTTTCTAAAAGGTTGTGTATAAAAATGTAATCTCCCAAGTCCAATTTTCCTTTTAAAAGCTGCTCAGATCTGGTATGCCGCTGCCAGAGTTTTAAATCTAGTTTTTTTTTTAATAGCTGGGTTCGCTATACTTCAACAAGCAATTCCGAGCCTCGTCTCTCAATAATAGCTCATATATATCTCGTGATCCTGCTCTGCTCCAATGGTCTTCTACATTGCCTCCCATTAATCCCTGCATGTATTGTAGAGCAGCGGCCCAATAATACATTCTGATTTTGAGATCCGGCACCGCCCAACCTCCCCTCTCTCTTGACGGTGTCATGTATCTCAGTGTTCTCCTGGTCCTCCCTTGAGCCCAGATAAACCTATTCAGCATATTTTCTAGTACCTTAAACCACTGTTTCCCAAATTCTAAGGGTATAGTCCTAAAAAGATAAAGCACTTTAGGTAGAAAGACCATCTTAATGATATTACACCGGCCTACAATGGATAGGTGAAGGTTATGCATTCTGTCAAAATCCTTCTTTGCTTTTGGAATAACTGGGGCTATATTTTCCTCGACCAATTGCCCCAGTTCAGGGGTGATATAAATGCCTAGATAAGTGGCTGCCTGCGCCACCCGAGGGTTGTCCAGACCAGCTGCCCTATTCATAACTATCTGTGTCTTCTGCTGATTAAGTGAACAGCCTGAGATTGCGCCAAATACCTGGGCTTCCTCCTCAATTGCCACAAGTGCGGTTTGGGGGTCAGGGGTTACCACAGCCACATCATCAGCATAGGCCAGGACTTTGGTTTCTTGCCCTTGAAACCTCATTGGCCTTATACCCCTATTAGCATCGATCTTCTGGATATGGGGGTCAATGTATAAGGCAAAAAGAAGGGGAGAACACGGGCATCCTTGCCTGGTACCCCGTGTAATCGATAATGATTCTGTATACCCCCCATTCAATCTTAATCGAGCTACTGGAGCCGTGTACAGGCCCTGAATTGCCTTAAGAAATCCCATCCTGATACCAAACCATGCAAGGACCGCCAAAGGTAGTCCCAGGAGACCCTATCAAATGCTTTCTCGGCATCCAATAAAATCAGGGCCATAGGGTCTCCTGAGACTGCCGCTGCGTCAAACAGGGTTATGACCCTGCGGATATGATCCATGGTGCCACTCCCAGGTATAAACCCATGCTGGCGGGGATATATCACTTTGCCGATTATATAACTTAAACGTGCCACTAAGGCCTTTGAAAATATTTTTGTATCACTATTCATAAGTGTAATAGGTTTATAGGAGCCAGCTTCTATGGGTGGCTTCCCCTTTTTAAAAAAAATAGTAATAGATGCCCCAGCCCATGAGTCAGGAACAGAGCTCCCCTGTTGTGCCTAGCAGATTGTCCTAACCAAATCTGGTCCTATGGTGGTGAGGAAGGTTTTGTAGTACTCAAGGGGTATCTGATCGGGTCCCACTGCCTTACCAGAGGGGAGGTCATCTAGTGTCCTGTAGACTTCCTCCTCAGTGAGTCGGTCCTCCAGTGATTCCACATCTTTGGAGGCTAATTGCTCTATTTCAATACCACTTAGATATTTTCTGATTAAGCTCTCTTCTCTGCTTTGTTACTCATGATACAATTTCTCGTAGTATTTGCGGAATTCCTCCTGGATCCCTATAGAGCCCTTTACTAGGTTCCCTCCTTCATCTAAAATCTCGAGTACCTTTCCTGATGTGTTTTTTTGCCTTAAACATGCTGCCAACACATGCCCTACATGCTCATTAAGTTCCTAGCAACTTTGCCGTGAGGCAAGAAAATTTTCAGCTGCCTTGGTTGCTGAAATATCTCCTATGTCAGCTTTGGCAAGGGTGAGTCTGAGCAATATATTCTCTTGGGGTATTGCTTGAGCCAAGGTGCCAGCGAGTTCTTCCTCGACATCCAACAAAGTCTTGTATAGTGTTTTTACCCATTGGGTCTCGCTCCTCTGGCGATGTAGACTATAGCTAAGTGTTTCCTCCCTAACCCCCGCCTTGAACGCATCCCAAACCACCCCACTACTTGCGCTATTCCTGTTAATTTCCATAAAGTCCTAAATCCATTCATTCATATGTAGAATATAATCCTGATCTTTTAAAAGGCCTCTTTCAAATGTCCAAATCCGCTCTGGTCTTTCCACCCCTGCAAAAGTGACTACCAAGACTAGGGGATTATGGTCCGATATTACTCGGGGTGCTTTTCTATGCTACACCTTGAGACCAATTGATGTGAAACAAAAAAATAATCTAATCATGCCACAGATTTGTGGGGGGCAGAAAAGAACGTACTCCCAGGATCAAATGGTCTCAAATATGGCCAAACATCTGTTAACCCATTATCTTGAACTAAAGAGGTAAGGGCTCTAAAAACCCTCCTCTTTCGTCCCGTGTATTGGCCGCCTTGTTCCCCCCAAAGTCCACCCAAGCCATTGATGTTAAAGTCCCCACACAGTGCTAGTTCAGTACCAAGAAATTCCAAGACTTCGGGATCGTCCCCAGTGGAGCCATAAACTGAACATATGGTGAATGCAAGATTATAGTAAGAGCATTCTACTAACACCCACCGTCCCAACTGATCCGATTGGGTTTTTTTGTAAGTAATATCTCTCCCTCGGTACAAGATGGTGACCCCTCTTGTTTTAACCCCTTGCGTAGTGTTAGTAATAAGTTTAAACCCTAGCTGTTCCATTACCTTCCCTCTTACACCCTCTATGTGGGTCTCCTGTAGGCATAAAACATCAGCCTGTAATCTTTTCAATTCTATTGCTGCTTTCTGTCTCTTAGCCTGATCATTCAGGCCACATATATTCATTGATGCAATTTGAATATTCATTAGCTGCAATTATACAGGTTTACTAGAATAGCAAACAATATATATATTTGGTTCTCAGTCCGGTTAGCCATATCTCCTTTCTTCTCACATTCTTCATAATTTTCCTCATGTACCGTGTTTTCCCCCCTGCCCTAACCTGCAACTGAGACCCCACTCTAACCCAACCCCCCACTGAGCCCTCCCGCCTCCCCTCTCTAGCCCATCCCCCACCCCCCTGCCCTCCCCACTCACGAGCAAATAGGTCAACAATGACCTATGTGAGGCAGTCTACACCACCCATTTCAAAGTACTCCAGTGTTTCAGCCCGATCCCCTAAATAAACCAGTCAGAATAGCACCCAATGTCATCCTTAAAACATCAACATAAATCAGAAAGAAAGATTCATTCTATTTAGCAAAGAAACACGTCCAAGCAGCCCTAAACAGGGAGACAGAAAAGAAAAAGTTCCCTAAAAAAATTAGACTTAGCCCATCCGATGACACCATTGCATCCCCCAAGTAGGTTTCAACCTACTATGGGCCCCCTTGTGCTAGTTATGATGTTCCACCCCTTCCTTTGGTTTCCTTCAGCTCGTTCAGGCACTCCTGGGCTTTAATTTCAGATGTAAACATTCGTACCCTCCCATTCAGAATAACCTTAAGCCGGGCCGGGTTCAGTAAGTATGTTTCACAGCCATTTGCCTGGAAGGGCGATATCATTTGTCGTAGCCTCCATCTCCTTTCGACATTGATATGGCAGAAGTCTGGGCGAGCGAAAAATGTGTGGCCCTCGAAAGTGTGTTTAGCTTCCGGTCTTGCTCTGTCTAATCTGGCCTGCCGGAGTAGAAAACCTCTGGGTGCGGCGGCCTCTCTCGGGGCCGCCCTCACTGTTTGATGGTTTTGGGTCTCATCACGATGGTCCGCGGCAATCTCCTCCGCAGACACCAGCCACAACGCCAACCTCCCGCAAAGCAGCCGCAACTGTCACCAAGCCACCCAGACTGCGCCGGCAGAAGCTGCCGCAACTCCACAAGGTAGGTGTGCTTCACCATATCAACATCTTCGGGGCCAAACACTGGGGCACTTCTCGCAGCGGTCAGTCAGCCACCATCTTGCCCTGCTGATCTCACAGCTCATGTATCTTAATCCATTAGTTTTCTATGTGCCTTTGTTTTAATTTCCAGGTGAGATGTTTTTTGCTCTCGGTTGGCTTGCTTGAACGCCAAATCGGAAGTAAAAATGTGGTTGCGGTCTGTTGCGCAGATTCCTTCTCTGTAGTATCCCAGTCTGGGAGACTACAGAGAAGAAGCTGCACAACAGACTGCAACCAAATTTACTACAGAGAAGGAAGCTGCGAAACAGACCGCAACCACATTTTTACTTCCGATTTATTAAATTAAGTAAAATATGATATATACCTGAAACAAAAAATGAAACATTAAGAACCGCTACTCAAATTGTAAAAGCCTTGAGGAAGACCTGGTCCTGATGACCATGTAAGGGCGAAACACGTGTCGGCTGTCGTAAGTCACACACTGAATACTGTAACATCTTCAAAAAATGATGAAAATCATGAATAAAAGGAAAACAGAAAACCATATTCTGAGACGTTGAGGTGTTCTTCATGTATCAACATTGAACAAGGAAGAGGATGCACTCATATACCTTAATCTAGTTACATTTTGAGGCAAATAAGGTCCAATACTTCGAGTAAGCACCCTCCGCACAAAAGAAAAGCCAATAAATACCCTGGAGGAGAACCCTTGGACCTGTCTTTTCAAATGCAATTCTGTAATGCAACTGGTGCTCATGTAAAGCACTCTGATACCTTCGGGTCTAGTTCACGCTATATCAAAAAAATGCCCCCTAAAAAATACCAAATCAAAACTGTTAAGAAATAAAACATAGCTCTCCCAAAAACCTCTAAGTTCTGAAGCCTACAATATCTCCATCAATAATGACATAGTCATCTACTGTGTCAATACCAGCTATTCTCCTGACAACGAGCAAGACAGTGTTGCATGTATTTTATCGGGTGTTTAATTAAGACAGACACTGTGCAAGCCCACTTCCGCAACCTATCCTCATACATTGTATCAAAACTTTGATGAGGATTACTTACATTTTCCATTGAATTAACAGGTTTGTTACATCATTGTCTTTTGCTATTCTCATAATGAAACTGCACTATGCCATATGCCATCGCTCCCACACATCTCACATATTTCAGCCCTCCCTCCAATGACATAGTAACCTTCTCTGCATTTATATGATAACATAAATCTAATTTCATCAAGTTTCTGTCTGACAACACATTTTGCACTTGCACATGACACCCCTCCTCCCTTCCTCAATAAGACACTAGAATGAGTTGTCCGGCAAAATCAAGGCCAAACTTACCACTGCCAACATTTTGGAGGACTGCCACTCAGGCATTGTGTCCTACAGCAGAAAATAAACTGCAATGGTGCAGGCCAACTATGATTCGCTAAATATTATAAACAAGGATGACTGCAGTCTTCTGTTTCCACCTGATCGCTCGGAAGCTTTGAACACTTTTGATCATCATCTCTTAGTGAACCCATCTTCTGCTTCCAAGGGCATAACTAAAATGCCTTCAGATAAAGTTGTATGTTGCCTATTAACATGTGTAAAGAGGGACTTCTCGTAGCCACAGAGTTCATCTCTACTTTCTGACAGAGGAATAGTGGAAGAACGTGTTCCTCCCACTGTCTTGTCTTTCTCCTTCTAGGACTTAATTCTAGAATGAGTCAATCAGTTGTATGACCTGGTCTACCGAATTATTGGAGAACTGTCTGCTTTAAGAGCGTGTTTCAGGAAGCTACTTGCTAAGAATATAAAAAATTGTTGGAGCGAAAGGGAGGTCTCCACTGTGAGAATGTGGATTATAAATTGGGGTGGGTTGTAGTCTACTAAAAATAATAATGTCATTGTTCTTGTTAGGTCCAGTAAAGATTTCAGTAATTTAAACCTGAGCTTGACCCCTAGTAGCTATGGCACAGAGGAGATGGTTTAACTTAAGAAAATGTGTAAAGCAACACAAGACATTGAAAATCCCATTCTAATGTATACAAATAGAGAATATTTTAATCAACAAAAAGAGAACAGAATGACGAAAATCCAGTGTGGGAAACAGGATATATAAATGTTTTATTTTTTTTAGCAAAAAAGCACAAACTAGCAACTGCAGGTCTGGGGCAAGCTGGAAACTGCTTCGGACTCATGATTCGACAATGGTGGAATGCTTAAGGGCAGGTTCTCATGCAGTCATTGACAAAGGTGGGAAAGCTCCAAGCTGGTAAAGTCTGCTATACATGCCAAGGAGGGTCCTGTCATTGATCGGCTTCAGTTCATTATTGTTCTTCATGAAGTCCTCTACGATCTGACTTAGAAACTTTTCTGGAAGTCAGATCTCCTTGAATGGGGCAGACCAGTAAGTTAAATCTGACCGGCCACTCAAAGTCGATGACTTTGGCTTGATGGCCATCACAGTCTACCACTGGTTCTTCAGAGAAAGAAGTTGGAAATTGTTTTTAAGTCCCAGCTTTTGCAGTTTGGGTAGAAAGAGGTCACTGTAACACCGTCCAAGGGCTCCAGGACCTCAGTAACAGCACTTGTGGGTCTGGATACACTCCAACAGAAGCCAGAAGCAGGTTTCAGGGCCGGTCTACTTGGAATTGGTTAGATGCTCTTCAGGAAAATGGACTTCTTGCAGCTCTTGCATCTATGTAGCTTAATAGGAGGTCAGCCAAATTACCCTTACAGTCCACTTCTTGGTCCAGTTTACACGCAGGAGCAGTGTGAAAACACAACCTAATAAAAATCGCACTATAAATTATAAACATACAGAATATTCTATTGAACAAAAAGAGACCAACATGACAATAATACCATAAGGGGAACAGAGATATGACATTTTAATTTTTTTAATGAAAATTGTACCAAAAAGAGCAAACTTGCAACTGTGGGTCAGTGTTGCAAGGTAGATCTGTGTCAGGGTACGACAATGGTGATCTGCTGAAGAGCAGGGTCCCATTGCAGTCATCGGCGAATGGGGGAAAGCTCTGAGCAGGCGAAGTCTGGTGTCCGTGCCCAGGAAGATCTCAATGTCGATCAGCTTCAGTTTTGTGTTGTACTTGATGAAGCCATCTATGATTGGGCTTAGAAACCTTTCTACAAGTCAGATCTCCTTCAGCCGGGCAGACCAGCAAGTTGAATCTGAACAGTGACTTGAAGTCGACAGTTTTGGCTTGATGGAAGTCCTGGTCTGGATTCACTCCAATGGAAACCATCAGCAGAGTCCTTTGCAAGTCCAGTTGGAACTTAGTTCCCTGTAACTTAACAGGAGGTCAGTCAACTGAGCCTTGGAATACACTTTTTCATCCTGGTAGAAAGTGGGAGGAGGTCCAGCCCTTAGGGTTTTCCTCACAGGTCACGGCAGCAATTGCAGTCCTTCCTCTGTCTTCCACAGGTCCAGCAGTGTTCTGAAGAGGGTACTGGAAGTGTCACGTTTATGCTCAGTGCCAACCTGTGGATGGGGTAAGCTCCTAGCCACTCCCTAACCAATTGGGTAAAGATTCACAGGGATGAACCTACCCCATTTTGCAGCTCTTTCTGTGAGTTTTACTGTTAATTGTCCAACAGTACTCCTCTTTCCTTAAAACCAACATGAGAGACCTACTTTTCTTACCCTGTGCAGATCCCCCTGTGCCCACCCAGAGATGTAGCTATGATAATGGACAAACACTTCCTTGTAGTCACTCGAAGCCAGTTGTGGGTGGCTTTCTTCCCACTGTGTTGGGAAAGAAGCTGGCTATGAAGACAAAAGGGATACAGGCCGAGGTGTGAGTCACATCTACCAGTGTCAGGGTGGACATCCTTTGGAATTCAAGAACAAGCTGGGCACTGCCCCCAGGCCATCCTGCTCAAGGAGGAAACGTGTTTGCCCACAACAAAGCACTTTGTCCACTGTCTGGGAGCAATTCATATCTCACTGCAGGGGTACCATCTACAGTTAGGTAACAATGAACACTGGCAGAAAGGCACATTCGGCTTAGGCAGGAAAATGACAAAATTTCAAAATAGGAAAATGCAACCCGACTTGACCATTAGGGGATGCAAACCACGCCTGGACTTCTTGCTGTGCATGCCACACTACAGTTCTTTGCTGTGAGCAATAAACCAGCTTTTAAAATGTTAATGAATGATCACATGGCCACAGATATCATGCTGATGGGAGTGGAAGGCAGAGTGCTTAGCAGAAGCAGGAACAGGAGTGCGGAGCGCTGACTGCAGGAGCAGTAGCACGGGCAACAGGCATCCAGAGCCTGTCAGAGACTTGCCAGGCAGTTGGATGCTGGTGGATGCTGAGTCCTTGAAGTCTCTCCCAGTCTCAGGGCTTTCCCTTCCCCTGCTAGCCAAGCAGCCTGCCTCAGCTGTCCTGTGGCTCTCATGAGGCTTAGAGAGAGTGAAGTTGTGAACTGGAGGACCGGCATGATTCAGTGCTGGTAAGCCCACAGTGGGCCCACAGCATGCCCGCCGCGGGTCACAGGCACCAAGAAGATAGAGTTTGGGCAGACACTAAGCCACGGACTCCCCGTGGGGTGTGGAGGCGGCCTGTGTTAGGCCTGTGCGACTTGCTCCTCGTAGGAGAATAGACACGCTCACACACCCGTTCTGCCCCATTCTGGCCATTACTGACTCCTCCAGCGCCTGCCTTCCAGCTTGCCTGCCTGATTGTGACACCACCAACATCCGCCTGCTAGCGCTTCTTATTTAATTAGCCTATGTTAGCCCCTGCGCTTCACAGGGTGCTCTACAGGCATTCTGTAGGCAGGCACTCAATACAATCGACTACTAAGGCTCTCTTACTGTGGTGATCATGTGAATTGTGAAACCGTCAATCATGTCATTTAATTATGTTATATCTTAAAATATATTATGTATTGTTATATTGGGTATCTTTGACATTGTGTTATGTGGACTTCTGTTGGAGTTCCATACCATAATAAAATTACATTGACAAATTGAAATTGACAATTCAAAAATTAGCAATTAACTTGACTCTTAAGTTGAATTTTACATTACTATTAAAATGAGTCCTTGAATCATTTTTTTAACTACTCCCAGACGGAAGTTAAGCATTATAAGGTGTTATAAAGTAACTCAGTGCTTTCTTATGGGAGAACCAGCTTCCTCAGTGAAAAATGACAATGGAGGTTTTTCACTGATAGGACATGTAAAACTTAAAATATGCGTGTCCTACTTTTTAAATACTATGCACCATGCCCTATGGGTATTTAGGGCCTACCTTAGGGGGTGACCTATAAGTGTTAAATAGGAAAGTTTAGGCCTGCCATGAGTTTTATTTTGCCAGATCAAATTTGCAGTTTGAAAACGGCACATCTAGGATGCAGGGGAAGGCCTGGAGGCATGCTTTGCATTCTTATTCTAGTGGTGGCACTATATGTGCTGCAGACCACTACTGATATTTAACGTAAAGGCCCAGGTGCACTTTTGTACCATATCCTTAGGACCTTCAGGTAAGGTAAATATGTCAAACAGGAGAGTAGCTAATGTTGAAATGTTTTAGGGGTTGGTGTACATGCAGGGGGGCTTGGTTAGCAGAGTCCAAGTGCTCAGGCTAAAAAAATAGCAGCATCAACACAGAAAGCATAGGTATGAACATACAAAATGAGAAATTTCCTTATATGCCCCTTCGAGGATGAAAGGTGAGGAGCAACTCAGCCATTCCTTAGCAGTTCAATTCATGTAAGCGGAAGAACTAGAAAGGCTGTCGCCATTGGCCTGGTCAGTCCCAGGTTGGTGCTCCATGGTCACGTCCATGCCCTATACGGAGATGGACCACCTAAACAGTTTAAGGTTTTCCACTCTTATCTGTATGAGCCATTTGAGAAGACTGTGGTCAGTTTGATCCCTGAAGTGAGTCCCAAACAAGTAGGGTCTTAGCTTCTTCAGTGATCAAACTACAAAAAGGGCTTCCTCTCTATGGTACTCCACTACGGCTCTATGGGGAGTACTCATCTGCTAATAAAGGCAAATTGCAATTGTTTAAGTCCAAAATTTTCAAACATCTGAGACTCTCAAACAAGAGCGACCACAATACCATGATGACGTGGAAGAAATGTCAACGTTTTTCTTCCAAAAAATTGATAAAGTCTGAAGTAGGACTTATGATCTGAAGATAGCATTTGGAACTGCGTTTTATGTTTGTGGTGAATTCACCACTTAGTGGCTGTGGGTGATATTTGTCTCCGAAACATACTGCCATTTTAAGGTTTATAGTTGTGGCTGTCCTTTTTTGTTTTAGTTTACTAAGCATATCTACTTTGTCTCTTAGGTGAAATTGGTCCTGTTTGTAAATGCTGGGTTCCGAACGGTTTCAATGAGTGAATGGGTTTTGAGTTAATACTGCTGTCCTATTTGCAAGGCTTGCACGTTTGTGTATTGTGTGGGGCATGTTAAAGTTTCCTAGCTGAGGTTTTGATGAATGAAATCCTTAATGAGGACATAAGCTTTCAATGGAAATGTGCAATTTAGGGAAGTCAATTCTCATGTCAATTTCAAAATGAAGTATTTAGAAGCATTTGTATTGAAACTATGAATCGTGGAAACTGAAAGAACCAGTATTTCCAAGTCTCAGCTTAACCCTCCATGCATATTATAAAGCTTAATTCTTCTGGCCAATTTAGTCACCAATTATAAATGCTGGGACTCCAGTTGTCTGGACCCTGAAGATAGGACTCTTGCAAGAGGCATGTGCCATCAATTGTGATGAATTGAACAGTGACTTGAAGTCGACAGTTTTGGCTTGATGGAAGTCCTGGTCTGGATTCACTCCAATGGAAACCACCAGCAGAGTCCTTTGCAAGTCCAGTTGGAACTTAGTTCCCTGTAACTTAACAGGAGGTCAGTCAACTGAGCCTTGGAATACACTTTTTCATCCTGGTAGAAAGTGGGAGGAGGTCCAGCCCTTAGGGTTTTCCTCACAGGTCACAGCAGCAATTGCAGTCCTTCCTCTGTCTTCCACAGGTCCAGCAGTGTTCTGAAGAGGGTACTGGAAGTGTCACGTTTATGCTCAGTGCCAACCTGTGGATGGGGTAAGCTCCTAGCCACTCCCTAACCAATTGGGTAAAGATTCAAAGGGATGAACCTACCCCATTTTGCAGCTCTTTCTGTGAGTTTTACTGTTAATTGTCCCACAGTACTCCTCTTTCCTTACAACCAACATGAGAGACCTACTTTTCTTACCCTGTGCAGATCCCCCTGTGCCCACCCAGAGATGTAGCTATGATAATGGACAAACACTTCCTTGTAGTCACTCGAAGCCAGTTGTGGGGTGGCTTTCTTCCCACTGTGTTGGGAAAGAAGCTGGCTATGAAGACAAAAGGGATACAGGCCGAGGTGTGAGTCACATCTACCAGTGTCAGGGTGGACATCCTTTGGAATTCAAGAACAAGCTGGGCACTGCCCCCAGGCCATCCTGCTCAAGGAGGAAACGTGTTTGCCCACAACAAAGCACTTTGTCCACTGTCTGGGAGCAATTCATATCTCACTGCAGGGGTACCATCTACAGTTAGGTAACAATGAACACTGGCAGAAAGGCACATTCGGCTTAGGCAGGAAAATGACAAAATTTCAAAATAGGAAAATGCAACCTGACTTGACCATTAGGGGATGCAAACCACGCCTGGACTTCTTGCTGTGCATGCCACACTACAGTTCTTTTGCTGTGAGCAATAAACCAGCTTTTAAAATGTTAATGAATGATCACATGGCCACAGATATCATGCTGATGGGAGTGGAAGGCAGAGTGCTTAGCAGAAGCAGGAACAGGAGTGCGGAGCGCTGACTGCAGGAGCAGTAGCACGGGCAACAGGCATCCAGAGCCTGTCAGAGACTTGCCAGGCAGTTGGATGCTGGTGGATGCTGAGTCCTTGAAGTCTCTCCCAGTCTCAGGGCTTTCCCTTCCCCTGCTAGCCAAGCAGCCTGCCTCAGCTGTCCTGTGGCTCTCATGAGGCTTAGAGAGAGTGAAGTTGTGAACTGGAGGACCGGCATGATTCAGTGCTGGTAAGCCCACAGTGGGCCCACAGCATGCCCGCCGTGGGTCACAGGCACCAAGAAGATAGAGTTTGGGCAGACACTAAGCCACGGAATCCCCGTGGGGTGTGGAGGCGGCCTGTGTTAGGCCTGTGCGACTTGCTCCTCGTAGGGGAATAGACACGCTCACACACCCATTCTGCCCCATTCTGGCCATTACTGACTCCTCCAGCGCCTGCCTTCCAGCTTGCCTGCCTGATTGTGACACCACCAACATCCGCCTGCTAGCGCGTCTTATTTAATTAGCCTATGTTAGCCCCTGCGCTTCACAGGGTGCTCTACAGGCATTCTGTAGGCAGGCACTCAATACAATCGACTACTAAGGCTCTCTTACTGTGGTGATCATGTGAATTGTGAAACCGTCAATCATGTCATTTAATTATGTTATATCTTAAAATATATTATGTATTGTTATATTGGGTATCTTTGACATTGTGTTATGTGGACTTCTGTTGGAGTTCCATACCATAATAAAATTACATTGACAAATTGAAATTGACAATTCAAAAATTAGCAATTAACTTGACTCTTAAGTTGAATTTTACATTACTATTAAAATGAGTCCTTGAATCATTTTTTTAACTACTCCCAGACGGAAGTTAAGCATTATAAGGTGTTATAAAGTAACTCAGTGCTTTCTTATGGGAGAACCAGCTTTCCTCAGTGAAAAATGACAATGGAGGTTTTTCACTGATAGGACATGTAAAACTTAAAATATGCGTGTCCTACTTTTTAAATACTATGCACCATGCCCTATGGGTATTTAGGGCCTACCTTAGGGGGTGACCTATAAGTGTTAAATAGGAAGGTTTAGGCCTGCCATGAGTTTTATTTTGCCAGATCAAATTTGCAGTTTGAAAACGGCACATCTAGGATGCAGGGGAAGGCCTGGAGGCATGCTTTGCATTCTTATTCTAGTGGTGGCACTATATGTGCTGCAGACCACTACTGATATTTAACGTAAAGGCCCAGGGGCACTTTTGTACCATATCCTTAGGACCTTCAGGTAAGGTAAATATGTCAAACAGGAGAGTAGCTAATGTTGAAATGTTTTAGGGGTTGGTGTACATGCAGGGGGGCTTGGTTAGCAGAGTCCAAGTGCTCAGGCTAAAAAAACAGCAGCATCAACACAGAAAGCATAGGTATGAACATACAAAATGAGAAATTTCCTTATATGCCCCTTCGAGGATGAAAGGTGAGGAGCAACTCAGCCATTCCTTAGCAGTTCAATTCATGTAAGCGGAAGAACTAGAAAGGCCGTCGCCATTGGCCTGGTCAGTCCCAGGTTGGTGCTCCATGGTCACGTCCATGCCCTATACGGAGATGGACCACCTAAACAGTTTAAGGTTTTCCACTCTTATCTGTATGAGCCATTTGAGAAGACTGTGGTCAGTTTGATCCCTGAAGTGAGTCCCAAACAAGTAGGGTCTTAGCTTCTTCAGTGATCAAACTACAAAAAGGGCTTCCCTCTCTATGGTACTCCACTACGGCTCTATGGGGAGTACTCATCTGCTAATAAAGGCAAATTGCAATTGTTTAAGTCCAAAATTTTCAAACATCTGAGACTCTCAAACAAGAGCGACCACAATACCATGATGACGTGGAAGAAATGTCAACGTTTTTCTTCCAAAAAATTGATAAAGTCTGAAGTAGGACTTATGATCTGAAGATAGCATTTGGAACTGCGTTTTATGTTTGTGGTGAATTCACCACTTAGTGGCTGTGGGTGATATTTGTCTCCGAAACATACTGCCATTTTAAGGTGTATAGTTGTGGCTGTCCTTTTTTGTTTTAGTTTACTAAGCATATCTACTTTGTCTCTTAGGTGAAATTGGTCCTGTTTGTAAATGCTGGGTTCCGAACGGTTTCAATGAGTGAATGGGTTTTGAGTTAATACTGCTGTCCTATTTGCAAGGCTTGCACGTTTGTGTATTGTGTGGGGCATTTTAAAGTTTCCTAGCTGAGGTTTTGATGAATGAAATCCTTAATGAGGACATAAGCTTTCAATGGAAATGTGCAATTTAGGGAAGTCAATTCTCATGTCAATTTCAAAATGAAGTATTTAGAAGCATTTGTATTGAAACTATGAATCGTGGAAACTGAAAGAACCAGTATTTCCAAGTCTCAGCTTAACCCTCCATGCATATTATAAAGCTTAATTCTTCTGGCCAATTTAGCCACCAATTATAAATGCTGGGACTCCAGTTGTCTGGACCCTGAAGATAGGACTCTTGCAAGAGGCATGTGCCATCAATTGTGATGAGCCAACCATTCTTTACTCACCTTCTGCTACCACATTTATTCAGAAGTAGTAACTCAATCGTCTCTACATTCACCTGATGTCAATTTGGTTCGACCCAAAAAGAGCCCACTTCCTGGATAAGAACTTAAACGGGTCCTAACTATTTTTTGCAAAAATGCTGCTTGTTAAGTCGTGTGCCTTCAAATTAGAGGCTGTAAATAGGACATAGCCCAGAATGGTATTGCTTGGGGTCTGAAACAAACCCTGATAACATTAACATCACATGGGCCTTGTGCGATAATATTTGGGACCATTTCTTGCTAAATTCAGATTATCTTTGTTTTAACCCGAAACTGAGTACAAAATGAGATATTCTATGTTATATAAACCTTCCAGTTCTTTAAATTAGGGAGGTCTGGGACTACACGATGTTTTGTATATAATGAATAGGGACGGCATCAGAAATTAAAGTTCCATTGTTCATCTTATTAAAATATTAATAATATCAAAAAATCTAATTTGAAAAATCTGGCTGGGTTATCGTCCTTAAAGAGAATTAGAGTTACACAATATCTATCTTTATTGATCAGCTACAAAGCATTCGCCACCGGTTTATTATGGTGGTATTTGGAATTTAGGTTAGCAGAAATACTTAGTGGAAATTCCTTCGACACTTCAAACATGTAACTTGTAGGGAAATCTGAAAGCCATCTCTATTTCATTGTTTTCCCAGTATAGCTCTTCTTGCTGCAAAGCACATTACATAACTAACGCCCACTCAAGCTATATAAAACTGGAAGAACAAAAGCCATACCCTTGTGAAAATAAAACTTGGCAACCATAAAAGTGTGCATAAGGAAATCTCATCGTAGCAACAAGAAATCCAAGCAGGAAGGCTACAATATCAGCTAATAGCACCATCGCCACCCTCCCCGCCCGCAGAATGTCATGACAACAATCAACTCTGTAGTGAGTCCTCAGCTGTGACTTTTCAATGTATGGATCCGCTCTTTTAATCAAGTCCAGTTCCTGGCATGATTTGGATGCACCCGAGTCAATGATCATTTTGAGTTTATAGCAAACCCTAAATGTATGTGCGGATATCAGCTATGCATTTGTGCTGCACAGCATTTAGCTTAGTTGTAATGCGATTACCAAAAGAGTCCTGGCGAGAAACTAAAAAGCACAGTGAAAGCAGAAAGAGAAAGGACTGAATTAAACATGTTTCTAATGTTTTGCGGGAGAGTAGGTGGTCTGGCTCTGAAGGAAGAGAAAACGGAAGAAAGTTCCAGTGTTGGGCCCTGATAACTGAGGAGACACGACCTACTGTCCGTCATCTCCAGAATCTTGGAACATTAAATGACAGGTTCTTAAAGGAATAGAGATGTTGAGTCTGAGTGTCTTTGGTACATAGTTCTGTGAGATAGTTTGCAGCATCTATTTTATGAACTGCTTTATGAAAGTAAACAAGGGCCTTAAGGGTGTAACATTTGGCCACGGATTGCCAGTGTAGCTCTGTAAGATAGGGCCTGATTCACAAAGGAAAACTTACACTTTAGTGTAAGTTTATTTATTTTTTTAATTTACAAAGGAATTTTATGAGTAGTATCTTTACCAGTGAGGAGTCCCCGCACTCGTGGCGGAGACTACTCACATAAAAAGACAGGTAATCATAAAGATACTACTCGTAAAATTTCTTTGTGAATTGCAAAAAAGCGTAAACTTGAGTTTACCTTTGTGAATCTGGAGCTCCGTCATTCTGACGGATCTTGGTAACCCGAGGATGAGCCTGCCTGCTGTTTTCTGAATCAATTGAAGGCGCTGTAGTTGGCAAGTAGGAAGGCCCAAAAAATGAATATTACAATAGCCCACATGACTAGCAATACGTGCCTGCATCAAGGGACTCAGAAGTGTACTGGGCACAAAAGGAGCAGCCTCCTCAACATCTTCAGTCAGACAAAACATGCAGAAGAAAGTTTGTCAAAGGTTTGCAACAAAAAAGGCACCCAAGTTCTGTGCACTTGCTGCTACCGAAGAACATTGTCCCAGGTATCATGGCCACCAATTTGTTCACTAGATAAATTAATTGCCAAACACTAGGACTTTTGTCTTGTCTGCATTGAGCCAAAAAAATGCATCCATCCAGCGAACAATCAAAGTTAAACAGGTTTTAAACTGGTCTCGAATGGTCAGATAATCACTCTCAAGTTGCAGAATAATCTGGGTGTCATTAGCATATAAGTAAAACTGGAGCCCACAGAGGTGATGAGGTTGGCCAGAGAAGTCACATATATGTTGAACAAGGTAGGGCTCAAAGACAAGACATGTAGCATGCCACAATGTAGATAGTCGGGAGCAGATTGAAAAGGATGAAGGTGCATAGCTTGGGTCCTCTTAGACAGAAATGATTCCAACCTACATAAATCCTTCCCCTGTATGCCCTCCTCACCTAGTCTTTGTAGAAGAATGTTATGAGAGTCTGTGTCAAAGGCCGCTGATGGATCCAAAGGAATAAGGGCAGTGGAACCCCCATGATCTAGGGTCATCCTGATGTCGTTTGAAGAAGCAGTCAACACAATCTCAGTCCTAAAGCCAAAGTGAAAGCCCAATTGGAATTCATAAGCACCACCCTGTCTTCAATGTGGTGAGATAGGAACCTATTAACATGACTCTCCTTGCTATTCAAGTGATAGTTTGCCAGGATGTGAGGGTCCAAAGTATGCTTCTTTGGAAGGGTAATGACAGCTGCAGTTTGGCATTGGCCTGACACTTGGCCCACTGCAAAAGAAGCTGTACCAGTTGAGGTCATCACTGAACAATGGCGGGGCTAGAATTTTTGATTGTTTTACTGGACATCAGTCCAATAGGGAACCTGAGCTCAAGGAGTTAAGTAAAACTGTTAGAAATTGGGTTGTTGGTTGACTGGGGTGTGAACGCAGTCAAGCAGCAACCACAATCCTAGTCAGGGTAATGCACCAGCAAACCCCAAATTAACCTGTGCTCAACCCCCTTGTATCTTGGCACATAGCCGTCAGGCTTAAACTAGAGGCAATGTGTAAACTAATTGTGCAACACTTTCAACAGTAAAACAATTACAACACCACACAAAGAGATCCTACACAGGCTAGAATAATATAGCAGAATTCAATAAAATAAGCCAAGACAAAAATGACAAAAAGGCCACCAGTAGAACCCGAGTTATGAATTTTTAAAGAATAAACTGCAATATAGCACCTAAAAGGATAAAGCACCAACTGCAGCTGCTTGTGCTGGACTGGGTCAAATTCAAAAGGTCAGGCCAACTACGATGGAGTGCAGGTCAGATACAGTCCCAGATAAGTTTTATGTTCTCATGTTTTGTGCCAAGAGTCCTGTTTGCATTGCAGAGGATCTCAGGGAGAAAGGAGAGCGTTGCTGGCAGGGGCGGTGTGTCGCGAGGTGCAGACCAGGTGTTGTTGGTCCTCCATAGCAATCAATGCTTGCTGTGCGAAGAGATGGGCTAGCAGCTGTTCGTGCAGATTTTAGGTGCGAGCAGCATGGTTCCGGTCCCTGGTTCGGGAAGATGAGAGAAGCTTCTAGACAGTGACTTTGAAGTGCATGGAATACTCTGCCCCCTTCCGCCCTGGCTCTAAGCTGGCTGCAGTGACAATGCAGGGTCATTTCGCCCCTTTGTGTGGAGGCAGGACACAGGCGATTCAAGTGCAAGTGGGGCTGTGCACAGTTACTCCCTCCCTTCCTGCCAGTGATGGCCCATTCAGTCACACCTAATCTACCCATTGTGTGTGGCTGTCCAGGAGTAATACACAAAGCTCAACTGCCAACGACACCCAGTCATGTGATCAGAGACAGCCTGCAAATGGCGACTAAGGCAAGAAAATGCCCACTTTCTAAAAGTGGAATGTCAGAATTGCAATTAAAAATCTGACTTCAGAGGGGCGTGGTCTGGCCACGAAGGAAGATGGCTGCCTGAACGTGCAGCTCCGCTTCGAGACGGACCCTTGACGGAGGCGGCTCACTTTACAGCTCAGCCAGGACTACCCCGGTAACAGATATGGCATTGTATCACAGTGGCTGCACTTGTGGCTGAATTTCGGACTCGAATAACCCTTTTTAGGGTTAATTCTGACTGGAAAACATTCTGCACCGGCAAGCGCATATTAGGCCTTGAGTCACGACAAAGCCTCGGCTCTTGCGTAATTGGAACGCCTCACTCGCTGCATTCCTGTGATGGCTTTCTTATCGCACATACCGGAAACAGGTCTGCACTCTTTCTGGGCTCTTATAATTTCATGCCGGTAAGAACTGTCTTTGCCTTTTCAAACTGTGGCTGAATCCTGTGCCTGAATGACCCTTTCTAGGGTTAAATATGACTGAAACAATTCTTATTTTGGCAAGCGCATTCTGAATATCGAAGCACAGCTTAGCTGAAGCACCTCACAGGCTGCCTTTCTGCGCTGCCACTAACATATGAATTGTCAGCGCTTTCAACTCTGATTTATTGTCATCTGGAAACCTTTGCAAGGAGCACATTATAGAGCAGCGTTTTCAGGAGAATCAATACTTCCTGTATTTCTGTGGAATAATTATTTTCCGAATGCCACCAGCTGGACTAATATCGTCATTTAAAAACTATTATTCATAATAACTAAGCACCATGAATTCAGTGATTGTAACCACTGGTCATTGTTTGTCTATCATGTTTTACTAGTACTTCAATTTGGCTATGTTTATTTTGGGTCTTTTTGTGTGATGATTTTCTTCACATTACCTAGTGATACTGTTGGATATATTATGTGTGAGGAAATTTTGTGACGCAATACGCGCTATGTGCCCAATGTCTTGAGCATTCTGCCAGCCTCATACTGCATTTTTATGGAGTTTCAATGATTTAATGCACAATACAGTAAACGCTTGATCTTCCTCTCCTTATTAAATATAAACTGCTACTTACTTATACTGATATTGTTTTAAGTGACAAATACCAAGTATTTTGTGTTACAATATAAGGTATAACGTCATATGTGACAGATCACTTTTCTAACTGATATTAGTTAAGTACTATCAATCTTGTTTTACAAGCGCTTTGTAAACTAAATGTGGTGAATACTGTATTTTATTCTCATACCTACCAGTAAGTGCTATAATTAACTGCATTTAAGTGACAATTGCTTCATATGTGACTGGACCCCGCAACATTTTCGAAGAAGTCGTTCTACGAATGTCTAATCACAAGAACGGGAACAAAAACTCTAAGCCATCTCTTCTTGCAGATGTGCATAAGCAATCGCGCATTATGACTACGAAAGGTTCACCTTCATCATTACCTAATCTATCTTTGGTCACTTCAACTGCAGCATCAGGAGCAACTATGGATCGCATTCTACAAGAAATCTCGACTATCAGTTGACGTTTGACGGAAATGGACGCTAACATTTCTTCTCTTAAGGCAGAAATTAAATCCATTAGAGCAGATATTGTACAATTTTATCATAAAGCGGATGGGTTGGACCAACGATTAACAGTAGTAGAAACCAGACTTGACTCAGTACAAAGCAGAGATCAAGAGACCTTCTGCTCCTTCGCAGCAAGCTTGTTGACTTAGAAGATCGTAATAGGCGAGATAATATTCGCTTCTCTGGTTTTACAGAGAAAATTGAAGGGCAGAATGCTCGATCGTTTTTATGCAATGTCCTTCCCAAATTGCTTGGTACCACATTTGATCCACCACTGGAAATTCAACGTGCTCACCGTATTGGTCTTCCACGTAGAGACTTAGACTCTCGACCAAGGCCACTAATTGCTTGCTTCTTGAGACACGAGCAAGTCAGACAGATTCTAATGTTGGCACGCACACAAGGATCATGGGGCATATTATCAAGAACGGCGTTAAAATTATCGCCGCTTTAGCGGCAGGAAACTGCCGCTAAAGCGGCGATAATGGGCTTGATAATATGCCCTTGAGAATTCCAATAGAAGCCCATGTTCTGGTGTGAACCTGGGCTTCTATTGGAATTCTCAAGGGCATATTATCAAGCCCATTATCGCCGCTTTAGCGGCAGTTTCCTGCCGCTAAAGCGGCGATAATTTTAACGCCGTTCTTGATAATATGCCCCCATATATTTATGATGGACATAAATTCACATGGCAGCTGATTTCTCGAGAGAAACCAATGAAAGGAGAAAATCATTCTTAGCTATGAGACCACAGCTAAGGAAACTAGATATCAAATATGGCTTGTTTGACCCAGCTTGTTTTCGTGTCACCAAAAATGGCGAATCAAAAGATTTTTATAATCCTGAAGATTTACAACATTTCCTAGACAGTCTATCAATTCAGGACATGGATGTACAGCATACTCCTCATGATCAATCTGTTCGAAGTCCTAAACAATCTCAACAGTTGTTAGATGGCAGACGTCGCAAAACTGGTGAAGCTCGTCATCGGGGCAGAGACATGGAGCGAACTATTCGTACACATGAGGATAAAACATCTGCCATGCAGTCTGTAGCTACCTTCACACAAGATCAATGTAGAGATAAGTCTAGATCTCCCTTAAAATCTGCCTCAGATGGAGAATAAGCATTGTTGATATATATTATCATCATAGATATGACCTCAGTTAATGCCCTTTTCACGTATATTCTCTAGTTCCTTAAATTAGATAATTTATAATTCCTATGCTTCACAGGTACTTAGTTTTTTCTCCTTGAAAATATGAGTACTACTTATATTTATTCTAAGCTAATATAATGTATTAAATGGTGTTTAGGTTTTTAAATATATTCAATATATATCTTATTTAAGATCTTTGATAGAGGAATTTTATTTTGTGTAATATCTACAATTATATATAATAATTATTCTATGATATATATTATGAAGCATGCTTTGAATGCTTGGTTATTCTCACCTTATATGAATAGGTTCTTAATTCATCTATGTATTGCTGACATTATCTATTAGATAACACTTATATTTATAATTAGTTATAAGTCTATATTATCAAATGTGGTTTTACTATATGAAAGTTATATTTATGAATGATAACTCTTACTAAATTACTCTAATTTCTTGAATTCATATCCATACACTCATTGATCCTATGCATGCTTTAATGTTTCTTTATGTTTTTAATGGAATTGTTTTTTTCTTTTCTTCTTAATAGATACTATTATATACACACGGGTCTCCGGTTTCCTATTCTCTTTTAACTCTTCTCATAAATAGTCCTGGTTAATATTTATATTAATATTATACCCTCCTGAGGGGGTTCGTACTCGCGGCGGTGCTCCAGTGAGCCCAGACCCGTGGTTAGAAGTTAGAAGTAAAAAGTTGAAGGTACCGGATTTATATAGGTTTTGACTCTACTTTTATATATATCCTTTTAGAAATCCTCCTACCATATTTTTTCATACTAAGTTTTGTTATTACTCTTGGTACTCCAAGGTATTGGGTTATCCCTTTTCTTTAATTTCTTTCACATTTTTTGATTGAACGTACCCACTCTTTTATTTGCCCACTATTCATTAACATCATACAAAATTGATTTACATCTAGACATGGCTAGCACTCGTTCTTTACGCATTGTCACATGGAATGTTAATGGTCTAACACATTATATCAAACGAAAAAAAGTACTTTCTTATTTACAATCCAAACAGGTAGATGTGGCTTTGCTCCAAGAAACACATCTTGATGCACTAGAATCTGGCAAATTATGCAGAGAATGGGTGGGAAAAGTATTTCACAGTAGTGTACATGGTGGAAGGCCTTCAGACTCAGGTCCTATTCGTAAATATGGTGTGGCCATTCTCATTCGTAAATCCCTGCCTTGCACGATATCAAAAACATGGGAAGACTCAGATGGAAGGTATGTGTTTGTCAAGCTCCGTATAGGAGACACCCATTTTGTATAGGATCTATTTATGCCCCAACAGGAGTGAAAAAATCATTTCTTCTTCATTTGAACCGTTTACTGTCAGAGATAAATGCTTCACAGTATCTCATAGGTGGTGACTGGAACTTGACAAGAGACCCAGTTTTGGACAGAACGGGCCCTTTTGATAAGCATAATGCACCAGACAGAGCCCTTTTGAGTGACATCATTGAAGACAATGGTCTGATAGACCACTGGCGCCTTTCTCATCCGACTGATTCTGTATATACATTCATGGAACCCTTTCACGACTTGATTATTTTTTAATTTCTCAGAAAGTTGTTCAGTTAGTGCAAGAGTCTCACATATTAGAAGCATCAATATCTGACCATTCCCCAGTACTCTTATCCCTACAAACAGGATTGGCTAAACCAGGACGTATACCTTGGCGGATGAATATACAACGCCATAAAACCCCTAAGGGCAAGACACAGTTGAGAGATCATCTTCAAAACTACCTTCTTACTAATCAAGGATCTGTAGACTCAGGTAGTACTTTATGGGCTGCAGCCAAAGCTACTATTCGGGGTAAACTCATGAGAGATGCTGCAGTAGCCAATAAACAAAATGCTGCTCGGCAGAAAGAGTTGGAACAGGATATTGAGACATTTACACGATTATATACCACAAAACCTACTCTACAAAATCGCAAATCACTGGAGCAAGCTCGTATGGCACTGAACAGTCTTTTTACATCCAAAGCTGAATATGCTTTACAAAAAATGAAAGGGAGGCATTATGAACAAGGGGAAAAGGCAGGGAGGCTCTTAGCAGCTCAATTGCGACAAAGAGAGGCTACCATGGCTATACCAGCCATAAGATCATCTGAGGGGAATTTACTAACTCGCCCCCAAGATATTGTTAATGAATTTGCTTCTTACTACAAATCCTTTTACACCCCTGGAGCCCAGCTAGATCACAATAGGATGCTTTCTTTTCTTTCGGGAGTGGAACTGCCTTGTCTTTCTGAGGAGGGCAGGGCACTTCTTGAAGGACAGATTAGTAAGGAAGATATATCTCAAGCTATAGCCAAACTCCCCTATAATAAAGCTCCAGGGGAAGTTGGTTTCCCAGCAGAATTCTTCCGGTGGTCAGGTGAAAACATTATTGATACACTACATGCCGCTTTTCAGGAAGCTGATAGTAAAGCTTCTTTAGGATGTATTTCTAACAAAGCTGTAATTGTGGTTCTTCCTAAATCAGGAAAAGACCCATTGCTCTGCAGTAGTTATCGACCTATATCACTTCTTAATTGTGACATTAAAATTTTAGCCAGTATACTAGCCTCCCGTCTTTGTAAGGTCTTACCCTCCCTGATTCCCCACACTCAGGTGGGATTTGTACCCGGACGATCATCAAGGAATCATTTGCGCACTCTGGCGCATACACTCCACTCGGCCAAATCCCTCCAGGAAGATGCATTGGCATTGTCACTTGATGCCGAAAAGGCATTTGACCGAGTGGAATGGCAATACCTCTTTACAGTATTGGAGAAATTTGGTTTAGGAACTCAGTTTATAGATAAAATTAGGTTATTATATCAGCACCCTACTGCTCAAGTTAATAGTGGCGGTTTCATCTCTGGCTCATTTCCAATCTTAGAGGAACTCGCCAGGGTTGTCCCCTTTCTCCCCCTACTATTTCTCTTAGCTTTAGAACCTCTAGCAGCAGCAATTCGCCAATCTGATAATATAGCAGGTGTTCCCCTTACAGTAGATAACTCAAAAATGTATCTCTATGCTGATGACATTTTACTCACTATAACTGATTTATCTCGGTCCCTTCCATCATTACTTAAATTATAGAAGATTTTTCCTCCTTCTCCGGATACAAAATTAACTGGGACAAAAGTGAAGCACTTCCCATATCAGATGGCACTACAAAGGCTGCTGTACAGGGTTTTCCCTTTCATTGGCAACATTCCCGTTTAAAATATTTGGGTATCTTAGTAAATAAAGGTACAGATGGAATGATAACAGACAATATAGGCCCTCTAATCACTCAGATGCAACATGATTTTGAAAAATGGAAGATTTTGGGTCTGTCCTTGAGGGGCAGAGTTGAAGCTGTGAAAATGGTTACACTTCCACGTTTCATAAATACACTTGGAATGCTTCCTTTTCAGATTCCTTTATCTACTTTATGTCTCATAGACTCTAAGATCAAATCATTTATTTGGGGTTCTATGAAGCCTCGTATAGCTGTAAATAAGTTGAAAGCGCATCACTCTTGTGGAGGGTTGAGTCTTCCATCCATTGAACACTACACCTTGGCACTACAACTGTCTCAAATTACTTATATGTTGTCAGAAAATTACAGTACGCCACAATGGGTACACATAGAAAGGCATTTGTTGTCCACAGATTTGGGTCTCTCTGCCTTCTATGGGACAGACACAAGTCGCCTTGATCCTCATAATCCTTTACTAGCTGCAATGCACAAAACATGGCAGAGAGCACATCGTATATTGGGTTTTAATTAATGTATACATGATAAAGCTCCAATTTGGAACAACACAGGTATACGTATAAAAGGGAAACCTATATCATGGTCTCATTGGAAAATAGCAGGCATACTTACTTTGGATCAGCTTTTGTATAATGGTGGTCTCAAGTCTTTCACACAATTGATGGATGAATTTGGTCTTCCACTACACCAAACTGCAAACTATACACAAGTCAAAATCTGCCTTAATAAAATTCTGGGATCACATCCACAGATCTTACAAACCTCACCATAGTATCTTATTTACATACCTGGGGGAAACTTAAGGGAGTTACATCTGGTTTATATAATGTATTTACATCACACTTGTTTTCACAGCCATTATCAAAGGATCTTTGTATTAAATGGCAAATGCATTTGTCAGTTCTTTACAATGACCAGGAATGGATGGATGTATTGGAACATTTAGATAAAGGAGCTCGGGAGGCTAGATTGAAATTTTGCTTGTTTAAAATTATACATGATTGGCACTGGTCTCCGGTAAAGTTACACAAAGCAGAATTGCTTCCGCATGCAAATTGTTGGAGGTGTGACGCTCCGGGCTGTGACATTGTTCATATTATCTGTGACTGCCCTAAGGTTCAAGCCTATTGGTCCTATATAGGCCAGATTTTACATAACTCCATGCCCTTACACTTACCGTTAACACCATCTACCATCCTTTTGCATGACTCACGAAATTCTCAACATCTTTCTAAGCCGCAATGCCGTCTTTTACACACTGCTTTAGCTACGGCCAAAATATGTATATTAAGACAATGGAAATCTCCAACTCCACCATCTCAAGAGTCCTGGTTGACAGCCATGATTCAAACTGCCTCATATGAAAGAGTTATTTATAATTTACAAGATCAAATTGATCTCTTTATTCAAGTTTGGGCCCCTTTTTTGAAAACAGATGGTAATTCTATAGGAGATGTCCCTCCTCTACTGAATGTTTCATCAAATTGATGTCTCTGTGATAATTCTCTTTCCCTTTCTTATCCTTGTACTTTGATGTTGCTTTTACGCTTAGATGAATGTAATATAGCTAGGAAAATGCAGCTGATTTAATATCTATTCTATAATTGTCTTTTCTTTTTCTAATGCTACGAGGAAATTTCAAATATTTTATTATACTGTTATAATATTGTCTTTTTTATCTATTTATATTGCATTATTATATTCATCTTCTTAACTCATCTTAAAATGTAGTCTGTAACTTGATATTTTTAATAATTTTAACAATTTAATAATTTATTAATTCAATAATAATTCTATTTTTGAATTGTGTTAATTTTTTGGCTTAATGTATTGCCTAACTTATATCTAAATGACTTCAATGTCCATTTATTAATATATCAGATATATTGTTATCGTATGTTTTAATGATATAACTTATTTTGATATTTAATTATCTCATAATATTTAATGTTTGCTGCTGTTTTAAAAATGTATGTACTGTATTTATAAAATGCCAATAAAAAAATTCAATACAAAAAAAAAAAATCTAACTTCACCATAAGTAAGCATTTTAAATTGGGATTTCAGAGACAGCCAACTTGAACCAGGTATCTCTTTCCGTTTGGAAATTACACTTATAAAATGTAATAAGACACCTCCAATGTTATGTTGTGAAAGATAGGCCTTGCAGTAGTGAAAAACTAGTTTAGGAGTTTTTTACTACCAGAACATATAAAACGTAAAAGTATATGTCCACCTTTTTAAATACAATGCACCCTGCCCTGTCCATGAACTACATTAGAGGTGAGTTTTATGTATTAAAAAGGAAGGTTTTGGCCTGGTAAAAGATATATTTGGCCATGTCGAAATGCCAGTTTAAAACTGCACACACAAGCTCTGCAGTGGCAGGCCTGAGACATGTTTAAAGGAGAACTTAAGTGGGTGTCATAATCAGTGCTGCAGGCCCACTAGTAGCATTTAATTTACAGGCCCTGGGCCCATTTAGTGCACTTTACCATGGACGTATATATAAATAAAATAGGCCAATTGGGTTTAAGCCAACTCTACCATATTTTAAGCAGAGAGCACACACACTTTAGCATTGGTTAGCAGTGGTGAAGTGAAAATATTCCTAGAGCCAACAAGAACGAATTAAGCAAAAAGTAGGAGGGGGGAGGCAAAAAGTTTGGGAATGACCCTGCAGAAAGGGCCAGGTCCAACAAAAACTAACATATTATCTTCTGTAAATGGATATATATCAGAGCAGGTTGAAGGAATAGATGCAAGAGGGTTAAGGAGAGAGAGAGTTCAGTGAAGTAACATCATTGCTATTAGGCATGACAAATCACTAAAGAATCGGCTAATTCTGAACACGTTTACTTCTTCTTTCATACTTCTTTTAGTAAATGTGTATGGAAGGTTTCAACACTCCTGTGCATTATGTACGGATACATCCCCTCAGCTGTAAATTCAGTACTGAAACCTAGGCCTTTATTTACAAACGTTTTGCACGAGTGCTCACAAACTGTAGTACCACAAAAAACACAATGTAAATTTGCAGGCAATATGAAAGGGTCGCAGAAATAGTGCTTAGATTCCAGGCATCAAGCGAGCGCCCACTCAACCTTTAGTTAACAAGGACTTCAGGAGGATCAAGAGCAAGTGAACGCTGCTGGTTGTAGCACTGTTTTTTCCACAGTGAGTTTGAAAAGACAAGGCTCATGCTAGTCAACCCTGTTCTTTCATTTCGACGTGTGCATCTCTCAGTCAAATTGCTGTTGTGGCCAATTACAATATGTTTATGGGACTCTGACGTTTGCATGCTATTGCTTATATGTTGCGTACTGCAAACCCACCCGCGACATCTTTCAGACATTGATTGAAAATCCCCAAAACAGGCGAGAACTCACTGCAACAAAAACTAGCAGAGCAGCTTGTGGAACCATCTGCTATTTAATAACATGTTAAATATGAGAACGAGAGGAAGTGAGAAATGTGTTCAGAAATGTGTTCAGCAATCTTGTCAGATCGTTTAACTCAGAACCACTGCAGTGTCTAGAAAGGCAGCAAAAGATTTCAGGAGAGGTACCGAATACGCGTCACCCCACTGCTTTTAAGCAGTGCACTGCAAAGTAAAGGAAACATAAAATGATAATAACTTTGAGTTATTATCATTTTATGTTTCCTGCTGCTTTGCGGGTGGGTGAATGGGCAGGGCTGCTCTGCTCTTGGAGCAGGGGAGGAGTTGTTTGCTCACTCCTAAGTGCGCAATGACTGTGAGGTCGGCCCTCTCGGGCTGCCCAAACCAGTCATGCGCACTTTCCCTATTCTCCATGCAGGCTGCATTACAGCCTGCATGGAGAACAAGCCCAGGCCCGCATGCCCTAGTTGAGCGTCAAACCAGGACCCTCAAAACCAATAACAATGCTGAAGTGCAGCGTTGTGATTGGTCAGGGGAGCCTTTTCTGTGCTTCCTGTGCCTCTGTCTTACGAGGAGAGCAGGAGCAGAGATGTGGGACCGGCGCGGTAATGTAAGTGTTTCTTTTAATTATTAATATTATTTTACCATCTCCCCACCCCCTCTTGTGGTCTCCCCACGCACCCGCCCCATCACCTGTGAACCAAGCCGGCCGCCACTGCCGAATATTGGGCTAAATCTGATTGGCTCATAGTATACACTTCGGAAGGATTGGATCCAAATCTTGGCCAGAGGAGAGATTGCACTTACTGATGACTGGATTATTTTTATCTCCATTTATAAAGAAGGGAAATAAATGCATGTCCACTTATAATTTATGGTGCCCACAAATCACCACCTCAATGCCATTGAATTAATTCCATCTACAAGTAATTGATAACTAGCATCTTAAGATGTGAACGATATCTACCCTGGAAAACATTCTAATATGTTGACCGATGTGATATTTATCTAATTATTTATTTATTTTTTGGTTGTGTGTTTGCTAATTAGTTTGTGTTTTTCTTTTTATTTCCACGCTTATTTAGTTATTTATGTATTCATTTGGCAAACAATATTGATCATTTTTCAGCGATATGATTTACAAAGCAACATGTTGTGTGTTAATACAGTGCTTAATTTGAGCCAGTAGTTTTCGGTACTCGGCACCGGCATTTTGTCAACACTGGTTTTTGGGACAATCTGCCACAAGGTGGCACTGTCTAGGTAATTTAGAGATGGCCACAACAACAGGAAATTATTAATTTAATATACATTAAAATGACTATTACCTGCCACCCAAGCCACTCTTATAGCTTTTTAGGCCCGAAATAGTCTGAATCGTCGCACTTGTAGGAGTGTGATGGTTAGTAGTTGTGTTGTTACTATAATTGACAGCATGGCAAGGGCAATGTGTGGTGCAAGCTGCATTAACCTCCTGACGAAAGTCCTGGCACTTATTTTTTTACAAATTAAGCGCTGGATACAGAGGACAAGAAAAACGATTTGATGAATAACATCAACTAAATAGTTTGACTTGCCGCGATGGGTGATAAACATTGCATTCATAACAAGACATTACATACGTCAAAATATCTATTGTTTGATATGAACATTTACACGGTATGTGGCACAGGGGATGGGAGGGTAACAATTGGGATCAGGATAAAGATTTAGTAAGTTTTCCTCATAGTTTCTAGAATACTTTAATGCTGGAGAAGGGAGATGGCATACAGGTCAAAGGTGAGTGAGTTCAAATGATGACGTCCACTCAAGTTAAAACCCTTTCCAGGATAAAATGTTGTCAATATACTAGCAGCTCTTCATTCGATGGCCAATGGATCTTCCCAGAGGGTCGCCTCGGACAAGGTTGGCATCTCACAGGCAAGCCAGTCTTGATGCTGCATCTGGTACTCAGATGTATCAACAAAAGAGTGTACCAGTTTATCGCCCTGCCACTCACTGGCGGAAAGGCAAATGCCTGGCAAGGGAATTTTATGTCTTTGGCCACTTCCCTCATGTGATAGATCTCATTGACTGCACCCATGCGGCACTGAAGCAGCACACCTTGTCCGCAACAGACACAGCTCTCACTCCCATCAGCATGCAAGCTGTCTGCAAAGCCAGACAGGGCTGGACTGGCCGTAGCAGGCACCGGGTGTTTCCCCGGTGGGCCGCCAGGGTGGGGGCCGGTTTTGGGCCCCTGGGGGTCGTTTTTGTTACAGGGACGTTTTTGCAGCATAGCTGCAATATCGGCCCTGTAACAAAATCGGCCGAAACCGTCCCTCGCAAACAGCTCGGCCGTCCCCCACAACCCTCCCCCGGGGGGCCAGCCGAGCATTTTGCCAGGGCCGGTTTTGGTTCCCAATCCAGCCCTGAAGCCAGAGGCTGCTTCACTGATGTGTACACTGCCGTTCATGGAAGAACATATGACAGCTACAGATTCCTGCTGTCACCTCTAGCATTTCCTGTTTTGCGGCAGATTTTGATGATGTGTGGCTCATTGGAAAGAACCAACACCTCACACAGGGCCACATCTACATCTGAGGGTGGCATCTGTAATGCACTCAATAATAATTACAATACCATACACACACATTACCCTCACATCAACGGCGTGTTTGTAGGTATGATGTATTAAATGCAGGTTGGAGGCCCCTTTTTTAACTATTTGGTGCCTGCAGCCAGTTCCTGAGTCAAACATTGCACATGAAAATTTTGAATATTTCAGTTTATTAATTTTTACAATTGAAAAAGGTCCCTGGCATTGGCTGGAGAAAGCGACTCGAGCTCTGAGCTTGAAGTGCTGGCTAAATTGTTTTACGGGTAACTGGTGTGTTTATTGTGTTCCTGCCATTAAAACCCGAATGTCAGAAAGTGTGTTTGTGTGCATGGTTCGCTTATATTTTCAGTAGAATAATTAAGGGTCGATTATATATGAATAACACTTGAACTTCTCCCAGAGCAGAGCCAAGGTCGATCCAATTATATCCCCTTCGGCTCACTTCAATTATACCCACCATTGGAGGTGATGTAACTATGATTCCATCTGATTAAGTTTGCACTGTTGCGATGAGGAACTTAATTGGGCCTAGCTTTGCTGAATCAAGAGAGCTGTGAACATTTCCTTCCTAATAGCACATACCTCTTCTACACAGTAGAAACGACTGCCTTGTGGGTTTCAGTGCTGCCAGCTGTCAATACATGTGGGTGCTTTCTAGCCATTTTATTAAGATAATTAAACACTAGGCTCTGGAGGAATGACTTCAGAGTGATGTTGCTAGCATTATGCAGCATAGATCCCTTAGTGGCATTATTGATAGAAAATCAGAATGGAAGCAAACACAAGTTTAGATGGAGAGTATTGCTGTTTCTAAATCAACTGTTCGATTCTGTTAATACGATTTCTGTGCTAATTATCTTCAGTGAAGCAGAAACACAGGGAAGGCAATTCCGATTGGCCTGTTTGTCTCATTTTGTTGGGTGGTATTAGCCTTCAGGTGCTAATAAGCTTATACTGTCAGGCATTAACAGTTGTTAAGTGCCCATTCGTTCATTGTGAGCCCTTACAATTGCCTCTGGCCCCTATTTTCAGAGCCAACAATTAACAGCAGTTCAGGCCCTCTGCAAGGAGCATTAACTGCTATTAGCACTCTGATTAGACAAAATACTTTGTTATGCATGTCTTCCACCTTTAACACCAGATTCTAAATTTGGTAATTCACTGCTATACTAGAGCAACAGTTGATAACATAACTCGTTAACCTGTTCCCATGTTGTAAAGGCCTTTCAGGCCCGAATGACAGGGCTCTTTGAGAGCCTGTCAGCAAAGCACTGCGTGTCTGCTTTTGCTGAAAGCAGGAAGCACAGTTGCAGGAGCGATAAAGCATGTGGAGGTGGTGGGCACCTGTTAAGGATGGCAGTTAAGGTATGTTTTCACTTCTTTCATATTTGGACCTGGGAGAAGAGGCCATATTGTGGATGGCTCATCCACTACTACTCAGCATGCAGTTGAAAGCAGAGGCAGATAATTTTGGGGCCCATACATAACATAAACCTATAGATCAGTAAAAAGTGATTTCCAAGGATGTTTTTCACCTTATGGCTCTGAGTGGCATCATAGACAACTCTAGCTTCACTCGCGTTGGCTATTTGATCTCACTCTGAACCCCTCAGTGAAAAAACATGCCTGTAGTTCACTGTTACCCATATATAATTCTATATGTCGTTTCTCAATTCTTGAGCTAGTCACATGGATAGTTGAGCACTTTAAAAGTAAGAAGTCAAGTTAGAGTATTAGCAATGTTAGATTCATTATAATTTTTATTCTAGGAGACCACTAGAATTAGTCCTAGGTTGAGTCAGAGTAGGTGTTTTATTGTGTGCTGAAATTTTATATTGGCTTCAAGAACAGCAGGCAGCAGTATACAACTGTATCAAATGCCATCTATACAGTATATTAAGATATAAATGCATAATATGACATGACATTGATATCACATTGAAGTTTAGTGATGAATGTGTGTATGTTCACTGAACAAAACAATGGTTAAAGTGACATTATAGTCAGATGTTCGAATGAGACACAAGCTAATCTTAAAAAATAACTGAAATGAGCCAGTTATTGTTTAGTGAACTAGCTGTAACTTGCGCCCTCCCCCTTGCTTTATCCCATATTTACTATGTTACACAGATGTACGCAAGGTGGCTCTGTGTGGCATATTAAATCTAACTTAAGGACTTGCATTGCCCTTGTGTTAGCTTTTTTGATGCAATGGCAATGCAAGTCTTTGATAATGTGGTCTGTCGTGTAAAGTACCAGATACAAAATTAATAATACAGGCACACAGTCCAAATAACATCTACCTATGGTGCATTGTGTGCTGTCAAGTTGCACATCTCGCATATCGCTACAGACATCTATGTGGGTGCAAGATAGTGTTATACCTTCCCAAAAGGCACATGTAGAAAACAGACACAGATCCAAAGATACTAACATTCAGGAACTGGCTTGCCTTATCCTCATCCATGACACAGAATATTTCAGTATCTACATATGTGTCACATTTCCACAATGCCAGAAGCATGTATGTGTTGTTAAGAACAATCATACTGGTTATGCTGTTTATGATGAGAATGTTATCCTATTTGCATAGATGGTAAGCAAGGTAATATGACCTCAATTACATAATTGTTAAGTAGAATCGTTATATATGTTAATTTAAGTTGATCTCAATGTGTGAAATGTTACATCTGCTTTTAGTTTTACAATGCCAATCAGATATCAATGTGAAACTTAGGCCACATTTATCAATATTTAACGCAGCTCCACACACTAAGACAACTTGCTGCACTGCACCAAATGTTGAGAGCAGAATGCACCATTTATATCAACATAAGGCGCATTCATGCACTCCATCTGAGCTGGTGCACTGTCTGCTGCTTACGGGTAACGCATTCATCCTTGCACCATGGTGCACTGCCTGTACTGCAATGCAAATTGCCCCTTTGGTAAAGTGATTATGGATTTGTGTGATAGTGGTCTAGTGTGTTTTATGTAGAATACAAAGGATATTTCTATATAACCTTGTGTGGAGTCTCTTTTGTGGTGTGCCTAGTGTGTGACTGGTGTGTGTGTGTTGTGCAAACGCTTTACACATTGCCTCTGGGATAAGCCTGACTGCTCTGCCAAGCTACCACGGGGTGAGCAGTGGTCATCTTGGGTGTGTAACTCCCTTATCCTAACTAGAGTGGTGGGTTCTGCCTAACTTAGGTGCATACCCTAGCCAACCAGAAACCCCATTTCTAACACTTCCCAAGTGTAAAAAGTCAAATTTCCAGATGAACATTAGTGAGGGGATGATCCAGAAAGGGCCTCAGCAATCGTGGCGGAGGCCCTGCAGTCATCGAGGACTCTCCACACTCAGGGCTGAATCTCCGCAATGAGAATTCTCCTTTTGAGAATCAGGCCCTGAGTGTGTTCTGGGCAGTTATCCATTTTGTCATGCCACCTTCTTTGCAAACATCTATAGTCCTCTCTTGGTATATGTATTTGATCTTGGTTACCTGTTCTTCTCCTAAAACATCCTTTTTTGCTAATGGTAATGTTTAATAATGTACCTTTAAGTTTTGTAGCTCTAATTGTGAGAACTTTTCCTTTGGACTATGTAATAGATGTTATGGTTTTTGGCTTTCCTCCTCTTCAACAAACGTACTTGTAAATCTGCACCCCATTAAAAAATGTGGAACACAGCAACATTGAATAAAAATCTAATTTTTCATAACATGACGAGAGTGTTTGTGTCTTTCTACAGTTATGTGATTTGTAAGTTAAGTCATTTACATGATACTGGACTGTTTTTCGAAAAAGGAGACTCTGCACTCTACCAAACAAGATTGTACACATATGTCAGCTCTAAGGGTCACTTACATGTCAGGTCCAACATAATTTATAATTATACATATTAAATGTCAGTGTTATGTTATATTTCACACAACTCAAAGCTATGATAATGTTGAGCCATGAGATGCATATCAAATGACAATGGCCTTCTGTGGTGTTCATAATTTGCTTATTCAACAAACAGTCCAAACATTCTGCAAGTTGTTTAACATGATGTACACCTCCTACTTGTGAACACACAATGTATTCTTCATGGCCCTACCCAGAATATCTGAGAATGCCAAATGTTCAAAAATTGAGTTTGTGTAATGGTGTACTACATTGTAAATCTCAATGTGTCATCACCTTCTCAATGGGGACAATTATGGTCCAATATTTGTAGGAATTACTATCAGCCCTGTAGACGTGTATTTTAGGTCCACACGCATAATACCAATGTCACAAATAAATACTTGTGCACCGAAAATGTATCAAGATCTCCAAAAATAACACAGATAATGTCAAACAGACAAATATCAACTATGGGAGTTGGATTTACTTGTAGCCAACACACAGTGTGACAATACCATAACATTAATGAAAAGGAACTTCCCTTACAATGTAAAGAAAAGTCATCTGCTCTACCAGTCACACAAACCAATGATTGTGGCTGTATTGGCTAAAACTCTTCATCATCTGTTTGAAAATGCCACTTTTCGAAAGTGAAAACTTAGAGTGGTTGGGCCCTTACAACAACCATCGTGGGCCTCATGCAAAATGCACACAAACTATCAGGAAGGTGGTTGATTCAGTTACATGTTTTACTAAAGGCAAGGTATGCAATAAACTTGGCCTGTGTTTTCATTTCACAATTCTTTAGTTATGATTTTTACATCCTTATCGCAACATGAAAAGGATAAACACTCTTTGTTTACATGAATAAATTGGGCTACGTTAGCAAAAGTCAAACTGAAATCAATTGACAATGGCATTAACGCAGCACAATTTATTCATGTAAAAAAAGAGAGGGGTATATTCACAAGAACGTGTGATAACTACCGCAAGAGTAGCGTAACCAACTTTCAATATCGCAGCCTATCTCGGGAAAATAACCCTGTGTCAACGTGGAATTCACAACAAGGCGGTAGCATGCGATAGTTGGCCGACACCGCGGCCAATGCTCGCGACACAACCAACCCGACGGAGATAAAAACACAAACCACAACGCGAAAAAAGCTGCGATGGGCCAAAGCGCGATAAGAAAACAGTGACAACCAGCGCGAGGGCAGCAATACGCACGCGCAATGCGGGAAAAAGCACAAGAACAGTATACGGAAAATGCCACAGAACAAAATACATCAACAGCGGAGTACCACGGATGCACCCTGGCCAACTGCAGAGGACAACATGCACACCACAACATCCACGCACCGTGGAAGAACAGAACCTACAGGCACACCACATGAAAGAGACCAGTGGCAGACAAATCTGAGCCGCAGGAGCGACACACCCACCGTGCAGCATACGCACATAAGCAGAAGTGCACCCAGACAGTGACAACATCCCGGTACAAACAGCAACACCTCCACAACTGAACACAGGACACAACTGGTCCGGAAAATGTGCACAACATGGCAAATAACATCTGAAACCCCAGGGACATGTAACATGACAATGTACAATTCCAACCTGTGACCTGCAAATATGTTTTATTCACACATGCAGTGCAATTTGACATCTACTACTGTCCCATGAATGCCATGGACGGTCACAATGTGACGTGCTCATGAGAAGTAAGTGTCAATGATGGAGTCCCTATGGGCCATTCCTGCCGCAGCTGCAGTGGGATGTGGGCCACCTGCCCCATCACCACCATCATCGTCCGGTACCTCTGGAACTGGGATCCATGGGGCCCTGGTGCGAACACAGATGTTGTGCAACACACAACATGCAACGATCATCTTGCACACGACGTCCGGGCTGTACAGGAGCTTCCCACCAGTGCCGTCCAGGCACCTGAAACGTGACTTCAACACGCCAAATGTGCGTTCAACGTTGCCCCTGGTGCGTATGTGGGCCGCATTGTACTGCCTCTGGGCGGGTGTGTTCGGGTCTCGGAGGGGTGTCATCATCCAAGGGCAGAGTGCATATCCTTGATCACCTGTGACAGTGCAGGGAGAAAAGAGTCAATACTTGGTTTGGCAGGATTTGATGGCAGGCCCACCAGTTCAGTGACGCCTGTGCTGGCTGTGTGTGGGGTGAGTGTAAGCCAGCCCTCAGGGAGTAGCATGTGCTGGCAACTACACCAACAGTCACCAGGCACACAGACATGCAATGTCTGAACTACAAGGGGGGATGACTCGAGTCGCACAGGGCTAGTCGCCCCGGATGCACAGCGGCCGACACGGACCCACCAACACGGGACGCAGACCTGCAGGAGACTGGGGTAGGGTCATGAGGGCAGAGCAGTGCCTCACATGTGTCATGGCTGCATTCCGCATCTCCACAGGTTCAGCTGTTGTGTGGCTGTGGTGCCATGTGAAGTCTGTATTGGGTGCAGGGGTAGCCCAGAATGACCATGGAGTGGTGTAGTCGTGTCTGGTAGGTGGTCGTGTAGTTCAACATGTCGGATGTGGTTAGGTCATGTGTGCATCCCCACAGTTGTGCCTTGTGCGTTGGTGGCTGTGGGATGTGTGGTGTGTTGATTTGGTACTTACCAACGAGCAGTCCCGTTCCATATGTGCCATCCTGGAAGCACTGGTTGATGATGAACTGTCGGAAAATGAAGGAATCATGCACACTGCCTGGGTAGTTGGCGACAACATTGGTGAACATTCCCCGGTGGTCCACTATTGCCTGCACATTGATGGAATGCGTGTGCTTCCTGTTGAGGTAGTGGTGTGCAGTATCCGCAGGGGGCACAAGTGGGACATGTGTGCAGTCGATTGCCCCCAACACGACCGGGAATCCGGCTATGGCGTAGAAGCCTTGCTTAGTCTCCAGCTGTTCCTGCGCAGTTTTGGGGAAGTGAAGGTACTGAGGTATGAAGCTGATGATGGCATCCAGGACGGGTGTGATGAACTTTGATAGGGCTGGCTGTGAGACCCCTCCGACTCTGGCAGTTGTTGGTTGGAAGGTCCCAGAGGCCAACAGGTGCAGCACTGCCAGCAGCTTTGACTGCGGAGGGATGTTTGTTCTCCGCTGAGTTGGGGCCATCCATCAGCCTGTGGGCGATGTGGGTCAGGATGCGGAGGATGGTTGTCCTTTTGAGCCTGTAGTGGGCAATGACTTCCGCGGGCATTAGGTTTGTGAGAGTGGTGCGTTTTCGGTAGGTCCGCTATCTTACTCTATGCTGCCTCTGTGGTGGTCCGGGGGGGGAGCGGGTCTGGGTCCTGGGGGTGGTGGCGGTGGGTGTTGTGGCCCTGTTGGGGCTCCGAGCTGCATGTAGAGTAGCTCCATGGCGTCGTTTGTTCTTCGGGTATGGCTGTGTGCGGGACTCCGTTGCCTACTGCAGGTAGACGTCCGTCTTTACACCTGCGGCTACCGCACCTTATCGCCTGTTTTGTGTTCTTATCGCCGATGTGGCTGGCTGTTGTGAATGTTGAGGTGTGATGTTGTCTCGACTTTTCACACGGGAACGCCCACTGTGCATCTCATTAGCAATATTTGCGGGGGTCCTCTGTGGCGGTGTTTTTTGCGACTGCTATCACGGGTAAACTGGTGCTGTGGGCTGTTTACACCGGCTTGTGAATGGGGAGGTAAATTTATCACGACTTTGGCTGCGATGAAGTGCCGTTAATTCGGCGATAGCTCCTTGTGAATATGCCCCAGAGTTTTTCTTTTTGATGTTCCGATAAGGATGTAAAAATCATAACTAAAGAATTGTGAAATGAAAACACAGGCCAAGCTTATTGCATACCTTGTCCTTTAGTGAAACATGCAACTGAATCAACCATCTTTCTGATAGTTTGTTTGCACTTTTAGAAAGTGGGTAGTTTCTTGCTTTACCATCCTGTGTGCCTCTAACTGTTTGTGTATTCAGCATCTGGTTTTGGAGTGACAGGAGCTGGGGATGTGCATTCACTGTAGACAATCACAAGAGGGGTTGATGTGTGCCCTGCCTTGCCTGGGTGACTCATTGCTGGGCTGAATAGACCTGGTCTGCATTTAGAGTCGTGGGAGGAGTTTTGCTTGCACCTGAATAGGCTGTGTCTCCTTTGCACAATGCTGTCTCCACCACCTGTGGTCATGCTGCACCAGGAAGGACATGGCTGGTTTGGACTGGGTTCAGAGACCCTTGCCACAAAAAGAACAATGACAAAATGGGGTGTAAGTATCAGACCTAAAACCTCAGGACATTAGATTACTTCAAGAACTAAGAGGATCCTGCCAAGAAGGGAAGCAGAAGGACTGTGTGAGGAGCACTGCCTTTTCTGGGTGAGGGCCTGAGTTGGCCTGCAGTTGCTGCTTCTGTCTGTGGTGGAGGAAAAGGACTGACTCTTTTTGCCCTGTTGTGGTATCGTGCTTGTGAAGAATCTCGAAGCGCTTGTGTGTGTTTGCCTCCTGTTCGAAGTCTCAGGGAGATAAAAGACTTCAGGAAAGATCCATGCTATATCTAAGAAAAGTGAACCTCCCTGGGAGGAGAGCTGGCGAAGCTGTGTGAGGAGCGCTGCCTCTAACTTGCAGTGGTTGCTCCTGCCTAGGGCAGAGACAGGACTGGACTGTCCTTATGCCTTGTGGTTTCCAAGAAGTAAGGGTGTGTTGAGCTCTTCATTTCGAAATCTGGGAGGATCAATTTTGGCTCTGCTCCCTGATCAGCGTGGGTTGAGAGCGCTGTTTTAAAGAATTGCAGTGCCGGTTGCCTTTCCAGCATGCTCCTGCGTGTACCGATTAAACTTCAGCCGGGGCTCTGCTGAAGTGGCCCGTGCTGTGTAGACCGGCGTGAGGAGAAATCACCTGGCGTCAGCCCGGAAAGCTGCGTCGAGAAAGGAAGCCTGAGCATGGACCCCCTGCAGGTTGTCGTGCCAACCAGAGAGCCACAACAGAGACCCACTGACAGGAAAAAGGAAGTCCCGGGCAGGAGCCTGCCCCGCGTTGCCGTGCCAGATGGAGGTGGGGCCCAACCGCTGGAGGAAGCCAGAGCCATGCATTGCTGTGCGGCCGGCTCGACCTCAGCAGAGAAGGCTGATGTGGCTCTGGGGGCAGTAGTCCTTTCTTCCCAGCAGTATCTGATGCCCTGGAGGGCTCTGGACAGGCTGCAATGCTCCCACAACCATTTTGGAAGACCGTCTGGTTTCCCAGCAGCTTCCCGAGGTCACAGGCAGTGGCGCCTTACAGGTTCTACCTTCGGGGGACCCAGTGAGGTCTCTTGCCCTACTCCACCGTGTGCGCCCCCCTCCTTCGTGCTAGTGCATACCAAGGGGGGCCTTGAGAAAACCAAAACTAGCCGCAGGACGGGAGGGAAACCCTTCACGGAGGTCCTGTTCTTGTGGCTTCCATTCAAAGTACCATATTACCGCTAAGAGGCACGCAGGTGCTACTAGGCCCTGCACCAGGTGCCTAATTACTGTAGAACATGTAAAAGAAGCACCGGTGCACTGTGGTTTTCGTGGTTGGGGTGAAGAGTGGTGACTCCTGTGCCTTATTCACTATTGTTGTATTACCGGCCCCAATATGTTAATGAAGGTGTTTTCCCCTGTGTTTTCTTGATTTCCTAACCTGCTGCATTTCATGTTCTGAGGTAATGAGGTATTTGGATGATATGAGGTGCCCAGTGATAATGGTGTCTTAATGTTTTCATGACTTGTGCAACTTACAAGTATTTACTGATTTGCACTACCTGTACTGCAATGAGAATTGCCCCTTTGGCAAAGTGATTATGGATTTGTGTGATAGTGGGCTAGTGCATTTTATGTGGAATACAAAGGATATTTCTGTATAACCTTGTGTGGAGTCTCTTTTGTGGTGTGCCTAGTGTGTGACTGGTGTGTGTGTGTGTGTTGTGCAAACGCTTTACACATTGCCTCTGGGATAAGCCTGACTGCTCTGCCAAGCTACCACGGGGTGAGCATGGGTCATCTTGGGTGTGTAACTCCCTTATCCTGACTAGAGAGATAAGTTCTGCCTGGCTTACGTGCATACCCTAGCCAACCAGAAACCCCATTTCTAACAGGTCCCAAGTGTAAAAAGTCAAATTTCCGGATGAACATTAGTGAGGGCCTGATTTAGAAAGGGCCTCAGCAATCTTGGCGGAGGCCCTGCAGTCGTCGAGTAGTCTCCACACTTGGGGCGGAATCTCCGCAATGAGAATTCTCCTTTTGTGAATCAGGCCCTGAGTGTGTTCTGGGCAGTTATCCATTTTGTCATGCCACCATCTTTGCAAAGATCTATAGTCCTCTCATGGTATATGTATTTGATCTTGGTTACCTGTTCTTCTCCTAAAACATCCTTTTTTGCTAATGGTAATGTTTAATAATGTACCTTTAAGTTTTGTAGCTCTAATTGTGAGAACCTTTCCTTTGCACTATGTAATAGATGTTATGGTTTTTGGCTTTCCTCCTCTGCAACAAACGTACTTGTAAATCTGCACCCCATTAAAAAAAGTGGAACACAGCAACATTGAATAAAAATCTAATTTTTCATAACATGACAAGAGTGTTTGTGTCTTTCTACAGTTATGTGATTTGTAAGTTGAGTCATTTACATGATACTGGACTGCTTTACGAAAATGGAGACTCTGTACTCTACCAAACAAGATTGTACACATATGTCAGCTCTAAGGGTCACTTATATGTCAGGTCCAACATAACTTATAATTAAACATATTAAATGTCAGTGTTATGTTATATTTCACAAAACTCAAAGCTATGATAATGTTGAGCCATGAGATGCATATCAAATGACAATGGCCTTCTGTGGTGTTCATAATTTGCTTATTCAACAAACAGTCCAAACATGCTGCAAGTTGTTTAACATGATGCACACCTCCTACTTGTGAACACACAATGTATTCTTCATGGCCCTACCCAGCATATCTGAGAGTGCCAAATGTTCAACAATTGTGTCTGTGTAATAGTTTACTACATTGTAAATCTCAATGTGATATCACCTTCTCAATGGAGACAATTATGGTCCAATATTTGTAGGAATTACTATCGGCCCTGTAGACATGTGTATTTTAGGTCACACACAATACCAATGTCACAAATAAATATTTGTGCACCGAAAATGTATCAAGATCCCCAAAAATAACACAGATAATGTCAAAAAGACAAATATCAACTATGGGAGTTGGATTTACTTGTAGCCAACACACAGTGTGACAATACCATAACAATGTTGAAAAGGAACTTCCCTTACAATGTAAAGAAAAGTCATCTGCTCTACCAGTCACACAAACCAATGATTGTGGCTGTATTGGCTAAAACTCTTCATAATCTTTGCAAGTGTCCAATGTCAGAATAGGTGTTGCAATGTACACCTATGAACACATGATGTTGGTTATCAACATATTGTCTCACACCGGAATGTTATAAATCAACAAATTCCTACTTTCTGCAAAACTAATGAGTTTAAACTGGGTTACCAAATTCAAATCAATAATAAAAATCAAGCAAAGAAGGAATAATTATATGTCATTGTAAATTAAAAACAACACCCTAAAAGCTACCTATCTAACACTATCCAAACCTTCTCTACCTATCCTAATGACTATCTTAATATACCTAACCTACATATAAATACGTGTTAACTATTACTAACACATAATATGATAAACATCAACCCCTCACCCTCCTTAACATAAATGAATAGGCACAAGACCTACATATACTATTTCCTATAACTACACATAAATACCTAAACAAATACATATTTTTGGATATTTTTTATAGTTGTTTGTATTTTTTAATTTGTTTTATGTAAACATACAACTTCAACCCCCTCCCGCCAACCTACTTGTACTATAAAATCTTAATCTAAAACTTTACACTATTTACAATATACCTACCCTAACCTTAACCTATCTCTACAACTACTTTATACCCTAATGACCTAATTAGACACAGTAAAACTAAACAATTAGAGACCCTGTCTGTCAATTTTTTTCCCATTGCCTCCAGACTCTTTAGTTGTTTCCTCGTAACTCTGTACATAGACAGTATCTTTTCGTGTGCGCTTTTTACTTGTGCTGGCTAGGCCCTTATACTGCATCCTGTGCCTTTGCGGGTGGATAGTGGCTTCCTGCTCCCATGAGGGGTGGTTTATCTGATTGATATTCTTGGCTGCTGGCTAATTTGTGAGGCGCCCCATGTTCCTGCTGCCTTTTGCACACCATTTTTTCGGAGTTCATATGCTATTTTCTAAATCAATGGACATATCCCTTCCTTGCACCAAATGTTTTCTGTTCATCAGCTGTCATATGTGCTAGACAAGAATAATATAACCAAAGTTAGATCCAAATATGCAATATCACTCCACAAAGTCTATTGCAAATCAAACAACTGAAACATGCTGCTATACAAATGTATCTCCTATTACCAGATTTCAAAAACAGTAACACATCATACATTTGAAATGTCTAGGCATATTACATTTGGAGTTCAATATCAAGTTACATGTACGATAGCAGTATTCATGCTACTTACATTGTCATACCTGGACAGTGAACTATCAACAGGGATTCCATGTAATAAATATGCCACAGTGTATTGTCTAGCCATGTGTGAGGTACATGTTCATCATGAACACACAATCTTCACAGATATTTAACCAACTCTGGCTCTCACCACAGCAAAAATTGTAAATGTGGTACACCCCACATACATCCATCCATTAAAATCAATTAATTTTTATTAGGGACATATTTTCCATTATTTGGTGCTGCACATCACAGCAAGACAACTTGCTGCTTTGCGCTGAGTCAAATGGAGAGTGCAGAAATTTACCATATTTACCAAGATCTGGCATATTCCTGCTCTCTCACTGTGCTGGCACACTATATGCTGCCTAGCGCCAATGCAGGCACCCTTGATATGGTGCTTCCAAGAATGCAGTGCACTTAAAAAGAGGAAACAATGAGGAGAAATTAAGATCTGAACCCTGGATCAACCCTTCATCTGGCCCAGACCTTGTTACTGCTATATCTTCAAGCTATTCTGTTCAAATGCACGAATGCCTGACCCGTAGATGAGGTATTCTTGCGATTCTCTATAGAAATAATGATACCTCTACCTGCATACCACTCCCACAAACAATAATTGTGAAGCTCTTGCCATCAAAATAAAGTTAAAATCCAAAAATACTTTTAACAGACTACTTTTCTATCATCCTCCGGCCACAAGAGCCTATTTAATTTAATTTATTGGTTAGTGTCTTACCCTTCTCGGGGATTTTAAGTTTCAGTTGGAGAATTCTTTAAATAGAGATTCTAATCTCCTAGCAGACACTTTGACCAGTTTTGGCCTCAAGCAAATAGTCAATCTCCCTTCCCGCATTGCTGGGCATACCCTGAATGGAATTTCACTGATCTCCCCTTCCTCTCATTCCGCCAGGTCCTACCCCTTGTATGGTCAGATCACTCTGCCTCATTGTTTGATATTATGCCCACAAGCACTTCTTCTATTATTGCTTTATATTCCTTGACCAAAATTATTAGACCATGGCATAAAAAAGACCCAGAGAATCTCAACAATACTTTGTTAGCCGCCACACCTTCTTTGGCGAAGGACCCTGATAACATGGCCACCAATTACCACACATGGCTAGAGAATGCCACCAACCTTTAAGCCCCAGCCGCTACTTCCATAAATCGCAGGAAAGTGCCATCTGAACTCTGGTACTCTTCCGGACTTAAGGCACAAAAAAGAGTTTGTTGTAATTTAGAGCGTAAATGGAGACTTCATTATTGTGAAGATGACAAAGACAAATACAAAATATCCCTTTTGAATTACAAAACCATGATTTTCAAAGAAAACTCTTCCTACTTCACCACTAGAATAGAAATGGCCAAAGATTCTTTAAAAGTATTACTTAAAACCGTAAAAGTCCTGTCTAATTTCTCCAAAAATGAGAACTCTGATGTCAATCAAACTTTCGGCGACACACTTGACTCAACTTTCCAATCAAAAGTATTAAGCATTTTCTCTGCCTTCTTTTCTGGTTTTTCTAAGGCTATTGATAACCCTAGCCATCACAGGCCGGTTGATAACTAAAGTCTCCTGACTACATTTTCCCCACTTTCAACAGAGCAAGTTCTTAAATTGCTATCCAGTTCAAAATCAGGATCCCCTGATGAGCATTGCCCCCTTAAAACCCTTCACCAAGTTGCTGAGGTCATCACTGCTCACCTGACTCCTATTTTCAATTAAATAATTCGCACAGGAATCTTTACTAAAGTTTGAAAAAAGGTTCTATCCTCCCCCTGATAAAAAAAAGCCATGGCCAAGTCCTCAGACCCTAGCAACTATCGTCCTATGTCCCGCTTACCTCTCCAAGCTAAAATCATTGACAACGCTTTAAACACACAACTATCTACTTTTTGAATGAAAATAATCTGCTGGATGCTTCCCAGTTTGGCTTTCATAGCCAACATAGAACCGAAACAGCACTTATAGTTGCAAACATAAGAACTCTCATTGATAAAGGTGACAACACTGCCCTGATTCTTTTAGATCTCTCGGCAGCGTTTGACACCATCAACCACATCATACTGATTGGCCGTTTACACGAACTAAGCATTAGAGACACTGCCCTCACTCTCCTTGCTTCCTTTCTCCTGGACAGGGAACAACAAGTAGCTTTGAATGATTTTGTCTCAAAGTCTTTCACTCTTCCCTGTGGTATTCAACAAGGTGCTTCCTTGAGCCCCACATTATTTAATCTGTACATTAGTCCCTTAACCAAACTCATTAAATCATTTGGTTTCTCCCTGGTATCGTATGCCATCAATACACAAATCATTGTTTCAATATCAGGCAATCCCTATCATACAGCTTTACAATTTCGGAAATGCATGGAGAACATTAGTGCCTGGATGAATGAGAACTACCGGAGACTTAAATCGGGAAAAAACAAGGTTTTTCTTTTCAGTAATAACACCACCTTTTGGTCCCCAGATTGGGGGCCACAGTACTTGGGCCCTCTACCTATGCCTGTAGACAAAGTCAGAAACCTTGGGGTCGTTTTTGATAAATGACTTACATTTGAAAACCAGGTGAACCAAACCGCTTCCACTGTTTTTTTATCTTTTGAAGATCACTAGGAAAATTCTTCCTATCTTCTATCTCCAAAAATCTGTCATCACAGCACTGATTCCTTGCAAATTAGATGATTGCAATGGATTGTAAATCAACATGCAGCAAAATATTAATGGCTAAACTTCAGATTCTATAGAATGCTGCTGCACGCTTAATATTCGGTCTTCCCAAACATCACTTAGCCTCTATTGTATTACACAAACTCCATTGGCTTCCCATAAAGAAACAAATTGTTTTTAAAGCCCTTTACACTGCGCAACATTGGACCTGATTATTTCATTCAGAAGTTTCAATAGTACATCCCTTCCATGACTTCCAAGAATGTGATCGTCCCCATCTTTAGGAAATCTTGTTGGGGCGGCAAACATTTTGTGGTTTGTACGACAAAAATCTGGAATTCGATTCCCCTCAAGTGTAAAGATTTGCAAAATATCCTTTCATTCAGGAACCCGTTGAAAACATGGCTTTACAATCATTAGTCATGCCCTATATCCTTTCAGCTATTCGGCTCCTTTTCCACGGCAGCACCAAACCACCCTCGGGTAATCTAGGACTATGTAAAATGTATTAGCATACCATACCTTCAACAAGATATTTCTCCTTGTTACACCTCTATTGAGTAGGCATACCATTTTGATGCATTCCCAGGTCTTACCAGTTGTGGTAAATCTGGGAATGCACTAAAAAGCATGAGTGGATGCATAGGAACACCCACGACCCACCCATGTGACTCATTCCCAGGACAGAATAACGCACAGCAGCTGCCTTATGTCACTTCTGATTGACCTAGCAATGCATGGCCTTGCATTGTTTGGTATGTGCAACTTAGGTATTGCATTGCCTTAGCAATATCATGAATGATGCAAGGGTAAAGCAATACCTTGATCAGTATGGCCCTGGATGTGTGTTAGTGCCTCTAAAGTGACTCATACATACTGGATTATTGCCTTCTTTTCATGAGATGGATATTTGCCACCAAGAAGTAGCACTACAGGACGTGTGTACAAATTGCATTTAATGTCATGATAGAGCTTTTGGACTTGGCCCTTTCTGCAGGGTCATACCCAAACTTTTTGCTTTCACCCCTCCTGTTTTCTGAACACATATTGTTTTGATTTTAAGAGTCTGTGCTCTTTACCACTGCTAACAAGTGCTAAACTGCATGTGCTCTCTCCTCCAAACATGGTAGAATTGGCTTACACCCATTTAGCTCATTTATTTTACTTATAAGCCCCTAGTAAAGTGGTACTACTTATGCTCAGGGCATGGAAATTGAATGCTACATGTGGGTCTGCAGAACTTATTGTACCACCCACTTATGTAGACCTTTAATCATGTCTCAGGCCTGCAATTGCAGCCTGTGTGTGAAGTTTTTAACCGCCATTTGGATCTGGCAATATAAACCTTTGGCTAAGCCCAAACCTTCCTTTTTAATACATATGTAACTCTTATGGTAGGCTCTGGACAGCCCCGAGGGCAGAGTGCAGTGTATTAAAAAAGTAGGACATGCAATTTTAAGTTTGACATGACCTAGTAGCAAAAGAAATCTTACATTCAGCTATCACTACTGCAAGGCCTACCTCTCCCATAGGATAACATTGGAGTTACCTTATTACATTTAATAAGCTGTAACTTCCAAATGGTAACAGGCAACCAGTTCAAGTTTTGTGTCTTTGGAATTGTAATGAAAAATCCTCTCTTATGGTAAAGTCGTATTTTTAATTAAAAGTTTGAAAATGCCACTTTTAGAAAGTTGGCATTTTTCTGCCTTAGCCATTTAGTGCCTGTCGCCTGTCTCTGGGTCATATGACTGGTGTAGCTGACAGTGGGCTTTGTGTATTCCTCCTAGACAGCCACACACAATAGGGAGCTTGGGTGTGCCTGGATGGGTGATCACTGGCTGGATGTAAGGGTGTAGCTGGGCACAGCTCTAAATACATTTGAATAGTCTTTGTCCTGCCTCCTACAAAGGGCTGCATACCCTCTGTAGTTAGTCTGGAGCCAGGGCAGGGAAAGCAGGAAGCCTGTGGATTTCAAAGGGAATTCTCTAGAAATTTCTCTCCACTTCAAAGGCACAGCTGGGTATGAATATTGGACAATAATCAGGGGAGAATGGATCACTTGTCCTGTTTTTACCAGGGTCTAGGGTTCTTGCCATCTAAAAAAGATGGCAAGAACCCTAGACCCTGGTAAAACCACGACAAGTGATCCATTCTCCCCTGATTACTTGATATTTGAATGGAAGCCGAATGGATTATAGCTTCTTTCTCCCCCATATGATTAAAAGATATAAATATTGGACCTCAGACACCACCCATTCAGTACACTTCTGGACCTGTGGATACTCTGCCAGGAAGGACTGCTGTACTGCTGAAGGACTGCCACTCTGCTGGCCTGCTGGACTACTGCCATGCTGGACTGCTGCCTTGCTATGCTGACCTGCAGCCTGATGCCCCCTTGCCCGGGTGAGAAGGCCTGGACCTGCATCTGTTGAACCGTGGAACTCAGAGTGACTATAGGGGCTAGTTTGCTGGCCTCCTGACTAGAGCGTCAGTGTCAGAAGGCTCCAACAACATTGACCCAGCACCTGGACTCTGCCATCGGTGAGTCTACTCTGCCAAGTGGTGCCACTCCAGTCCTGGACCCTTGAAAGTGAGCCTAAGGTGCTCTGCCTGCCTCTGTCAATCAAGCATGTAGAACCGATGCACTACTGCTGCTGCTTGAATTAGACCTATCGCAAAGTCCTGCATTGCATCCACAGCCTCCTTGGAACAGCCGCTGTGTAACACATCCTCGGCACAGGCCCTTGAATCCCTCATTGAGGGTAGCCTCAACAACGATGCTGGACGCGTCCTCAACACAATACTTTGCATTGCAAGCCCTCATTGACAGGATCCTCGATGTCAATGCAGGACCTCATATTGCAGTCTCATCGCATCCCAAAACTGACGCATCACTTCAGCTGTGCGACACAACTTCAAAGAGGATCCTCGCAATACTCCGCAAACCAGGATTTAAGGTACTTCGTTCAGCAGGCCTAACTGGGTCACTGCAGCCCAACCGTGCTTCATCGTGGTCATCTGAACTTGTGACTTTGTCCAGCACGATCAGATATCCACAGTTGGCCTTTACTCCTTTTAGTGCTAATTTTACTGAAATTGATTATCTCCGGTTCTACTAATTGTTGTTGTTTTGGTTTTGTTTAGTTTATTAAAATCTACTCTATTTTTCTAAATCTGTTGTGGGATCCCTTTTTTGGTGTGTTTTCACTGTGTTGCTGTTTGAGTGTTGCACAAATACTTTACACATCGCCTCTGAGTTAAACCTGACTGCTCAGTTCCAAGCTACCCGATGATTGATTACAGATTAATTTAAGGTTTGCTTGTGACTTCACCCTGAAAAGAATTGTGGTTGCTGCTTGTGGAGGGTTTCACTACCCTCAGCAGGTAATTTCATTTCTTACTGATGCGAGGATACATTTTGTGCTAAGAAGGAGCGCTGAGTGCAGCAGAACACAAATAGCGAGCACGAACATCCACTCGTGCTCACTAAATGTGTTCTCGCTGATGGATTTGTTCCCCCCAAATTGCATGAGGAGGAGTAATCACATAATGATCAGTAATTCTGCATCAAAGAATAACACAGAATTACCAAAAGTACTCTGATTCCTCCGGCGTAATTGAAATTCCGCCCAGGCCTAGTGCCAATCTTATGGATAAAAACAAATATAATAATATCTGTTAAAAAAGATCCCACTAACCCATATCATAAATAAACACTGACTCTAAAGCATACTCTAAAATCATGGACCAACAACTCAGCAGGATCATTGCAAGGCTATGACCCTAATGATCTTGCTAGATGCTGAAAAGGCATTTGATCAGGTTAAGTGGGGATGTCTCTGGAAGATTATGGCTGATATGATGTTTGCCAAAACCTTTATTAAATCAATTCAAGTGACGTATGAAGATCCAATCGCTAAACTTAAGATTAATGGGGAATCTTCAGAGAGTTTTATAATACCTTGTGGGATGAGACAAGGATATCCGTCCTCACCATTCTTATTTGCTTTTTAAGGAAATGTGAGAAATTGGCTTGTTGCTCAACCAACAGCCACAATACCTGTCAGGGTGAACCACGAAAGCCACTAAATGAACCTGTACTCAATCCGCAATGACAACAGAGTATACATACTGCCAACGTGAAGGTCCACCACCTGATGTAAATGTGACCTTCAGTTTGGCTATGGAGGCAGCTGCTCTGTCTTCTCCATGGCCAAACTTCTCCGATGGCTGTGGGGAGTAAGTGCCATCGGAGAAAAGGTTAAATGTCCGCCCGCCAAATTTTGATGGGCGGACATGTAGCCATTTTTTACTGTAAAACCTGTCAGTAAGGAACAGTAAAAACATTATATTGCTCCCCCAGTTATGGTAGAAACCCCTGTGGCAATAGGGGCATTATATATTTTCTTCACAAAAAGAAAATCCCATTTTGGAATTTTTTTTTTTTTTTAAAAAGAATATTACTCTGACACAGCCCCGAAGCACAGAGAAATATGTGTTGCCAGGAACCGCTGTGATAGCAGTTCCTGGCAATATTTTTATAAATGACACCATCTTTGGTGGTCATTTCAAAATTAGGCGGGAGGCCCCTCCTTCATGTGAATGGAGTAATTTATTCCATCCTCATGGAGGAATGGCAGGCCATCCACCTACATATAAATCATCCTCTAAGTTACCCTCAATTTACAAATGAAGTTTGGGGAATAAGGCAAAAATCTTTTTCCTTACCTATTCCAAAGCAAGCTATTTTAAAAAGAAGGTATTGTTTAAAGTAGTGCGAAATGACTTTAAGCAATGGAAATATGGGTTAAAATTGCTTAATATTCCAACATATCACTATCAAACAGGAAGGGGTGGGAGCACACTGCTTCACCATATCACTATCACTCTACTTCCTGGCATTCCTCTGCTTTATCTCTGATTTTCCTAGATGGTCATAGCTCGAATATGGCTTAATTCCGGAACCATCTGATTTTGAGACTTTTGTGGGGTGGGGTGGGGGAGTCTATGCATTCTTTTTCTTATCTACTAGATATATATGATTTAACAAAACTAATTTCTTTAGATTTTTACAATTTGGACATTTTCTACAAAGTATCAACAAAAGCCAACCTAATATGTCACCATGTCCTTTGCTGATGCATATGATCACCACTGCTAACAGTAAGGTCAAGACTTGCTATAAGATATGTATAGATAAAAATGTTGATGACCTCAAGCTCAATCATTAAAGTGAAAGGACTTATTGGGAAAAGGATGTCTTAGCGATTTACATGAGCAAATCTTTAAAGCTTGGAAATGCACTCTTAGTATACGCTCCACTAAAAGCTCAACATTACAAGACGGTCTATGATTTGTATTATATACCTGTTGAACTATATTAATTGGGATGCCAACATAATGGCGATCGAATATGTTTAAGCCCTAGAGCAAATTTTGTACATATGCTGGCCAGCTGCCCAAGACTACACGGCTACTGGGCTCAGATCTTTAGCTTTTTGAGTTGCTTAGCCAAAAGACAGATTAGTGGGACAATGAAGATAATCGTTTGTGGTGTGGCTAATAGTTAACTATCTCCTTGGCTGATGCTTAAATGATTTTTGTCAATATTAGAATAACACAAATATGTATTACAGCCAGATGGCTAGACTCAGGGTCTCCTGAATTTACCCTATGGAGATCTCGATATTTACTATATTATATTGAAAATTCTACATATCGGTACACGGGACAAGCTACACACAAGTGGGGGAAACGGTATGGAGACCAATAGCACATTGGATTGAACAAGCTCAGGCGCTGATGTAAGGTACTGATCTGATATTAAAAACTGTAATGAATCCAAAGTTTGTTTTGGCCTGTATAGTCATTATTTATAATGGATTATTCTATTTTTTATCAACTAATAGAAGTATCATTCTCAATAGTTACATAATAAAAAATTGCAGTCTTCTATGTAGGAAAGGCATTGAGTTTTACAGGTTTAACATCTCAATGCCCATTTACGTCAGCCTGCTCCTCAGGAAAGTTTTTTAATTCAACAGGTCCTATTCCATCAATGTGCCACACCTTTGTCAGAAAGAATCTTAGTGCTGCAGTTGTTCATTAGAACTCTCTGGTGAAGCTGCAATTGAACACTTGGTGATCAACTGACAGATTTCTACTGGTGTTGGAATAACTTGTTTCACTACTAGACTTTTTCCTGACATTGATGAGGAAGATATTGGAGAATTTATAGAAAATGTGCCTCATTTTAGCTGTCTAGAGCGCTTAACATAATTTCTATGGCAAAATGAACCCCCTCATTTTGTTCATTTCTATATAACAACTACATTTGAATTAAACTCTTTTTTTCAAGGACTATATATTTTGAGAGTTAATTTACAATATGAATCATACCATAAATACATTCCTAGTCATACCATAAAGATATCCCTGCATCCAACCGTAACATGGATGGAAAAGGCCAGAGAAACTGAAAACAAGAACTTATAAAAACCAACTGACAGTCACAGTCCCCTACTGTACAGTAGCTTCCATCCGAAAGCACTCCGGGAAAACTTACCATATGGTCAGTTCCTCCGCATACGACGGAACTGCAGTAACTTGAATGACTTCACACAACAGTCCTCTGAGCTTACAGACCACCTAGCCAGACGAGAATATCTGCGGAGGAACATAAAGACAGCCCAAAAAGAGCTTGAAACAACACCAGAGAGGCACTTTTAGAAGTACATCCTAAACCTGAATCAAGGAACTTAACTTGTGTAACCATGTACACGCCTGAATCCAACATGATCAGGAGGGTAATAAAAAACAGTGTAGAATTCTCCAGATTGGTGAACTATCACCCAGCCCCCCGAGATTTGCCTTTAAAAGAACAGCAAACCTTAAAGATATGCTGATTAACACTAGACCTAAATGGAAGGTGCCCCAACAACAACTACAGCTGTGGAATTTGCCCCCGGTGGTTGGTCATTACCCTTGTGGGCAATGCACAGTTTGTCCTCTGACCAGTGCAACCAAATTGGTGACACTAACTGACACTTTTACATGGACACAGGCCAAGCATACCAACTGCAACACACGCAATTGCGTCTATCTCATCACCTGCCCCTGTCAACTCAAATATGTGGGTATGACAACTCGTCCAGTAAAAACCAGGATAACAGAACACCATAGTAAAATTAGGTGCAAAAAGACGAATACTAAGATGTGTACCCACTTTACATCAATGAGCCACACAGTCAATTACTTACATTGCACCATCCTGGAACTCCACCCTCAAATACGTAAAGAAGCCCTCTTTAGGAAGGAGCAAAACTGGGTCTTCAGGCTCTCATCCCATATTACGGGACTTAATGATGACATTCTCTGGGGTGAGCTAAATTAAACAGGATATTTAAGTCCTACTTCCTGGTTGTATCAGTCCACACGTGACCTACTAGCTACAACACACAACATTAGTAGATGTCACTCGTGAGTCGGAGGCTATAGACGATCACCTGACTAGACTCTCTTGGAAAATCCACACCACCTTAGGGGATTAATTTCCGCAACAGCTACCTCCCACAACACCGCATGGTTGCGATTTACCTAACGAACCCCATAGACAACATAACAACACCATGTGTCTTTTGTCAGACATTAGTGAAGCATAACAATCTGTTTACACATTCCTAATGTTTCCACTCTGCCCAAGCAGGGCGAGGACCGATGGGATGATATCTGTTGGCTATGCCTCCTCGCGCACTTCCCTAACAAGCCTGGCACATAACATCACTACATTAGGTGACAGGAGCTTCTCACTGGTAGTGTACATTAACCTCTTTAGGCATTTCAATAGAACCGCCACGAGTCATACGCGGCCAGTACTTCCACAGGACCATCGCAAAACATTGCTTTCTTGTGACCTACATTACATGGCCGCCCAGTTTGTTGAAATTTTAAAACTTGACTTCACATCCCTAAGAGAGCCCACACTACCCGAGGGAAGCAATGTCCACTGGGATGACATCTAAGAGTATTGCCTGTTTGTGTCCCATCCTAACCAAGCCTGATACCGAATATCACCACACTAGGTGAAAGGAGCCTTTCATAGGTAATACACACAATCCTACTTAGGCATTAAAAATAATTCACATTTCCAAGCACACCCATGACCTCTGTAAAAACATTGTACACTGTTGCAATTGAGCGACCGACTCAAGATGGCCGCCCTCGTTGCCATTCTAGTGGTTCTCCCCATGAACAGGAAATACGTACTTAAGACCCGCCCTTAGCGCGTCCCAGTACGGGAACCAGAGCCGGGGTAGGAGAAGGGCTAGTTGCCACGCCGCCTCTCTGTGAGTATGCAACCATGAAGGTGCCCGATGCTCCCGGTAAGAGTATGCCTGCCTAAGACTTGATTGCCTATCCTGCTTTGAACCTTCTCTCCCCTACACAAGTCATGAGTAATGACACGCTCTGCTAACGCTCCCGTCAGCTCAGACCTCAACAGCGTGGGATGAGTGTTTCTCCTTGTCCATAATCGGACAACATAAACGGCGATCTGCTACACATGGTTTTGTCGATTTCACCCACTCCTGTTTGGAGTTATGCACGTATGATAGCATTTTGTGCCGCACTTAACTATGTGTTCGTGTGTTTTGTCCGTCATTTAACTATGAGTATAACAAATTCTGCCTCCATTTTTAATGCTTCTATCAATGAGAGACCTGAATCTCAGGGATAGTCCCGTCTTCTGCAATTAACCTCTGAAATCCCACTGTGGCCCGATGGGGCATTGTCAGTTGGATACTGATTGGGATCCCCCTGTGAAATACAATGCTGCACTGCTAGTCGGACAATGATGGGGATTCCCCCGTGAAATATAATCACGCGTCTTTGAGCCTTTTTGTCACGCCTTTTTACGTTGGCTTCTCTTTTTTATTGCTTTCTCTTTCAGGTCGAACAATACTAGGTAAATCATACCCTGTATTTACTCGCAAAGCTGGTAACTATAGCATTTCTTACACCCTAAGCACCAGCCTTGCAGTAGTATAAGACTACGGATATTTTCCGAATCACCTGGTCCTGATGAATTGCTGAGAGACCCGTTAGGGGCTAACAATGGCAAGAAACATGTCGACCTTTGTTCACAACACACATGCCCTATAGGACCACTGTCACATGGACCAAACGGCTTCATCAAAAAGATCTCTGCCAAAGAGCCCCTTAGCGGGTGCCCGTCGGGCATTGCAGCGCCGGTCCGACGAGGAGCAGGCCCATATGATGAAGCATGACATCCTTCGGGTGTGTGAGGGCACTTCCTCCAAAAGGAGGCTATTCCATAGACCTGAACACTCACACGCTCTCTAAGGAACTGCACACCAATTTTGCATATTTAATTCTAGTTAGGGAGTACGTGTGCTGGACCTGCTTAAACAAGCTCCCGGTTCCTCTTGTTTTGAAAAGTAATTTCAATTACGCCAGAGTAATTTCAGTAACTCTGCATTGCTCTTTGATGTGGAATCACTAGGGGTGGGTGGAATGTTCTGTTTTGGAATTGGCAGAATTTTGGCCACTCCATGTTACCCCTTTAACGCATATTTTTTGCCAAATTCTGCCAATCCCCGCGTGGCAGAATATGGGAGCTGGTGAGCATGAGCGAGATTTGGTGTCCCCTAATGCGATTTTCTAACATGGGCGGTCACTGGCGTTTGCGGTCAGAAGGCTGTTGTTCGAGTAGCTTTGCTGCTGCTGTGAGCGGCAGCAAAATCAACTCGAATGGGCACACGCGCATGGTGCTGTTCACACTGATTTTCAGCACTTTTCACACTCCCGGCACTAAATTGCAGCACGAGCTGCATATTTTCCACACGTTGGCGGTATTCCATGGAATCTCGTGGAGTGTTTCTGTAACTCCATGGAATTCTGTGGAGTGAAACTCTTTGTGTTCCCCCACCTCTATGAATTGCCAATAATTATGTGATTACTCCTGCTCATTTAATTAGGAGTAATTTGGTGAGGGAATCCTACAACAAGAGCACATTTAGCGAGTGCTAGCAACTGCTTGCTTTCGGTATTCATTTTGTTATGTCATGTTATGTTATGAGCATTTGAAGAGTACAGCTGATCAGCGGCGAGGCTATCCAAACATTGAGCAGGTGCGGGGGTTAGAAGTCTGACTCGTGAGTCAGGCTGAACAGCCTGATTCTGGGGTTTCCGTGGAGTAGATCAGAAGAACCAGATCTTGAGCTTCTTCTGCAACTCGAGGAGTGAGGTGGAGGCCCTGATGTGATGCGGTAGGCTGTTTCAGGACTTGGCTCTGATGTATGAGAATGAGCGTCGTCATTGATAACCCCCTGGATCACTAATCAATCCATAAAAAATCCAGAATGACATCAGCAGCCAAGCCTGAAGACACTATAATCAGGTTACAGGTCTGGCTTCAAAGAAAGCAGTCATTCCTGTCTTTACATCAGAAATAGGTCTAGCAGTCTATTCTCCTGTATTTTCTGTCAAAAATAACCAGGAGAATACCTGGTGAATCTAAAAGGTCTGAATATGTTCATTCTGAAAATTTATTTTAAAAATGGCACTCTACAATGGACCATTTTATTGCTATAGACCTACAGGATTCTTACCTTCATGTTTCTGGCTTCATGTTCTTCCTTGCACATCAATGCAGGGCCGGACTAAGGAACTGATGGAGCAAGGTTTCGCAAATGAAACTTGCTCGTATGCAATCTTCCTCATTGTATTAATATTAAAACTTGTATTGTCTGTATTAATATTTGCACACACTACATGAATAGTTAGGAAGCTTGCCTATGTTGTTTTTCTAACAAATAACGCTTGTTCCTAGTCTAAAATGGCCGCTTAAGCGCAGGAATTTAACTGCGCATGTCACAACCTGATCACATGGTGTGACGTCTTTCTTTGCTTGGTGGGAATTTCTGCTTCTGCGCAGTGTGCAATAAAATGGCCGCTAAATGTTCTCACATGCTTAAGCTTGCTCCTGTGTCATTACTAAATTGTCATTTCTTAAAACAATTAATGCGGGATAGGTTTTATATAATTGAAAGGGATTAGAAATAAGATAAGTGGTATACAGTGAAACGTTTTATTTTTTATATTAATATTTCCTTCTTGCACTTTTAGTAATTCGTAATCTTGGGCCTGGGTTGGTGACTTGAAACTAGAGAAGCAGAAGGTTCTGCGCATGTCCCCTGAAAGACTGCCAAAATGAAGTCAACTTGGACGTCTCACAAGGCCATGACCTATCGGCCGAAGAGGATGTTCTAAATGTACAAATTTGTAACAAAAGATACAATTGCTGTAGAAATTGTATATAATTTGTTGTGAGACGGGTGGGAAATAAAGTGAATGTATTAAATTGAAGGGGAGGGAACGTTAATACAATAGGCTTCACAAATTAAGCCAAATTTGTCATGGTGCGAGAATCCACTTCCTGTCCCTGCCCAATCAGAAGTAGTGGTCCCATATTTTAGCAACATTAAGGGGAGGTACATGGGCGTAGAAGGGTATAATAGAATATAGCATTAGTAGTTAGTTAGCTCAGACTTTTTAGAACATTACAGAAGAGCTCCAGGCTGCCCAGCTGATCGATTGCTGACTGAATCCCTATCCAGAAGAGGTCCTGAGGAGGGGGCGGCGGAGTCCATTAGAGGGAAGAATCGAGGAGAAGTCAAGTACCAGAGAGGGGAACGGCGCAGGCGTCGTTTTAGAGAGGTCACCAGTCCGGTCCTGATCCCGAAGAAGGTCCTTGCTCTTCATCCTTCCAGGGTCTAATCCTTTCAAACTCCTTGGCTAAGGGTTTGGTTCTCGCATTTAGGTAAATATATGCAACCTTTAGTTGAGCTGCTGTTCCTATCTCCTCTTTTCCTTAAACACCGTCATTTATTAGAAATAATCATTCTATGCTTTCCACGAGTATTCTGATCAAATACCGTGTCTTTTTCTGTATTTACTCTGCTAAAAACTTTAGATAAACATTTTTAAAACTTCTTGACTCTGTGGTTATTTCAGGGTTATGTATTATAGTGAATGTCACTCATTTTAAACTTCCCAATTAGCAAAGGATCCATTGGTAAGTTATTACTCTTCAATCAGAAGGTAATTGGTAGCAGGGATTTTGATAAAAGAGTATATCTGACAACCAGCGTAAGTATTAGTGTAGTATGAATGTATGGGCCCAAGTGAGTATATGGTGTATGAATGCTGTTTGCTAATATCGCACTGGATCAGTTTTCTGGTAAGCAGAGGACGGTTTGTGTTACTCTTTGTTAATTGGGTAATGAGAATTTTATTTTGCATTTTTATGAACTAATACCCGTTATTTTTGAGTATTGTTTTATGTTGTCCAGAATACCCCGGGGAAAAAGAATAGTGGGTGGCAAGTAGAAGCCATACTGCAGTGAGGTTATCTGTCAGGCAGAAATAGTACTGAATAGTTAAGCAGAACTATCAGCACTTGTTAGGGATTCTATGCGTGTAAGTATAGCCAAAGGGGTACGCTAGTGAAAATTTGATGTTATATCACCTAGAAAGGGTAATATTGAAGAAGTAACAGGTATTTCAGAAGCTTGCGTGAAGAGTAAAAGGAAGGGTTTTACTCGTAGTGTATGTTTTTAGTAAACGGAAAAGTTTTACTAAGTATGTAAGAGAACCTATCTTTCTGAATTAGAGAAACTGGCACGATAGCGAATGTTTTATGTTGTCACTGAATTTTAATTAAGAACTATAGAGAAAATAAAGTTTGCGTAAAATTTTGTAAAGGGAGGGTCAGTTGCCGGAGAGGGAGCTGACGTCACAAAACGCCGCGCTGGGATTGGTTGGATCCGCGGGCGTGGGAAAACCCTTGTAAAGGAGGGGTCAGTAGTCAGGAGTAGTACTGACATCACAGGTGCCGCGCTGGGATTGGCTGCATCAGCGTGAGAACAGAAAAGAGCAGATTATAAAGGAGGGGTTGACAGAGAAAACGTCACCAAAAAGGCCGCGCAAGGATTGGCTTAGAATTAAAAGTTAGCAAAGGTTTGATTGGTTGAGAATTTGGAAGCAAAATTTTAAGTGGATAAGGGTTGCATGTTAAAACGCGATCCGACTTTAACAGGGAATCGTCCAGATAGGAGATTTCTAGGGTTTGCAGAATATAATTTTATACATCGGTATTTGCCTAAGATGTACGGAGAAAAGAAGAAGATGTCAGTTTTACAAAAGATTAAGAATTTTTTCAAAAAGGATAAACCAATCAAAACTAGAGAGGGAATTATTATTCCCCCAGCCAAAACGCCCGCATCATATATGATGATGGAGAGAGGTTATCATACTTGTGTATGGATAGAGAATTGGAGAGAATATACTAAAAATGACGGGATACTAGAATTTCCCGAGAATGGCACATTCAATGGGCGAATTCTTCAAAATTTAAGACAAAGGATGAATGATTTAGAACCTAGACCCAGATTAACTCAATACGAAGCTTTAGAGGAATGGGAAACTGAAGCATTTGAGCGTGATCGATCTCGAAGTAATGGGAGGTATCCAGGATTTTTCCCCAGATATTTACGTGAGAATAGGGAAGGACAAATGAAGCAGTGGAGAAGGACAATGCTTGTTGAGGGATTATATCCACTACTCACAGAAGGAGAGAAATCAGGAGGCAAGTGTACAGAAAAGACAAAACACTTAATGAGACATGAAGACTCAGAAGATGAGTTTATGGAAGAAATATTGAGGAATCCTCCACCGTATCAGGAAGGGTCAAGTGGAATTCCTCCTAGTGCCCCACCACAAACACCAATGGTACCTCAGGTACTACATGAATTCACCCCGAATAGAATACTTCATGAAAAAGAAAAAGAAGCATTAGAAAAGACCAGAGCAGAATTAGTACGGAAAATATCCCAGATAAAAACACATCCTGATTCATTGACTATTCCTGTAACAATTGGTCCAGTAGTGCCATTATATGGTATACAAGGAAATTGTCCTCCTCTGATACCCTTATCTTCTCCTATGAATACTCCCGAAAATTTTCAAAAACTTGAAGCCCCAGTTATAATTGAAGATCACTTTAGTGATTGTGATTCCACAATATCTCTCATGGATTTACCTATCAGAGGTCCAGTAAAGGGTACTCCAAGAAAAGAAACACCTGAGCGTTCAAAAGATGTAAGTTTAATAACTTCATCAGGGGCAAAGAGTGCTACCATAGTAACACCGGAAGATTTAGAAAGGTGGGTACAAGGATCAGATAAATTGTGCACTCCTCCAAAATTACTAGACATTCAAAAATTAAAAGCCGAGTTAGAAGAAATGATAGCAGGAAATATAGGAGTAGAACGCTTAAACACTTATGATGAAGAAGAATTGCTGTTCTTATGCAGGAGTATCACTAGAAATGTAAGGTTATTTCATGAAAAATTGTCCAATCTAGCCCTACAAATGGGAATTGAAATAGGGAAATCAAAAGTACTACAGAAACCCTATAGAGCAGAATTTTCAGACAAAGATTTAGAAAATATGAATGCTTCTGGAAGAAGACTGCAAATAAGAGAATTAATGTTAGTTTTACAAAAATGGGGAGACCTAGATAAATGGAGAACTAGGTGGGCAAAGAAAAAGGAAGAAGCTCGCTCAAGTCGAACAGCTTCTGAATATGTAATGAAGGAAACAGAAAAGGTTGACAAAATGTACCCGATGCGAGAAGTTGCAGGAGGAGGTTATGTACATGTCCCATGGAGTAGACAGGATATTTTATCATTTACGAATGATTTCCCAAAGCTGAGAGAAAAGCCAATTGAATGGTACAAGCAGGTTGAAAGGTTTGTGAAAGTATCAAAAGTATTGTTGAAGGACTTGGATGGTCTGTTTGACATAGTGGTACCTGCAGATTTATGGACAGATTGTAAGATCACAATCGATTGGCCGAATGATGAATATCCCAGAGATCCAAAAACAGGTGCCCCGTCAAATGATGTGATGAAAAAGTACCAGCAGGTGATAACATACCTGAAAGGGAAAATACCACCGAAAGAAACAGACTGGGTAAAAATAGATCGAACTACCCAAGAAGCCAGTGAAACAGTGCATTCGTATTATGAGCGCCTCTTACAGGTGTTCAAACAGTACAGTGGATTTGAGGACATTGGAGACAAAAATATGAGTCAGTTTGTATACCGATTTGTGTATGGTTTGAAGCCCGAGATTTGCCAGATGATTAAGCAACATATGCTCTGTTGGCAAGGAAAACCAATTGACGAAATTTTGAAATATGCAAAGTACTGTGGGGATGACATTGAGGATAGACACAAGAAATTGCAGGAGAAAGTAATGTGGGCACAGGTGAAAATGGCTGAGAAACAGGGAATTAATTTAGACAATCCCAATGAAACGCAAGGAAAAGACTCTGGAACGAATGGTGATTCGGGAAATGGTGGGAGAATGAAAGGACGAATGAGTAGAGAAGAAGCCAAAAAGAAATTTCCTTGTCATGGATGCGGAAAATTGGGGCATTGGAAGGACGAGTGTAAAAAGATTAGAAACAATAATGGCCCAAATCAAAATTTAAATTCACAGACACAGAATGACTCACAGCAAGGGGTAAATCCTCAGAGTCAGTTGCCACCTCCACCTGTTCAGGGTAATGTAAGCAGAGCAAAACACGGTACAGACATCAGTTACTCGGGGGAAGTGGTAAGAATGATTATATGACCTCACAATTTCTTTTGCAGGATGATTTTTGCGGGTTCAACGCATGACGGTGCCTAGGAGAGGGGGAGAAGGAATGCGTACTTGGCGCATCCCTGCAGGTAGATCAATCAGGTCCATATGTTGAAGGAAAAGTGAGAGGTAATGATATTACTTTTCTTTTGGATACTGGTGCTACCAGGTCTACTGTGAGAACAGTAGACGTCCCAAACCTTCCTCTCTCTGGTGAAGATATTCAAGTTGTAGGGGTTGCTAACCAAAGAATTAGAACACCACTTACCGAACCAATGGAGGTTAAAATTGGAAATTTCAAAGAAATGCATCAATTTGTAGTATGCGATTCTAGTCCAGTAAACTTGCTAGGTAGGGATTTGTTGTGCAAAATGAATTGCACTATTTTCTGCACACCGGATGGTGTGGCAGTACAAACACCAGATGAAGATCATGTATATAAAATTATGGTCGCAAAACAAGGAACAGAAGTAGATGAAATGTTTTCATTAATAACAAAAGATGAATTGCCAGAAGAATTAAAAGATACAGTAAATCCCATAGTATGGGATCTCACGGGAAAGGAAGTAGGATTCATGGCTAAAATAGACCCAGTTCAAGTAACTGTAAAAGAAGGTGCAATTTTCCCAAATACAAAACAGTATAAAATGAGTGCAGAAGTAAAAACAGGTGTCATTGAAGAAATCAATCGGATGGTCAAACAAAATATACTGAGAGAAGTAATGAGTAGTCCATGTAATTCACCAATCATGGGACTAAAGAAACCTAGTGGTAAATATAGAATCGTTCAAGATCTGAGGAAAATCAACAAAATTGTAGAGCCATGTTGTCCTATAGTGCCAAACCCTGCAGTAATTCTGTACCAGATTCCTTGGAATGCTGGATGGTTTACAGTCATAGATCTGTGTCAAGCCTTCTTTTCAATTCCGTTACACCCAGACAGTCAGTATCTTTTCTCATTTAAATTTGAAAACAAAGTCTATGTATGGAATCGTGTTCCTCAGGGGTACACAGAAAGTCCTTCCATCTTCAACCAGATACTGAAAAAGTGCCTTGAAAAACTAGTGATGCCAGGAAGCTCAGTTTTAGTTCAATATATCGACGATTTATTGGTGGCATCGACCACCAGAGAAGACTGTGTTGTTGATTCCATAGCCTTATTGAATCTCTTGGCAGAAGAGGGACATAAAGTCTCACCTGAGAAATTACAGTTTTGTACAACAACTGTTAAATATCTGGGACATCAAATTGAGAGGGGAAAAAGAAGAGTAACCTCTGAAAGAGTAGCATTAATAAAAAGAATGCAAATGCCAGTAACGCAAAGACAAGTAAGAATGTTCTTAGGAATAGTAGGTTACTGTCGACAATGGATACCAGGATTTTCCATGTTGGCTAAACCCTTGATTAACATGACCAAAAAGAAAGCAAAAGATCCTGTTGAGTGGGAAGATGAAAGTGTAGAAGCCTTTGTAAAATTGAGAAACTCCCTTTGTTCAGCACCTGCCTTAGGCATGCCGGATTATAAAAGAGAATTCGCATTATTCTGTCATGAAAGAGAAAATTGTGCACTTTCAGTTTTAACTCAAAGACATGGTCTGGACAGACGTCCTATAGCATACTTTTCCGCTACACTAGACCCTGTAGCATCTGCGTTGCCAGGATGTTTGAAAGCAGTAGCAGCAACATGTTTAAGCATCGAACAAAGTGAATCAATTGTGATGGGACATCCTGTAAAAGTATATGTTCCACATGCAGTGGTGATTCTGTTGACCAGAACACGAACTCAACATCTCACTCCTAGTCGGCTGACTAAGTATGAGAGGATAATAATGGGTGCAGAAAATGTAACCATGGTGAGGTGTACGATAATAAATCCAGCAAGCTTATTACCAGATCCATATCATGAAACAAATAAAGATGACGAAGAAGATGAACATGATTGTATACAGATTACAGAACTATGCACAAAACCTCGCCCAGATATAGAGGAACAGCCTCTTAAAAACCCAGATAAAGAACTGTTTGTTGATGGCTCTTGCCAGAGACATGAAGATGGCAAGCTAACAGCTGCTTATGCAGTATGTGAATTAACTGGAATAGTCGAAGCATCCTATTTACCAGGGGTAAAATCTGCACAAGTAGCTGAATTGATTGCACTGATAAAAGCGTGCAAAATTGGGAGGAATCAGAAAATAACCATATTCACTGATAGTCAATATGGTTATGGGGTTGTGCACGATTTTGGCCAACTGTGGATGCAGAGGGATTTCATGACTTCTTCAGGATCCCCCATTAAAAATGGACAATTTGTAAAAGAATTGCTAGAAGCAATACAATCACCAAAAGAATTGGCTGTGGTGAAATGTGCCGCACATCAGTCAGGAAATGACTGGGTGGTAGTTGGCAACAGATATGCAGATCTGGTGGCTCAATATTGTGCCAAAACCAGAACATCAGTGAATAAGAGGGTGGAAAGAATGGGAATCAGCTGCCAACTTATGTTATTTATGCCACCTGAAACTTGGAACGAAGTGAAAAGATTACAAGATGAAGTGGATGAGGTTGAAAGAAAAATGTGGATCAAAACGGGTTGTTCTCAAAGAAGAGAGGATGAAGTATGGGTCAGTACAGATGGCAGACCAGTCATGCCAGATTGTTTACTCTCACAAATGGCTAGAATGTATCATGGAGACACACACATAGGGAGAGATGCAATGATTAGACTATTCAGACAAAATTGGTACAATCCCAAATTCAGAGCTGTTACAGAGAGTCTTTGCCAGAGATGTCTAATTTGCCAAATGCACAACACAGGCAGGAAAACGATAATTGGGTTTGGGAAGATCGGAAAAGCAGAAGGTCCATTCATAAGACTACAGTTTGACTTCATACAGTTACCACCATGCAGAGGGCTGAAATACGTATTAGTCATAGTGTGTCTGTTTTCAAAGTGGGTGGAGGCATACCCAACTAGGAGAAATGACAGCATTACAGTTGCCAAGCTGTTATTAAGAGAGCTCATACCTAGGTTTGGTTTCCCAGTATCTTTGGAATCAGATAGAGAAAAACATTTTAACAACGAAGTGATCCTGATAATTTGTGAAGCATTTCAAATCAAACAGAAACTGCATTGTGCATATCGTCCAGAGGCTTCTGGAGTGGTGGAACAATTGAATGGCACCATAAAGTCAAGATTGGAACAAATGTGTGCATCAACATCATTGGAGTGGCCTGATGCATTGCCACTCGTTCTGATGGGACTCAGAAGTATACCTGATCGAACAACAGGTTTGAGCCCCCATGAAATTATGATGGGAAGAGCGATGAGACAAACACACGTTCCCACAAATAGACTGGTGAATATTTCTGATGATATGGTGTTGGACTACTGTAAAGGATTGGCTGACCTAGTGCGTTCTGTCTCTCACCAGGTTGGAGAAGACGCAGTTTCCAGACAGCCTGAACTAGAACATGATCTGAATCCTGGTGACTGGGTGGTGGTGAAGAATCACACCAGAGAAACGTGTCTATCACCCAGGTGGAGCAGACCTTGTCAAATCATATTGACCACAAACACAGCAGTGAAGTGTGCCGGATTTCCGAATTGGATTCACGTAAGTCACACCAAGAGAGTACCAGACCCAGAAGAAGAAAACACTCAGACGACACCAATCACTGAAGAAGCTGAAGGTTGCCAAGCTGAAGAATCTCAAGCTCGAGGTTCAAGAGAGGCTGACGGAGAACAACCGAGCACAAGTCAGGATTGGATACCAGTGGTCGAAATTCCTGAGGTTTTCCACCGAACAAGAAGCCAAAGAAAATTAAAAGCAATTGTAGAAGATCAGATAGGTGAAGAAGAAGGGGTTCAGGCTCAAGAAGACAAGCTAGTAAACGACCCTGAACCAAATCAGATAGGGAAAGAAAATTGGACTGAAAGCAGTGAAGAATTAATAGAATTTGAACAGGGAGAGACAGGTTTAGAAGAAGCAGGTCAGGCTGCAGAAGTACACAGTGCAATAAGCCCTGATCAGAAGCAGTTAGGACAAGAGGGAAAAACAGAAGAAATAGAGACTGAGAAAAGTGAACATAAAGAAGTAAACCCAGAACAAAGTGAATTGTTGGAAACTCACAGTGGAGCTGCAAATGAGAAACCAATAAGACCAGAGAAAGAACAATTAGATAAGTTAAAGAAAACAAAGAACAGAACAGTACAGACCAGTGAAATTAAAAAGGCACTTAAAGACGAAAATAAAGAAACAGTACAAACAGAAAAGCCAAGAAAAGGAGACCAGTGGCCAAGTTTCATCAAAAGAGTAAAGTGCCACATAAAAACAAGAAGTGAAGATCCAGATCAAGTACCTGAAATAACAAGTCAAACAGACCAAGAGAAAAAGTCTGGGAAAAGAAAAAGTAAAAGATTAAGACTTGTGAACAACAAATTCAGGGGTCCTGATTGGACGTATATTGTTCTTGAAGACTTTGAAAGTTCAGAATCAAGTGACAGTGGTGGTGAAGGAACAAGTGCAGAACTAACTTACGAAGAAGAAACAAGACCACCCTGACTAAACAAAAGAATCCATTGAAGAAAAGGAACAGAGATAAGAAGAGCAATCTTCCTTGTCGAAAAATGCCTGATGATAGGGATACTGGGAGACCAAAGAGAAAATGCTGTAGGAGATGCTGTGCAATTTGCATATGTAGTCTAGTATTGGTGCTTATAGCATGGTTAGTCCTGATTGTAGCTATTCCTTACCTGATGATAATAGATAAAAAGAACAATAATGAAACTATAGGGAGGAAAGCAAACATGAAAGGAAATAGGGTAGAACTAATGGCAGAAGAAGATGAAGGAATTCATCATGTGATAGCTGATAATGACACTAGTTTAAATGTTTTCACGAAGTTATTGTTTCAGTATGTAGACACCATGGAAGTTAGTAATTGTTATGTTTGTATGAAGTTACCTGAATCAGTAGCAGAAGGATTAACATACCATCATTTACCACTGACATATGGTATTTCATGTAGCGTATTAACAAGTTTATTTTATAGTACAGGTAGACTACAATATTACTATTCCAATATAGATGTTGTATTTTCTGAAGTTCCTATTCGCAAGAGTATGAACCCAGTGCTTAGCGCCTTAGATGCACAGTTTATGGGAGAGTTTTTCTTAACAATGAAATCAATAGACTTAACACATGCACGTGGACACAATCTAACATGTTCTTTATTAGAAGAAGAGAAAATATTTTTGAATTTAGTAGAAGATAGAAGACAGGATTTTCAAAAGAAAGCTACAGAGCATAAGGCTCATTTACCACCTTGGGCAGAGAAAGAGGGAAGTTACACCCCTGGCAAGGCTCAAGCTGCTATGGCTCTGGATTTCGAAAAGAAGGGAAAAATGTGTCTTCATAGGTTAAAGACTGACTATAACAATGTTTTTATTGGTACCAGTGATTGTGAACACAATTTTTTAATATTGGGAGGTTGGGGACTCAAAGGAGGAACAGATTCAGTTTTTCCTGGAATCTATTATGTCTGCGGGAATAAGGCTTATTTTAGGCTTCCTGCACGGTGGTATGGAAGTTGTTACTTTGGAATAGTCTTTCCAAAGATATACCACGTAAAAAGAAACACTGGAAGCAATGAAAACAATGGCGAATTAACACGTAATAAAAGAGCTAGTTTTTCAGAAATAATAGGTGATATATTTGGTGCATTGATACCTTCAGTGGGAGTAATTCTGAACTCAAGGAAGATATGTAAATTGTCTACAGTAGTTGATCGTTTATCAACGAATACTGCTGGAGGGTTTCTAATGATTAATATGGAAATGGTTGCGATTAGATCCATGGTAATGCAAAATCGACTTGCTCTTGACATAATATTGGCAAAAGAGGGCGGAGTCTGTAAAGTATTGAAAACTAAACACTGTTGTACGTATATTCCTGATAAGAGTGCAGAAATTGGGACATATATTCAAAATATAACTAAACTTGAGCAGGAACTTAAACCACTGGAAGTTGATAATGTATGGGAAAGATTGACAAATAGTATATCGTCAATCGGAACCTGGTTTTCTAATATAGGTAAAGGACTTATAGGTCAAATATTAGTTCCCTTAGCAGGGATAGCAATAATAGTTCTGACAATAATATTTTGGTGTAAATGTTGTAGAAAGAGTGGAACTTGTAAAGTGACTGAAAAAGGAAAGAAGAGAAAGAGAGACGAAATTGAACTGGAAGAATGGAAAAGTGAATTATACAAAAAGATGAAGGGAGATTGTAAAAATAGAAAAGCTAAAAATGAAAATGAGAACGAAGTGATTTGCTAGAAGTTGGCATCTGATTGAGGGTACTTTTTGATGGCTCAGAAACGCCATCAGAGAGGGGATTGATGGAGCAAGGTTTCGCAAATGAAACTTGCTCGTATGCAATCTTCCTCATTGTATTAATATTAAAACTTGTATTGTCTGTATTAATATTTGCACACACTACATGAATAGTTAGGAAGCTTGCCTATGTTGTTTTTCTAACAAATAACGCTTGTTCCTAGTCTAAAATGGCCGCTTAAGCGCGGGAATTTAACTGCGCATGTCACAACCTGATCACATGGTGTGACGTCTTTCTTTGCTTGGTGGGAATTTCTGCTTCTGCGCAGTGTGCAATAAAATGGCCGCTAAATGTTCTCACATGCTTAAGCTTGCTCCTGTATCATTACTAAATTGTCATTTCTTAAAACAATTAATGCAGGATAGGTTTTATATAATTGAAAGGGATTAGAAATAAGATAAGTGGTATACAGTGAAACGTTTTATTTTTGATATTAATATTTCCTTCTTGCACTTTTAGTAATTCGTAATCTTGGGCCTGGGTTGGTGACTTGAAACTAGAGAAGCAGAAGGTTCTGCGCATGTCCCCTGAAAGACTGCCAAAATGAAGTCAACTTGGACGTCTCACAAGGCCATGACCTATCGGCCGAAGAGGATGTTCTAAATGTACAAATTTGTAACAAAAGATACAATTGCTGTAGAAATTGTATATAATTTGTTGTGAGACGGGTGGGAAATAAAGTGAATGTATTAAATTGAAGGGGAGGGAACGTTAATACAATAGGCTTCACAAATTAAGCCAAATTTGTCATGGTGCGAGAATCCACTTCCTGTCCCTGCCCAATCAGAAGTAGTGGTCCCATATTTTAGCAACATTAAGGGGAGGTACATGGGCGTAGAAGGGTATAATAGAATATAGCATTAGTAGTTAGTTAGCTCAGACTTTTTAGAACATTACAGAAGAGCTCCAGGCTGCCCAGCTGATCGATTGCTGACTGAATCCCTATCCAGAAGAGGTCCTGAGGAGGGGGTGGCGGAGTCCATTAGAGGGAAGAATCGAGGAGAAGTCAAGTACCAGAGAGGGGAACGGCGCAGGCGTCGTTTTAGAGAGGTCACCAGTCCGGTCCTGATCCCGAAGAAGGTCCTTGCTCTTCATCCTTCCAGGGTCTAATCCTTTCAAACTCCTTGGCTAAGGGTTTGGTTCTCGCATTTAGGTAAATATATGCAACCTTTAGTTGCGCTGCTGTTTCCTATCTCCTCTTTTCCTTAAACACCGTCATTTATTAGAAATAATCATTCTATGCTTTCCACGAGTATTCTGATCAAATACTGTGTCTTTTTCTGTATTTACTCTGCTAAAAACTTTAGATAAACATTTTTAAAACTTCTTGACTCTGTGGTTATTTCAGGGTTATGTATTATAGTGAATGTCACTCATTTTAAACTTCCCAATTAGCAAAGGATCCATTGGTAAGTTATTACTCTTCAATCAGAAGGTAATTGGTAGCAGGGATTTTGATAAAAGAGTATATCTGACACCCAGCGTAAGTATTAGTGTAGTATGAATGTATGGGCCCAAGTGAGTATATGGTGTATGAATGCTGTTTGCTAATATCGCGCTGGATCAGAACCAAAAGCAGCCCTGTCAAAAATAGTCAAAGAAGCCCCGCTGCCTTCATCTCCTCCTGCTCTCTCTCTATTTAGCTTTCTCATCTCTCCACTTATTTCTCTCTTTCTCCCTCTCTGATCGCATCCATGTTTTCTTAACATTCTAAGAAACCTCCATTGACAGTTCAGAATATTTCCCTATGGCCTAATCTCAGCTCCAAGGATCGCAACAAACCCTGTGGCTACTCTAATAGCACTTCTATGAAATCAAGGAATTAAGGTGCATCCATGTCTGGAAAACTGGATTCTGCCTCCTACTAAGCTCAACAAACCTTGAAAAATGCTTGTGTTTTAAATAAACAAGGGTTCCTAATCAATGTAAAGAAGTCCAGACTGATTCCTGCCCAGGATTAAGATTTTTTTTAGACTCGTTCCATACTTAATTAGAGACAAGGCAGATTCCTGCCCAGAGAGCATCCAAATTTCAAATCCATTTGTTCAGTCTGTTGTCTCAAAAGACTGCCCACCAGCCCCTGGCTTCATTTCCAATATTAGATGGTGAGTCTCTGTGTGTTTCATAGAGGGCTCCATCATGTGCCTTTCAGGAGCACTCACCACGGCCACATCTTCATCTGAACCTCTGGTCCATGGTCTCCTCTAGCTTTGGTCTCCTTCTTCCTAGAACTTTAATCATCCAGTGACAGTGTCCATCAACATTTGAGAGGGTAATCAGTGGTTATTGCTTGCACAGAATCTTGAATTATGGGATCCACCATATCTTCCACTGCTAGTTGTATTGATTAGGCTGGGATGGTGGGCAATACTATGACATTTTTCAAGACAATGACAGTGACATCAATCAGAGATGATCTGTTCTTTAAGTTGTAGGGAATTGATGGCTGTTTATCAAGCTCCTTTTGGTTCACACTATATTTACAGGACAAAGCAGGATTAGTCAATGGGAAATGAGTGACACAGTTTCTGTTCTCAAGGCCAAATGGGCAGCTATTAAGCAGTAATCTTTATTACTCCAGCTATCCTTCCTTGTGCCAGTTCTTACATAACTCCTGCCCGCCTCCCCCCACCCTCATTTGATCTTCGATTCCCATTGCTTGGGAATACAGAATGTGAGGAAAGCCCTTCTCTCCTTTAAGGCTCCAGGTAAGAGGTAGATCTAGAGAGTCAGGGGCACAGAGGGAGAGGGAGTGCAAGAAGTTTAAGTAATAATTTAAAGCTGGGCCACATGATGCCTGGGACAGAGAGAACAACCTCATATTGTAAATCATGGGACAAGAAAAGAAAATCAGAGTAATGAAGATTACCAGTAAGTAATTGGGACATATTGGAATGCACGTTGCTGATGGGGCCTCAGTTGTTGTTGGCAAAGATGTGTTGGTAGCGTCTGAAACTGATTTAACTTGAATAAATTCAAGGATGTTGAATTTTTGGGCGGAATGTGTATTTTTAGCGCAAGCTTCAGTCAGTGCACATTATGCCTAACGAGATATACTTTAGAGGTGATGTCGCCGTTTCAAAACGTAATTTTTACTGTCAGGTGGCAAGGAGTGCACACCTGTTCGTCTTAGTGGACGAGTGAACCAATCAAACGTGCGCACGTCAAAATATCCACATAGCATTCCCTGATTGGGACTAAATCGTGTAATTTGTTACGATGATTGGCAGATCACACATAACCTTCATCAGAATGTTTCATATTTAGGAAATAATGAAGTAACTGATTGAACATTTAATAGTGACAAAGTATCTGGGAAATAATTTATGTGAAATGCAGTGCTTTTAAACACCAAAACAAAACGAACAAATTATTAATCACAAAATATATGCAAGCACTGGGATGCTCAGATCTCCCTTTGACACATTCAGTCTTAAAGAGATGCCGTTGTGCTAATACTGATCCAAGACTGCAAAATATTGAGTGATTGATAATCCGTTCGAATATTCAGGTTTTATATTCTAACTTGCCACGGCCCGGGGTCACCCCTGGGCATGCAGACATTTTCTGCGTGTGAATTGCAAATCTACATATTAAATTGCCCCTCGCACCATTACCATACTAATGTTGCGGGAAAACACGGAGGAGTCGACTGCAACTGGGATTCGTTAAAGAACTTTTGGAAGCATTTGAGTTGCGTATCGTTTGTCGGCTTTAAATTCATGTATTTTAATGCATGTCTTCTGGAAAGCGGAGATTGGGTTTGACTAAGCAATAGAGTTCATCAAATAGCAACGACCTCCCTCGTGTTTTATGCAAAATAGTTGAGGTGTAGCAAATAGATGCGTATCTCTGTCTGCAGCAATGATTACATCATCAGCAGGCATAACAAGACATCCCTTCAGAACAGAATACCTAATTGAAATAATGGTAGGCCGGGAGGATCAGCCGGAGCAGCGAGCGACTGGAAATGTTGCCACACATTAATCATTCGTCTGGAAAATAGAAAGCGGAGGGAGAAAGGGAGGAATGCGAACAGGTAAAAATAGCTCACCGATAACCGCTTAAAGACAGAGGTGATAAGTGTGGGGATAACTCTATTCACATTTATGCACCACTGTTTGCAGCTGCGCGCGATTTGTTAAACGTTATTCCACGAGCGTCGTTTTAAGAGATAATACGTATTATCATATTCATTGTTTGAACTAGTGTTCCGTGTAGGCTTCATTTCCAGCCATTTGTAATTAATTGCTGCCAATGGCTCGGCATAATTAAATAGCTCTCATTTCTTGATCAATAGACATGCCCTTGCAAGTAACATTTATCTCAATAATTTGATGTTGCGGTTGTTAACCATAAATTGAGATGCATTGTCTCACTATTAACTTTTCTACAGATCGAGTAACTACAATTACTTGGTGTATCATTAATTGACCAGCCAAGAAAAAAAAGAAAAGCATTGGCCCTTTCTTTTTGCCACATTCGCAGAGGGAAAGAAGCAAACGGCTTTATGGATTAGGAAAAAACATTCAAAAATGTAAAGCGCTACTTCAAAATTTTCAAATGGTGTGCAGAAGGGGTGGTTGTGATGGAGCAAGGTTTCAAAAATGAAACTTGCTTGTACGCAATCTTCCTCATAGTATTAATTTATTAAACTTGTATTGTCAAAACTAACATTTGCATTCACAAACACAAGAGGGACAGAAGCTTGTTTATATGTTTTACTAATGAATAACGCTTGTCTGTAATCCAAAATGTCCGCTAAAGCGCGGGAACCTCACTGCGCATGTCGCAACCTGATCACATGGTGTGACGTCTTTCTTTGCTTGGTGGGAAACTTCTGCTTCTGCGCAGTGTGCACTAAAATGGCCGCTAAATGTTTTCACATGCTTCAGCTTGCTCTCATGTCATTATTAAATTGTCGTTTTCTTAATGCTACTAATGCAGGATAGTATTATAATTAAGTGGGAATAGAGTGGGGAAAGTGGGCATACAGTGAAACTTTTTATTTGTGATTTTAATATTTTCTTCTTACACTTTTAGTAATTCGTAAACTTGAGCCTGGGTTGGTGACTTGAAACTCGAGAGACAGATGGTTCTGCGCATGTGTCCTGTGTGCCTGCCAAGTGAAGTCAACTAGGACGTCTCCCAAGGCCATGACCCATTTTCCGAAGATGCTGTACTTTATGTTTCCGGAGGACAAAATGATACTTTTCCCCTGTAAAATGTATAACATTTGTCGTGAGACGGGTGGGAAATAAAGCGAATGTATTAATTTGAAGGGGCGGGAAGCTAAAAACAATAGGCTTCACAATTTAGGCCAAATCGATATGGTGCGAGAATCCACCCCCTGTCCCTGTCCAATCAGAAGTAGTGGTCCCATATTTTAGCAACATTAAGGGGAGGTACATGGGCGTAGAAGGGTATAACAGATATAGAATTAGCTAATTAGCTAGAGCTGACTCTCAGAACACACAGAAGAGCTCCAGACTGCCATGCTGATCGGTTGCTGACTGAATCCCTGTCCAGAAGAGGTCCTGAGTAGGGGGCGGCGGAGTCCATTAGAAGGAAGGCACGGGAGAATCGAGAGAAGTCGAGTATCAGAGAGGGGAACGGCGCAGGCGTCATAGTAGAGAGGTTACCGGTCCTGTCCTGATCCTGGAAGAAGTCTTTGCTCTTCATCCTTCCTGGGTCCTATCTTTTCCAACTCCTTGGCCAAGGGGCTTGGTTCTCGCATTTAGGTAACTATACTGCAACCTTTAGTTGCGCTGCTGTCTCCATCTTCTCCTCTTCCTTAAACACTGTCATTTATTAGCAAAATCATTTCTATGCTTTTTCTTGGGTATTTCAATCAAGTACCGTGTTTTCTGTATTTTACTCTGCTAAATCTTTAGATAAACATTTTAAAACTTCCTGACTCAGTGGTTATTTCAGGATTATGTACTATAATGAATGTCACTCATTTTAAACTTCCCAATTAGCAAAGGATCTATTGGTAAGTTATTACTCTTCAATCAGAAGGTAATTGGTAGCAGGGACTTTGATAAAAGAGTACATCTGACACCCAGCGTAAGTATTAGTGTAGTGTGTATGTATGGGCCCAAGTGAGTATATGGTGTATGAATGTTGTTGGCTAATATTGCGCTGGATCAGTTTTCTGGTAAGCAGAGGACAGTTTTTGTTACTCTTTGTTAATTGGGTAATGAGAATTTTATTTGTATTTTTTTTGTGAACTAACATCCGCTTATTTTTGAGTTTTGTTATATGTTGTCCAGAATACCCCGGTGTAGGTAAAAAGAATAGTGGGTGGCAAGTGGAAGCCATACTGCAGTGAGGTTATCTGTCAGGCAGAAATAGTACTGAGAAGTTAAGCAGGACTTCAAGTACTCGTTAGGGACTCTATGCGTGTGAGTAATAGCAAAAGGGTACGCTGATAAAAATTTGATGTTATATCACCTAGTAAGGGTAACATTGGAGAAGTAACAGGTACTTTTGGAGCTTGTGTGAAGAGTAGACGGAAGTGTTTTACTCATAGTGTATGTATTAGTAAACGGAAAGGTTTTACCAAAGTGTGGAAGAAACTATCTTTTTCGAAATTAGTGGAAACTGGCACGATAGCGAATGTTTTATGTGGTTACTGAAATTTAATTAAGATTTATAGAGAAAATAAGTTTGCGTAATTTTGTAAAGGGAGGGTCAGTTGCCAGAGAGGGAGCTGACGTTGCAAAACGCCGTGCTGTGATAAGTTGAAATAGCGGGTGTGGAGAGACTCTTGTAAAGGAGGGGTCAGTAGTCAGGAGTAGTACTGACGTCACAGGAGCCGCGCTGGGATTGGTTAAACCAGCGATGACAGAAAAGAGCAGATTGTAAAGGAGGGGTTGACAGACAAATGTCACCAAAAGGCCGCGCAAGGATTGGCTCGGAAATAAAAGATAGCAGACATATGATTGGTCGAAATTATAGAAGCAAAATTCTTAGTGGATAAGGATTGCATGTTAAAACGCGATCCGACTTTAACAGGAACTTCGTCCGGATAGGAGATTCCTAGGTTTTGCAGAATATAATTTTGTACACAGAAGATTAGATAGAATGTACGGAGAAAGGAGAAAAATGTCATTCTTACAAAAGATTAAGAATTATTTTAAAAAGGACAAACCAATCAAAACTAGAGAAGGAATTATTATTCCACCAGCTAAAACGCCAGCATCATTTATGATGATGGAGAGAGGTTATCATATTTGTGTATGGATGGAGAATTGGATAGAATACACCAAAAATGATGGAGTATTAGCATTTCCCGAGAATGGTACCTTCAATGGAAGAATTCTTCAGAACTTGAGATTGAGGCTGAATGACTTAGAACCCAGACCTAGATTAACCAGTACAAAGCTCTAGAAGAATGGGAAACCGAGGTATTTGAGCGGGATAGATCTAGAAGTAATAGGAGTTACCCAGGATTTTACCCCAGATATTTACGTGAGTCGAGAGAAGGTCAGATGAAACAATGGAGAAGGGCAATGATTACAGAGGGACTGTATCCATTATTTACAGAAGGAGAGAAATCAGGAGGCAAATGTACAGAAAAGAATAAACATTTAATGAGAAATGAGGATTCAGAAGACGAATTTATTGAAGAAATGTTAAGAAATCCCCCACCATATCAGGAAGGGACAAGTGGATGCACCCCAAGTGCACCACCGAAAACTCCAATGGTACCACAAGTAATGCATGAATTTACCCCGACTAGAATACTTCATGACAAAGAAAAAGAAGCCCTAGAAAAGACCAGAGCAGAATTAATACAGAAAATAACTCAGATAAAAGTACACCCTGATTCATTGACTATTCCTGTAACAATTGGTCCAGTAGTTCCATTATATGGTACTCAGGGAAATTGTCCTCAACCCATACTTGCACCTACTCCTGTGAGTAATCCTAAACCTGAAGCTCCAGTTATTATTGAGGATCAATTTAGTGACTGTGAATCCACAATATCACTTATGGAGTTGCCTATTCGAGGTTCTGTAAATGGTACTCCAAGAAAAGATGTACCTGGAGGTTCAAAAGATGTAAGTTTAGTAACTTCATCAGGAGCAAAAAGTGCTACCATAGTAACACCTGAAGATCTAGAAAGATGGGTACAAGGGTCAGTTAAACAGTGCACACCTCCGAAAATAATGGACATTCATAAATTAAAAGTCGAATTAGAAGAAATAATAGCAGGAAATGTAGGACTAGAACGATTAAATACTTATGATGAAGAAGAATTATTGTTCCTGTGCAGGAGTATCACCAGAAATATAAAGATATTCCATGAAAAATTGTCCAATTTACCACTACAGATGGGAATCGAAATAGGGAGATCAAAAGTACTACAGAAACCCTATAGAGCAGAATTTTCAGATAAAGATTTAGAAAATATGAATGCCTCTGGAAGAAGATTACAAATAAGAGAATTAATGTTAGTTTTGCAAAAATGGGGAGACCTAGATAAATGGAAAACTAGGTGGGCCAAGAAAAAGGAAGAAGCACGAACAAGTAGAACAGCATCAGAATATGTGATAAAGGAAACAGGGAAAGCAGACCAAATGTATCCAATGCGAGAAGTTGCGGGAGGAGGATATGTACATGTCCCATGGAGCAGACAGGATATTTTATCATTTACGAATGATTTTCCAAAATTGAGAGAAAAACCAATTGAATGGTACAAGCAGGTTGAAAGGTTTGTGAAGGTGTCCAAGGTATTGTTGAAGGATTTAGATGGTCTGTTTGACATAGTGGTACCTGCCGATTTATGGACAGTTTGTAAGATCACAGTGGATTGGCCAAGTGATGAGTATCCCAGAGATCCGAAAACAGGTGCCCCGTCAAATGACGTGATGAAAAAGTATCAGCAGGTGATAACATACCTGAAAGGGAAAATACCCCCGAAAGAAACAGATTGGGTGAAAATAGATCGAACTACCCAAGAAGCTAGTGAAACAGTACACTCTTATTATGAGCGCCTATTGCAGGTGTTTAAACAGTATAGTGGATTTGAGGACATTGGAGACAAAAACATGAGTCAGTTTGTGTATCGGTTTGTTTACGGTCTAAAGCCAGAGATTTGCCAGATGACGAAGAAGATGAACATGATTGTGTACAAATTACAGAATTATGTACAAAACCACGCCCAGACATAGAGGAACAGCCTCTTAAAAAGCCAGACAGGGAGCTATTTGTCGATGGTTCATGTCAAAGACATGAAGATGGTAAACTAACTGCTGCCTATGCGGTATGTGAATTAACTGGAATAGTCGAAGCATCCTATTTACCAGGAGTAAAATCTGCACAAGTAGCTGAATTGATTGCTTTGATAAAAGCTTGCAAAATTGGGAGGAATCAGAGAGTGACCATATTTACAGATAGTCAATATGTTTACGGGGTTGTGCATGATTTTGGCCAACTGTGGATGCAGAGGGATTTCATGACTTCTTCAGGATCCCCATTAAAAATGGACAATTTGTAAGGGAATTGCTAGAAGCAATACAATCACCAAAAGAATTGGCTGTGGTGAAATGTGCCGCACACCAGTCAGGAGATGACTGGGTGGTAGTCGGCAACAGATATGCAGACTTGGTGGCTCAACATTGTGCCAAAACAAGAACGTCAGTCAATAAGAGGGTGGAAAGAATGGGAATCAGCTGCCAACTTATGCTGTATATGCCACCTGAAACTTGGAATGAGGTGAAGAAATTGCAAGATGAGGTTGATGAAAGTGAGAAAAATTTGTGGATCAAAGTGGGTTGCTCCCAAAGAGGAGAAGATGAAGTGTGGATCAGTGCAGATGGCAGACCAGTCATGCCAGACTGTTTACTCTCACAAATGGCCAGAATGCATCATGGAGACACACACATAGGGAGAGATGCAATGATTAGGCTGTTCAGACAAAATTGGTACAATCCCAAATTCAGGGCTGTTGCAGAGAGTCTTTGCCAGAGATGTCTAACTTGCCAAATGCATAATCCAGGCAGGAAAACGATAATTGTGTTTGGAAAGATTGGAAAGGCAGAGGGCCCATTTATAAGACTCCAGTTCGACTTCATACAGTTACCACCATGCAGAGGACTAAAATATGTACTAGTCATAGTGTGTCTGTTTTCAAAGTGGGTGGAGGCTTACCCTACTAGGAGAAATGACAGTATTACAGTTGCAAAACTGTTGTTACGTGAGCTCATACCTAGGTTTGGTTTCCCAGTATCTTTGGAATCAGATAGAGGTAAACACTTTAATAGCGAAGTGATCCAGATAATCTGTGAAGCATTTCAAATCAAACAGAAACTGCACTGTGCATATCGCCCAGAGGCTTCTGGAGTGCTTGAACAATTGAATGGCACTATAAAGTCAAGATTGGGAAAAATGTGTGCATCAACATCATTAGAGTGGCCAGACGCATTGCCACTTGTCTTGATGGGAATCAGAAGCATACCTGATAGAACGACAGGATTGAGCCCCCATGAAATAATGATGGGAAGAACAATGAGACAAACACATGTTCCCACAAACAAATTAATAAATATATCTGATGATATGGTTCTGGATTATTGCAAAGGATTGGCTGACCTAGTGCGTTCTGTCTCTCATCAGGTTGGAGAAGACGCAGTTTCCAGGCAGCCTGAACTAGAACATGATCTGAATCCTGGTGATTGGGTGGTAGTGAAGAATCACACCAGAGAAACGTGTCTATCACCCAGGTGGAGCAGACCTTGTCAAGTTATATTGACCACCAATACAGCAGTGAAGTGTGCAAGATTTCCTAATTGGATTCACTTAAGCCACACAAAGAGAGTACCAGAACCTGAAGAAGAGAATCCACAGACAACACCAATCACTGAAGAAGCTGAAGGTTGCCCAGCTGAGGAATCTCAGGCTAGAGGTTCAAGAGAAGCTGACGGAGAACAACCGAGCACAAGTCAGGATTGGATACCAGTGGTAGAAGTTCCTGAAGTATATTACAGAACGAGAAATCAAACAAAATTGGAAGAAATTGAAGAAGATCAGATAGGTGAAGAAGAAGCAGTTCAGGATCAAGAAGAAAAGATAGTAAAAGATCCTGAACAAAATAAGATAGGGAAAGAAAATTGGACACAAAACAGTGAAGATTTAATAGACTTTACACAGGGAAAGACAGGTTTAGAAGAATCCGGTCAGGCTGCAGAAGTTCACAGTGCAATAAGCCCTGATCAGAAGCAGTTAGATCAAGAAGAATTCACTAAAGAAAAAGGGGTTGATACAAATGAACATAAAGAAATAAAAAGGAACAAGGTCAACATCTTGAAAGTCATTGGGGAGCTACTGAAGAGAAACCAATCAGACCTGAAAAAGAACAAACAAAAGAAGCAGTAATCAAAGAAAACAAAACAGTATTGAGCAGTGAAAATAACGAGATCTCTGAAGACGTAAACAGAGAAACAGTGCCAATCAAGAAGACAAGAAAAGGAGATCATTGGCCAAGTGTCATTAAAAGAGTAAAATACCACATAACAACCAGAAGTGAAGATCCAGAACAAGTACCGGAAGTGACAAGTCAAACTGAACAAGAGAAAAATTCAGGAAAAAGAAAAAGTAAAAGACTGAGACTTATGAATAACAAATTCAAGGGTCCTGACTGGACTTATATTATTCTTGAAGATTTTGAAAGCTCAGAGTCAAGTGACAGTGGTGGCGAAGGAACAAGTGCAGAACTAACATACGAAGAAGAAACAAAGACCACCCTGACTAAACAAAAGAATCCTCTAAAGAAAAGAAGAAGAGATAAGAAGAGCAATCTTCCTTGTCGAAAAATGCCTGATGATAGAGTTACTGGGAGACCAAAACGAAATTGTTGTAGGAGATGCTGTGCAATCTGCATATGTAGTCTACTATTGGTGCTTATAGTATGGTTAGTCCTGATTGTAGCAGTTCCTTACCTTATGATAATAGATAAGAAGATAAATAATGAAACTAAAGGGAGGACAGCAAACATGAAGGGCAATAGAATAGAATTAATGGCAGAAGATGAGGCAGAAATTCATCATGAAATAGCTGACAACGACACTAGTTTAAATGTTTTCACAAAACTATTGTTTCAATATGTAGACACAATGGACGTTAGTAATTGTTATGTCTGTATGAAGTTACCTGAATCAGTAGCGGAAGGATTAACATACCATCATTTACCACTGACATATGGCATCTCATGTAGTGTATTAACAAGTTTATTTTATAGAACAGGTAGACTGCAGTATTATTATTCAAACTTAGATGTGATATTTTCTGAGGTTCCGATTCGCAAGAGTATGAACCCAGTGCTTAGTAGTCAAGACGCACAGTTTATGGGAGAGTTTTTCTTAACAATGAAATCGATAGACATAACACATGCACATAGACACAATCTAACATGTTCTTTACTAGAAGAAGAAAAGATATTTTTGAATTTAGTAGAAGATAGAAGACATGATTTTCAAAAGAAAGCTTTAGAGCATAAGGCTCAGTTGCCACCTTGGGCGGAGAAAGAAGGGAGTTATACACCTGGTAAAGCTCAAGCTGCAATGGCTCTGGATTTCATAAAGACAGGGAAAATTTGTCTTCATAGGTTAAAGACTGATTATAACAATGTTTTCATCGGTACCAGTGAATGTGAACACAATTTTTAATTCTTGGAGGTTGGGGACTCAAAGGAAGAACTGATTCAGTTTTTCCTGGAATTTATTATGTATGCGGGAATAAGGCTTACTTTAGGCTTCCTGCACGGTGGTATGGAAGTTGTTATTTTGGAATAGTTTTTCCAAAGATATACCACATAAAAAGAAACACTGGAAGCAATGAAAACAATAATGAATTAATACGTAGTAAAAGAGCTAGTTTTTCAGAAATTGTAGGTGATATATTTGGTGCATTGATACCTTCAGTGGGAATAATTCTGAACTCAAGGAAAATATGCAAATTGTCTACAGTGGTTGATCGTTTATCAACGGATACTGCTGGAGGTTTTCTAATGATTAATACGGAGATGGTTGCGATTAGATCTATGGTAATGCAAAATCGACTTGCTCTTGACATTCTATTGGCAAAAGAGGGAGGAGTCTGTAAATTATTGAAGACGAAACATTGTTGCACTTATATTCCTGATAAGAGTGCAGAAATTGGAACGTATATTCAGAACATAACTAAACTTGAGAAAGAACTTAAACCACTGGAAGTTGATAGTGTATGGGAAAGATTGACAAATAGTATCTCGTCAATTGGAACCTGGTTTGCTAATATAGGGAAAGGACTTATAGGTCAAATATTAGTACCCCTAGCAGGGATAGCAATAATAATATTGGCAATAACAATATGGTGCAAATGCTGTAGAAAGAATGGAACATATAAAGTGACAGGAAAAGGAAAGAAGAGAAAACTAGATGAAATAGAACTTGAAGAATGGAGAAGTGATTTATACAAAAAGTTGAAAGGGGATGTGAAAAACAGAAAATGTAAAAATGAGAACGAAACGAATTGCTAGAAGTTGGCATCTGATTGAAGGCAGTATTTTTGATGGCTCAGAAACGCCATCAGAGAGGGGATTGATGGAGCAAGGTTTCAAAAATGAAACTTGCTTGTACGCAATCTTCCTCATAGTATTAATTTATTAAACTTGTATTGTCAAAACTAACATTTGCATTCACAAACACAAGAGGGACAGAAGCTTGCTTATATGTTTTACTAATGAATAACGCTTGTCTGTAATCCAAAATGTCCGCTAAAGCGCGGGAACCTCACTGCGCATGTCGCAACCTGAGTCACATAGTGTGACGTCTTTCTTTGCTTGGTGGGAAACTTCTGCTTCTGCGCAGTGTGCACTAAAATGGCCGCTAAATGTTTTCACATGCTTCAGCTTGCTCTCATGTCATTATTAAATTGTCGTTTTCTTAATGCTACTAATGCAGGATAGTATTATAATTAATTGGGAATAGAGTAGGGAAAGTGGGCATACAGTGAAACTTTTTATTTGTAATTTTAATATCTTCTTCCTACACTTTTAGTCATTCGTAAACTTGGGCCTGGGTTGGTGACTTGAAACTCGAGAGACAGATGGTTCTGCGCATGTGTCCTGTGTGCCTGCCAAGTGAAGTCAACTTGGACGTCTCCCAAGGCCATGACCCATTGGCCGAAGATGCTGTACTTTATGTTTCCGGAGGCCAAAATGATGCTTTTCCCCTGTAAAATGTATAACATTTGTCGTGAGATGGGTGGGAAATAAAGCGAATGTATTAATTTGAAGGGGCGGGAAGCTAAAAACAATAGGCTTCACAATTTAGGCCAAATCGATATGGTGCGAGAATCCACCCCCTGTCCCTGTCCAATCAGAAGTAGTGGTCCCATATTTTAGCAACATTAAGGGGACGTACATGGGCGTAGAAGGGTATAACAGATATAGAATTAGCTAATTAGCTAGAGCTGACTCTCAGAACACACAGAAGAGCTCCAGACTGCCATGCTGATCGGTTGCTGACTGAATCCCTGTCCAGAAGAGGTCCTGAGGAGGGGCGGCGGAGTCCATTAGAAGGAAGGCACGGGAGAATCGAGAGAAGTCGAGTATCAGAGAGGGGAACGGCGCAGGCGTCGTTGTAGAGAGGTTACCGGTCCTGTCCTGATCCTGGAAGAAGTCTTTGCTCTTCATCCTTCCTGGGTCCTATCTTTTCCAACTCCTTGGCCAAGGGGCTTGGTTCTCGCATTTAGGTAACTATACTGCAACCTTTAGTTGCGCTGCTGTCTCTATCTTCTCCTCTTCCTTAAACACCGTCATTTATTAGCAAAATCATATCTATGCTTTTTCTTGGGTATTTCAATCAAGTACCGTGTTTTCTGTATTTTACTCTGCTAAATCTTTAGATAAACATTTTAAAACTTCCTGACTCAGTGGTTATTTCAGGATTATGTACTATAATGAATGTCATTTATTTTAAACTTCCCAATTAGCAAAGGATCCATTGGTAAGTTATTACTCTTCAATCAGAAGGTAATTGGTAGCAGGGACTTTGATAAAAGAGTACATCTGACACCCAGCGTAAGTATTAGTGTAGTGTGTATGTATGGGCCCAAGTGAGTATATGGTGTATGAATGTTGTTGGCTAATATTGCGCTGGATCAGTTGTATGGAAATAAAAACCATATAAAAGTTCTGCCCAGGGGCATTCCGGATTAGGCACTAGAGCCCGTACTACGAGTTGCCTGAATTTAGGTGCAAAGCATATAGGGGCTGATTATGATGGCGGTTGGGCGTGTGTCTGACCGCCATCGTTGCAGGAACGGGACCGGCTGACAGGTAGTTGGCGGCCCCAATCACCAAATTACGATCCGACCGCGGTGTAGTGGTCAGAAACATGCCTCTTGTCATTGAGGCGTGTGCTGCGGCCCAGAAAAGGGCCTCAGCATAAGCCCCAATGGCAAATGGCATGCTTATAAACATCCCTGCACCTTGTGCCAGACACCACATGGTGGCTCACGGGCCATGAATGTTGGGGGGGAACAGATATGCCCCTCGGGCCTCATAGCGGAGGCCCAGATAGACAGGGGCCCTGCGAGGAGCCTCCAAAGTCCCTTTCTGACAGCCTTTCTATGGCGGTAGTACCGTATGGCGGTAGTACCGCCATGGAAAGGCTGTCAGAAAGGGACATCGTAATCCCTACGGCGGTGCCTGAGCAGGCATTATCCTATTGTCAGGGTACAAAAGAACAGGAATAGGAACATAATTGACCGGAGGTACCGTTAGTGCAACAGAAACCATATGGTTATTAAGCTTGTTAATATATAAAATAAGTAAGAGCGGAGCAAAGATGCCATCTTGTCGAACCCCACGCTGCAATTTAAAGTTTTCAGAATGCTCGTCATTAAAGCCATATCTAACCCTGGCGAATTGATCTTGGTACAGAACTGATAAGGATTGCCCCACGGATACGTCCATCCTCAGTTCAAGCAAGAGAAACCATAGTTTTGTGCGATTCACTTTATCAAAAGGACAAGATAAGTCTAAGAAGGCGAGGTACAATGGACAGTGCCTAGCTATGGAGTATTTGCCTAATAACAGATGTAAATTTTTGGCGCTGCTCTATTGTACCCAGCTGTTCCCTGAAGCTATATTGGCAACATCCGAAAATATTGAACTCTTGAGTGCACTCTTGTATTCTGATAAATAGGACTATACTTATAATCTGGACTGTAGAATCTTTGAGTGAGATAGGTCTATAACACTCGGGTTCTAACCGACTGCCTTTCGTGAAAGTAGGGACTATGACTGAGGTAGACCAGGAAGGGGGAATTCCATCTCACGGAAAACACATCATCTAAAAGCAGAGCCCATAAATCAATGTTGCATTTTGAAAGATCAATAGGCACCCGATTCGGTACTCGTGCTTTACCAAATATGCTCTCTGGTACAGCTAAAGTAATATAATCCAAAGTAAAGATAAACTTTGAGCTTTTAGTACAATAATTAAAAAAATTAATAGGCAGATTGCTTGAAGCAGTAGGAATGTAAATGCCCTAAAAGTGAGAAACCCATTGTTCTCCTGTAATATGACTGCTTAACCCCGATACTGGGCTTCTGTGTTCTGTGATTGCCGTTACCCTATGCCAAAACAAGGGTGGGTTTTTCAAACTGGCAGTGCCTGTCAGATGGTCCCAGTAATGTGAGCTTTACCTTTTGTCAAGGCAAGCGAGAGGCAGAAACCTCCGCGGGATCCCTAGGTGAGGAGGAGAGCGCCTTACATAAACGCCTATTCACAAGGGAGCAGGATGCATCCAACAATCTCTGGGAGGGAACCTTGGGCCTACACACCAACTTTAAAAGAAACTCATTAATATTGCCTGAGAGTTCAATACAAGTTTAACACAATTGTCCCCCAATAGCGGTATCAGATCAACATACACTAAGACACCTTAAATGTGACTTAATCAAGGAGGATAAGAATGCACTGGGATCGGGAAGATTCCGTAGCAGTCTGAGCCTGTTGTGCAAAGGCTGAGGATGAACCAGGGTTTGAGCAAGAGTGCTTACATTGTGCAACAGGGAGTGCAAAAGAAGCTAGAAGAGGATTGGGGTCCATGTAGTCAACATCGAAATTATCATGTCTATCCAGGTGGCTTAGCACTCCTCTAGATATAAACATATAATCAATTACTAAGCTACAGCCTCTACTATAAAATGAGGGTATTCTAATCTACCTATTGTTCTCTGTCTCATGTACATTAAGTTTGTCATGGGCCATTATATATCCACCTAGGGCCAGATGTATCGAAAAATCATTTTGCGATTCCCAAATAGCAATTTTTACCGAATCACTATTTGGGAATCGCAAAATGCTATGTATGTAGGAATCGGTAATATTTTTGTGATTTCTTAATATTTCCTAATAGCGATTTGCTAAACAGCGAATCGCTATTCAGTAATATGACTCCATTCATTCAGGCCCATTGGTGCAAATGGTTTTGCATTAGCTAATTTACGATTATGTAATTGGTAATCGCAAATTAGTAAATGCAAAGCCAAGGGTGCCAGGGGGCCTAAAGCCCCCCTGAAGCACCCCAAAAAAGAACGTGTGCACATGTAAAGCACACACATGTGCACTACATTGCACTTTGTAAAATGCATTTTTGTGCATTTTTCAAAGTTTGCACGTGGTTAATATCAACTTGAAGTTGATGGTAATTAGCGTTTCCTAAATGCACAGTTCACATTTAGGAAAGGCTTCTTACATGTGCATTAGGGATTCACAAATTGCGATTCCCTATTTGCATTTGCCATTTAGGTAATCGCAAAAAATTGCTATTACCTAAATTACGAATAGAAAGCCTTTCATACGTAGCGAAAGGCCTTTTTGCATTTGCAAACGGGCCGATTCCGTGAATCGGCCCGTTTGCGACCTCAAAGGGCTTGATACATGTGGCCCCTAGTTCTATACCGCTATGGTTGGTGGGACCCCAGGTTGAACTTCCTGCCAAAGGGCTATCTGAAGGGCCCACGTCAATTGTTTGCATTTGGAAAATGTCATCAAATCTCCCACACAGAATTAAATTGAACTCCGATGGGGAAGAACTATATGTGTGTGTTAAATCGTCTATAATATTAGAAAAAGATCAAAAATAATGTTGATTGAATTAACAGAATTGTTATCAGAAAAGTTAATGAAATGAAAGTGAAAATTTGGTAAGCCCTTCAATTGGAGAACTGGAATTTTTGTACGTGTTTACTCCTGCTACACTATGAAGCCACATCACATGGGTAAGCTCCTACTGCGTACAGTTTGCACTCAGTGTGCAGACTATGTTTAGCTGTAACCCTACAGACACAGAAGCGCTATTATGTGGGCAAGCCCCTGCTATGCACAGTTAGCACTTATGGCACAGACTGTGCATAGAACCCACTCACTCCAAAGACCGAAGTCCCATTAGGTGGGCAAGCCCCTACTATGCACAGTCTACGCTTAGTCCAGCCACTGTGCATAGAGCCCACTCCCTCCAGACATGCAAGTGCTATTAGGTAGGCAAACACCTACTACTCACAGTAATTCCTGAGTGCGCACACTGTTTGTAGAGCCCACTCTCTCCAGGGACCTAAGCCCTAGTAGGAGGGCAAGTCTCTACTAGGCAAGGACTGCACTCAGTGCACAGACTGTGCGTAGAGCCCACTCCCTTCAGTCATGCAAGGTCTAGTGGGTGGGCAAGCTCCTACTACTATAATCAGCACTGAGTGCGTGGACATCAGGGTTGTCTTCAATGATGTCCTCAATGATGTTGAACATATTATGAATGATGTACAATGTGAGGTAATTAATACGTGGTAAGGGTGCAAGTTAAAGTTACTTTAGGGCACAAGCTATAGTTACTTGAGATAACTATAACTGGTGAATGTCAGTGATTTTGTTAATTTAAAACATTATGGTTCTGATTTACATCTTGGCAGGAGAGTTACTCAGGCACAATGGTGATGGATATCCCGTCTGCCAAAATATAAATCCTAATGTATTCTATGGGATTTATATTTCGGCGGATGGGATATCCGACATCGTTCTGATGGGGTAACCCATCCACCAAGATCTAAATCAGGCCCTATGTTTTAACTGACATGTTTACCTAACTGTAACGTCCAAATCACCTTAGGTTTTTTCAGTGATTTTCTAAAGGTTGTTTGAATACTTAACTCTAACTATCACATTACCTTTTGTTTTTCAGCAATTTTCCAGGTTTATTTAAAAAATGAAAGCAACTTGCAGTATATAGAAGGCAGGCCTATTGGTTTTGTCCAGCGTTCATTACAGTGTCTGTCAATAAACATTTAAATAAAGCATTTATAGTCAAAACAACATTGAACAACTATCAGTCTTTCACAATTCTCAAGCCACATAATGCAGCCATAAAACCAATTACAAGGAGTCCTTGCATTCGTAAGCTGAAAATCAAAAGCCCCAGCTATGGGAATGATCAAAAAATTATTAACCTGGGGGCATGGCTTTACTGAGGACGAAGATGGCCGCAACCTAAGGGAGCTCCCAACCAAGCCCGCAAAATCTGTCAGTATCCGTGTCCCTAGTGGACATTATCCCATCAGTGAAGTTGTGAGGAGACCTGGGGGTGATCCAACGCTGCCCCCCCCCTCCCCAGTCTGGCTCCGAGAAAGTTGAGCCTCGGAGCGGCCTGGGGCCCTGGTCCACGGCTGGCAACACAGTGTTGTATTCAGACATACTGGTGTGAGTGGCCCGATCGCCGAGCGGAAGGAGCTCTATTTGGGTCGCCAGATGCAGGACAGTGTCCTGGGGCCTGGCCGGGAGCAAATCCGGTACAGAGTTGGCTGAGGGCTGGACCGCCGAGGGTCCCCGATAAACGTGGGCGTGGCCTGCGGCGTAAGTGTTGTATTGGCCTGGGAGCTCCAACAGCTCACGAGGCGGCTGACTGACAATCTCCGTGAGTCGAGCGAGGGGCCAAAGACACAGCCTGGGAATGAGAAGGCTTGGTCTCAACAGAGACTTGCAGGCGGGTGGTGCATCGGAGAACCCGACTCCTACACAGGTAACTCTGAGGCGCCAAACCAGTGACTTGCAGTAAGGTATTGCTGGTCCAGATTGAGTTTGTGGTGCCTGCGTCGGGCGGCGGCTGGCCGCTACGAGAATCCAGTGAGGGGATTATCCTCGGGGGAGGTGAGATCAACCCAATCAATTTAAAGTGGCTGGGCTCGGTGCGCTGCTTGCGTGGCACCAAACGGCCTACAAGCAGCTGTGAGGAGGAGGGGACGGCTCCCCTGGGTTGCCTTCCGTCCTGACCTGGAGGGATTTCGAACCTGAGTGTCCTGGGCAGCTGGTAGTGAAGCCCTTGGGAGCCGTATGTAAGAAGTGAATGGCCCACGTCACAGATGAAGGGTAGACCGCGGACTGGGGTGGACCAGTGCACAGTATAAACCCACACCCTACAATCGGTATGAGTGTGAAATAACTACGAGCACCCTTTGCAACAGGCACGGATGCAAGGAAAGGGCACATCCTCAGAACAGACATTAATGCAGGAAAGCCCATGTGCACCGTCTGCAGCAGTAAAGAGGGGACATCAATAAAGTGCACCACAGATCAGACAGGGGTGTGAGAAGAAGAACATAATCGCTGCCCCGACGGTGAAAGACCTGCCGGTGGGAAAGCGGTGGGGGTGCCAGTCTGGTGCCTGCACGTGGGGCTGCCTGGGTAGAGGGCGGACTCGGCCCTAAGTATTGATTTGTGCATGGCATGGTGGAAACCGAGGAGGCGATGGTGAAGGCGAAGGGGGTGGGCCCTCCTCAAGTCAACAAGATGGACAATTTTGCCATCTCCAAACCTGCAAAAACATGCAGAGTAAGAAGTAACTGAAGAACCCTCGCTGGCAGCAATAATGGCGGCAATCAGAGATGTGAAGGGCTCACTAGAACCCAAAGTAGACTCGGTGTCAATCGGGGTCAATCTGATTCGAGCAGACCTCTCCAAACTGAGTGAAAAAGTTTCCAAGGCTGAAACTCATATTGCCCAGCTCCATTTGACCACAAAGAGCCTAGAATCCCAGGTGCTCACCCTGATGCAACAGGACTCCCACATGGCCGCAAGGCTTGAAGAGCAAGGAGAAACAACATAAGGGTGGTGGGGGTCCCAAAGGGGGTGGAGGGCCCCAGTGTTGACCTATTTCTGGAGGACTTCATAATGAACAAACTGCAGCCTAAAAGACGGTCTAAGTTTTTCTCCATAAAGAGAGCGCATAGAGCCCAGGTGCCCGCCTTGGATGACCATTGCAAGACTATTAAATTACCAGGACAGAGATGTCATTCTCCAGGTGGCTAGAGCGAAGGGGGACATACATTATGAGAATACCCTTATTAGATTTTTTCTGGACTTCACTCTGCAAGTGCAATAACAAAGGAGAAGCTTTGAGCCCATTAAAAAAGAACTAAGAGCGAGAGACATAAAATACATGATGATGTTTCCTGCAAAGCTCCGGGTTATAGCAGAGGGAAAGACATGGCACCTTGGTTCTCCAGAAGAGGCATGGGAGTGGCTGGAGGGCTGGCGCATGGTCAGCCGAAACAGAGACAGACCGCAAATGAGGGGCAAGCAGAAGCGGCAAAGAAGACGTACCCCTGCAAAGCCACTGACTACAGGGTCACAAGAGGGAAACCTACAAATGGATGCTGGGGCTCCGGGGAACTAAATAGTTGGGGCCACTGGAGAGGTAAGAGTGAGTGGGTCTGATAATCGACTCCGGGGAAGTCGCAAAGGGGGTGGCATGGCTGGGACATTGTGCACAACAATCCGGAACTGTTCGTCAAGTGGTGAACCCATGGGGCACAAAGGGATGACAACTTGAAGGGGGGTTTGGAAGGGGACGACTTGAAACCAAGTACATTTTCCGTCTCTCTAGGCGGGACCAGCCTACCTCAATTGCAGTTTAGTAATGTTAGTTAATGGGCGACAGTTGCTCTGCAGGCTGGGCAGTTGGGGATGTGGCATCCAGGTTAGCAGGGTAGCAGGGAGGGGGAGGGAGGGGGGACCCGGAGGAGTTCTATATTTGTTGTTCGCAGATTTTTCAGTGATAAAACAAGGAGCGATGAGAGGGATAAGAATTGGGGGAGGAGTGTGGGGTGGTGGTTATAACCCCCTACAGCCAAAAGCATCCGTACAAGGGGAGAATTCAGACTTCAGTACTAATGCCTAACTGTTCGAGGGAGTTACTGACGATGTGGTCCTGGAACGTGAATGGCTTTAATGGTAAGGTAACCTTGCAATTTAATAGAACTCAATGGCGTCCTCCTCAAATGGAAAAACGTCCCCACCAATCACTCCGAAATCAATTCCTATGGTCTTTCTTTAAACAAACTGCAAATTCATCCAGTATATCGAATCCTCTTTTAATTATTATGGCATTTCAGCAAAGCGTATAGTGTTCAGACATCACAATGTTAGAATAGATATTAAACAGATATCCATATCTGTACAGTCCATTTATTCATCCCACTGCATTTCGGGACCAGCCCTTCAGCAGGGGTGGTTCCGGAAAGTTTCATACAATACGCGCCAGACAAGAACCGGTGTCCAACAAGGCTATCTGTCCCATAGGATAGAATGGGGAGTTTGCTCATAACATCTCATGAGTATTACTGTCCATGGGAACAAGATAGGAAAATAATGTTTGATATGCCTGAACTCAGAATGTTAAGATGCATCTTTAAGTGAGGGTGATTTTTACATTGTGGGTTTGAAAATGCCACTTTTAGAAAGTAGGTATTTTCTTGCCCAACTATCCAGTGTGCCTCTGCTAGGTTGCTTATTGACTGTTTAGCTTTGGAGTGACGGGGCTAGGGATGTGCATTCTGTTCAGACAGCCACTTGGGGGGTTGAGGTGTGTCCTGCATTACCAGGGTGAGTCAGGGTTGGGCTGGATAGACCTGGGCTGCATTTACAGTAGGGAGAGGAGATTTCTTTCACACCTGAATGGGCCTGGTCTGCCAGGGATAATGCTGTCTCCACCTCTTACATGAAGCTGCACCAGAGAGGACAGCACTTGTTTTGGCTGGGAAAATAGCTTCTCTGCCACAGAGAACAAAGGATTTTGTATTATAAAAAGAGGGGCACAGACCCCAGACTTTTAGATCACTTCTGGGAATCATGAGGAACGTTTGCCAAGGACAAGAGCTGGAGAAACTGATGAGAAATACTGACCCTGTGCTGTTTGCTGTCTGGGGTTGCCTGCAGTGGCTACTTTCTGCCAAGGAAAGGAGAAGGAGTTTGCTGTGTGCTGTGTCCCCTGCTTGAGAAAGATCTCCAAGGGCTTGAAATAGAGCTTGCCTCCTGTACTGAAGTCTCAGGGACACAAAGACTTCACCCCCAATCCCCCCCCTGAACTCTTTTGCTGGGAGTTCTGACCTGCTGAGAGGTGCCTGCCAGTGTTCTGAACCTCTGGAGGTTGTCTTGGGACTACAAGAACTATGAAAATCGATGCATTGCAGTGGTGTGAGAAGAATTTTCCGATGCATCACCTTCCCTGCGAAGAATCGACGCAGCGCCTGCTTGCGGCTGAAGTGTCTGCCGTGCAGCAAATTCTGTGCACCGATCTTTGACGTCCGAGATCACCGCACTGCTTCTGATGCAGACCCTCTTGGAGAAGAACCAACGCGGCTGAAGTCATCACAGCACATCCCGGGTCTTCACGCATCGCATCGTCACACATCGCATCAAAGCACCAAGTCTGTCGCATCGTTGGGGGATGCAGTAAGAAACCAACGCATCACCTCCCCATGCAGTAAGAAACCGATGCATCACCTCCTCTCCAGTAATGAACCGACATATAACCTCCCCTGCGCAGCAGTAAGGAACTGACGCATCACCTCCCCGGAGCAAGGAACCAACGCATTACCTTCCTTGAGTGTAAGGAACCGACAAATTACCTTCCTGGCGACCCTCTTTGCTTGCCTTTTTCAACACATCCCAGGTACTTTGTGTAAAAGTATTGCATCCCACATTTTCTTGGAACAGAACTATTTCTACCTTTTAAGAATCATATTTTTAGTACTGTATTGTGGATTTTTGTCGTTGTGGTCTTGTTTTGGTAGAGATAAAGATTACCTATTTTCTAAACTGGTGTGGTGTCCATTTGTAGTGTTTTCACTGTATTACTGTATGTGTTCACAAATGCTCTACACACTGCCTCTGACATAAGCCGGTCTGCTCGCGCCAAGCTACCAAGGGGGTGAGCAGGGGTTATTTTAGAAGTGTATCCCCCTTACCCTGACTAGGAAGAATGGTCTCTACTTGGACAAAGGTGCAAACAGAGGGCATGGGTGGAAATAAGTGAGCCAGCCCTTTTAGAAATCTATTTACAGTAGGAGAATTGAAGAGAGAGGCATGGTGTGCTACTCAACTCTCAGTCACTGTACTCTACACCACTCCACTCTACGCTAATCCACTGTACACCACTCCACTCTACCCCACTTCACTCTACACCACTCCACTCTACATCACTCTACTGTATGCTGTTATACTCTACTTCACTCCATTCTATGACACTCCAGTGTATGCCAGTTCACTGTACGCCCCTCCACTGTATGCCACTCCTCTCTATGCTATTCTACTGTAAGCAACTCTACTCTACACCACTACACTTTACGCTATTCTACTCTATGCCACGCCACTCTATGCCACTCTAGTCTTCGCCACTACACTGTATGTTATTTTACTCTACACCACTCAATTCTATGCAACTCCACTGTACCCCACTCCACAATATTTGTATTCCATGAAACTACACAACTACACCACACTCTACACTACACTCTACCCCACTCCACTCTATGCTACTCCACTCTAGCCCACCCCACTGTTTGCCACTTCACTCTACCCCACTCCACTTTATGCCACTCCATTCTACGCTATTCCACTGTACACCACTCTATAGTATGCCACTCCACTCTTCGCCACTCCAGTGTATGCCACTCCACTCTTACCCAATCCAGTCTATGCCATTCCACTGTATGCCACTCCACTCTATGCTACTACACTTTACCCTATTTCACTGTAAGCCTCCTTACAAAATTCCACAGTATGCTACTCCACTATATACCAATACACTGTATGCTATTCTGGTGTATGCCACTCCACACTGCACTCTACGTCAGTCCACTCTACACCACTCCACTGAACGCTATTCCACTGTAAGCCACTCCACTCTATGCCACTCCAATAAAAGCCAATCCACTATATGCCACTCCACTCTACACCACTCTACTCTACGCCATTCCACTGTGTGTAACTACACTCTATGCCACTCCACTCTACTCTATGCTATTCCACTCTATCCCACTCTGCTCTCCACCACTCCACTGTACACCACTGCACTGTACGCTATTCTACTCTACGCCACTCCACTCTATGCCACTCCACACTATGCCACTCCACTCTACACTACTCCTGTCAATGCCATTCCACTCTACACTATTCCAGTGTACACCGCTCCACTCTAACCAACTACACTCCATGCCACTCAACCTTACTCCATTCAGCGACACTGTATTCAACTCAAAGACAGTCTATGCCCCTCCACTCTACTATCCTATACTATACTCTATTACTTAAAGGTTGCTTGGTATTCCTATCTCCAGTCAAGTGGGCTGTCTTTAAAACTCCTGCACAGGCTGGACTTAACCACTGTCAGGTTGTGCTGTATTTACAGGACTTTGTATAAGTGTTACTGTCACCTGTGTGATGAAATAGGGATTATTTCCACCTATCCTGACCTTGATCTGTCACATGGACTTACTGGAAGGATGCTTTAGGGTTGATCAGAGATTTACCAGACCATTCCTTTCTGTGCCACCAGAGGGCCTTCTATACAGTATTCATATCAGGTATACATGTGTAATCAAGTGTGAAAATGCATTCTGCATGTTGTTAGTGATATACAAATGTACAAACGCACAAAAAAATCCTCAACAACAGTTGGGTGAGCACTGACTGTAGGAGGATGAGGAGGGATAGGAGAGATTGGCTCAGGGTGTGAAGGAGGGGAATTTTTGGAGTCAAGCTATCCTGGCTGATGACCGAAACCGGTCCCAGGATACTTGTTTCTCGTCCAGGGAAGACCTGGCTTGGCAGTTTGGGCTAGACTGTTCACATGAGGAACAGGGTCAAGTCTGATTTGCGTATGTCTGGATCTTAACTGGGATGGCGAGGTGAGCTAAAAAACGATGATGGATTCAACCCAGATCTGTGACTGGGGGTGAGTGTCTGAAAAGTTTCAGCACTCCGTCCATCATCTCCTTGGGGTTTTATTCAGTATTAGCAATGTGACATGAGCAAGACCTGTCAGCAGTACCACCACAATTATGGGCCAGGGGACCCTATGATGTGGGGCTCATCAATACCATCGAACCAATAAGAATAACCCTGCAAGAAGGGGCCATCCTGCCTCAGGTATGTCAGTGCCCACTCTCCAAAGAAGCCGATGAGGATATAGCACCAACAATTCAAGCACTAATTGACCAGGAGGTCCTCCATGTGAAGGTCTCCCCCTGTCATACACTGATTTTCCTGGTCAAAAAGAGTAAGGGAGGGACCTGGCGCATGGTGCAGGACTTGCGCCCCCTCAATTACATTGAGAACCCAGAATTATCTGTATTGCAGACTCCTCCATCATATTGACAAACATACCTGCAGAAGCCCACCATTTTTCCATGATAGACATAAAGAAGGTGTTCTTTAACATTTTCTACACCCCGACAGTCAGTACTTGACTGCAATCACCTTCCCAAGGGATCAGCTGGTATACCAGAGACTGCAGCAAGGGTACCGCAAGTACCGCAGTACCTTCAATAGAATACTGAGGAACGATCTTGCCAACTTCCAATTGAATGCACCCTGATTCAGTACGCTGGCAACATCTTGATATGCAGTCCCTCTGAAAACCTATGTTGCCAGAGCACAATAGCCCTTCTGACTGCACTTGTTAAGAGAGGATACAGGGAAGTTACAGTATGTACAAGAGGAGGCTATCTATTTGGGCCAGCTAATCTCAGTGGCCAGGCGGCGGATCATGCCAGAATGCGCAGTTTCTATCAAGGCTATGCCACTACCAAAATCAAAAAGGGTATGCAAAGATTTTTAGGATTATGCAACTATGTGCGATAGTGGGTCTTTGACTACATTACACTTATCTCAAAGCCATGAAAAAGGCGAAGACCAGCCACGAGTAACTAGCATGGACGTCTGAAATGCATGAGGCTTTCGACAAGCTCAAAACAGAAATAACGCACGCCCCCGTGTTAGGGATGTCCGATTATAAGAAGGAATTTTTCTTATTCAGCCATAGTGATGGGAGAGTCATGTCAGCCGTCCTAACCCAAAAGTACCCCCTCTGGGTCACAAACCCCTTGGGTACTACAGTGGGCTTCTGGACTTAGCCATGCACTGTCATTTACCATACAAACAGGCACTAACCATTGCGGACTTTGCCGTCGACAAAAGCACCTCCATTGTAATGGGGGCACCACTCACACTGTATGCTGAGCATTCAGTGTTTGCCGTCATCCAAAAGGGCAAGAGCACACTGACTACGCAACGGGTTTCAGTGTGCGAGCTAATGCTCTCCAGGCTTTCTCTAAAAATAGTATGTTGTCACCTGGTGAACCCAGCCACCTTCCTAGCCCACGAGGTCCAGGAGGGGGAGAAGATCCATGACTGCACCACATACACCCCTGAAAGGATTAGTCAGGCAGAGGAAGATTCCATCTTAGATAGTGAAGCATTGTTCATCGATGGATACTCCTCCATAGACCAAGAGACGGGTGTAAGGCACACGGGGGCAGCAGTAATAATGGCTCACAGCCACGCACCCTCAAAGACACTGCAAGTAACAGTGCATCTAACTCTCCCACCCCTCTCAGCACAGGTGGCAGAGCTGACAGCATTAATTGAGGCCCTCACCCAAAGCTCAGGAAAGACTTTAACTATCTACTCAGATTCGACTTATGTCACCACCATGGTGCACTCTAGCATAAGGAGGTGGAAAAGGTGGGGTTTCTCAAATCAGATGGCACACCCGTCACCCACAGAAACCTACTAGAGTTACTGATTAATGCACTGACACTGCCTGAATATGTGGCTGTGGCAAAATGTGCTGCTCACACTGGAGGCAAAGAAAGACTCTGTATCTCAGGCAAATGCATTGGTGGACCAAATTGCAAAAAGGGCAGCTTACGGTATGATCAAGGAAGAACACATACTCCTTGTAAGACCTGGCATCCTTGGCGTGGGTTTCCCCTGTATTTTTGCATTTGCCTCCTCTGTTTTTAATGTGTGTTAGACTTTGTTTTTGCTGGACTAGATGCTTTGGGCACTTTGCCACTGCTGTTCAGTACCAAAGTGCAAGTGCTCCCTCTGTATACCGTTTCCATAATTGGCTTATTTGGTTTACTGTTAAGTCCCTAGTACAGTGCACTGTGTGTGTCCAGGCCTGTAAACCAAATGCTGCTAGTGGGCTTGCAGCACTGATTGTGCCACCCACACAAGCAGCCTTGCAAAAGGGTCTTAGGCCTGTATCGCAGTGTCTGTGTGCAGTCTAGATCCGCCATGTCGATCTGGCAAGTGCACCCACTTGCCAGGCCCTAACCTGTCCTTTTCTTGCATGTCCGTCACCCCTCAGGTAGGCCCAAGGTACCCCTGTGGGCAGGGTGCAATGTATGTGAAAGGTAAGACATGCCCTGATGTGTGTGGCATGTCCTGGTAGTGAAATACTGCCAATTTCTTTTTTTGCTATTGAAAGGCTATCTGTACCATAGGATAGAATGGGGAGTTTACTTTGAACATCTTATAAGTATAACTGCCCATGGGTACAAGATAGGAAAGTGGAATTTGGTATGCCTGAACTCAGGACATAAAGATGCATCTTTTAGTAAGGATGATTTTTATATGCTGGGTTTGAAAATACCACTTTTAAAAAGTGGATATTTTCTTGCTTAGCCATCCAGTGTGCCTCTGCTAGGTTTGTGTATTGACTGTCTGGCTTTGGAGTGACAGGGGCTGGGGATGCACATTCTTTTCAGACAGCCACTTGGGGGGGTGAGGTGTGTCCTGCCTTTCCAGGGTGAGTCAGGGCTGGGTTGAATAGACCTGGGCTGCATTCAGAGTAGGGGGAGGAGATTTCTTCCACACCTGAATGGGCCTGGTCTACCAAGGACAATGCTATCTCCACCTCCTGCCAGGAAGCTGCACCACAGAGAAGACAGAACTGGTTTTGGCTGGGCAAAGAGCTTCTCTGACATGAGAGAACAAAGAGAAATGGACTATAAATGTGGGGGCCCAGACCCCTGAACTTTAGATTACGTCTGGAATTCAAGAGGAACCTCTGCCAAGGAGAAGAGCTGGGAAAACTGAAGGAGAAGTACTGCCCCTTTGATGTGTGCTGTCTGGGGTTGGCCTGCAGTGGCTGTTTCTGCCAAGGAGAGGATAAAGACTTTGCTGTGTGCTGTGTCTCCTGCTTGTGGGAGATCTCCAAGGGCTTGAAGTAGAGCTTGCTCCTGTTTTGAAGTCTCAGGGATACAAAGACTTCACAACCAGCTCCCCTGAACTTCCTTGCTGGGAGTTCTGACCTGCCAAGAGGTGCCTGTTGCAGTATTGGGCTTCTGGAGGGTTCCTGCTGCTGGGAGTTGGAAAAGTGACGCAACTACGAGAAGCGCGACTCATCCGCACCTGTTTCCGACGCATCGCCGAAGAAACCGACGCAGCTCCTGCCCGCGGCTGGAGAAATCGCTGCACGCTGTATCGAGTGCACCGATCTACGAAATCCAAGATCACTGCAGCGATTCCGATGCAGACCCTGCTGTGCGGCTGCAAAAATCAACGCATCGTGGGATCGCGGCTGGGGAAACCAACACAGCGCCGTTGCCGCATCGAGAACCGACGCATCCCCGATCCTCACGCATATCACCGTGGCGCCAAGTCAACGAGAGTAAGGAACCGACGCATCACCTTCCCTGCGGCTGTTTTTGTTTGTGATTGTGACGCATCCAAGGTACTTTGTGTTGAAAGTGTTGCATCTATAGTTTGCTATGGACAGAACTGTTTTACAGTTTAAAAGTCATATTTTGATTACTGTATTGTGGATTTTTGTCATTTTGGTCTTGTTTGGTTTAGATAAAGATTACGTATTTTTCTAAACTGGTGTGCTGTCTATTTGTAGGTTTTTCACTGTATTACTGTATGTGTGCACAAATGCTTTACACACTGCCTCTGAGATAAGCCTGACTGCTCATGCCAAGCTACCAAGGGGGTGAGCATGGATTATTTTAGAAGTATATCCCCCTTACCCTGACTAGGAGGAAGGGTCCCTACTGGGACAAAGGTGCAAACCATTGCCAACTAGAGACCCCTATTTCTAACACTCCTTCTACAGCAGGCACCATAAACGGAGCTACCACAAGACAAGCTGTACACAGAGACAGCAGGGCTATTTAGGGAGTTACAGGAAACAGCATTGCCTGACAAAACAGAGTGCTGGTTCACCAGGGGCCGAACACAAACCGCACATGACTTTACATACCAACACACACCCACAGGGAAAACATGTTATGCAACACAGCTTAGTTAACAAAGCCTTACCCCAATTGTACTTACCAACACACACAGCAAAAGACAACATAATAGCAGAACTCCAGAGCGACAGGTTCATCCCTAACCTTACCAAAGCAGTAACCATTGATTTAAACGGTTTCAACATCGTCCAATTTGTACTCACCCAAACCTACACTCAACGTTGTATCATTGGGTATCCCTGGACCAACGGGGCCCCTTAAGGCATCACACATTGACTTTATTGCTAACTATCAATACCTAATTGTAGTGGTCTGTCCATACTCCAGGTGGATCGAAGCTGGCCCTTGGGTACACTGCGACGGCACGGCAGCGTTGACATTCCTTGTCAGGGAAGAAATACCTACGTGTGGGATACCAAACATCATCCGATCAGACAATGGAAGGCACTTTGTCAACTCTATATTCAGTCACATCTGCACCCATTTAGGTATAACACACAAACTATCCTCAGTATATCACCCCTAAAGCAACGGTGTAGTTGAGAGACTCAACAGTCTGTTAAAAAATAAATTAAGCAAAATCTGTGCCTGTCTTAATAAAAAGTGGTTCCACTGTCTGCCCCTAGGCTTGTTCGCATTACGGAATAAACCCAGGAGAAATCACCATCTCACACGACAGCAAATTGTAACCAGTAGACTGATGGGAACCCCCATCCCAAAAACACGGACCCAATTAAGCACTCAGAAGAGCTCAAAGGCACTAAGGGACGAATTGCATGTGTATCTCTCTGAATTAACCAAGACCATTAAGTTCCTATCTAAACAGGTCAACCATGGGAACTCTAAGTGCACCACCCTCAGCCTGGGCACAAAGTGTATGTCCTCAATTTTGTAAGGAAATCGAAGCAGGCCAAATTTTAAAGACCCTACCGAGTGACTTTCGCAACACCTACAGCCCTCAAGGTGGAGGGAAAAGAGGCATGGGTCCACCTCTCCGATGTGCTGCTGAAACCTGCCATGGCAAACTCCCAATTAACTGTTGTACACCAAACTCTTTGAAACTTCTCCAAAGTAAAGAAATCTTTTAATCACCGGAGGACCACAGGCATCTTTCCTGTATCCATCCCCAAGGTCCGCAATGTTCCACAAGTTATGTATTGTTATTGTGGGTGTGGCCACATCCATATGCTGCAAAAGATCTGCCTAGTCAAATGGAGTTCACCCCAACATTTTCACAGTGCTTGCGTTGGGACCTCTCCCAAGTCACCTATAATTACACTGAACACAAAACTGGCATTCCACAAGCATACTCTTATACAACACTTGGTATCAGCACATGACCGCCGTGGGTGCCCAGACATCAGCCGGGTCATGATATGTATGTTCGCTGATACCACATGCAGTAGGCACAGACAGGTATTTCTTGTCCCAAGAAGGAGCCCCTGCAAAAGCTAATTAGCTTCTTTACCTGTACCTATGTAGTATTAGGGCCAAGATACAACCCAACAGAGTAGAACCCCCTAGAGTAGTAGTGAATGTAACCCATTACGAATCCAATCCTACAGCACTATACCTCTTAACTGATCCTAGCAAGATATTATGCGCAGGTGGGGCACCATAGGGGAGGAAACTGATAGGCCTGAGACTTTCCAGAAAAAATATTCATGGCGGTAGCAAAGCCACCACACCAGTGCACAGCTCCCGCCTGTGGTCCCAGGGTGGCCCTTAGTTTGTTTGATGCAGTCTGATTTAATAACAAATTGACGCCAGACATGGTGTTCCAGTGTAGGGACATCCACCTTGATGATATTAAGTGAGAGGGTTGAATACCAGCATAGATAAACCCTGTCAGAAAATATGGGACGCTGAGATAGAGAGGTACATGTGGTTGGAAGCGAATTGTATAGAAACCTACTCTGTATTTCTTGTGTTTCTGAGGTAAAGAAACAATTCCACTCTGCACTAATGAGAACTGTGGTGCAATACTGCACATACCAGACATGCAATGGGGCACCTCTATGCTGATGGGTACTTACTGACAATTGCCTACATCCAACTTGTCCCCGAATGGCAGGTCCTGTGCTCCCTGGTCACCATACACACCACTACCCTGGCCATTCCTGGAGAAGATCTGTCTGAGTTGTACCAACATCCGCTACAGAAGAAAAGAACTCTATTGCATCAGGCTCAAGAAAAAAGTGTTGCTGTTTATTTTGGCTGGGCTTAGTTCAAGGACATTCTGAAAGAATTCAACTGTTTTCTGACACACATGTCAATGTGGGAGGGTCCATACCCATCTTCACCATATAGAAGAAGGTGAATGCCCACTGGTTGCAAATAACCAAATAGAAAATGATGAACAGTACTGAGCTCTGCCTTAATGCAATCAAGGAAGAACTAAGAGCAACCCGCCTCATGGTGATGCAACATCGGTATGTGTTGGACTTGATGGCCACAATGGAGGGAGGGGTGTGTGCCACTGAGTCATCCAAACAGGCACTCATACACCCACTGGTTCACCAATACACCTTGGTATATATATTTAACGCTGATAAACTTTTTTAAGAATACTCACAGTCACTGGATGATTTCAACAGTGATATCATCAGTGATGTCATTTGAGATATCATCAGTGATGTCACTGGCCATGTCATGAGTGATGTAATATGTGAGGTCATAAGCAGTGCATTGCGGGTGTGCAAATTATAGTTAGCTCAGCTAACAATGACTGCTGAATTTCACTGGTTTTGTATGAGTGAAACCTAAGCCTAACCATAACATCTCTGTAACCTTAGGATTTTCCAGTGAATTTCTAAGGGTTTTTAAATGGTAATTCCTAACTATAACGTTCCTGTAACATTTGTTTCTTTCAGTGAATTTCTATGTTTTTTTAAGTAGTAGTTGTGCTTGCAGTGTGGCTGAGAAAGGGGGCTGAGCCTCCGCCCAGCTCTCAGGAATCCCACTGTGTAGGACTTACAGGAGGTACCAGAAGGGCTTCTTGGCTCCCAAGGTCCCTCAAGAGTAAAGTGGACTGCATCTCCCAAATAGTAGTGCGCCAGGAGGTGCGTTTGAAGAATGGTGGAGAAAGGGGGCATGACCTACGAGGACCTCTTAGCAATCCCGCTGTGTGCAACTTACTGGAGGTAACAGGAGGGGTAGTGGGCCCCAAGACATCCTTGGGGGGCTAACTACCCCTCCTGTTACCTATAGCAAGACCCACACAGCAGGACTGCTGAGAGGTCGCTGGAGGCCAAGGCCCTCTTTTCTCCACCACTCTGCAAACGCGCCTCCTGGTGCACTACTAGTAGGGGGGTGAAGTCCCCATGGCTATTGAGGGTCCTTGTGGGCCAACTACCCCTCCTGTTACCTCCAGTAAGTCCTACACAGTGGGTTTGATGAGAGGTTTACTGTGGCCATGCCCCTTTTCTCCACCACTCTGCAAACACAACTCCGGGCACACAACTAGTTGGGGGGATGAAGTCCTCTTGGCTCTTGAGGGTCCTTGGGGGCCAACTACCACTCCTGTTACCTCCAGTAAGACCCAAACAGCTGGATTTCTAAGAGGTTGTTGGAAACCATGGCCCCTTTCTCCACCACTCTACAAATGTGCCACCTAGAGCACTACTGGTTTGGGGAAGAAGTCCACTTTAGTCCTGTGGTCCTCAAAAGCCAAGGTGATTTCATCCCCCAACCAGCAGTGCACCAGGTGGTGCGTTTGAGGAGTGGTGGAGAAAGGGGGAGCGCCTCTGGCAACCTCTTAGCAATCTCTCTGTGTGGGACTTACTGGAGATAACAGGAGGGGTTGTTCGCCCCAAGGACCCTCTGGAGGCAAGGGGTTTTCATACCCCAACCACCAGGGAGCCAGATGGTGCGTTTGCAGAGTTGTGGAGAAAGGGGGGCCTCCGGCGAGTTGCCAGGCTTTTAAAAAAAAAAATGTATTTTTAGGGAAGAGGGCTGCCTGCCCCTTTTTTATTTATTTATTTTTAAAAAGGGAGGGGGCCACGCGGCCTCCCCTGCGGGCCAGTTTCAGCCTCAGGGACCCTCATCCCCCAGGCCAGGCCTCATCTGTGGGTGCCCTAGTCACACCCAGGGCACCCACTCATCTGTTGGGGACCGCGGGGGAGCCTGAAGGCCCCCGTGGTCCCTGCCAGCTCCCCGCATCCTGTGGGAGCTGGAATTGCTTTTGGACAGAGGGAGCTGCTAAACATGCAGCTCCCTCTGTCCAAAAGCAATTCTGCTCTGCTTCGAGTAAGCCAAAGCACTTTACATGCTTTTGCGCACTCAAAGCCGAGCAATGTTTGCTATGGCACTGCTCCCACCAAGCCATAGCAAACTGCAATGTCCCAGGGGTGGGCACACTAGGACATTACAGTAACTGGCCCTGGGGTGTGGTGGTCCCAAGGGGCATTATTGGCTCCTAGAGGGGAGACACGTGGCCCCCTTCCAATGTTAATTTAGCCCTGGGTAGTATTTAATGTTAAGAGTTGCCCCGGGGAGGTGGTGGTCCCTGGGGCTGCAGGGGTTCCCCAGTGGGTCCCCACTTTAATTCCATTTTAGCCTTGTGGAAGTGGCTGTCCCCCACATTCATTTAAGATTTTGCCCTGGGGAGGTGGTGGTCCCCGGGGCTTAATAATCCCCAAGGGGGAAGCTCCTACACCCCCCCTGCTTTATTTGTACTCTGCCCATGGGGCCTGTTCCACCTGGGGGCTCATTAATAGCGAAGCGCAGGAGCCCGTGCTTTGGTTTTTAAAAAACATTTCAGTGGGTGTTGCGGATGCAGTGCGACCCCTCCAAGAGGCCTAGGGGGTCAGGGTGTTTCTACCCTACCCTCTTTTCTTTTTAAGATGGCTGCCAACACTTCCTAGTTCGAAGTTCTGGCAGCCAAACAGATCTCAACATGATATTGGGAGGTTTCACGGATCCAAAGCATCCATAATATACAACTGGAAATTTCTTTAAATAATTCCAAAACTACTGATCGGATTTACACCAAATAACAAAAGGCACATCCCTGAACCAAAATCTACCTTCCTGACAAATTTGGTGTAATTCCAGCAGTTCGGGCTGTAGCATGGTAAAAACGCTCTTTTTAGGCAACCCCTGGTTCTCGGCCCCCCACTTGACAGATCATGCCAAAACTTTCAAGACGTCAGGTGAAGTGAGCATCATATCAGTTTTGAAAATTTTGTGAAAATTCGTCAAACAGTGCTAAAGTTTTTGGCAAATGAAAAAACGCTCTACCCCGGACTATGTGTGTATATATATACATATAAATATATTACCTATTGGCGGTCGCAAGTAGGTAGTTATAGTTAGGACCTTGTTTCTATTCAAAAAGCGTTTTTTCTTTTGCCAATATCTTTGGCGCAGTTTGACGAATCTTCGCAAAATTTTCTAAACTAATGACCAGCTCAGGTCAGCTCCTGTCTTGAAGGTTTCGGGGTGATTCGTCAAGCAGGGGCCGAGAAAACAGAGGGGGTCCCAAAACCAGTTTTCTCCATGTTAATTTCCATTGGAAATTTTGGAACAGGCTACAGCCCGAACTGCTGAACGGAATTACACCAAATTTGGCAAAAAGGTAGCTCTTGGTTCAGAAAGCGCCCTTTTTTTCAAATGGTGTAAATCCATTCAGTAGTTCCGGAAGAAAAGAAAAAAAAACAAAGCGCGGTCTCCAGCACTTCGTTTTTTAAAGCCCCCGGGTGGACCAGGTCCCGGGGGCAATATTTAATATTGGGACCACCACCTCCCCGGGGCTTTAAACAGTTGGGAGTTTGGAGCCCTAGATGGCCCTGGGGACCGCAACCCCCCAGGGCCGGCTCCTGCAATGTCCTGGGGTGACCACCCCCGGGACATTGCTGTTTGCTATGGCAGGGCGGGAGCACCGCTCCCGCCCTGCCATAGAAAACACTGCTTTGCTTCTTGGAATCAAGAGCAGGAAACCTGCTCTCGCTTCCAAGATGCAAAGCAGAATTGCTTTTGGGCAAGAGGAGCTGCATGTTAGCATCCGTGGTCCGCAGCAGGCGGGTAGCCGGCACGGACCGTGGGGGCATTGGGGTATCCCCCACGGTCCCCAGCGTAAGGCCAGGCCCCGGGGGATGGGGTCCCCGGGGCCAGAAGTGGCCATGAGAAGGGGGGCCACGTGGCCCCCCTCCCTTTGTAAATAATTAAAAAAAAAATTAAATAAGGCCGGGCCCCGGGGCCAAAATTGTCCTGAGGAGGGGGGCCACGTGGCCCCCCTCCAAAATTTTAAAAAGAAAGAAAGACTGGCCAGGCCCCGGGGGATGGGGTCCCCAGGTCCAAGAGAGTCCCAGAGAAGGGGGGCCACCCGGCCCCCCTTCCAAAAATATATATAAAAAATAAATGGCCAAGCCCCGGGTGATGGGGTCCCCAGGGCCAAAAATGGCAAAGGGAAAGGGGGCCACGTGGCCCCCTTTCCCGACAAATAATTAAAAATATATAAAATAAACGAGGCCATGCCCTGGGGGATGGGGTCCCCGGGGCCAAAATCGGGCCCCCTTCCCGTTTAAAAAAAAAATAAAATAAAAAAATGGGTCAGGCCTGGGGGATGGGGACCCCAGGGCCCTAAAAATACTGAAAGAAGGGGGCCACACAGCCCCCCTTCTAGAAATGCAAAAAGAAAAGAAAACCCTGCATCTCGCCAGAGGCCCGCCCCCTCCCTGCACCACTCTGCAAACACGCCTCCTGGTGCGTTTTGGATTGGGGGATGAAGTCCCCTAGAGTGATATCCTTAGGGGCCAACTAGCCCACCAGGTACATCCAGTAAGCCCCACACAGTGGGATTGCTGAGAGGTGGTCCGAGGCCACGCCCCTTTTTACACCACTCTGCAAACGCGCCTCTTGGCGCATTGCTGGTGGGGCGATGAGGTCATCTTGTGTCCTGAGGACCTCAGGCCTAAAGTGGACTTCATCCCCCGAGCAGCAGTGCGCCAGGAGCCGCGATTGCAGAGTGGTGTAAAAAGGGGGCATAGCCTTTGAGCACTCTCAGCAAACCAGCTGTATGGGGCTTACTGGAGGTAACAGGAGGGCTAGTTGGCACCCAGGGACCCTTAGGAGGAAAGGGGACTTCATCCCCCAACCAAGAGCGCACCAGGAGGCACGTTTGCAGAGTGGTGGAGAAAGGGGGGGGTGGCTTGTGTCCACCTCTCAGCAATCCCACTGTGTGGGGCTTACTGGAGTTAAGAGTTAGGCTAGTTGGCCCCTAACCACTCCCAGCAGCGAAGGGGACTTCAATCCCCATCCAAGAGCGCGCCATGGAGTGTGTTTGCAGAGTGGTGGGCAAAGTGGGCGTGGCCTGCTATGAGAACATAGCAATCCTGCTGTGTGGGACCTACTGGAGGTAATAGGAGGGGTAGTTGGCCCCCAAGGATGTCCTTGGGGGCCAACTATCCCTCTTGATACCTCCAGTAAGTCCCACACAGTGGGATTGCTAAGACGTCTTCGGAGGCCACGCCCCCTTTCTCCACTACTCTGCAAACGCGCCTCCTGGCAGACTACGGGATGGGGGATGAAGTCCACTTTACTCCTGAGGGACTTTGGGAGCTAAGAAGCCCTCCTGGTACCTCCTGTAAGTCCTACGCAGCGGAATTCCTGAGCGCTGGTCGGAGGCCCAGCACCCTTTCTCTACCACTCTGCAAACGCGACTACTAGTTAAGGAAGCATTTGCAATGTAATAGGTTTTGCATTTGTGAGAGTTAAAGCAATTGGCGTTGTAAATGTAAAAGTGTTTTAGTAATGTTTCTTGGAGTGGAGTGGACGTAGGTTGTGTGTAGTGGAATTATGTGGTATGTTGTGCAGTGAAATTATGTGGATAGAAAGTATGTGGTATTTAGTGTGTAGGAATTATTTAGAGTGGGATTATATGTTATGGAGAGTAATTGTGTGGAGTTGTGGAGTTGTAACCTCAGGTTTAGTCTTCCTCGTTTCCATAGAAGCTAAACTAGGAACTCAATGAGACAAAAAAAGAAGGAACCACTGAGGAGCACTTCTGGACCTACTCAGAGGTATGAGCAGGGCCACTGGAATTATGTGACAGTTTGGCTGCACCGACTTTTGCACAATTATACATTTACCGCATTTGCCACATAATCCATCATCTGCTGCATAATCTGCAGATTTGAACAAAAAAAATATTATTTCTAGCTCAAACGGCTCAAACGTTACCAAAAATGCAGTGACAGGTATTACAGCGTGGTGGAAGGCCCTGTGCAAACCTAGAATGATCACCTGTTACTTATTGCTAAATGTGGGTATTAAATTGGTACTAATGGTGTGTAAACCACTCTTGCTTCTTAATGCACCTCTCTTGCCCCTTTCTGCATTTCTGTTGCTTCTTTCTGCAACCCTCATGCCTCTTTCACACCACTCTTCCCTTTTTCTGCACCCCACTTCCCTCTTTCTGCTCCTCACTTGTTTCTTTCTGTATGCCTCTTGCCTCCTTCTCCACCCAACTTCCCCATTACTACATCTCTGTTGCTTCTTTATGCACTTCTCTTACTTGTTTCTGCACCTCTCTTACGTCTTTCTGCAACTCTGTTGCGTCTTTCAGCACCTGTGTTGCTTCTTTCTGCACTTCTCTTCCTTCTTCCTGCACCCCTCCTGCCTCTTTCTGTACCTCTCTTGCCTCTTTGTGCACCTCTTCTACCTTTTTCTGTACCGCTCTTGCTTCTTTTTGCACCTATGTTGGTTCTTTCTGCACTGCTCTTGCTTCTTTCTGCACCTCACTTGCCACTTTCTGATCCCTCTTTTATCTTTCTGTACCTCTCTTGCCTCTTTCTGCACCCCTGTTCCCTCTTTCTGCACCTTTCCTGCCTATTTATGCACCTCTCTTGCCTCTTTCTGTACCTCTGTTGGTTCTTTCTGTACTTCTCTTGCTCTCTCTGCACCCTTTGTGCATCTTTCAGCACATCTGTTGCTTCTTTCTGCACTTCTCTTCCTTCTTTCTGCACCCCTCCTGCCTCTTTCTGTACCTCTCTTGCCTCTTTGTACACCTCTTCTACCTTTTTCAGTACCCCTCTAGCTTCTTTTTGCACCTCTGTTGGTTCTTTCTGCACTGCTCTTGCTTCTTTCTGCACCTCACTTGCCTCTTTCTGCACTTCTCTTGCTTCTTTCTACACCTCTGCTGTTTCTTTCATCAATTTGTTTGCCTCTTTCTGTACTTCTCTTCCTTCTTTCTGCACACCTCCTACCTCTTTCTGCACTCCTCTTGCCTCTTTCAGCACCTCTGTTGCTTCTTTCTGCACTTCTCTTCCTTCTTTCTGCACCCCTCCTGCCTCTTTCTTTACCTCTCTTGCCTCTTTATGCACCTCTTCTACCTCTTTCTGTACCGCTCTTCCTTATTTTTGCACCTCTGTTTGTAATTTTTGCACTGCTCTTGCTTCTTTCTGCACTTCTCTTGCTTCTTTCTACACCTCTGTTGCTTCTTTCTCGCAATTCTTTTGCCTCTTTCTGCACTTCTCTTCCTTCTTTCTGCATCCCTCCTGCCTCTTTCTGTACCTCTCTTGCCTCTTTGTGCACCTCTCCTACCTCTACTGCACTCCTCCTGCCTCTTTTTGCACCTCAGTTGGTTCATTCTGCACTGCTCTTGCTTCTTTCTGCACCCCTCTTGCCTCTTTCTGCACCCATCTTTTCTCTTTATGCACCTCTGCCTCTTTCTGCACCCCTGTTCCCTCTTTCTGCACCTTTCCTGCCTGTTTCTGCACCTCTCTTGCCTCTTTCTGTACCTCTGTTGGTTCTTTCTGCACATCTCTTGCTCCTTTCTACACCTCTATTGCTTCTTTCAGCAATTCTCTTGCCTCTTTCTGTACTTCTCTTCCTTCTTTCTGCACTCCTCTTGCCTCTTTCATCACCTCTGTTGCTTCTTTCTGCACTTCTCTTCCTTCTTTCTGCACCCCTCCTGCCTCTTTCTGGACCTCTCTTGCCTCTTTGTGCACCTCTTCTACCTTTTTCTGTACCGCTCTTGCTTATTTTTGCACCTCTGTTGGTAATTTCTGCACTGCTCCTGCCTGCACCTCACTTGCCTCTTTCTGCACTTCTCTTGCTTCTTTCTACACCTCTGTTGCTTCTTTCTCGCAATTCTTTTGCCTCTTTCTGCACTTCTCTTCCTTCTTTCTGCACCCCTCCAGCCTCTTCTGTACCTCTCTTTTCTCTTTGTGCACCTCTCCTACCTCTTTCTGCACTCCTCTTGCCCCTTTTTGCACCTCTGTTGGTTCATTTCGCACTGCTCTTGCTTCTTTCTGCACCCTTCTTGCCTCTTTCTGCACTCCTATTTTCTCTTTCTGCACCTCTCTTGCCTCTTTCTGCACCCCTGTTCCCTCTTTCTGCACATTTCCAGCCTGTTTCTGCACCTCTCTTGCCTCTTTCTGTACCTCTGTTGGTTCTTTCTGTACTTCTCCTGCTCTTTCTGCACCCTTCGTGCCTCTTTCAGCACCTCTGTTGCTTCTTTCTGCACTTCTCCTCCTTCTTTCTGCACCCCTCCTGCCTCTTTCTGTACATCTCTTGCCTCTTTGTGCACCTCTTCTACCTTTTTCTGTACCGCTCTAGCTTCTTTTTGCACCTCTGTTGGTTCTTTCTGCACTGCTCTTGCTTCTTTCTGCACCTCTGTTGCTTCTTTCTGCACTTCTCCTCCTTCTCTCTGCACCCCTCCTGCCTCTTTGTGTATCTCTCTTGCCTCTTTGTGTACCTTTTCTACCTTTTTCTGTACCGCTCTAGCTTCTTTTTGCACCTCTGTTGGTTCTTTCTGCACTGCTCTTGCTTCTTTCTGACATCACTTGCCTCTTTCTGCACTTCTCTTGCTTCTTTCTACACCTCTGTTGCTCCTTTCAGCAATTCTTTTGCCTCTTTCTGCACTTCTCTTCCTTCTTTCTGTACCCCTCCTGCCTTTTTCTGTACCGCTCTTGCTTCTTTTTGCACCTCTGTTGCTTCTTTCTCGCAATTCTTTTACCTCTTGCTGCACTTCTCTTCCTTCTTTCTGTACCCCTCCTGCCTTTTTCTGTACCTCTCTTGCCTCTTTGTGCACCTCTCCTACCTCTTCTGCACTACTCTTGCCTCTTTTTGCACCCCTCTTGCCTCTTTCTGCACCCCTCTTTTCTCTTTCTGCACCTCTCTTGCCTCTTTCTGCACCCCTGTTCCCTCTTTCTGCACCTTTCCTGCCTGTTTCTGCACCTCTCTTGCCTCTTTCTGTACCTCTGTTGGTTCTTTCTGCACTTCTCTTGCTCTTTTCTACACCTCTGCTGCCTCTTTCAGCACCTCTGTTGCTTCTTTCTGCTCTTCTATTCCTTCTTTCTGCACCCCTCCTGCCTCTTTCTGTACCTCTCTTGCCTCTTTTTGCACCTCTTCTACCTTTTTCTGTACCGCTCTTGCTTCTTTTTGCACCTCTGTTGGTATTTTCTGCACTGCTCCTGCTTCTTTCTGCACCTCACTTGCCTCTTTCTGCACTTCTCTTGCTTCTTTCTACACCTCTGTTGCTTCTTTCTGCTCTTCTATTCCTTCTTTCTGCACCGCTCCTGCCTCTTTCTGTACCTCTCTTGCCTCTTTGTGCACCTCTTCTACCTTTTTCTGTACCGCTCTTGCTTCTTTTTGCACCTCTGTTGCTTCTTTCTCGCAATTCTTTTACCTCTTGCTGCACTTCTCTTCCTTCTTTCTGTACCCCTCCTGCCTTTTTCTGTACCTCTCTTGCCTCTTTGTGCACCTCTCCTACCTCTTCTGCACTACTCTTGCCTCTTTTTGCACCCCTCTTGCCTCTTTCTGCACCCCTCTTTTCTCTTTCTGCACCTCTCTTGCCTCTTTCTGCACCCCTGTTCCCTCTTTCTGCACCTTTCCTGCCTGTTTCTGCACCTCTCTTGCCTCTTTCTGTACCTCTGTTGGTTCTTTCTGCACTTCTCTTGCTCTTTTCTACAGCTCTGCTGCCTCTTTCAGCACCTCTGTTGCTTCTTTCTGCTCTTCTATTCCTTCTTTCTGCACCCCTCCTGCCTCTTTCTGTACCTCTCTTGCCTCTTTTTGCACCTCTTCTACCTTTTTCTGTACCGCTCTTGCTTCTTTTTGCACCTCTGTTGGTATTTTCTGCACTGCTCCTGCTTCTTTCTGCACCTCACTTGCCTCTTTCTGCACTTCTCTTGCTTCTTTCTACACCTCTGTTGCTTCTTTCAGCAATTTATTTGCCTCTTTCTGCACTTCTCTTAATTCTGTCTGCACCCCTCCTGCCTCTTTCTGTACCTCACGTGCCTCTTTGTGCACCTTTCCTACCTCTTTCTGCACTCCTCTTGCTTAGTTTTGCACCTCTGTTGATAATTTCTGCACTGCTCTTGCTTCTTTCTGCACCTCACTTGCCTCTTGCTGCACTTCTCTAGCTTCTTTCTACACATCTGTTGCTTCTTTCTCGCAATTCTTTTGCCTCATTCTGCACTTCTCTTCCTTCTTTCTGCACCCTTCCTGCTTCTTTCTGTACCTGAATTGCCTCTTTGTGCACCTCTCCTACCCCTTTCTGCACTCCTCCTGCCTCTTTCTGCACCTCTGTTTCTTCTTTCTGCACTTGTCTTCCTTCTTTCTGCACCCCTCCTGCCTCTTTCTGTACCTCCTTGCCTCTTTGTGCACCTCTTCTACCTTTTTCTGTACCGCTCTTGCTTCTTTTTGCACCTCTGTTGCTTCTTTCTCACAATTCTTTTACCTCTTTCTGCACTTCTCTTCCTTCTTTCTGTACCCGTCCTGCCTTTTTCTGTACCTCTCTTGCCTCTTTTTGCACCTCTACTACCTCTTCTGCACTACTCTTGCCTCTTTTTGCACCTCTGTTGGTTCATTCTGCACAGCTCTTGCTTCTTTCTTCACCCCTCTTGCCTCTTTCTGCACCCCTCTTTTCTCTTTCTGCACCTCTCTTGCCTCTTTGTGCACCCCTGTTCCCTCTTTCTGCACCTTTCCTGCCTGTTTCTGCACCTCTCTTGCCTCTTTCTGTACCTCTGTTGGTTCTTTCTGCACTTCTCTTGCTCTTTTCTACACGTCTGTTGCCTCTTTCAGCACCTCTGTTGCTTCTTTCTGCACTTCTATTCCTTCTTTCTGCACCCCTCCTGCCTCTTTCTGTGCCTCTCTTGCCTCTTTTTGCACCCCTTCTACCTTTTTCTGTACCGCTCTTGCTTCTTTTTGCACCTCTGTTGGTAATTTCTGCTCTGCTCCTGCTTCTTTCTGCACCTCACTTGCCTCTTTCTGCACTTCTCTTGCTTCTTTCTACACCTCTGTTGCTTCTTTCTCGCAATTCTTTTGCCTCTTTCTGCACCTCTCTTGCCTCTTTCTGCACCCCTTTTCCCTTTTTCTGCACCTTTCCTGCCTATTTATGCACCTCTCTTGCCTCTTTCTGTACCTCTGTTGGTTCTTTCTGCACTTCTCTTGCTCTCTCTGCACACTTCGCGCCTCTTTCAGCACATCTGTTGCTTCTTTCTGCACTTTTCTTCCTTCTTTCTGCACCCCTCCTGCCTCTTTCTGTACTTCTCTTGCCTCTTTGTGCACCTCTTCTAACTTTTTCTGTACCCCTCTAGCTTCTTTTTGCACCTCTGTTGGTTCTTTCTGCACTGCTCTTGCTTCTTTCTGCACCTCACTTGCCTCTTTCTGCACTTCTCTTTTTTCTTTCTACACCTCTGCTGCTTCTTTCATCAATTTGTTTGCCTCTTTCTGCACTTCTCTTCCTTCTTTCTGCACCCCTCCTACCTCTTTCTGCACTGTTCTTTCTGCATCCCTCCTGCCTCTTTCTTTACCTCTCTTGCCTCTTTGTGTACCTCTTCTACCTCTTTCTGTACCGCTCTTCCTTATTTTTGCACCTCTGTTTGAAATTTCTGCACTGCACTTGCTTCTTTCTGCAGCTCACTTGCCTCTTTCTACACTTCTCTTGCTTCTTTCTACACCTTTGTTGCTTCTTTCTCGCAATTCTTTTGCCTCTTTGTGCACTTCTCTTCCTTCTTTCTGCACCCCTCCTGCTTCTTTCTGTACCTCTCTTGCCTCTTTGTGCACCTCTCTTACCTCTTCTGCACTCCTCTTGCCTCTTTTTGCACCTCAGTTGGTTCATTCTGCTCTGCTCTTGCTTCTTTCTGCACCTCTCTTGCCTCTTTCTGAACCCCTGTTCCCTCTCTGCACCTTTCCTGCCTGTTTCTGCACCTCTCTTGCCTCTTTCTGTACCTCTGTTGGTTCTTTCTGCACATCTCTTGCTCCTTTCTACTCCTCTGTTGCTTCTTTCAGCAATTCTCTTGCCTCTTTTTGTACTTCTCTTCCTTCTTTCTACACTCCTCTTGCCTCTTTCAGCACCTCTGTTGCTTCTTTCTGCACTTCTCTTCCTTCTTTCTGCACCCCTCCTGCCTCTTTCTGTACCTCTCTTGCCTCTTTGTGCACCTCTTCTACCTTTTTCTGTACCGCTGTTGCTTATTTTTGCACCTCTGTTGGTAATTTCTGCACTGCTCTTGCTTCTTTCTGCACTTCACTTGCCTCTATCCTCACTTATCTTGCTTCTTTCTACACCTATGTTGCTTCTTTCTCGCAATTCTTTTGCCTCTTTCTGCACTTCTCTTCCTTCTTTCTGTAACCCTCCTACCTCTTTCTGTACCCCTCTTGCCTCTTTGTGCACCTCTCCTACCTCTTCTGCACTCCTCCTGCCTCTTTCTGCACCTCTGTTGCTTCTTTCTGCACTTCTCTTCCTTCTTTCTGCACCCCTCCTGCCTCTTTCTGTACCTCTCTTGCCTCTTTGTGCACCTCTTCTACCTTTTTCTGTACCGCTCCTGCTTCTTTTTGCACCTCTGTTGGTTCTTTCTGCACTGCTCTTGCTTCTTTCTGCACCTCACCTGCCTCTTTCTGCACCCCTCATTTCTCTTTCTGTACCACTCTTGCCTCTTTCTTCCCCTGTTCCCTCTTTCTACACCCCTGTTCCCTCTTTCTGCACCTTTCCTGCCTATTTATGCACCTCTCTTGCCTCTTTCTGTACCTCTGTTCGTTCTTTCTGTACTTCTCTTGCTCTCTCTTTACCCTTGGCGCCTCTTTCAGCACATCTGTTCCTTCTTTTTGCACTTCTCTTCCTTCTTTCTGCACCCCTCCTGCCTCTTTCTGTACCTCTCTTGGCTCTTTGTGCACCTCTTCTACCTTTTTCTGTACCCCTCTTGCCTCTTTTTGCATCTCTGTTGGTTCTTTCTGCACTGCTCTTGCTTCTTTCTGCACCTCACTTGCCTCTTTCTGCACTTCTCTGGCTTCTTTCTACACCTCTGCTTGTTCTTTCATCAATTTGTTTGCCTCTTTCTACACTTCTCTTCCTTCTCTCTGCATCCCTCCTACCTCATTCTGCACTCCTCTTGCCTCTTTCAGCACCTCTGTTGCTTCTTTCTGCACTTCTCTTCCTTCTTTCTGCACCCCTCCTGCCTCTTTATTTACCTCTCTTGCCTCTTTGTGCACCTCTTCTACCTCTTTCTGTACCACTATTCCTTATTTTTGCAACTCTGTTTGTAATTTCTGCACTGCTCTTGCTTCTTTCTGCACCTCACTTGCCTCTTTCTGCACTTCTCTTGCTTCTTTCCACACCTCTGTTGCTTCTTTCTCACAATTCTTTTGCTTCTGTCTGCACTTCTCTTCCTTCTTTCTGCACCCCTCCTGCCTCTTCCTGTACCTCTCTTGCCTCTTTGTGCACCTCTCCTACCTCTTCTGCACTCCTCTTGCCTCTTTTTGCACCTCAGTTGGTTCATTCTGCACTGCTCTTGCTTCTTTCTGCACCCATCTTTTCTCTTTCTGCACCTCTCTTGACTCTTTCTGCACCCCTGTTCCCTCTTTCTGCACCTTTCCTGCCTGTTTCTGCACCTCTCTTACCTCTTTCTGTACCTCTGTTGATTCTTTCTGCACATCTCTTGCTCCTTTCTACACCTCTGTTGCTTCTTTCAGCAATACTCTTGCCTCTTTCTGCACTTCTCTTCCTTCTTTCTGCACTCCTCTTGCCTCTTTCATCACCTCTGTTGCTTCTTTCTGCACTTCTCTTCCTTCTTTCTGCACCCCTCCTGCCTCTTTCTGTACCTCTCTTGCCTCTATGTGCACCTCTTCTACCTTTTTATGTACCGCTCTTGCTTCTTTTTGCACCTCTGTTGGTAATTTCTGCACTGCTCCTGCTTCTTTCTGCACCTCACTTTCCTCTTTCTGCACTTCTCTTGCTTCTTTCTACACCTCTGTTGCTTCTTTCTCGCAATTCTTTTGCCTCTTTCTGCACTTCTCTTCCTTCTTTCTGCGCCCCTCCAGCCTCTTTCTGTACCTCTCTTGCCTCTTTGTGCACCTCTCCTACCTCTTTCTGCACTCCTCTTTCCCCTTTTTGCACCTCTGTTGATTCATTCTGCTCTGCTCTTGCTTCTTTCTGCACCCCTCTTGCCTCTTTCTGCACCCCTATTTTCTCTTTCTGCACCTCTCTGGCCTGTTTCTGCACCCCTGTTCCCTCTTTCTGCACCTTTCCTGCCTGTTTCTGCACCTCTCTTGCCTCTATCTGTACCTCTGTTGGTTCTTTTTGCACTTCTCTTGCTCTTTCTGCACCCTTCGCGCCTCTTTCAGCACCTCTGTTGCTTCTTTCTGCACTTCTCCTCCTTCTTTCTACACCCCTCCTGCCTCTTTCTGTACCTCTCCTGCCTCTTTGTGCACCTCTTCTACCTTTTTCTGTACCGCTCTAGCTTCTTTTTGCACCTCTGTTGGTTCTTTCTGCACTGCTCTTTCTTCTTTCTGCACCTCTGTTGCTTATTTCTGCACTTCTCCTCATTCTTTCTGCACCACTCCTGCCTCTTTGTGTACCTCTATTGCCTCTTTGTGCACCTTTTCTACCTTTTTCTGTACCACTCTAGCTTCTTTTTAACCTCTGTTAGTTCTTTCTGCACTGCTCTTGCTTCTTTCTGACATCACTTGCCTCTTTCTGCACTTCTCTTGCTTCTTTCTACACCTCTGTTGCTCCTTTCAGCAATTCTTTTGCCTCTTTCTGCACTTTGCTTCCTTCTTTCTGCACCCCTCCTGCTTCTTTCTGTACCTCAATTGCCTCTTTCTGCACCTCTCCTACCTCTTTCTGAACTCCTCCTGCCTCTTTCTGCACCTCTGTTGCTTCTTTCTGCACTTTTCTTCCTTCTTTCTGCACCCCTACTGCCTCTTTCTGTACCTCTCTTGCCTCTTTGTGCACCTCTCCTACCTCTTCTGCACTCCTCTTGCCTCTTTTTGCACCTCAGTTGGTTCATTCTGCACTGCTCTTGCTTCTTTCTGTACCCCTCTTGCCTCTTTCTGCACCCATGTTTTCTCTTTCTGCGCCTCTCTTGCCTCTTTCTGCACTCCTGTTCCCTCTTTCTGCACCTTTCCTGCCTGTTTCTGCACCTCTCTTACCTCTTTCTGTACCTCTGTTGGTTCTTTCTGCACATCTCTTGCTCCTTTCTACACCTCTGTTGCTTCTTTCAGCAATACTCTTGCCTCTTTCTGCACTTCTCTTCCTTCTTTCTGCACTCCTCTTGCCTCTTTCATCACCTCTGTTGCTTCTTTCTGCACTTCTCTTCCTTCTTTCTGCACCCCTCCTGCCTCTTTCTGTACCTCTCTTGCCTCTTTGTGCAACTCTTCTACCTTTTTCTGTATCCCTCTTGCTTCTTTTTGCACCTCTGTTGGTAATTTCTGCACTGCTCCTGCTTCTTTCTGCACCTCACTTGCCTCTTTCTGCACTTCTCTTGCTTCTTTCTATACCTCTGTTGCTTCTTTTTCGCAATTCTTTTGCCTCTTTCTGCACTTCTCTTCCTTCTTTCTGCACCCCTCCAGCCTCTTTCTGTACCTCTCTTGCCTCTTTGTGCACCTCTCCTACCTCTTTCTGCACTCCTCTTTCCCCTTTTTGCACCTCTGTTGGTTCATTCTGCACTGCTCTTGCTTCTTTCTTCACCCCTCTTGCCTCTTTCTGTACCCCTATTTTCACTTTCTGCACCTCTCTGGCCTCTTTCTGCACCCCTGTTCCCTCTTTCTGCACCTTTCTTGCCTCTATCTGTACCTCTGTTGATTCTTTCTGTACTTCTCTTGCTCTTTCTGCACCCTTCACGCCTCTTTCAGCACCTCTGTTGCTTCTTTATGCACTTCTCCTCCTTCTTTCTGCACCCCTCCTGCCTCTTTCTGTACCTCTCTTGCCTCTTTGTGCACCTCTTCTACCTTTTTTTGTACCACTCTAGCTTCTTTTTGCACCTCTGTTGGTTCTTTCTGCACTGCTCTTGCTTCTTTCTGCACCGCTGTTGCTTATTTCTGCACTTCTCCTTCTTTCTGCACCCCTCCTGCCTCTTTGTGTTCCTCTCTTGCCTCTTTGTGCACCTTTTTTACCTTTTTCTGTACCGCTCTAGCTTCTTTTTGCACCATTGTTGCTCCTTTCAGCAATTCTTTTCCCTCTTTCTGCACTTCTCTTCCTTCTTCCTGCACCCCTCCTGCTTCTTTCTGTACCTCAATTGCCTCTTTGTGCACCTCTCCTACCTCTTTCTGCACTCCTCCTGCTTCTTTCTGCACCTCTGTTGCTTCTTTCTGCACTTCTCTTCCTTCTTTCTGCACCCCTCCTGCCTCTTTCTGTACCTCTCTTGCCTCTTTGTGTACCTCTCCTACCTCTTCTGCACTCCTCTTGCCTCTTTTTGCTCCTCAGTTGGTTCATTCTGCACTGCTCTTGCTTCTTTCTGCACTCCTCTTGCCTCTTTCTGCACCCATCTTTTCTCTTTCTGCACCTCTCTTGCCTCTTTCTGCACCCCTGTTCTCTCTTTCTGCACCGTTCCTGCCTGTTTCTGCACCTCTCTTACCTCTTTCTGTACCTCTGTTGGTTCTTTCTGCACATCTCTTGCTCCTTTCTACACCTCTGTTGCTTCTTTCAGCAATACTCTTGCCTCTTTCTGCACTTCTCTTCCTTCTTTCTGCACTCCTCTTGCCTCTTTGTGCACCTCTTCTACCTTTTTCTGTACCGCTCCTGCTTCTATTTGCACCTCTGTTGGTTCTTTCTGCACTGCTCTTGCTTCTTTCTGCACCTCACTTGCCTCTTTCTGCACTTCTCTTGCTTCTTTCTACACCTCTGTTGCTTCTTTCAGCAATTTTTTTGCCTCTTTCTGTACTTCTCTTAGTTCTTTCTGCACCCCTCCTGCCTCTTTCTGTACCTCACTTGCCTCTTTGTGCACCTTTCCTACCTCTTTCTGCACTCCTCTTGCTTATTTTGGCACCTCTGTTGGTTCATTCTGCACTGCTCTTGCTTCTTTCTGCACCCCTCTTGCCTCTTTCTGCACCCCTCTTTTCTATTTCTGCACCTCTCTTGCCTCTTTCTGCCCCCCTGTTCCCTCTTTCTGTACCTTTCCAGCTTGTTTCTGTACCTCTCTTGCCTCTTTCTGTACCTCTGTTGGTTCTTTCTGCACGTCTCTTGCTCTTTCTGCACCCTTCGCGCCTCTTTCAGCACCTCTGTTGCTTCTTTCTGCACTTCTCTTCCTTCTTTCTGAACCCCTCCTGCCTCTTTCTGTACCTCCCATGCCTCTTTGTGCACCTCTCCTACCTTTATCTGTACCCCTCTTGCCTCTTTTTGCACCTCTGTTGGTTCTTTCTGCACTGCTTTTTCTTCTTTCTGCTCCTCACTTGCCTCTTTCTGCACTTCTCTTCCTTCTTTCTACACCTCTGTTGCTTCTTTCAGGAATTCTCTTGCCTCTTTCTGCACTTCTCTTCCTTCTTTCTGCACCCCTCCTGCCTCTTTCTGCACCTCTGTTGCCTCTTTGTGCACCTTTCTTGCCTCTTTCTGTACTTCACATGCTTCTTTCTGCACCTCTCTTGCCTGTTTTGGCACCTGTGTTGCTTGTTTCTGCACTTCTCTTGCCTCTTTCTGCACCTCTGACTTAGAGGTAGTTTTAATCCCCCGTGCCCTATTATGTACTAGGGCCTTACAGGGGAGGTCATGCCAATCACAGGGGTACCCCAACCCATAGTGTACCCTAGTGGATGTAGGTGTTTTCACTGTATTCTAAGTGTCTTTCAGCATAGCACTGGCTCCGGGACTGGTTAGTCAGAGTCAGTTACTACCAGTACCAGTCAGCAAAAAGTTGGGGGCACAGGATGACTTTGCAATAAGGCGTCTTTCTGCACCTCTGTTGGTACTTTCTGCATATCTCTTGCTTCTTTCTCCACCTTTCTTCGTCTTTTTGGACTTCTGTTGCCTCTTTCTGCATTTCTCTTGCTTCTTTCTGCGCTTTTCTTTCTCTTTCTGCACATGTCATACCTCTGTAAGCATAGTTAGAAATTAGCATTTAAAAAACTTTTGAAATTCACTGAAAAAACCATAGGTTTCAAGGACATTATAGTTAGGAATTAGCATTTAAAAAACCTTTGAAATTCACTGAAAAAACCATAGGTTTCAGGGACGTTATAGTTAGAAATTAGCATTTAAATAACCTTAGAAATTCACTGAATAAACCACAGGTTTCAGGGACGTTATAGTTAGTTGGACATTTCACTCATACAAAACCAGAGAAATTCGACCGTTATAGTTAGTTGAGCTAACTATAACTCGCGCCCCCGCAATGCACTGCTGATGACGTCAAATATTATATCATTCATGACGTGGTCAGTGACATCACTGATGACATCACTGATGACATCTCAAATGACATCACTGATGACATCATCCACGTGATAATCTGATGCACCTCCTCACACCCTAATATAACCTTTGATACACCTACTCTAAAATACAGATGACTACCATTTTCGAAACCATAGACACACCAATACCAGTTACTACATACCCACTCACTGATTCCTAGGTCTACACACACATCCACTCATTCACCCATACAGTCACTCATCAATACATCACTATCATATGCACTCATACACCTATACAGACACTCACATACCGCCACTCATCCAGAGTTACTCACACACCTAGTCAGTCATGCAAAGAATCAATCACACTTCCATTTACTCACCTATACAGTTATACACACACCACCTCACTTATTCATACAGATACTAACGCATACTTACTCTCTTATAGAATCACTGATACAAGTACACACTCATCCATACAGCCACTCTCACAATCACTGACTCTCACGTATAGTCATTTATATACTCCAACTATCACATACACTGCCTTTTAAATATGTAGTTATTTGGACATGTACCACTGAGACATCCATTTACTCACCAACACACCCATACACACTCACACACCCATACAGCTGTTAACACATGCAATCTTGAACCCATACACCTAGTGAATCAACCACTCACACATCTATGCACAGAGTCACACACCTCCCACCCACCCACACATACACTCAGGCACCCATACAAATACTCAGGCAACCAATAAATAACCCATATAGACACTCATGTAGCTACTCACCAATCCATGCAGCAGCTTACACAACAATAGACAGACTGATACAGACATTCACACAGTTTAGTCACTAACCCATGCATTCAGTAAGACACATTTAATCACTCACTTATACAGTCAGTCACGCACCTACTAAATATTCCATCCAGACTCTTATAGACCCACTCATTCTTCAATACACCTTGGCATATATATAAAACATATTTAAACTTTATAGAAACACACAGTCACTGGATGATGTCATCAGTGATGTCATCAGTGATGTCACTGACCATGTCATGAATGATGTAATATGCGACGTCATCAGCAGTGCATTGCGGGGGCGCGAGTTATAGTTAGCTGTACTAACTATAACAGCGGAATTTCTCAGGTTTTGTATGAGTGAAATGTCCAACTAACTATAATGTCCCTGAAACCTATGGTTTTTTCAGTGAATATATATTACAGTTAAGACCTCGTTTCTATAGGAAAAGCATTTTTTCTCTTGCCAATATCTTTGGCGTCAGTTGATGAATCTCTGCAAAATTTTCAAAACTAATATGCCACTCACTTCAGCTACTGTGTTGAAAGTATCAGGGTGATTCGTCAAGCATGGGCCGAGAAAAGAGGGGGTGTCCCAAAATGCTTTTTAGCGTATATATATATATATCCATCAACAACATCCCACCAGGAAAAGGAGCACTCTCGCGTTTCTTGAATCAATTTATTGTTCCAACAGACGAGTTTCGGCGTATATTGCCTTTCTCAATGTTGGTTCTCAATAACAGTTCTACAGCGACAAGTGTTACAGCGTGGTGGAAGGCCCTGTGCAAACATAGAATGGTCACCTGTTACTTATTGCTAAATGTGGTTATTAAATTGGTACTAATGGTGTGTAAACCACTTTTGCTTCTTTCTGCGCCTCTCTTGCCTCCTTCTGCATTTTTGTTGCTTCTTTCTGCAACCTTCATGCCTTTTTCACACCACTCTTCCCTCTTTCTGCACCCCTCTTCCCTCTTTCTGCACCTCTCTTGTCATCAGTGATGTCATTTAATATGTCATCAGTGATGTCATCAGTGTTGTCAATGACCATGTCATGAATAATGTAATATGTGACGTCATCAGCAGTGCATTGTGGGGGTGCGAGTTATAGTTAGCTCAACTAACTATAACTGCCGAATTTCTCTGGTTTTGTACGAGTGAAATGTCCAACTAACTATAACGTCCCTGAAATCTGTGGTTTTTTCAGTGAATATATATATATATATTTATATATATACATACATATATATATATATATATATATATATATATATATATATATATATATATACCCCACAAACAAAGTTTTCCCATTTAGAAGAGCCACACAGGTAAGTAACATCTTGCTTCTCTAATGGAGACTGCAGCCGAGTGGCAGAAACAATCGCATCACATCCTTGAGCCAACGCGTTTCAGGCTTCCCGCCCTTCGTCACAGGCTCTGCAGCGAAAAAAACAAAACAGATTGTGCACCTTATTAGAAGTCCTTAAACCCGCCCATGTGGGCGTCGGCCACTCGCGCAGCCTTCTGGTTCTTGTGGTGACACATTGTATTACTCAAGTGAGTCTGTTTTGAGATACGCAAATCAAATATTCATAAAACACCCCAGTGGGCTGGTGCAAAGTCTCTGCAACACATCGGGTGCCGTACATCGTCATCCATTGCAACCTGCCTCCCATTCATGGCGACCAACGGATGGCGTCACCTGGGTCCGCACATAGGCGGCGGGGCTCCTCTACAACCGGGCCAGCCGTTTAAATTTCCAACAAACAAAGTTTTCCCATTTAGAAGAGCCACACAGGTAAGTAACATCTTGCTTCTCTAATGGAGACTGCAGCCGAGTGGCAGAAACAATCGCATCACATCCTTGTGCCAATGCGTTTCGGGCTTCCCGCCCTTCGTCACAGGCTCTGCAGCGAAAAAACAAAACAGATTGTGCACCTTATTATACGTCCTTAAACCCGCCCATGTGGGCGTCGGCCACTCGCGCAGCCTTCTGGTTCTTGTGGTGACACATTGTATTACTCAAGTGAGTCTGTTTTGAGATACGCAAATCAAATATTCATAAAACACCCCAGTGGGCTGGTGCAAAGTCTCTGCAACACATCGGGTGCCGTACATCGTCATCCATCGCAACCTAATAATGAACTCATTATTTTCCTCAGCCCAAGCTACCTCCTTCTCCCACCACCCCATGAAGAGATTCGCATAGGTGGGGGCGAAGGAGGTGCCCATTGCTGTTCCCTGTTCCTGTTTATAGAATTTCCCATCAAATGTGAAGATGTTATACGTGAGGCAATACTCCAACATATCCAGCAGCATGTGAGTATGCTCCAGCCATTCCATAGGTCGATCTCTTAAGAAGCTTGTGCATGCACGTATTCCCTTTTCATGCTCAAATGAGGTGTACAATGACACGACGTCCATTGTCACCATGATGTATTCCTTTTTCCATGGGATATTATCCAATTTTGTCAAGAAATCCGTACTGTCCCTTATGTAGGAGGGGAGACTGATTACATATTCCTGCAGAAATAGATCAAGGAACCTGGAACTGTTCTCTAGTAAGGATCTGATTGAGCTAACTATTGGTCTCCCAGGTGGATTCTCTGTGCACTTGTGAATCTTTGGCAGCAGATAGAAAGTTGCCATTTTTGCATTCTCTGTGCGAATATATTTTAATTCTTCCCAATCTAATATACCTCTTTCAAACCATTCCCTCACTTTTAGATGGTATTCAGTTTCCATTATAGCCATCGGATTTGTCTTTAAGCGGGTGTAATGTTGTGGATTGTTTAATTGTCTTCGTGCCTCTATTACATACGTCACCTGATCCATTAGAACAATGTTCCCTCCTTTATCAGAGGGTTTGATGATGAGCAAGGGATTATTCTTTAATTCGTTTATATCTTTCCAGTCTTGTGCCGTGAAATTACCCTTTTTGTAGTCCGTTCTCCAATTTCTTTGAATATTATTCAATTCGTCGACTACCGTCTCGTGAAAAAGGTCTAGACGATTTCCTGGTGGAAGTTGTGGGCAAAACTTGCTCCCTAATTTGAGGCCACTTCCCACATGCTCATTTGTTGTAAAGCCCATATCCTGTAGTCTTACAGTTGACCGCTCCATAGTGGGTCCTCCTATTGAACTATCCATCGGTCGATCTGATTGGTCCAGATCTTGGATACTCAGTAGACCTGGGATATCTGCAATTTGAAATAGGGAGGATCTGTTAATTCCCATTGTTTCTTGCACCCTTACTCTGTGCTTCATCTGATGGAATTTATGTAGTTTCAATTTTCTTACATATTTGTGGATTTTGATTCTAGTGTCAACAAAGTCCGGACGAGATATCGGGCAGAATATTAAACCAAGGTTAAGCAATCGTAATTGGTTCTTGTTTAGTATCACAGATGAAATATTGACTACTAGGGGTTTTTGACTTGCGTTCATACTTTCCTCATCTACTTTTGATTCCGATTCCTTCCTCGGCCTCTTCCTTTTGCCCCTTCTTGTTCTACGTCCAATTTTGGATGAGCTTGCAGTGTTCACCCTCTCCCTCCTTGTCTCGTAGTCATTCATAATAGTCGGAGTTCCTTGTGAAAATCCTGCTTTTCCCTTGGTGCTTCATCCGCACTGGACCCTGCATCTGAGCTTGCTTCATTTTCACTAGGTGCTATTTGTATGACTAGGACAGATCTTTCTTTAGCTCTCAAACTGTCGAATTTTTTAGCAAATGTATAGACTCGGCCATACTGATAGTCTAGTCTGTCTCTTGTGAATTTTCCTGCTTTTCGTTCCATAATCTCTTCATCATATTTTTCTAGTGACTTCTCCATTTTGTTCAATTGGTCTTTTGTGGCACTTTTATCTTTATGTTTTTCCAATTCCTTATTGATAATTTCAATTTTCTCTGATTGCAATTTCATTTTCCTTCTTGCATGCTCAATCAAAATTTTTGTCAATCTCACAGAACATTCCTCTGTATTCCCACACCACTCATTAATTAGATCTTCATCCATATCCTCATAAGTGGGTAATAACATTATCCTTGGTCCTCTTGGTATTCTTTTATACATTTATTAGCATTTCTTAGCAACTGGCAGTAGGCTTTTAGCATTTTTATTAGTAATATTACACTTTTTTGGAAATATTTTTAAGAAAATATTTTAAATTGTTTTAATGAACCATCGAAAATGAACCTCACCTTATATTAATGATTTACCAGGAATGATGATGGAAATAGTGGATTATTTGAAAATTATCTTTTAAATTGTGCAGTTCTCACCTTACCTTATGAAGACACATACAAATACAAGAAAGCTGAATGTATAATTTTTGAGTACGCCTTTATGGGATAACATTAATTTTGTAATATCATTATGATTTGAAGGTCTATTTATTGTAATTATAGGATATATGCACTATTTGCACTTTACTTTAAGTGACAGAATGTACTTTACAGTGACTGAAAAGAAAAAAGAAAGAAAAGAAAAAATGGTGGCAAAATTACTCCATCAAAAGTGATTGAGGTTGCTAGTCTAGTTGTTTAAAATGACTGACACAAACAAGGGGTTAAGCACGTTGCACTTTATAAAATGTTGTCTAGACACAAGGGACTCTATGGTCCAGTAGAAGGCTAGTGGTAGCCGAAACGCGTAGACCGTCCACTTTTGCTATTTTTGCACAGGGTGTGCATGTAAAAAGAAATAAAACGAATTTACCTTATCCTGCAGTAGTGCCGTGATTCTTGCCTGGGGATATACTCTTCTCTGTTTTGGTGAGAGAGCTGTGGAATATATATATATATATTTAACCCGGCCACGGCATGGCACCGCTGCAATACCCTTGCGGATACCGCTCCTGTTACACTTGGCAGGATAGCGGTTTGGGTGGCCTGGAGGTTGTCTTGAGGAGGGCTGTATGCGGTGTTCTTCCACTCCTTCTAAGAACTTTGGCTTCAAAACACAGCGGTGGGCACCCCACTGGGGGATTATCATTTTTACGGACTGCATGTTCCAGCATACACTGTTTTTCGCACTTGTGACAGACTTCCTGTGCAATAAAGTTAAAGAAGGGTTTCATGCAGCCGCTTGCCGCTTCATTTTTGAACAGGTCCATGAGGAAGGGAGGTGTTCCCGAAACGCGTCGGACCCGCTGGAGGAGGTGGTTGTTTGGAGCACCTTTTAGCCTGTCAAGAGCCTAGATCCTTACTGCCCAGAGTGCCGGCCACGAGGGTGCTTCTTTCTTTAATAAATAGTGGCTTTAACCCGGCCACGGCATGGCACCGCTGCAATACCCTTGCGGATACCGCTCCTGTTACACTTGGCAGGATAGCGGTTTGGGTGGCCTGGAGGTTGTCTTGAGGAGGGCTGTATGCGGTGTTCTTCCACTCCTTCTAAGAACTTTGGCTTCAAAACACAGCGGTGGGCACCCCACTGGGGGATTATCATTTTTACGGACTGCATGTTCCAGCATACACTGTTTTTCGCACTTGTGACAGACTTCCTGTGCAATAAAGTTAAAAGAAGGGTTTCATGCAGCCGCTTGCCGCTTCATTATTTGAACAGGTCCATGAGGAAGGGAGGTGTTCCCGAAACGCGTCGGACCCGCTGGAGGAGGTGGTTGTTTGGAGCACCTTTAGCCTGTCAAGAGCCTAGATCCTTACTGCCCAGAGTGCCGGCCACGAGGGTTCTTCTTTCTTTAATAAATAGTGGCTTTAACCCGGCCACGGCATGGCACCGCTGCAATACCTTGCGGATACCGCTCCTGTTACACTTGGCAGGATAGCGGTTTGGGTGGCCTGGAGGTTGTCTTGAGGAGGGCTGTATGCGGTGTTCTTCCACTCCTTCTAAGAACTTTGGCTTCAAAACACAGCGGTGGGCACCCCACTGGGGGATTATCATTTTACGGACTGCATGTTCCAGCATACACTGTTTTTCGCACTTGTGACAGACTTCCTGTGCAATAAAGTTAAAAGAAGGGTTTCATGCAGCCGCTGCCGCTTCATTATTTGAACAGGTCCATGAGGAAGGGAGGTGTTCCCGAAACGCGTCGGACCCGCTGGAGGAGGTGGTTGTTTGGAGCACCTTTTAGCCTGTCAAGAGCCTAGATCCTTACTGCCCAGAGTGCCGGCCACGAGGGTGCTTCTTTCTTTAATAAATAGTGGCTTTAACCCGGCCACGGCATGGCACCGCTGCAATACCCTTGCGGATACCGCTCCTGTTACACTTGGCAGGATAGCGGTTTGGGTGGCCTGGAGGTTGTCTTGAGGAGGGCTGTATGCGGTGTTCTTCCACTCCTTCTAAGAACTTTGGCTTCAAAACACAGCGGTGGGCACCCCACTGGGGGATTATCATTTTTACGGACTGCATGTTCCAGCATACACTGTTTTTCGCACTTGTGACAGACTTCCTGTGCAATAAAGTTAAAAGAAGGGTTTCATGCAGCCGCTTGCCGCTTCATTATTTGAACAGGTCCATGAGGAAGGGAGGTGTTCCCGAAACGCGTCGGACCCGCTGGAGGAGGTGGTTGTTTGGAGCACCTTTTAGCCTGTCAAGAGCCTAGATCCTTACTGCCCAGAGTGCCGGCCACGAGGGTGCTTCTTTCTTTAATAAATAGTGGCTTTAACCCGGCCACGGCATGGCACCGCTGCAATACCCTTGCGGATACCGCTCCTGTTACACTTGGCAGGATAGCGGTTTGGGTGGCCTGGAGGTTGTCTTGAGGAGGGCTGTATGCGGTGTTCTTCCACTCCTTCTAAGAACTTTGGCTTCAAAACACAGCGGTGGGCACCCCACTGGGGGATTATCATTTTTACGGACTGCATGTTCCAGCATACACTGTTTTTCGCACTTGTGACAGACTTCCTGTGCAATAAAGTTAAAAGAAGGGTTTCATGCAGCCGCTTGCCGCTTCATTATTTGAACAGGTCCATGAGGAAGGGAGGTGTTCCCGAAACGCGTCGGACCCGCTGGAGGAGGTGGTTGTTTGGAGCACCTTTTAGCCTGTCAAGAGCCTAGATCCTTACTGCCCAGAGTGCCGGCCACGAGGGTGCTTCTTTCTTTAATAAATAGTGGCTTTAACCCGGCCACGGCATGGCACCGCTGCAATACCCTTGCGGATACCGCTCCTGTTACACTTGGCAGGATAGCGGTTTGGGTGGCCTGGAGGTTGTCTTGAGGAGGGCTGTATGCGGTGTTCTTCCACTCCTTCTAAGAACTTTGGCTTCAAAACACAGCGGTGGGCACCCCACTGGGGGATTATCATTTTTACGGACTGCATGTTCCAGCATACACTGTTTTTCGCACTTGTGACAGACTTCCTGTGCAATAAAGTTAAAAGAAGGGTTTCATGCAGCCGCTTGCCGCTTCATTATTTGAACAGGTCCATGAGGAAGGGAGGTGTTCCCGAAACGCGTCGGACCCGCTGGAGGAGGTGGTTGTTTGGAGCACCTTTTAGCCTGTCAAGAGCCTAGATCCTTACTGCCCAGAGTGCCGGCCACGAGGGTGCTTCTTTCTTTAATAAATAGTGGCTTTAACCCGGCCACGGCATGGCACCGCTGCAATACCCTTGCGGATACCGCTCCTGTTACACTTGGCAGGATAGCGGTTTGGGTGGCCTGGAGGTTGTCTTGAGGAGGGCTGTATGCGGTGTTCTTCCACTCCTTCTAAGAACTTTGGCTTCAAAACACAGCGGTGGGCACCCCACTGGGGGATTATCATTTTTACGGACTGCATGTTCCAGCATACACTGTTTTTCGCACTTGTGACAGACTTCCTGTGCAATAAAGTTAAAAGAAGGGTTTCATGCAGCCGCTTGCCGCTTCATTATTTGAACAGGTCCATGAGGAAGGGAGGTGTTCCCGAAACGCGTCGGACCCGCTGGAGGAGGTGGTTGTTTGGAGCACCTTTTAGCCTGTCAAGAGCCTAGATCCTTACTGCCCAGAGTGCCGGCCACGAGGGTGCTTCTTTCTTTAATATATATATATATATATATATATATATATATATATTATCTACTGGCGGTCGCCAGTAGATAGTTATAGTTAGGACCTATTATCCATAGGAAATCCGTAACATTCTATTCCCAATAACTTTGGCGTCGTTTGACAAATCATCGCGAAATTTTCAAAACTAGTGGGGCGCTCCGGTCTGCTCCTGTCTTGAAAGTTTCAGGGTGATTCATCAAGCGGGGGCCGAGAAAAAAGGGGGGTCCCAAAACGTGTTTTCTCCATGTTAATTCCCATAGGAAATTTTAGCCACGGCTACAGCCCGAACTGCTTAAATTGAATTACACCAAATTTGGCAAAAAGGTAGCGCTTGGTTCAGAAAGTGACCTTTTTTTTAAATGGTGTAAATCCGTTCAGTAGTTGCGGAGAAATTAAAAAATAAGAGTGAAAAAATCAATTTCCCATAAGAAACTTTATGCAAGGCTACAGCAAAACTGCTGAACGGAATTACACCAAATTTGGCAAAAAGGTAGTGCTTGGTTCAGAAAGCACCCTTTTAAAAATGGTGTAAATCCGTTCAGTAGTTGCTTAGAAAATCCAAAATAAACGTTTCGATATCTATGGCCGCGGTGGATCCGCGCACCCTCCCGACCACGAGCTGCATGCTAATTGGCTGTCAACACTCCAAACCAGGAAGTGTTGGCAGCCATCTTGTTCCTCGGTAGAACCGAGGAACAAGAAAGCAGTAAAACAAGTGTGCAAAACGCAAAAAGGGGGCAGGGTAGAAACACCCTGACCCCCTAGGTCTGCACAGGGGGTCCCACAAGGACCCCCTGGGCAGAAAAAAACATTTTAATTTTTTTTAAATCGGCGGGATGCGCTTAAGGTGTGCGGATCTCGCCGATTAAAAAAAAAAAAACACAAGAAACAAGTGAGCAAAACGCACAAAGGGGGCAGGGTAGAAACACCCTGACCCCCTAGGTCTGCTCAGGGGGTCCCACAAGGACCCCCTGGGCAGAAAAAAGCAAAAAAAAAAAAAAAAGACCGGCATTGTGCCGGAGGCCCCGCCCCTCCCTGCAGCACTCTGCAAACGCGCTCCCTGGGAATACTGGGGGTCCTGGGGCCAACTAGCCCACCAGGAACCTCCGGTATGCACCAGGGGCTGCGTTGCAGAGAGGTGTACAGAGGCCACGCCCCTTTTACACCTCTCTGCAACGCAGCTCTGTGGCGCTTTTGGAGGTACATGGTGGGCTAGTTGGACTCCAGGGACCCTCAGTATTCAAGGGGACTTAATCCCCCAACTTAAAACGCGCCACAGGGCGCGTTTGCACAGTGGTGAAGGAGGGGCGTGGCTTCAGGTGACATGTGTGCAAACAGGCCCCGTGGCGCGTTTTAAGATGGGGAATTAAATCCTCTTCAATCCTGAGGGTCCCTGGGGGCCAACTAGCCCACCAGGTACCTCCAGTAAGCGCCACGGAGCTGCGTTGCAGAGTGTTGTAAAAAGGGGCGTGGCCTCTGAACACCTCTCTGCAACGCATCTCTCTGGCGCATACTGGAGGTATATGGTGGGACAGTTGGCCCCTAGGGACCCTCGGGATTGAGGAGGAATTAATTCTCCAACTTAAAACGCGCCACAGGGCGTGTTTGCAGACATGTCACTTCAAGCCCCACCCCCTTCCTTCACCATTGTGCAAATATTCCTCTAAAATCAGCCGAACTACGAATTCCAATTTACTCACCGGTTATCAGGAGAGACCTCAGTGCTGCATCTTTGAGCCCAATACTGATCCTGAAAAGTAATTTTAACCGTACTTACCAGTAACTTGAATTTCCTTCCATAGGCTAACATTGACTGGTTTCACTTGGAAATTCTTCTAAGTGTGGAGTTTTGGAACTTTATAATATTCCTCTAAAATCAGCCGAACTACGAATTCCGATTTACTCACCTGTTATCAGGAGAGACCTCAGTGCTGCATCTTTGAGCCCAGTACTGATCCTGAAAAGTAATTTTAACCGTACTTCCCAGTAACTTGAATTTCCTTCCATAGGATATCATTGCCTGCTTTTGCTGAAAAAGTTTCTAAGTGTCGATTTTTGAAACATACAAATATTCCTCTAAAATCAGCCGAACTACGAATTCCGATTTACTCACTGGTTATCAGGAGAGACCTCAGTGCTGCATCTTTGAGCCCAGTACTGATCCTGAAAAGTAATTTTAACCGTACTTACCAGTAACTTGAATTTCCTTCCATAGGCTAACATTGACTGGTTTCACTTGGAAATTCTTCTAAGTGTGGAGTTTTGAAACTTTATAATATTCCTCTAAAATCAGCCGAACTACAAATTCCGATTTACTCACCTGTTATCAGGAGAGACCTCAGTGCTGCATCTTTGAGCCCAGTACTGATCCTGAAATGTAATTTTAACCGTACTTACCAGTAACTTGAATTTCCTTCCATAGGATAGCATTGACTGGTTTCACTTGGAAATTCTTCTAAGTGTGGAGTTTTGGAACTTTATAATATTCCTCTAAAATCAGCCGAACTACAAATTCAGATTTACTCACCTGTTATCAGGAGAGACCTCAGTGCTGCATCTTTGAGCCCAGTACTGATCCTGAAAAGTAATTTTAACCGTACTTCCCAGTAACTTGAATTTCCTTCCATAGGATATCATTGCCTGCTTTTTGCTGAAAAAGTTTCTAAGTGTCGATTTTTGAAACATACAAATATTCCTCTAACATCAGCCGAACTACGAATTCCGATTTACTCACCGGTTATCAGGAGAGACCTCAGTGCTGCATCTTTGAGCCCAGTACTGATCCTGAAAAGTAATTTTAACCATACTTACCAGTAACTTGAATTTCCTTCCATAGACTAACATTGACTGGTTTCACTTGGAAATTCTTCTAAGTGTGGAGTTTTGAAACTTTATAATATTCCTCTAAAATCAGCCGAACTACAAATTCCGATTTACTCACCTGTTATCAGGAGAGACCTCAGTGCTGCATCTTTGAGCCCAGTACTGATCCTGAAATGTAATTTTAACCGTACTTACCAGTAACTTGAATTTCCTTCCATAGGATAGCATTGACTGGTTTCACTTGGAAATTCTTCTAAGTGTGGAGTTTTGGAACTTTACAATATTCCTCTAAAATCAGCCGAACTACGAATTCCGATTTACTCACCTGTTATCAGGAGAGACCTCAGTGCTGCATCTTTGAGCCCAATACTGATCCTGAAAAGTAATTTTAACCGTACTTACCAGTAACTTGAATTTCCTTCCATAGGATATCATTGCCTGCTTTTTGCTGAAAAAGTTTCTAAGTGTCGATTTTTGAAACATACAAATATTCCTCTAAAATCAGCCGAACTACGAATTCCGATTTACTCACCGGTTATCAGGAGAGACCTCAGTGCTGCATCTTTGAGCCCAGTACTGATCCTGAAAAGTAATTTTAACCATACTTACCAGTAACTTGAATTTCCTTCCATAGACTAACATTGACTGGTTTCACTTGGAAATTCTTCTAAGTGTGGAGTTTTGAAACTTTATAATACTCCTCTAAAATCAGCCGAACTACAAATTCCGATTTACTCACCTGTTATCAGGAGAGACCTCAGTGCTGCATCTTTGAGCCCAGTACTGATCCTGAAATGTAATTTTAACCGTACTTACCAGTAACTTGAATTTCCTTCCATAGGATAGCATTGACTGGTTTCACTTGGAAATTCTTCTAAGTGTGGAGTTTTGGAACTTTACAATATTCCTCTAAAATCAGCCGAACTACGAATTCCGATTTACTCACCTGTTATCAGGAGAGACCTCAGTGCTGCATCTTTGAGCCCAGTACTGATCCTGAAAAGTAATTTTAACCGTACTTACCAGTAACTTGAATTTCCTTCCATAGGATATCATTGCCTGCTTTTTGCTGAAAAAGTTTCTAAGTATCGATTTTTGAAACATACAAATATTCCTCTAAAATCAGCCGAACTACGAATTCCGATTTACTCACCGGTTATCAGGAGAGACCTCAGTGCTGCATCTTTGAGCCCAGTACTGATCCTGAAAAGTAATTTTAACCATATTTACCAGTAACTTGAATTTCCTTCCATAGGCTAACATTGACTGGTTTCACTTGGAAATTCTTGTGTGGAGTTTTGGAACTTTATAATATTCCTCTAAAATCAGCCGAACTACGAATTCCGATTTACTCACCTGTTATCAGGAGAGAACCCAGTGCTGCATCTTTTAGCCCAGCACTGACCCTGAAAAGTAATTCTAACCGTACTTACCAGTAACTTGTATTTCCTTCCATTGGAATCCATTGTCTGGTTTTCAGCAGAAAAGTTTCAAAGTGTCGATTTTCACAAACTACAAATATTCCTTAAAAATCGCCTGTATGACTTAAACTTATTCTTTCAACTGTTTACAGGAGATGCACCAGTGCTGGATCCAGGATCCACCACTGAGTAAGAAAAGTAACGATAACACTACTTACCTGCTAAGTGAATTTCCTCCCATAGGATAACATTGGTGATTCTATGTGAAAAAGTTTGTGTCAACTTTTAAAATACAATAATATTCCTTAAAAATCACTACTGTAACCAAAACGCTTTTACTCAACTGTTTACAGGAGATGTCCCAGGACTGAATCTAGGATCCAGTCCTGTGGTTAGAAAAGTAATCCATAAAGTAACTAATTGCATTTAACTAGAAATTCACATTGAGCTCAATGTTGCATTGTGTTTGAAATTGTGTTGCCCATTGCAACTACTGTAACTACTGTACTTAAAAGTCTATTGCCTATTTGCAAAGTATTTAAACTAAAGTAATTCATTCTGAGAAAGTATATTTTGTAATGTAATGTATAATGTAATTACAATGTAATTTAAAAAATAAAATATGTAAAAATAAATAGTTTAAAAAATGTAGTAAATCAGTATCAAAAAATAAATATAACAATTAATACATTTAAAAATTGTCATTTACAAAACCTTTGAAATTCACTGAAAAAAACCATAGGTTTCAGACATGTTATAGTTAGGAATTAGCATTTAAAAAACCTTTGAAATTCACTGAAAAAACCATAGGTTTCAGGCACGTTATAGTTAGAAATTAGCATTTAAAAAACCTTACAAATTCACTGAAAAAACCATAGGTTTTAGGGACAGTTATAGTTAGTTGGACATTGCACTCGTACTTATACAATCACTGATACAAGCAAACACTCATCCATGCAGCCACTCTCACAATCACACACTCTCACTTATAGACATTTATATAGTCTAACACACATATATACTACCTTTTATATATGTAGTTACTTACACATGTACAAATAAGATATACATTCACTCACTAACATACCCATACACACACTCACCCACCCATACAGTCCATCACAGATGCACACTTCAAACTATGCACCCAGTGAATCACCCACTCACACATCTATGCACAGAGTCACACACACCCCACCCACACAAACACTCAGGCACCCATACAGATACTCAGACAACCAATCAATAACCCATGTAGACACTCATGTAGCTATTCGCAAACCCATGCAGCCGCTTACACACCAACAGACAGATGGATACAGACATTCACACAGTTTAGTCACTAACCCATGCATTCAGTAAGATACGTTTAATCACTCACTTATAGAGTCAGTCACGCACCTACTAAATCATCCATTCAGACACTTATACACCCACTCATTCTTCAATACTCCTTTCCCTATATATATTAAACATATTTAAACTTTAGAGAAACACACAGTCACTGGATGATGTCATCAGTGATGTCATTTGAGATGTCATCAGTGATGTCATCAGTGATGTCACTGACCATGTCATGAGTGATGTAATATGTGACGTCATCAGCAGTGCATTGCGGGCGTGAGTTATAGTTAGCTGAACTAACTATAACGGGGCAATTTCACGGGTTTTGTATGAGTGCAATGTCCAACTAAATATAACTTTCCCTAAAACCTATGGTTTTTTCAGTGAATTTCTAAGGTTTTTAAATGCTAATTTCTAACTATAACGTGCCTGAAACCTATGGTTTTTTCAGTGAATATATATATATATATGCCGCAAAACTCGTTTACCGCTGCCTTCTCCTGAAGGAAAGAACGAGCGTAGACCCAGATTTGGAGCAATTAGTTTATTAGTTGAACACACCGCCAGCCAGCCGCCATGACGCGTTTTGGCAGATCCCTGCCTTGATCACATTCATGAACGTTTTAGAAACAATCACAGTCATTGGATGATGTCATCAATGATGTCATTTGAGATGTCATCAGCGATGTCATCAGTGATGCCACTGACCATGTCATGAGTGATGTAATATGTGATGTCATCAGCAGGGCATTGCATTGCGCATATTGAATTGCCTGAGAAGGGGGACAGAAAGTGGCTTGGCCTTCCGGACGACTGCGGCAGTGTGGGGTTCATCAGCCACAGAGTGGGGCATCACATGGTGTTGTGCAATACCCCATCACGGCATGGGACTGCTCTGAGGACTCCATCTACCAGCATGCCGTGGTCTGGGAGGAGTAGCGCGAGGTGCCACTGTATCATCGAGGCGGAAGGAGGGGCAAGTGACCAGCTGACTGGGCGAGGTCGCTGTTTAAAGATCACTCGAGCTGACCCCCAGAGATGAAGAGAGATCATGAGAACGGGCACTGAGGAAAGCCATTAAGGGCTGAAACGCGTCTGCCAGCATTTCATGGACTCGCAATGCAAGCGTTATATCATCAAAAAAGCCATTTTTGTACCCCGGAGCTGTGCCGCACTCCTTTCTCACCTAGAGGGAGCATTGGATTTGGTGTTTTGCCAGCAGGCAGGCTGCTAGCCAAGTGGTACGCCCTCTCGATCAGGAGCTACGTGGTGTGCCTGCAGCTTTGGTCGGTGCATGGAACTGCAACGCGTCCCCCCCCCTGGTACAGTTGATTTCCACATGGAGGTTATCGTTACCTGGGGAGAGAGGAGGAAATACTGAATTGCCTGAGAAGGGGGACAGAAAGCGGCTTGGCCTTCCGGACGACTGCGGCAGTGTGGTGTTCATCAGCCACAGAGTTGGGCATCACATGGTGTTGTGCAATACTCCATCACGGCATGGGACTGCTCTGAGGACTCCATCTACCAGCATGCAGTGGTCTGGGAGGAGTAGCGCGAGGTGCCGCTGTATCATCGAGGCGGAAGGAGGGGCAAGTGACCAGCTGACTGGGCGAGGTCGCTGTTAAAAGATCACTTGAGCTGACCCCCAGAGATGAAGAGAGATCATGAGAACGGGCACTGAGGAAAGCCATTAAGGGCTGAAACGCGTCTGCCAGTGTTTCATGGACTCGCAATGCCAGCGCTATATAATCAATAAAGCCATTTTTGTACCCCGGAGCTGTGCCGCACACCTTTCTTCACGTAGAGGGAGCATTGGATTTGGTGTTTTGCTAGGAGGCAAGCTGCTGTCCAAGCGGTACGCCCTCTCGATCAGGAGCTACGCGGTGTGCCTGCAGCTTTGGTCTGTGCATGGAACTGCAACGCGTCACCCCCCCTGGTACAGTTGATTTCCACATGGAGGTTACCGTTACCTGGGGAGAGAGGAGGCAATATTGAATTGCCTGAGAAGAGAGACAGAAAGTGGCTTGGCCTTCCGGACGACTGTGGTAGTGTGGGGTTCATCAGCCACAGAGTGGGGCATCACATGGTGTTGTGCAATACCCCATCACGGCATGGGACTGCTCTGAGGACTCCATCTACCAGCATGCCGTGGTCTGGGAGGAGTAGCGCGAGGTGCCGCTGTATCATCGAGGCTGAAGGAGGGGCAAGTGACCAGCTGACTGGGTGAGGTCGCTGTTAAAAGATCACTCGAGCTGACCCCCAGAGATGAAGAGAGATCATGAGAATGGGCACTGAGGAAAGCCATTAAGGGCTGAAACGCGTCTGCCAGTGTTTCATGGACTCACAATGCCAGGTCTATATCATCAATAAAGCCATTTTTGAACCCCGGAGCTGTGCCGCACTCCTTTCTTCACGTAGATGGAGCATAGGATTTGGTGTTTTGCCAGCAGGCAGGCTGCTGGCCAAGTGGTACGCCCTCTCGATCAGGAGCTACGCGGTGTGCCTGCAGCTTTGGTCGGTGCATGGAACTGCAACGCGTCGCCCCCCCTGGTACAGTCGATTTCCACATGGAGTTTACCGTTACCTGGGGAGAGAGGAGGCAATATTGAATTGCCTGAGAAGGGGGCCAGAAAGTGACTTGGCCTTCCGGATGACTGCGGCAGTGTGGGGTTCGTCAGCCACAGAGTGGGGCATCACATGGTGTTGTGCAATACCCCATCACGGCATGGGACTGCTCTGAGGACTCCATCTACCAGCATACCGTGGTCTGGGAGGAGTAGCATGAGGTGCCGCTGTATCATCGAGGCGGAAGGAGGGGCAAGTGACCAGCTGACTGGGTGAGGTCGCTGTTAAAAGATCACTCGAGCTGACCCCCCAGAGATGAAGAGAGATCATGAGAACGGGCACTGAGGAAAGCCATTAAGGGCTGAAACACGTCTGCCAGCGTTTCATGGCCTCACAATGCCAGCGCTATATCATCAATAAAGCCATTTTTGTACCCCGGAGCTGTGCCGCACTCCTTTCTTCACGTAGAGGGAGCATTGGATTTGATGTTTTGCCAGCAGGCAGGCTGCTGGCCAAGCGGTACGCCCTCTCGATCAGGAGCTATGCGGTGTGCCTGCAGCTTTGGTCAGTGCATGGAACTGCAACACGTCGCCCCCCCTTGGTACAGTCGATTTCCACATGGAGGTTATCGTTACCTGGGGAGAGAGGAGGAAATACTGAATTGCCTGAGAAGGGGGACAGAAAGCGGCTTGGCCTTCCGGACGACTGCGGCAGTGAGGTGTTCATCAGCCACAGAGTTGGGCATCACATGGTGTTGTGCAATACTCCATCACGGCATGGGACTGCTCTGAGGACTCCATCTACCAGCATGCCGTGGTCTGGGAGGAGTAGCGCGAGGTGCCGCTGTATCATCGAGGCGGAAGGAGGGGCAAGTGACCAGCTGACTGGGCGAGGTCGCTGTTAAAAGATCACTTGAGCTGACCCCCAGAGATGAAGAGAGATCATGAGAACGGGCACTGAGGAAAGCCATTAAGGGCTGAAACGCGTCTGCCAGTGTTTCATGGACTCGCAATGCCAGCGCTATATAATCAATAAAGCCATTTTTGTACCCCGGAGCTGTGCCGCACACCTTTCTTCACGTAGAGGGAGCATTGGATTTGGTGTTTTGCTAGGAGGCAAGCTGCTGTCCAAGCGGTACACCTTCTCGATCAGGAGCTACGCGGTGTGCCTGCAGCTTTGGTCGGTGCATGGAACTGCAACGCGTCACCCCCCCTGGTACAGTTGATTTCCACATGGAGGTTACCGTTACCTGGGGAGAGAGGAGGCAATATTGAATTGCCTGAGAAGGGAGACAGAAAGTGGCTTGGCCTTCCGGACGACTGTGGTAGTGTGGGGTTCATCAGCCACAGAGTGGGGCATCACATGGTGTTGTGCAATACCCCATAACGGCATGGGACTGCTCTGAGGACTCCATCTACCAGCATGCCGTGGTCTGGGAGGAGTAGCGCGAGGTGCCGCTGTATCATCGAGGCGGAAGGAGGGGCAAGTGACCAGCTGACTGGGTGAGGTCGCTGTTAAAAGATCACTCGAGCTGACCCCCAGAGATGAAGAGAGATCATGAGAATGGGCACTGAGGAAAGCCATTAAGGGCTGAAACGCGTCTGCCAGTGTTTCATGGACTCACAATGCCAGGTCTATATCATCAATAAAGCCATTTTTGAACCCCGGAGCTGTGCCGCACTCCTTTCTTCACGTAGATGGAGCATAGGATTTGGTGTTTTGCCAGCAGGCAGGCTGCTGGCCAAGTGGTACGCCCTCTCGATCAGGAGCTATGCGGTGTGCCTGCAGCTTTGGTCGGTGCATGGAACTGCAACACGTCGCCCCCCCTGGTACAGTCGATTTCCACATGGAGTTTACCGTTACCTGGGGGGAGAGGAGGCAATATTGAATTGCCTGAGAAGGGGGCCAGAAAGTGACTTGGCCTTCCGGACGACTGCGGCAGTGTGGGGTTCGTCAGCCACAGAGTGGGGCATCACATGGTGTTGTGCAATACCCCATCACGGCATGGGACTGCTCTGAGGACTCCATCTACCAGCATACCGTGGTCTGGGAGGAGTAGCATGAGGTGCCGCTGTATCATCGAGGCGGAAGGAGGGGCAAGTGACCAGCTGACTGGGCGAGGTCGCTGTTAAAAGATCACTCGAGCTGACCCCCCAGAGATGAAGAGAGATCATGAGAACGGGCACTGAGGAAAGCCATTAAGGGCTGAAATGCGTCTGCCAGCGTTTCATGGACTCGCAATGCCAGCGCTACATCATCAATAAAGCCATTTTTGTACCCCGGAGCTTTGCCGCACTCCTTTCTTCACGTAGAGGGAGCATTGGATTTGATATATATATATATATAACATTCTTGAACGTTTTAGAAACACTCACAGTCATTGGATGATGTCATCAATGATGTCATTTGAGATGTCATCAGCGATGTCATCTGTGATGTCACTAACCATGTCATGAGTGATGTAATATGTGATGTCATCAGCAGTGCATTGCGGGGGTGCAAGATATAGTTAGCTCAGCTAACTATAATGGCCGAATTTCTATGGTTTTGTGTGAGTGAAATGTCAGCCTAACTATAACGTCCCTGAAACCTGTTTTTTTCAGTGAATTTTTAAGGTTTTTTAAATGGTAATTCCTAACTATAATGTCCCTGAAACCTGTGGTTTTTTCAGTGAATCTCCAAGGTTTTTTAGCTAGCAGTCACGTTTGCAGAGTGGTGGAAAAAGGGTTCTGGGCATCCAACCCGCTCTCAGGAATTCCGTTGCTTAGAACTTACAGGAGGTAACAGAAAGGATTCTTGGCCCCCAAGGTCCCTCTGAAGTAAGGTGGACTTCATCCCCCAACCAGTAGTGCGACAGCAGGCGTGTCTGCAGAGGTGGACAAAGGGGGGCGTGGCCTCTGAAGACCTCTTAGCAATCCCACTGTGTGAGACTTACTGGAGGTAGCAGGAGGGGTAGTTGGCCCCCAAGGACGTCTTTGGGGGCCAACTACCTCTCCTATTACCTCCAATAGGTCCCACACAGCAGGATAGCTGAGTTCTGATAGCAGCCCACGCCCCCTTTGTCCACCACTCTGCAAACGTGCTTCCTGATGCTCTCTTGGTTGGGTGATGAAGTCCCCTTGCGTCTTGAGGGTCCCTGGGGGCCAAGTAGCCCTCCTGTTACCTCAAGTAAGCCCCACACATCTGGATTGCTGAGAGGAGGTCCGAGGCTATGCCCCCTTTCTCCACCACTCTGAAAACGCACCTCCTGGTGCACTGCTGCTTGGGGGATGAAGTCCACTTTAATCCTGAGGCCCCCAGGACACAAGG